>CM059793.1:5597678-6197678 GCA_030435695.1 Brachymystax lenok tsinlingensis
CACACATGCAGTCAAAAACACACACACACAGTCACACACACACACACAGTCACACACACATAGTCACACACACACACGCAGTCACACACACACACAGTCACACACACACACAGTCACACACACATGCAGTCACACACACACTCACACACACAGTCACACACACACATAGTCACACACACACACGCAGTCACACACACACACAGTCACACACACACACAGTCACACACACATGCAGTCACACACACACACAGTCACACACACACAGTCACACACACGCAGTCACACACACGCAGTCACACACACACAGTCACACACACACACGCAGTCACACACACACGCAGTCACACACACGCAGTCACACACACACAGTCACACACACACACAGTCACACACACACACGCAGTCACACACACACGCAGTTATACACAGGCAGTCACACACACACGCAGTCACACACACACGCAGTCACACACACAGTCACACACACGCAGTCACACACACACGCAGTCACACACACACGCAGTCACACACACACAGTTATACACAGGCAGTCACACACACACACAGTCACACACACACAGTCACACACAGTCACACACACATGCAGTCACACACACACGCAGTCACACACACACGCAGTTATACACAGGCAGTCACACACACACACAGTCACACACACACAGTCACACACACATGCAGTCACACACACACGCAGTCACACACACACGCAGTCACACACACACGCAGTCACACACACACGCAGTCACACACACACACACGCAGTCACACACACACACATGCAGTCACACACACACACATGCAGTCACACACACCCAGCCCAGACTTTCTACATCCGTGGCCTGTCCTCACCGCCAACACTATGCGATTTATGCTGTGTTGAAGCAGCCGCCAGCCCCGAGACCCTGATGGCGGAACTGAGTGTGACGATAGAACAGAAACCACCATACCAGAGGGACCTAGGGAACCCAAGCGCCAGGTTTCCAGTTCACACCAGGCCAGAGAGTGTGGGTCACATCTGGGTTGCCCCATAAAAACACAACACAGGCGAGAGACGGAGAGATGGAGAGGAAGAAAGAGAGAGGGAGAGAGGTAAGTAAAAATGAAATATACATTTAGAGACAATAGAGAGTCGTCATTTTAGTACATTCCATCCATTTATGCCAACAAGACGTCTTTGGCGTTGGCCACCCATGTACATTAGCCACCCACGTACATTAGCCACCCACGTACATTAGCCAACCAGGTACTCCCCCTACGTTAGCCACCCAGGAACTCCCCTTACGTTAGCCACCCAGGTACTCCCCCTAAATTAACCACCCAGGTACTCCCCCTATGTTAGCCACCCAGGTACTCCCCCTACGTTAGCCACCCAGGTACTCCCCCTACATTAACCACCCAGGTACTCCCCCTATGTTAGCCACCCAGGTACTCCCCCTACATTAACCACCCAGGTACTCCCCCTATGTTAGCCACCCAGGTACTCCCCTTACGTTAGCCACCCAGGTACTCCCCCTACATTAACCACCCAGGTACTCCCCCTATGTTAGCCACCCAGGTACTCCCCCTACATTAACCACCCAGGTACACCCCCTATGTTAACCACCCAGGTACTCCCCCTACATTAGCTACCCATCTACTCCCCCGATGTTAGCCACCCAAAAATATTCCCCCTTTGTTAGCTACCCACGTATTCCCCCTACGTTAGCCACCCACGTATTCCCCCTACGTTAGCCACCCATGTATTCCCCCTATGTTAGCCACCCACGTATTCCCCCTACGTTAGCCACCCACGTGTTCCCCCTACGTTAGCCACCCACGTATTCCCCTTACGTTAGCCACCCACGTATTCCCCCTACGTTAGCCACCCACGTATTCCCCCTACGTTAGCCACCCACATATTCCCCCTACGTTAGCCACCCACATATTCCCCCTACGTTAGCCACCCACGTATTCTCCCTATGTTAGCCACCCACGTATTCCCCCTATGTTAGCCACCCACGTACTCCCCCTATGTTAGCCACCCACATACACCCCTATGTTAGCCACTCACATATTCCCCCTACGTTAGCCACCCACATATTCCCCCTACGTTAGCCACCCACGTATTCCCCCTACGTTAGCCACCAACGTATTCCCCCTACGTTAGCCACCCACGTATTCTCCCTATGTTAGCCACCCACATATTCCCCCTACGTTAGCCACCCACGTATTCCCCCTACGTTAGCCACCCACATACACCCCTATGTTAGCCACTCACATATTCCCCCTACGTTAGCCACCCACATATTCCCCCTACGTTAGCCACCCACGTATTCCCCCTACGTTAGCCACCCACGTATTCCCCCTATGTTAGCCACCCACGTATTCCCTATGTTAGCCACCCACGTATTCCCCTCGTTAACCACCCACGTATTCCCCTATGTTAGCCACCCACGTACTCCCTTTGTTAGCCACCCACGACTCCCCTCGTTAGCCACCCACGTACTCCCCTATGTTAGCCACCCACGTATTCCCCCTACGTTAACCACCCACGTATTCCCCCTATGTTAGCCACCCACGTACTCCCCTTTGTTAGCCACCCACGTACTCCCCCTACGTTAGCCACCCACGTACTCCCCTTTGTTAGCCACCCACGTATTCCCCTATGTTAGCCACCCACGTATTCCCCCTATGTTAGCCACCCACGTACTCCCCCTATGTTAGCCACCCACGTACTCCCCCTACGTTAGCCACCCACATACTTCCCTATGTTAGCCACCCCACGTATTCCACCTATGTTAGCCACCCACGTACTCCCCATACGTTAGCCACCCACGTATTCCCTATATGTTAGCCACCCACGTATTCACCCTATGTTAGCCACCCACGTACTCCCCTATGTTAGCCACCCACGTATTCCCCCTATGTTAGCCACCCACGTATTCCCCCTATGTTAGCCACCCACGTACTCCCCCTACGTTAGCCACCCACGTACTCCCCTATGTTAGCCACCCACGTACTCCCCCTATGTTAGCCACCCACGTACTCCCCCTTCAATAGCCACCCACGTACTCCCCCTATGTTAGCCACCCACGTGTTCCCCCTATGTTAGCCACCCACGTGTTCCCCCTATGTTAGCCACCCGCGTATTCCCCTTGCGTTAGGCCTAGAAAAAAGTGCAAACTGCACAGAATCACTGCAAATACCAAAAACATCCCACAACAAAACCAATTGACTCAGAGCCAAAAGAACTGTGAGAAATAGCTATGCTAGCCTTCAATGTGTCCTAAATTGCTAAAACTGAATAATTTCTATCGCTTTCATATCTAATTCCTATTTTATTTTGCAGGGACTGGCTAGTGTTGGGTTGTTCCTGGGAGCGTTGGGTTGTTCCTGGGAGCGTTGGGTTGTTCCTGGGAGCGTTGAGGTGAAGACAGATGATTTGTGGTCTGTTCAGTGTATAGTCTGCTCCCTTTCCAGACCTGTCAGAGTCCAGACCATCTGTAAACACACTATAAGCATACGCACAGACACACACACACACACACACAGATAGACAGAAATGTGCTCGTGCACGAACGCAAAAACACACACACACACTTTTAAGAAGTGAGGTCTAATACAAAGTCAGCCCTTCTTCTTATTTTAGAAAGGATGGTGAATAGAGCAACAGCTTGTTTGTATTTCCCTGAAAATTACTCCCAGTCGACGTCAAAGGGTTTGGTTGCCCCGTCCTGGATTCCCTCACAATGGCGGCTTGTGTACTTGCTCCAATATTTGGCCACTTAATGAGAAGGGAATGATTTAATGGGATTCATTAGGCTGGTCAGAGCTAGAGCTAGGCTGCGGACAAAAATATTTATGCACACGCAGCAAGAATATTGAAGTCTATAAAAAAACAAACTGTAAATGGATTATTTTTTAATTTTTTTTTATGACAGAACAACACTTGAGTCAACATATTTATTTGTTTTAGGATATTACTTCCTTCTCTTAATTGAATGTTTTATTCCCACAGGCTGAAGTATTGACTTGAGATCAACAACGTTCACTCAATCCGTTTTAAAGAGTTTGCTCAGGTCTGGTTTCATGCCACTTTGGCCAAAGATTACAAACTGTAGACAAAAGTTTGAAATGCAAAAGAATTGTGCAAAGTCTCTCCCAAAAATGCTGTAAACCTCATTATAATCTCGCAATGAGATCTTTTTAAAAAATGTTCATTGTAAAAAAGGTGACTATTCATGCATTGCTCAGCTTACTAAACGCTAGTTTAACTAAAAACAAAAAGCTATATTTTAAGAGAGAATAGGCATTGGTCTGAAGTCGCAAAAATATAGGAAATTCACGAGCACCACGATGCCTACTCCACCCTGCTCTACTAAGGTTTCCCAGCACACAGCTTTGACCTACTACCTCCCTGACCAAGGCCCTTCTCCCCTGATTGCTTAGTTTGCCAGGGCAGCCAGCTCTTGGAAGAGTCTTGGTGGTTCCAAAAGTCTTGCATTTAAGAATGATGGAGGCCACTGTGTTCTTAGGGACCTTCAATGCTGCAGAAATGTTTTGGTACACTTCCCCAGATCTGTGCCTCGACACAATCCTTTCTCGGAGCTCTACGAGCAATTCCTTCGACCTCATGGCTTTGTTTTTGTTCTGACATGCACTGTCAACTGTGGGACCTTATATAGACAGGTGTGTGCCTTTCCAAATCACGTCCAATCTATTGAATTTACCACAGGTGGACTTCAATCAAGTTGTAGAAACATCTCAAGGAGGATCAATGGAAACAGGATGCACCTGAGCTCAATTTTGAGTCTCATAGCAAAGGGTCTGAATATTTATGTAAATAAGGTATCTAATTTTTTTATATTGTTTTATATGCCAACATTTAAAAAAAAATGTTTTGTCATTATGGGGTAGTGTTTGCTGAGGATTTTATTTTATTTAATCCATTTTAGAATAAGGCTGTAACGTAACAAAATGTGGAAAAAGTCAAGGGGTCTGAATACTTTTTAAGGCACTGTAGATAATGTCTGGTTTGAAAACAGGCCTGTGTGGTTTATGTTCGAAGTGCAACCTGAAAGAAGAAAATATTGAATTTTACGCGCGCAGAAAATGGTGGTCTGTTTCAGGAAGTACCATGTCTTCACATTTTTTATTTGTCTTTTCTCAATGTGAAGTTATACAGTAGAGCAGTAGAGGCGGCTGAGGGGATGACGGTTTATAATAATGGCTGGAATGGGGTAGAATGGATGGAAAACCATGTGTTTGATACCATGAAAACCATGTGTTTGATACCATGAAAAACAATTGTTTGATACCATGAAAACCATGTGTTTGATACCATGAAAAACAATTGTTTGATACCATGAAAACCATGTGTTTGATACCATGAAAACCATGTGTTTGATACCATGAAAAACAATTGTTTGATACAATGAAAACCATGTGTTTGATACCATTAAAACCATGTGTTTGATACCATTCCATTTACTCCATTCCAGACATTATTATGAGCCGTCCTACACGCAGCAGCCTCCACTGAGCGAGAGAGAGAGATTTTGTTTTCCGTTTTCCATTAGGTCTTTGAATCTGGCGTCTCCTACATAACAGTTTATCACAACCATCCCGTCCCTCCTTCGCCATATGGGCTAATCTACATGGTTAAGACAGGTATGTGGTCCAACATATACACAATGCAAGTACAAGTCCAGTAAATAAAGCCTCTGTTGGATTAAGGTTAATGCTTTGCTTTCTCCCAGCTGTCCTTGTACTCCCACACTCCCACACAGGTGGATATAAGAGGGAGATCTGCCAGGACTGCAATCACCAACGGTAAACAAAGTGCAAGAGGAAAGGGAGCACTAATGGAGAGAAAGAGGGGGGGGGTAGTCCTGTCTCCCTAATCAGTGCCAGACCTGGCTCTCCACTCGACCCTGCCCTCTGGCGGCGGCAGTACATCTGCCTCTCCCGGCGGGTCCAGGGGAGGTCACCTGTCTGTCAACAGCAGAAATATGGTCACTAACATTTTTCCTTTTTGTCAGGGGGCGCCGGTGACGTCCACGTCTGGTCTTTTCACTCAATATTGAGCAATGGGGATCAGACCACCTAGTTTTCAACTGCATTCATTACGTTTAATTGTTTACCTACATAAAGCATGTAAAGATAAAATAGTCCCATCTAAGTTCAAAATAGAGTCTTAAAAGTCAGATGATTTAAGTCTTCAGGGTCCAGAAGACTTTCTTTTATCTTTATCTTGCCCAAAGGTTTTATAGACCCTCGTGCGTTGTTTCCACAGGTTATCCAGTCAGGGTTGTTCACATATAAACCATCCCCCTTGGTCTTTATTTCCTGGCTGTGCCCTGTCCCATGTGAAGACCAGAAAATGTCTCCTAAAATAAATCTAGTTTTCTGGAAAAGAAGTGTAAATAAAAACATGTTTAAGTCGATGAATCCTTTTGGAGATGTGTATTTCCACTCCCTCTGCGTGTGTTTAGTGTCCGTGTCTGACCTCTCGCCATTATCTGTGCCAGGGAGAAAAATCTGGGGAATTGCAGAAAATCCTCACACCCCACACACAAGGACACACTCTCTCTCTCTCTCTCTCTCTCTCTCTCTCTCTCTCTCTCTCTCTCTCTCTCTCTCTCTCACACCCCACACACAAGGACACACTCTCTCTCTCTCTCTCTCTCTCTCTCTCTCTCTCTCTCTCTCTCTCTCTCTCTCTCTCTCTCTCACACACAGCCCATCAACAAGCCTCTTACAAAGGCCAAGGGTCAGAGGTGAACGCCACTTTCAGGTTGCTAATAAAAGCACAGCTGCGTCACGAGGGATAGGTAATGGAGTTGTGGAGTTTGTACAGCGACACGTAGGAGTACACATTACATCTCACAGAGCCGTCAAACCAGTCAGCCAACGTCTCATCGCTGTATTTATGCCCATGTCATTACTTAAGCAGTCTGTCATATATTCCCTGCATCACCCATACGCCAAATTTACGCGGTAAGTTGCTTTGGTTAAAATGCGTCTGCCAAATGGCACATGTAATTAACATAGACATACAGTGCTTGACATAGGGTCGGAGCTGTCCGGAACGTTATATCCCGACAAACTCAACGCTCAAAATATTTTTATTCTCAGCCATATCATAGCCATTTTCAAAATTTTATTAAAGCCAGAAAACCTACATTATTGAAATTGTATCTGTTTCGTTAGTTGACGTTGCAATGTTAGTGGCTAGCTAGCTAGCTTGCTAGCCAGGCTCCCGGGTTTCTTGTCCGAGCAGTCCAGCTATAGCACAAGTTGGCTAGCTGGTTAGCGAACTAACACGTGACAACATTGACCCTCAACATACTTATTTTTGTTAAATTATCTCAGCCATGTCCACAATTAAAGTCAAGCAGAACTATTTCACAGGCATGAGCTTAGACGAGCGACAAAAGTAACTTTTGTTTAAACAAATCGTTCGCTAATTAAACCAGTGGTCAAATGACATACAAAAGCACAATGATGTTACAGTTTCATCAAACAGAAGTAGAACGTTATAGCTATGTCTATGTCTTGAACACTGAGCATTCTCACATTGGTGCTCCTTTTGTCCAGGTGGGAAAGGGCAGTGTGGAGTGCATTTCAGATTGTGTCATCTGTGGTTCTCTTGGGGCTGATGATGATGTAATGGTGAATGAATCCCAAATTGCCTGTGTTTACTAGGGGTGTGCCAAGTAATGGGACTAAACAAGTATAGCAACAAATATGGGCAATTTTCTGGATACGATTATGATCCTAGTTTTTTTTTTTTTATTATCGTTGATCGTGAAAAAAGTACTCTTCTGGTGCCAGCACGCATCTTTCGCATAACAGTCAGTCTTGTTCCACGTGGTCTAAATAACTCAAACTGCCTGTCTGTAAAGATCCTTCTGCTCTGATTGGATAGACTGAAGCAGCATTTCTCCGTCCGCTTGCTTCATAATTTCAACCGATCAGTTATCCTCACATGTTTTTGGTCTGATGATTTAGATTGCTGCTGCTTGCTACTGTGATAAATCACATGGCGAGGACTTTTGCTATCAAGCTGTTACTGTGCATAGCAAGCGTGAACAAATAAGAAACGCAGATGCACATTCTGACTGAGTGACATCCAACTAAGCTGCCACAAACCCACCCCTCTGGGCTCTGGGCACTGCTCTTAATCTGCAGGTTATTTTGCGAGGGAGGTATTTTGTCAACATATATTGCAACATATTAAAACACTTTTTGATCATGATTGTCTATCAACTGTCAATTTAAGGATATGATTTAAAATACGAGTATGGCCAAGACAGCACACCCTTAGTGTTTACATTCCTCTCAGTTCAATCACCAATGATGACTATAGTAGAGTGAGGGAGGTTACAAGAGAAAAGGGTGTGGGGACTAGCTGGAGGTTCAGATCTCCTGGAGAGGTACCCTCCTGTAGCTTTTCAACTAGCTAGTTATTAGAATCAGGTGCACTAGATTAGGGTTGGAGAAAATCTACAAGACTGTAACTCTCCAGGAGAGCCCTGTATCAGATCAAGCTGGATCTTGCATCATGTCTGTTGATTCCATCTCGATCTGGTCCTCTTCATCGTACTACTCCAGCCCTCAGGGGCTTGATTGGGTAATCCTCATCATACTACTCCAACCCTCAGGGGCCTGATTGGGTCATCCTCATTGTACTACTCCAACCCTCAGGGGCCTGATTGGGTCATCCTCATCATACTACTCCAACCTTCAGGGGCCTGATTGGGTCATCCTCATCGTACAACTCCAACCCTCAGGGGCCTGATTGGGTCATCCTCATCGTACTACTCCAGCCCTCAGGGGCCTGATTGGTGTCACACTTTTCACCAGCCCCAGCTAACACACCTGATTAAACTAATTGCATTCCTAAACCGTCACTATGATCACCTGAAAAACATAAATAGTGTCACAATTACTTTGTTTGTAAACACTGAAATGTTTTAAAAACCTAACAATGCTCTCATATCTAGCCTACATGCTTGTAGAAAGAAAGCCTTCCTCCACTGTGCCTGTCCCACACTGGTTTTAAACCAGTATATCTACCTCCATTGTCCCTGTCCCACAATAGGTTCAAACCAGTATATGTTCCCCCACTGTCCCTGTCCCACACTGTGCTCAAACCAGTGATCCTCTGCTCTCAAACACACGTGACTGTTCTCCTTGACAACCAGCAACGGTTTGAGCCACCAAAAAGGTACGCCACGCTACCGTCCTCCTTGACAATCTACCAACGGTTTGAGCTACCCAAAAGGTACCAATCGAACGGCTCTATCTGCAACATTTCAAGCTAGCTGTGGAGTGAGCTTACGGCATGTTCTGAACTCTGTTACCCGTTTGTATGTGATCATGTATTAGTGCATGGCTGTGATTCCTCTGGTGAACCACCTGCCCTCAGCACTACTCATTCATGTCTCTCTCTCTCTCTCTCTCTCTCTCTCTCTCTCTTTGACCGTGATACTGTACTCCTCAGTAGGGTACTGTGTGTGATCATGTATTAGTGCTTGGCTGTGATTCCTCTGGTGAACCACCTGCCCTTAGCACTACTCCTCCCTGTCTCTCTCTCTCTCTCTCTCTCTCTCTCTGTCTCTCTCTCTCTCTCTCTCTCTCTCTCTCTCTCTCTCTCTCTCTCTCTCTTTGACCGTTTACTCCAAACGGCAAATGCAAACAAGAGTTTCTATTGGACAAATTCAGGATGGTTCCTCTCCGTTTCATTCTGTTTGCTCTTGTTTGTTTCTGTTTTGGTTCTTAAATGGTAACCGGTTTCCAAAATGAATACACCCCTGCACACATTGGTGTATCCAACGTGTAGAGCGAAGAGGCTACTAGCAGGAAGAATATAATGCTAACTAGCAAGCCTGTAGCTTTTAACTTTATGAATACATAGCATTATGTTTTAGGGCAAATCCAACACAACACATGAGTATCACTGAGTACCACCCTTCATATTTTCAAGCATGGTGTGTCTGCATCACGTTATGGGTATGCTTGTCATCGGCAAGGACTAGGCAGTTTTTGGGGGGATAAAAATAAAGGGAATAGAGTTAATAAGCACAGGCAAAATCCTAGAGGAAAACCTGGTTCAGGCTGCTTTCCAACATACACTTGGAAACAAATTCACCTTTCAGCAGGACAATAACCTAAACACAAGGCCAAATATACACTGGACTAGCTTGCCAAGACGACAATAAACATTGAATGTCCTGTCTACGTCTCTCACATTTTTTGGCACAGATTTGTTTACATCCCTGTTAGTGAGCATTTCTCCTTTGCCAAGACAATCCACCTGACAGGTGTGGCATATCAACAAGCTGATTAAACAGCAACAATAAAAAGCAAACTCTAAAATGTGCAGTTTTGTCACACAACACAACATCACAGATGTCTCAAGTTTTGAGGCAGTGTGAAATTGACATGCTGACTGCAGGAATGTCCACCAGAGCTGTAGCCAGATAATGTTATGTTAATTTCTCAGGTAGCCTAGTGGTTAGAGCGATGGACTTGTAACTGGAAGGTTGCAAGATTGAATCGCCAAGCTGACAAGGTAAAAATCTGTCGTTCTGCCCCTGAACAAGGCAGTTAACCCACTGATCCCCGGGCGTAGTGGATGTTGATTAAGGCAGCCCCCCGCAACTCTCTGATTCAGAGGGGTTGGGTTAAATGCAGAAGACACATTTCAGTTGAAGGCATTCAGTTGTACAACTGACT
This sequence comes from Brachymystax lenok tsinlingensis, assembly GCA_030435695.1. Lineage (NCBI taxonomy): Eukaryota > Metazoa > Chordata > Actinopteri > Salmoniformes > Salmonidae > Brachymystax > Brachymystax lenok. The sequence continues at coordinate 5,608,422 of CM059793.1, forward strand.
AGGTACCCCCTTTCCCCATAAGCCGGCACAAATGTTGTTTTAGAGAATTTGGCAGTACGTCCAACCATCCTTACAACCTCAGACCACGTGTAACCACGCCAGCCCAGGACCTCCAAATCCGGCTTCTTCAACTGCGGGATCGTCTGAGACCAGCCGCTCGAACAGCTGATTAAACTTTAGGCTTGCACAACCGAAGAATTTCTGCACAAACTGTCAGAAACCATCTCAGGGAAGCTCATTTGTGTGCTCGTCGTCCTCACCAAGGTCTTGACTTGACCGCAGTTCGACATCACCTTTGATGGCCACTGGCTTGCTGGAGAACTATGCTCTTCATGAATGAATCCCGGTTTCAACAGTGCCAGGCAGATGGCAGACCGTGTGTATGGCGTTGTGTGGGCGAGCGGTTTGCTGATGTCAGCAACGTCGTGAACATAGTTCCCCAAGGTGGCGGTTGGGTTATGGTATGGGCACGCATAAACTACGGACAACGAATTTGAATGGCAATTTTAATAGAGAAATACCGTGACGAGCTCTGAAGCCCATTGTCGTGCCATTCATCTTCCTCCATCACCTTATGTTTCTCCATGATAATGCATAGCTCCATGTTGCAAGGAGCTGTACACAATTTCTGGAAGCTGAAAATGTCCCAGTTTTTCCATGGCCTCCACACTCACCAGACATGTCACCCGTTGAGCCTGTTTGGGATGCTCGCGCCTACTTTTAAGGTATCTGTGACCAACAGATTCATATCTGTATTCCGTCATGTGAAAATCCATAGATTAGGGCCTAATGAATTTATTTTAAATTGATTGATTTCCTTATATTCATCTACTGCACATCTTTGTGTATAGATTCTTTTTTTTCCTACTGTATTATTGACTGTATGTTTGTTTTACTCCATGTGTAACTCTGTGTTGTTGTATGTGTCAAACTGCTTTGATTTATCTTGGCCAGGTCGCAGTTGTAAATGAGAACTTGTTCTCAACTTGCCTACCTGGTTAAATAAAGGTGAAATAAATAAATAAATATGAACTGTAACTCTTTATTTCAGGGAGCAACACCCTTATGTTTCCTAGCTAAAACAGTGGTATATTAAACGTAGAGAAAAGTGGGCAACTATGATTTTATTTTAAAGTTAGATGTTCCCTTAGTTGACCACTCACCAGAAGGGTGTACATTCTAGACAGTTTTTTATTGTAGAGATCAACCTCTATTTCTATGTGACCAACAGAAATATCATGGTGACAATGCGAGGTGTTTTAGTGTTTTGGTCTGTTTCCTTTTCAACCTCAGCCAGTTCGCCTCATTTCAATCGAGGAGAGAGATCCTAGCCATGTAACGCTGTCACGAGAATTGAACAGCTTTCACAGCAACTCACAACAGACCTGTCACCCAGCCAGCGTTGACATTTCAGAAAAAACTAAAAGAACATCAAAAACTACGACAGTGCAGTGTGCCAAAACTCATCTCGACTCCATCTGCTGTGACTTGACATCGAATCAAATCAAATTTGATTGGTCGCATACACACACAGTAATTAGCAGATGTTATTGCAGTGGTAGCAAAATGCTTGTCTTCCTAGCTCCAAAAGTGCAGTAATATCTAACAATACACAACAATACACACTAATCTAAAAGAAATAAGACATATAGAAATATCAGAAAGAGTCCGGAGTATAAATACACTACCTGACCAAAAGATATGTGGACACCTGCTCGTCAAACATCTTATTCCAAAATCATGGGCATTAATACGGAGTTGGTCCCCCCTTTACTGCTATAACAGCCTCCACTCTTCAAGGAAGGCTTTCCACTATATGTTGGAACATTGCTGTGGGGACTCGCTTCCATTCAGCCACAAGACATTAGTGAGGTCGGACACTGATGTTGGGCGATTAGGCCTGGCTCGTAGTCAGTGTTCCAATTCATCCCAAAGGTGTTCGTTGTTGAGATCAGGGCCCTGTGCAGGCCAAGTTTTCTACAAGGACCACGCGCTGTGCACAGGAGGATTGTCATCCTGAAACAGGAAAGGGCCTTTCCTAAACTGTTACCACAGAGTTGGAAGCATAGAATCGTCTAGAATGCCATTGTATGCTGTAGCATTAAAATGTCCCTTCACCGGAACTAAGGGGCCTAGCCTGAACCATGAAAAACAGCCCTAGACCATTATTCATCCTCCACCTAACTTTAAAGTTGGCACTATGCATTCGGGCAGGTAGCGTACTCCTGGCATCCGCCAAACTCAGATTCGTCCGTCGGACTGCCAGATGGTGAAGCGTGATTCATCACTCCAGAGAAGGCGTTTCCACCGCAGCAGAGTCCACCAACGGCAGTGAGCTTTACACCACTCCAGATGCCGCTTGGCATTGCTCATTGGTGATTTTAGGCTTGTGTGCGGCTGCTCTGTGCGGCTGCTCCTGACGAACAGTTCTTGTGCTGATGTTGCTTCCAGAGGTAGTTTGGAACACGGTAGTAAGTGTTGAAATCGAGGACAGACTATTTTTACAAGCTATGCGCTTCAGCACTCAGCATTCTTGTTCTGTGAGCTTCTGTGTCCTACCACTTCGCGGCCGAGCCATTGTTTCTCCTAGATGTTTCCACTTCACAATAACAGCACTTACAGTTGATGAGGCAGCTCTAGCAGGGCAGAAATTTGATGAACTGACTTGTTGGAAAGGTGGCATCCTATGATGGTGCCACAATGAGAGTCACTGAGCTCTTCAGTAAGGCCATTCTACTGCCAATATTTGTCTATGGAGATATGCATCGCTGTGTGTTCGATTTATACACCTGTCAGCAATGGATGCGGCTGAAATTGCCGAATCCACTCATTTGAAGGGGTGTCCACATACTTTTGTATATATAGGTTATTTATATATACAGTACCTGTCAAAAGTTTGGACACACCTGTCATGTTTGCTTGAATGATCAGGAGACAAGCGCAGGAATGCGTAATATGGGTTTTTATTTCACCCAAATTACGACGTGCCGTGTAAGGGCACGAAGACCAAACAAACACGTAACAAAAACACAAGGTTGAAACACAAACAAAAGAGCGAGGAGTACCTTGAATAAATACACACGCGCAATGATTATCACACTGGAGACCCAGAATAATATGCACAATATACGTGGCACGAAAGCCAAAACAACATAGCACAGGTACTCACACGAACAAACGGACATTGGAACAATAATCGACAGGACACTGGAGAACAAAGGACACCCTTATACAATTACTAATCACTGGGAATAGGGGCCAAGTGTGAATAACGAAAGTTCCAGAGGGATCCGTGACAACACCTACTCGTTCAAGGGTTTTTCTTTATTTTTACTATTTTCTACATTGAATAATAGTGAAGACATCAAAACTATGAAATATCACATATGGAATCATGTAGTAACCAAAATTGGTTAACTTTTTTAGATTCTTTAAAGTAGCAATCCTTTGCCTTGATTACAGCTTTACACACTCTTGCCTTTCTCCCAACCAGCTTCACCTGGAATGCTTTTCCAACAGTCTTGAAGGAGTTCCCACATATTCTGAGCACTTATTGGCTGCTTTTCCTTCACTCTGCAGTCTGACTCATCCCAAACCATTTAAATTGGGTTGAGATCGGGTGATTGTGGAGGCCAGGTCATCTTATGCAGCACTCCATCACTCTCCTTGGTCAAATAGCCCTTACACAGCTGGGAGGTGTGTTGGGTCACTGTCCTGTTGAAAAACAAATGATAGTCCCACTAAGCGCAAACCAGATGGTATGACGTATCGCTGCAGAATGCTGTGGTAGCCATGCTGGTAAACACTGCCTCGAATTCTAAATAAACAGTGTCACCAGCAAAGCACCCCCAGAACATCACACCTCCTCCTCCATGCTTCATGGTGGGAACCACACATGCAGAGATCATCCGTTCACCTACTCTGCGTCTCACGAAGACACGGCGGTTGGAACCAAAAATCTCAAATTTGGACTCATCAGACCAAAGGACAGATTTCCACCGGTCTAATGTCCATTGCTCATGTTTCTTGGCCCAAGCAAGTCTCTTCTTCTGATTGGTGTCCTTTTGTGGTGGTTTCTTTGCAGCAATTCAACCAGGAATGCTTGATTCACGCCGTCTCCTCTAAACAGTTGATGTTGAGATGTGTTGCTTACTTGAACTCTGTGAAGCATTTATTTGGGCTGCAGTTTCTGAGGCTGGTAACTCTAATGAACTTATCCTCTGCAGCAGAGGTAAATCTGGGTCTTCCTTTCCTGTGGCGGTCCTCATGAGAGTCAGTTTCATCATAGCGCTTGATAGTTTTTGTGACTGCATTTAAAGAACCTTTAAAAGTTCTCGAAATATTCCGGATTGGGTGACCTTCATGTCTTAAAGCAATGATGGACTGTTGTTTCTCTTTCCTTATTTGAGCTTTTCTTGCCATAATATGGACTTGGTCTTTTACCAAATTGGGCTATCTTCTGTATACCACCTCTACCTTGTCACAACACAACTTATTGGCTCAAACGCATTTAGAAGGAAAGAAATTCCACAAATTAACTTTTAACAAGGCACACCTGTTAATTGAAATGCATTCCAGGTCACTACCTCATGAAGCTGGTTGAGAGAATTCCAAGAGATCGCAAAGCTGTCATCAAGGCAAAGGGTGGCTACTTTGAAGAATCTCAGACATAAAATATATTGGGATTTGTTTAACACTTTTTTCTTACTACATGATTCCATATGCGTTATTTAATAGTTTTGATGTCTTCACTACTATTCTACTATGTAGAAAATAGTCAAAATAAAGAAAATCCCTTGAATGAGTAGGTGTGTACAAACTTCGGACTGGTGCTGTATATATGCTGGGTTGAGTAATCGGGTGGTAGCAGGCTAGTGACAGTGACTAAGTTCAGGGCAGGGTACTGGCCGGATAGTGAAGGCTTTTTAACAGTCTGATAGCCTTGAGACAGCTGTTTTTCAGTCTCTCGGTCCCTCTCTTCCACTCTAGTCTGAAGACACTGGGACACTGACCTCTGGCCAGTGTCAGAAGTTATTCCGTTTCACACGCACCGCACACACACACACACTCACATACATAAAAAAAAAAACACAGAAACACACCCCTCTCCAACCCCTGGTTTCATGACACACCAACCAATAAGGACGAAGATTCCTCATCAGAAATTCCCATAACTCACAAGCCCGTTGGTTACAGTTGCCAATACCTTGTCAGCAACCAATGAGAGACGGTCTAGGAGGTCTATAAACCACAACACAATGCCTTGGGACGATCAGGTGGAATGTTAGCGCACCAGGCCAATTGAATTCACTCAGCAAAATGTATGTTATTAGACTGCAATTTAGATTCCACATGCAGGTAATGAAACTCGAGATGGAATCATCAAATAAAACCGGCGAAAATCGCGCTGATGTTTTGTCAAGATATTATTAAGTGGGGAAACATGGTGTGCATGGTAAAATACACCACTAATTTACGGTTGGTTATATTACACTGATAAATACCTAGTCGTCCATGTTTTATCCTCAAATGTTACGCTGCTATGCCCGGAGGCAATGAAAAAACGTTTTAAAAGTACACATTCTTGTTTTTCATTATTTGCAGGCTATCACAACAAAATATTTATTGCCACGTGTTTCATTTCCTGCCCAGTTTAAATAACGCTTGAGTTTGGACACAATTCCTTTGTATTTATTTGTTAAATATCCCCTGCAAGACTAATTGTTCTGTAACTGGAACAGTATGTTGGATCTCAGAGACACTCTATTCCCTAAACACTCTGTTCCCTATACACTCTATTCCCTATACACTCTATTTACACTTTATTCCCTGTACACTCTTTTCCCTAATAAATCTATTCCCTGTACACGCTACATACACTTTATTCCCTATACACTATATTCACTATACACAATATTCCCTATACACTATATTCACTATACACAATACTCCCTATACACTCTATTCCCTATACACTATATTCACTATACACTCTATGCCCTATACACTCTATGCCCTATACACTCTATGCCCTATACACTCTATTCCCTATACACTATATTCACTATACACTCTATGCCCTATACACTCTATGCCCTATACACTATATTCCCTATTCACTATATTCACTATACACACTATTCCCTATACACTCTATGCCCTATACACTCTATTCCCTATTCACTATATTCCCTATACACTCTATGCCCTATACACTCTATTCCCTATACACTCTATTCCCTATTCACTATATTCACTATACACACTATTCCCTATACACTCTATGCCCTATACACTCTATTCCCTATTCACTATATTCACTATACACACTATTCCCTATACACTCTATGCCCTATACACTCTATTCCCTATTCACTCTATTCCCTATACACTCTATTCCCTATTCACTATATTCACTATACACACTATTCCCTATACACTCTATGCCCTATACACTCTATTCCCTATTCACACTATTCCCTATACACTCTATGCCATATACACTCTATTCCCTATACACTATATTCCCTATTCACACTATTCTCTATACACTCTATGCCCTACACACTCTATATACACTATATTCCATATACACTCTATTCCCTACACACTCTATTCTCTATACACTCTATTCCCTATACACTCTATTCCCTACACACTCTATTCTCTATACACTCTATTCCCTACACACTCTATTCTCTACACACTATATTCCCTACACACTCTATATACACTATATTCTCTATACACTCTGTGTCCTATACACTCTATATACACTATATTCTCTATACACTCTGTGTCCTATACACTCTATTCCCTATAGACTCTATTCCCTATACACTCTATTCCCTATACACTCTTTACCCTATCCATGGCACCATATTCCTTATACACTCTATTCCCTATACGTGGCATCATATTCCCTAAAGTGTGCACTATATTTGGAAAAGGGTATAATTTGGGATGCTGATATTCTCTACTGCCACTAAATAAAATACAACCAACAGCAGTGACATAAATACCTCCCATGGAAAGAGACATGCTTTGGTTCAACTGGACCTCTAGCATCAAATCCCGCGGATACTTTGGTTCATTGGCAGCTGGACCTCAAGCATCAAATCCCATGGAGACCATAACTCATTCATTTTTCATGTCGAGCTAGTTAGCAGCAAGAAGCACTGTCATTCAGTGTCAGAGAGAGAGAAAGAGAGTGTGTGTGTGTGTGTGTGTGTGTGTGCCCGTCATACTGTCTCCAACAGGATTTAATGTAGTCCCTCAGGCCTTGTGCACTAAAGCAGTGAGTGACAGCTGGCAGGGTGTGTGAGAGTACGTGTGTCTATGCCTGAGCTCATTCCTGCTAATACACAGTGTGTGTTCAGTGTGTGTTCGGTGTGTGTTCGGTGTGTGTTCGGTGTGTGTTCGGTGTGTGTTCGGTGTGTGTTCGGTGTGTGTTCGGCGTGTGTTCGGCGTGTGTTCGGCGTGTGTTCAGTGTGTGTTCAGTGTGTGTTCAGTGTGTTCAGTGTGTGTTCAGTGTGTTCAGTGTGTGTTCAGTGTGTTCAGTGGGTTCAGTGTGTTCAGTGTGTGTTCAGTGTGTTCAGTGTGTGTATAGTGTGTTCAGTGTGTGTTCAGTGGGTTCAGTGTGTTCAGTGTGTGTTCAGTGTGTTCAGTGTGTGTTCAGTGTGTTCAGTGTGTGTTCAGTGTGTTCAGTGTGTGTTCAGTGTGTTCAGTGTGTGTATAGTGTGTTCAGTGTGTGTTCAGTGGGTTCAGTGTGTTCAGTGTGTGTTCAGTGTGTACAGTGTGTGTTCAGTGTGTTCAGTGTGTGTTCAGTGTGTTCAGTGTGTTCAGTGTGTGTTCAGTGTGTGTTCGGTGTGTGTATAGTGTGTGTACAGTGTGTGTTCAGTGTGTGTTCAGTGTGTTCAGTGTGTGTACAGTGTGTTCAGTGTGTGTTCAGTGTGTGTACAGTGTGTTCAGTGTGTGTTCAGTGTGTACAGTGTGTTCAGTGTGTGTTCGGTGTGTGTACAGTGTGTGTTCAGTGTGTGTTCAGTATGTGTTCAGTGTGTGTTCAGTGTGTGTACAGTGTGTTCAGTGTGTGTTCAGTGTGTTCAGTGTGTTCAGTGTGTTCAGTGTGTACAGTGTGTGTACAGTGTGTGTACAGTGTGTTCAGTGTGTGTTCAGTGTGTTCAGTGTGTGTTCAGTGTGTGTTCAGTGTGTTCAGTGTGTTCAGTGTGTTCGGTGTGTGTATAGTGTGTGTTCAGTGTGTTCAGTGTGTTCAGTGTGTGTACAGTGTGTGTACAGTGTGTTCAGTGTGTGTTCAGTGTGTTCAGTGTGTGTTCAGTGTGTGTTCAGTGTGTTCAGTGTGTTCAGTGTGTTCGGTGTGTGTATAGTGTGTGTATAGTGTGTTCAGTGTGTGTTCAGTGTGTGTTCAGTGTGTTCAGTGTGTTCAGTGTGTTCGGTGTGTGTATAGTGTGTGTATAGTGTGTGTATAGTGTGTTCAGTGTGTTCAGTGTGTGTATAGTGTGTTCAGTGTGTTCAGTGTGTTCAGTGTGTTCGGTGTGTGTTCAGTGTGTGTTCAGTGTGTTCAGTGTGTGTATAGTGTGTGTATAGTGTGTGTACAGTGTGTGTTCAGTGTGTTCAGTGTGTGTATAGTGTGTTCAGTGTGTGTTCAGTGTGTTCAGTGTGTTCAGTGTGTTCGGTGTGTGTATAGTGTGTGTTCAGTGTGTTCAGTGTGTTCAGTGTGTGTTCAGTGTGTGTATAGTGTGTGTATAGTGTGTGTTCAGTGTGTTCAGTGTGTGTATAGTGTGTGTTCAGTGTGTTCAGTGTGTGTATAGTGTGTGTTCAGTGTGTTCAGTGTGTGTTCAGTGTGTTCAGTGTGTTCGGTGTGTGTTCAGTGTGTTCAGTGTGTGTTCAGTGTGTGTTCAGTGTGTTCAGTGTGTTCGGTGTGTGTTCAGTGTGTACAGTGTGTGTTCAGTGTGTGTATAGTGTGTGTATAGTGTGTTCAGTGTGTTCAGTGTGTGTATAGTGTGTGTTCAGTGTGTTCAGTGTGTGTTCAGTGTGTACAGTGTGTGTTCAGTGTGTTCAGTGTGTGTTCAGTGTGTTCAGTGTGTTCAGTGTGTACAGTGTGTGTTCAGTGTGTTCAGTGTGTGTACAGTGTGTGTTCAGTGTGTTCAGTGTGTGTTCAGTGTGTGTTCAGTGTGTTCAGTGTGTTCAGTGTGTGTACAGTGTGTGTTCAGTGTGTTCAGTGTGTGTTCAGTGTGTTCAGTGTGTGTTCAGTGTGTTCAGTGTGTTCGGTGTGTGTTCAGTGTGTGTTCAGTGTGTTCAGTGTGTTCAGTGTGTGTTCAGTGTGTTCAGTGTGTTCAGTGTGTTCAGTGTGTGTTCAGTGTGTGTATAGTGTGTGTATAGTGTGTGTTCAGTGTGTTCAGTGTGTGTATAGTGTGTGTTCAGTGTGTTCAGTGTGTGTTCAGTGTGTACAGTGTGTGTTCAGTGTGTTCAGTGTGTGTTCAGTGTGTTCAGTGTGTTCAGTGTGTACAGTGTGTGTTCAGTGTGTTCAGTGTGTGTACAGTGTGTGTTCAGTGTGTTCAGTGTGTGTTCAGTGTGTGTTCAGTGTGTTCAGTGTGTTCAGTGTGTGTTCAGTGTGTGTTCAGTGTGTTCAGTGTGTACAGTGTGTGTTCAGTGTGTTCAGTGTGTGTTCAGTGTGTTCAGTGTGTGTTCAGTGTGTTCAGTGTGTTCGGTGTGTACAGTGTGTGTTCAGTGTGTGTTCGTTGTGTGTTCGTTGTGTGTTCGGTGTGTGTTCGTTGTGTGTTCGTTGTGTGTTCGGTGTGTGTTCGGTGTGTGTTCAGTGTGTGTTCAGTGTGTTCAGTGTGTGTATAGTGTGTGTTCAGTGTGTACAGTGTGTGTTCAGTGTGTACAGTGTGTGTTCAGTGTGTGTTCGTTGTGTGTTCGTTGTGTGTTCGGTGTGTGTTCGGTGTGTGTTCGGTGTGTGTACAGTGTGTGTTCGGCGTGTGTTCGGCGTGTGTTCGGCGTGTGTACAGTGTGTGTTCGGTGTGTTGAGTGTGTGTACAGTGTGTGCATAGTGTGTGTTCGGTGTGTGTTCGGTGTGTGTTCGGTGTGTGTACAGTGTTTGTTCGGTGTGTTGAGTGTGTGTTCAGTGTGTTGAGTGTGTGTACAGTGTGTGCATAGTGTGTGTTCGGTGTGTGTTCGGTGTGTGTTCAGTGTGTGTTCGGTGTGTGTTCGGTGTGTGTACAGTGTGTGTTCAGTGTGTGTTCAGTGTGTGTTCAGTGTGTATACAGTGTGTGTACAGTGTGTGTTCGGTGTGTGTACGGTGTGTGTTCGGTGTGTGTACAGTGTATGTTCAGTGTGTGTTCAGTGTGTTCAGTGTGTTGAGTGTGTGTACAGTGTGTGTACAGTGTTATTTGCTAGCAGGTTTTTTGCTAGAAGGGTTATGGGGGTTCTCTTACAGTGGATCCAACCCTTTAGTTCATCCTACTGATGATATGTTGCTTGTCAGCGGTCAAGTTTTCAAGATATAGGATTTTCAAGAAGTAAAGTGTCACTTGCCACATCGTCATCATGATTCATTTTGCATCATAGATTCATTTTGCATCATATGATTCATTTAGCGTCACATGATTCGTTTAGCATCATCATGATTTTTTAAAAACTTTATTCCACCTTTATTTAACCAGGTAGGCCAGTTGAGAACAAGTTCTCATTTACAACTGTGACCTGGCCAAGATAAAGCAAAGCAGTGCGACAAAAACAACAACACAGAGTTACACATGGAATAAACAAACGTACCGTCAATAACACAATAGAAAAATCTATGTACAGTGTGTGCAAATGTAGTAAGGTTAGGGAGGTAAGGGTAATAAATAGGCCATAGTGGCAAAATAATTACTATTTAGCATTAACACTGGAGTTATGGATGTGCAGAAGATGAATGTGCAAGTAGAGATACTGGGGTGCAAAGGAGCAACAAAAAAAATAACAATATGGGGATGAGGTAGTTGGGTGTGCTATTTACAGATGGGCTGTGTACAGGTACAGTGATCGGTAAGCTGCTCTGACAGCTGATGCTTAAAGTTAGTGAGGGAGATATAAGATTTTTGCAATTCGTTCCAGTCATTGGCAGCAGAGAACTGGAAGGAAAGGCAGCCATAGGAGGTGTTGGCTTTTGGAATGACCAGTGAAATATACTATTCTGGGACTGTATCAACAGTGAACAAATATTTTTTTTTTTTACCAAAACATTGTTTTTAAGTTGAGTTTTCCTTCAATATATCACCCCTATAACATTGCAATTGATTGAGTCCTGATAAATTTGGACCTAAAAGTCTTGAACTCTGAAATGCTCTTGAAACCTTTCTCCATCATCACTTGTATTTGTAAAAGGATTCTTATGAACTATTATTGATTGAGGATCAAAATGTGATTTATACTTTTCTGTAGGTCAGATGATATGGTGATATTCTAGATGAATGTAACTCACTATAGAGATACTTATAAATTAGGAAACAACAAAGTGCTTCTCAAAAATGTTTGCATTAAAGAGTGTTTTAACCATAACGCACTGCAATTATAATGGAACGTAACACAACGCACTGAGCCCACAGACAACTCCCTGACAGTGACGTACAACTGACATGCACTATCCCGTCGCTTCCTGTATCATTTACGCCTGTTTACATTAGCAAGATTAGACAGAACATTAGCAGCCACTTGCTAATAGCAGACAGATCATTATTAGCAGCCTAAATAATGGATCGCCATTTGATGTAAAGGGCATGCTCTTCATTATTAACGTGCACACACTAACACAGCTGTGGTCCAGCATTAGCTGGCCACTTGAACCCGTGTCATGGCCTGAGCCTGTGAATGCCAACAGTGTGTGAGCTGCTGTCTCCAATCCACAGGCTCTCGTTTATACACGTTAATCCATTGCCATTGTTACAGTTGCTACTGTTGGGACGGGTCGGGTGTTTTGGGGGGGATGTGTGTTTGTGTGCGTGCGATTGTGCATGCATTTGTGTCATTTTATCTGTGTGTGTTTGTGTGTGTCCATTAAGTATGTGTGTGTGTGTTGGCAGTACATCAAACCTGCCCTGAGAACAACAGAACTCCCAGTGCCACTCAAAGCACAGCGATGCCAAGTCACACAGTCCCCTCCTAATCTCCCATAATCCACTCTGTCTCCAGCCAGGTGATCTCAATGTCAGGCTACGCTCTGACATCACTGGTGTGTGACCGCTCTGAGCTCTGGTCCTCATTCTCCCATCAGCCTCTGGTTGTCACCTCTTATTGCATCTATGTCAGCCTCTAGCCAATAGAAGAACCTCCTCTACAGTCCCCAACCCTGCTAAGAACTGGGAAATCTTCTCATGGCCTGTGTCTTTCAGTGGGCATATTCCGTGTCAAAACATCCCACTTCTCTGGTGGCAGTCTCCTCCCACTGCATTGGGGCATTGTGTCAGTTACTTAAGCATATGCACACACACACACACACACACACACACACACACACACACACACACACACACACACACACACACACACACACACACACACACACACACACACACACACACACACATACACACACACCATTCTGCCTCCATTCCCTGTCCTGATCAGTCAGTTGGTCTACTCACAATCCACTGTGTCAGTCTGTCTGTGGCCAGCACAGGTGTCAGTCACACTGGTCCATCTGTGACTAGCACATGTGTCAGTCACGCTGGTCCATCTGGTCCATCTGTTCATCAGTGTCTGAACCCCCGGCACCCCCGTCATACCCCTGCCGTGGTGCATTTGGCCTCCCTCCAGGTGCCTCGCGATTCTACCTCTCTCTACCTTTCTCTATTCACAGCAACGCCATTTAATGGAGTCTAACAGATCAGTCATTCAGGCCTCTGGATGTTTCCTTGGCCAGGACTTTTACCCAACTATGCCCAGTATGTCTCTGACTTACTGTAATAACATGGAGAGAATATTAGGTTGTTATATTAAAGAGCAGCTAACAAACATCCTGGGTCTCTGTTGAGAGCCGTGGCTTTTAAGAACGGCCTAGGCCAGCCAGGTGAGGAAGAGTAGTATTGGGGGGGTACGTTGGCAAATCGCAAACACCTGGAGTATGCATAGCGTTCTGAATGCACAATATGTTCACCTTTTCTATATAATTAGTGTACAGGAAGGTATGGTGGATTGTAATATCACAAGACAACAATTGTCTTATCCATTAACCTGTAGAATAAACAGCTTGAGGGTGGTTTTCCAAGGCCTATTTTACGATAAGTTTGAGGGTGGTTTTCCAAGGCCTATTTTACGATAAGTTTGAGGGTGGTTTTCCAAGGCCTACATTATGATAAGTTTGAGGGTGGTTTTCCAAGGCCTATCTTACGATAAGTTTGAGGGTGGTTTTCCAAGGCCTACATTACGATAAGTTTGAGGGTGGTTTTCCAAGGCCTACATTACGAAAAGTTTGAGGGTGGTTTTCCAAGGCCTACATTACGATAAGTTTGAGGGTGGTTTTCCAAGGCCTACATCACCATAAGTAATGTATGGAATAATGAGGGCACTACGGCGTTAATTCAGTGTGTAATTTAACGTGAACGTTAGCATTAGCTAGAGAAACAAGAGCATTACCAACACGTCTAGGAATGCATGCCGCATGTGGCTCGATCCCATCCAATGATAAGGCCCCATCTGTTCCTTCTGCAGCTCCGATTGGATCTCTGAACTGGAACCAGAGCCAGTCGCCGTCACTTGTTCCAGAAGGTTTCAATGTTCCATACTAGGGGCCTGTGTTGGATTAGGAGGGGGCTGGTAGTGTCCTTGTTATTGTAGTTTCTCTGGGTGGTGGACGCTCTCTTTCTTCCTCTCTTTTGTTTCTAGCCAGGATTAAAGGGATGGGGGATGGAGAATGGAGGACGGGAGGGGGGGTAGTGTTTCTAGCCAGGATTAAAGGGATGGGGGACGGCGGACAGGGGGCCGGGGGGACGCGGGGGGTCTCCCCAGCCACCAGCCACCACCCACAGCTCCCCCGTCTCACCCTAGGGACAGAACCCTGCAAGGCTGCGACAGCTATGCCCTCTGTCCCCCCTCATGCCCTCGCTCCATTTACATTTTATTTGATGTGCAAGCAAGGAAAGGAGAGAGGGGATCAGGCTTTTTTTCTTTTGGTTTCTCAGGACTAGACAGGCCTGGCTGGTTTCTCAGGACTAGACAGGGCTGGCTGGTTTCTCAGGACTAGACAGGCCTGGCTGGTTTCTCAGGGTTGGACAGGTGTGGCTGGTTTCTCAGGACTGGACAGGCCTGGCTGGTTTCTCAGGGCTGGACAGGTGTGGCTGGTTTCTCAGGGTTGGACAGGTGTGGCTGGTTTCTCAGGGTTGGACAGGTGTGGCTGGTTTCTCAGGACTGGACAGGCCTGGCTGGTTTCTCAAGGCTGGACAGGCGTGGCTGGTTTCTCAGGGCTGGACAGGACAGTTGGTGTGTTTGGCCAGGACTGGACAGGCCTGGCTGGTTTCTCAGGGCTGGACAGGCGTGGCTGGTTTCTCAGGGCTGGACAGGACAGTTGGTGTGTTTGGCCAGGACTGGACAGGCCTGGCTGGTTTCTCAGGGCTGGACAGGACAGTTGGTGTGTTTGGCCAGGACTGGACAGGCCTGGCTGGTTTCTCAGGGCTGGACAGGCGTGGCTGGTTTCTCAGGGCTGGACAGGCGTGGCTGGTTTCTCAGGGCTGGACAGGACAGTTGGTGTGTTTGGCCAGGACTGGACAGGCCTGGCTGGTTTCTCAGGGCTGGACAGGACAGTTGGTGTGTTTGGCCAGGACTGGAGGCATTGTTTCAGAGAGGGTGTGTGAGGAGGGGGTCGGTGGGAGCTTGGTATGGAAAGACAGGGTAAACAGGAGTAAGGCACCAAGAGGTATCGCTAACATACTGTCACGGGATTGTATTTTTATAGAATGCTTTTAAAGGCAGTGTAACCAGCAGGTAAAGTGTTCATTAAAGAGTGAAGGTTGGTGCTTATCGTCCGAATCAAACGGAAATGTTGATAGTTTTGAGAGGCGGCTATTTTTCCCCTTCTCTCAGTATCATGTGAAAGGCGCCCAGCAATTTCCCCACAAATCAAACCTCTGATTGATGTAGCTTTGTTATCTGATGGTAGGGGCTAGAATGTGTGTGTGTGTGTGTGTGTGGGGTCCCAATCACTTTCTCCTCTTTCTTCTGTTTTCCCCTTGACGTTCCCTCTCTCCTAATATCCACACAATGTTGCCGTCTCAACATCTGACAGATCGAGTCGCCATGATAAGCACGGAACGCCTAGGCGCGCTGTGCCAAAACAAATCCGGTGGTGTCTCGAGGCCAATCGAAAAAACCTCCCCCTCACGAAAAGAAAAAGGTGAATATACGCAGTGCGCTGACAGGGTGTATTAGCTGTGACGTGTGTGTGTGTGTGTGTGTGTGTGTAGATTGTGTGTGTGTGTGTGTGTGTGTGTGTGTGTGTAGATTGTGTGTGTGTGTGTGTGTGTGTGTGGTGTGCATGTGTACGTGCGTGATTGGCTCGGGCTTCCACCATAGTTCTCGGTCCAAACTTGTGAATCTGAACCCAATTAGCCAGCACCTAATCATGTGCCTCCCAGTCCTGGCTTGTGTTAGAAAGTGAAAAAGAGAGTGAGGAGGAAGGGGAAAGAAGGGACAAGCGAGGGAGAGAAACAGCAGAACATGAAGCAAGCGAGCCTGCCAGGGGATTGTTTAGAGAAGAGATCTGGCAGTGGAGGTTTAAATACTTCTAATTGAATCTGCAAGGAAAACATTGCTTACATTTTAGTCATTTAGCAGACGCTCTTATCCAGAGAAACTTACAGTAGTGAGTGCATATATTTGTGTAATTTTTTGTACTGGTCCCCTGTGGGAATCAAACCCGCAAACCTGGCATTGGAAGATTCATGCTCTACCAACTGAGAAACACATGTTGCTCCCGCCAGGTCTCTTTCACAGGACCACCACAACTGGTCTGGGCATGGGCATAGAGGTTTCTGGTTCTAAAGGTCCTGACATGATAGGATATAGCATATAGAATATAGAATAGGATGATATAGGATAGAATATAGAATAGGAGGATACAGGATAGGATATAGAATAGGAGGATATAGCATAGGATATAGATTAGGAGGATATAAAATAGGATATAGTATAGGAGGATATAGGATAGGACATAGAATAGGAGGATATAGGATAGGATAAAGGATAGGATATAGCTAGGAGGATATAGGACAGGATATAGAATAGGAGGATATAGATTAGGATATAGATTAGGAGGATATAGATTAGGATATAGAACATAGAATAGGAGGATAAAGGATATGATATAGATAGGAGGATATAGGATATGGTATAGAATATGAGGATATAGGATAGGATATAGGTAGGAGGATATAGGACAGGATATAGTATAGGAGGATATAGATTAGGATATAGAACAGAGAATAGGAGGATATAGGATATGATATAGATAGGAGGATATAGGATATAGAATAGGATAGGATATAGAATAGGAGGATATAGATTAGGATATAGAACATAGAATAGGAGGATATAGGACAGGATATAGTATAGGAGGATATAGATTAGGATGTAGAACATAGAATAGGAGGATATAGGACAGGAAATAGATAGGAGGATATAGGACAGGATATAGAATAGGAGGATATAGCATAGGATATAGATTAGGAGGATATAAGATAGGATACAGTATAGGAGGATATAGGATAGGATATAGTATAGGAGGATACAGGACAGGATATAGAATAGGAGGATATAGGACAGGATATAGTGTAGGAGGATATAGGATAGGATATAGTATAGGAGGATATAGGATAGGATACAGTATAGGAGGATACAGGACAGGATATAGAATAGGAGGATATAGGACAGGATATAGTGTAGGAGGATACAGGACAGGATATAGAATAGGAGGATATAGGATAGGATATAGAATAGGAGGATATAAGATAGGATATAGTATAGGAGGATATAGATTAGGATATAGAATAGGAGGATATAGGATATGATATAGAATAGGATATGATATAGATTAGGAGGATATAGGACAGGATATAGATAGGAGGATATAGGACAGGATATAGATAGGTGGATATAGGATAGGATATAGAACATA
Source organism: Brachymystax lenok tsinlingensis (assembly GCA_030435695.1). NCBI lineage: Eukaryota > Metazoa > Chordata > Actinopteri > Salmoniformes > Salmonidae > Brachymystax > Brachymystax lenok. The sequence continues at coordinate 5,625,589 of CM059793.1, forward strand.
TAATAGGAGGATATAGGACAGGATATAGTATAGGAGGATATAGCATAGGATATAGATTAGGAGGATATAGGATAGGATATTTGATATAGATTAGGAGGATATAGGATAGGATATAGAATAGGAGGCTATAGGATATGATATAGATTAGGAGATGGAATAGGATGATAAAGAACAGGGGGATATAGGATACAATATAGATTAGGAGGACATAGGATAGGATATAGGATATTGATTAGGAAGATATAGGATATAGCATAGGAGGATATAGCATAGGAGGATATAGGATATGATATAGAATAGGAGGATATAGGATATAGAATACAGAATAGGAGGACATAGCATAATATAGAATAGGAGGATACAGGACACGATATGTGATATAGAATAGGAGGATATATGATAGGATATAAATTAGGAGCATATAGGATAGGATATATTTTAGGAGGATACAGGATATAATATAGATTATATAGAAAAGGAGGATATAGGATAGGATATAGAAAAGGAGGATATAGGATAGGATATAGAATAGGAGGATATAGGATAGGATATAGAAAAGGAGGATATAGGATAGGATATAATATAGGAGGATACAGGATAGGATATAGATTAGGAGGATATAGGATAGGAGAAAAAAGATATAGGATATAGATTAGGATATAGAAGATAGAATATAGGAAGGTATAGGATATAATGTAAAATAGGAAGGTATAATATAGAATAGAAGGAAATAGAATAGGAGGATATAGTACAGGATGTAGATTAGGAGGATATATGATAGGATATAGAATATATAGAACAGGATATAGAATATAGATTAGGAGGTAGAAGAATAGGTAGGTTTTATAGAATAAAATAGGTTGGTTTTATAGAATAGAATGGGTAGGTTTTATAGATATATGTATAGCATAGAATAGAATAGAATAGGTAGGTTTTATAGATATACATATAGAATAGAATAGGTAGGTTTTATAGATATACATATAAAATAGAATATAATAGGTATAGAATATAATAGGTTGATTTTATAGAATAGAATAGGATAACAGAATATAATATAATATAATAGGTAGGTTTTATAGATTAGAATAGGTAGGTTTATAAAATAGAATAGGTAGGTTTTATAGAATAGAATAGGTAGGTTTTAGAGAATAGATAGGTTATATGCAATAGAATAGTGAAGTGAAGAGGCGACTCCGGGATGCTGGCCTTCTAGGCAGAGTTGCAACGAAAAAGCCATATCTCAGACTGGTCAATAAAAATAAAATATTAAGATGGGCAAAAGAGCACAGACAGCATCCCGGAGTCGCCTCTTCACTGTTGACGTTGAGACTGGTGTTTTGCGCGTGCCAGTTGAGGACTTGTGAGGCGTCTGTTTCTCAAACTAGACACTCTAATGTACTTGTCCTCTTTCTCAGATGTGCACCGGGGCCTTCCACTCCTCTTTCTATTCTGGTTAGAGCCAGTTTGCGCTGTTCTGTGAAGGGATTAGTACACAGCGTTGTACGTGATCTTCAGTTTCTTGGCAATTTATCGCATTGAATATAATAGGTAGGTTTTATAGAATAGGTAGGTTTTATCAATTATAATAGGTAGGTTTTATAGAAAAGAATAGGTAGGTTTTATAGATATAGATATAGAATAGGTAGGTTTTATAGATATATGTATAGAATATAATATGTAGGTTTTATAGAGTAGAATAGGTAGATTTTATAGATTACAGTAGGTACAGTGGGGCAAAAAAGTATTTAGTCAGCCACCAATTGTGCAAGTTCTCCAACTTAAAAAGATGAGAGAGGCCTGTAATTTTCATCATAGGTACACTTCAACTATGACAGACGAAATGAGAAAAAAGAAATCCAGAAAATCACATTGTAGGATTTTTAATTTATTTATTTGCAAAATATGGCGGAAAATAAGTATTTGGTCAATAACAAAAGTTTATCTCAATACTTTGTTATATACCCTTTGTTGGCAATGACAGAGGTCAAACGTTTTCTGTAAGTCTTCACAAGGTTTTCACACACTGTTGCTGGTATTTTGGCCCATTCCTCCATGCAGATCTCCTCTAGAGCAGTGATGTTTTGGGGCTGTCGCTGGGCAACACGGACTTTCAACTCCCTCCAAAGATTTTCTATGGGGTTGAGATCTGGAGACTGGCTAGGCCACTCCAGGACCTTGAAATGCTTCTTCTGAAGCCACTCCTTCGTTGCCCGGGCGGTGTGTTTGGGATCATTGTCATGCTGAAAGACCCAGCCACGTTTCATCTTCAATGCCCTTGCTGATGGAAGGAGGTTTTCACTCAAAATCTCACGATACATGGCCCCATTCATTCTTTCCTTTACACGGATCTGTCGTCCTGGTCCCTTTGCAGAAAAACAGCCCCAAAGCATGATGTTTCCACCCCCATGTTTCACAGTAGGTATGGTGTTCTTTGGATGCAACTCAGCATTCTTTGTCCTCCAAACACGACGAGTTGAGTTTTTACCAAAAAGTTATATTTTGGTTTCATCTGACCATATGACATTCTCCCAATCCTCATCTGGATCATCCAAATGCTCTCTAGCAAACTTCAGACGGGCCTGAACATGTACTGGCTTAAGCAGGGGGACACGTCTGGCACTGCAGGATTTGAGTCCTGGCGGCGTAGTGTGTTACTGATGGTAGGCTTTGTTACTTTGGTCCCAGCTCTCTGCAGGTCATTCACTAGGTCCCCGTGTGGTTCTGGGATTTTTGCTCACCGTTCTTGTGATCATTTTGACCCCACGGGTGAGATCTTGCGTGGAGCCCCAGATCGAGGAAGATTATCAGTGGTCTTGTATGTCTTCCATTTCCTAATAATTGCTCCCACAGTTGATTTCTTCAAACCAAGCTGCTTACCTATTGCAGATTCAGTCTTCCCAACCTGGTGCAGGTCTACAATTTTGTTTCTGGTGTCCTTTGACAGCTCTTTGGTCTTGGCCATAGTGGAGTTTGGAGTGTGACTGTTTGAGGTTGTGGACAGGTGTCTTTTATACTGATAACAAGTTCAAACAGGTGCCATTAATACAGGTAACGAGTGGAGGACAGAGGAGCCTCTTAAAGAAGAAGTTACAGGTCTGTGAGAGCCAGAAATCTTGCTTGTTTGTATGTGACCAAATACTTATTTTCCACCATAATTTGCTAATAAATTCATTAAAAATCCTACAATGTGATTTTCGGGATTTGTTTCCCTCATTTTGTCTGTCATAGTTGAAGTGTACCTATGATGAAAATTACAGGCCTCTCTCATCTTTTTAAGTGAGAGAACTTGCACAATTGGTGGCTGACTAAATACTTTTTTGCCCCACTGTAGGTGTTATAGAATAGAACATGTAGGTTTTATAGATATACATATAGAATATAATAGAATAGGTAGGTTTTATAGATATAGATATATAGCAGAATAGAATAGGTAGGTTTTAAAGAATAGAATAGGTTGGTTTAAATAATAGAATAGGTAGGTTTTATAGATATACCTATTCTATTATATATGTATATCTATAAAATCTACCTATCCTATTATTTAAAACCTACCTATTATATTCAATTCTATATGTATATCTATAAAACCTACCTATTCTAAATCTATATTTATAAAACATACCTATTCTATTCTATTCTATATGTCTGTTTTATAAATATAGATTTAGAATAGAATAGGTAGGTTTTACATGTGCCGGAGTTTGGTCTAGTTGTAGAATAGCGCAGCCGAGTCTAGACTACACATGACATACTCGATTTATAAAAAATCTATATTTTATAGCACATAGACTTCTGGGACAATAGAGTCACGCAGGTGCTCTGTGCTCAGATACACACACAGATATGCCATTTGTCATTTGTTTATAATTTGTTTATCAATTGTCGGGTTGAGGGTGGCGTTTAACCACTCCACACTGTCCTGCTGAGATCTCACCGGGTTGAGGGTGGCGTTTAACCACTCCACACTGTCCTGCTGAGATCTCACCGGGTTGAGGGTGGCGTTTAACCACTCCACACTGTCCTGCTGAGATCTCACCGGGTTGAGGGGTGGCGTTTAACCACTCCACACTGTCCTGCTGAGATCTCACCGGGTTTGCAGTTCCTCTCGCTCTCTCTCTGTCTCTCTCTCATCCCCTCTCGCTCTCTCTCTGTCTCTCTCTCATCCCCTCTCTCTCTCTCTCTCTCTCTCTCTCTCCTCTCTCTCTCTCTCTCTCTCTCTCTCTCTCTCTCTCTCTCTCTCTCTCTCTCTCTCTCTCTCTCTCTCTCTGTCTCTCTCTCATCCCTCTCTCTCTCTCTCTCTCTCTCTCTCTCTCTCTCTCTCTCTCTCTCTCTCTCTCTCTCTCTCTCTCTCTCTCTCTCTCTCTCTCTCTCTCTCTCTCTCTCTCTCTCTCTCTCTCTCTCTCTCTCTCTCTCTCTCTCATGTCTTCACTCTCTCTCATCCCCTCTGTCTCTCTCTCTCTCTCGCTGTCTCTCATCCTTTCTCTTTCTCTCTCTCTCTCTCTCTCTCTCTCTCTCTCTCTCTCTCTCTCTCTCTCTCTCTCTCTTTCTCATCCCCTCTCTCACTCTGTCTCATCCACTCTCTCTTTCATTCCCTCGCTGGCTCTCTCATCCTAGCTCTCTCTCTCATCCCCTCTCTCATTCCCACCCTAGCTCTTTCTTTCTCTCATTCACAACAGCTCATTCGTCAACAGCAACCCCACACAGACACCCACACATTGGCTCTTAAAACTGGTGACACACTGGCCCCTAGTGGAATACATCCATAACTGCAGTTAAGTCTCCCCACTCCAACCTGTCCTACTTCCAAGTACCTTTTGTTTTTCTCATGATGGGCAGAATGTTACTATAACTACAGGGAGTCCTGAGTCTCAACCTCAAGGGTGTTAGTAGTTAAGCATGTTTGTCTGATGATGTCAGCGGATGCCCTTTCCAGAGTTTAGGCGGTCAGCAGAGCATGAGGACAAAGCTGAAATGCTGCCGGAGCCAAAAGGTCACTTGACCGTTGCTATGGTCCAGTGACCAGTGTGTCTGTCAGAGTGTGGCTAACACACACATTACACACATTACACACTGAGGCCAAACAGCTGAAAAGCAACCCAGAGTATTTCACTGGTAAAACAATGAATAATGAGAATATGAACATGTTTTATCCCTGTAAGTCTACCAGGCTGGTACCCTCTCCTTCAATGTGAGTCCAGACATGTTGAACCAAAAAATAAAGAGCTTCCTGTAAGTAGGCTACTGTATGTTGTCTAAACTAAACAAGAGCAAAATATATGTTTCATATCACAAATATGTTGTTTTGGGCTTTTTATCCACTCAAACCAAATGGAAGACCTTCTGGTGGGAGGACCTTACTCCTCAGACACCCCTGGGAAATAAGGCCATCAGACAGGGCCATCGGAGTGCCGTTCAGTCACAGCTTACAGTTCAATGTGTCAGCTAACTGAGAAATCATTAAACGGTAAAAAAAAAAAGCTCCTTAGGTTTCTCAAGCCCCCCAGTCCAGACATCTTGGACCTAGTCACCTTTGGCGTCAGATGAAAGAAACTAGCTGGTCCAGATTTTACTAGACAACGCTGGCAATTTAGTTATTCAAAGGAACATGCAGAGTTGTTGGATTTATGCTTTGTGGTGTGTGCATTTAACAAATACCATGTCTGGGACAAATTACCTATTATGGTCAGACTGCTTTTGTCCAGTGCCATCGCACATTTTTCAAAGTATATGTTTCAAGTATCATAATATGTCAAACTGTGCTTAGTCATGTTTTAATATAGATAACAGGCGTTGTTAGAAACAACTGTACATTTATCACGTGCTGTTTACAGTACGTATCATGTGCTGTTTACAGTACTTATCATGTGCTGTTTACAGTACTTATCACGTGCTGTTTACAGTACTTATCACGTGTTGTTTACAGTACTTATCATGTGCTGTTTACAGTACTTATCATGTGTTGTTTACAGTACTTATCACGTGTTGTTTACAGTTTTATAATAACTATTACAGTACATTTTGGTCTCAATGGGGCATTGATGAGCATTCTGTGACAAAAAATGTTATATATCAATATAGATAAAATATTCTGTAGTTTTGATACTACACAATCCATTTTATTCAAAAAAACTATATTTTATTCATATAAAAAATGTAATAGTGAAAATATTGAATGTGGAAAAGTTAAAATTTCATGATCTATTTCACAGTTTAAATGCATTATGTTTTCAGCTTTACACTAACTTCAACTTTACATTAACTTCAACTTTACATTAACTTCAACGTTACACTAACTTCAACTTTATACTAACTTCAACTTTACACTAACTTCAACTTTACATTAACTTCAACGTTACACTAACTTCAACTTTACACTAACTTCAACTTTACGCTAACTTCAACTTTACACTAACTTCAACTTTACTCCAACTTCAACTTTACACTAACTTCAACTTTACGCTAACTTCAACTTTACTCCAACTTCAACTTTACACTAACTTCAACTTTACATTAACTTCAACTTTACACTAACTACAACTTTACACTAACTTCAACTTTACACTAACTTCAGCTTTACTCTAACTTCAACTTTACTCTCAGCCTCATTCTGTACCATATAGAGTAAGTAACTTTACGGGTTTAGCTTCTTCTAGTTTTAATTTCAGATAAAAAATGTCAGACCATAAAACCTGATTGGGAAAACTGATTGAGTTTCAGCTATATTTCAAATTATCTGAATAACGTTATGATATGAAACACCTTTTTTCTTCCTGGTTTTATACTAATTACTGTTGTCACACAAACTACCACACTACAACAATTCTGAGTTTAAGTTAATATTTACTAAATATAATGTTCATATATAGTTTTGTCATTCTAATATATCTAGAATGTTTCTTATTATTAATTGTTTATTCTCAAATACAGATATGATTTTATTTGCAAGATGGGCATAATCTAAAATCTAATTGTATCATTCACATTTATTTGTATTGTTATTGATCAAATCACCAGTGAACTGTTATGTTCACACAGTGGCCAAATATACCTTCAAATCCAACGTTATGTTTATTTAAATTTTCTCCATGCTTTTATCTTTTATATATTTATTAAACACCGTCATATCAAACGCGACAGAGTGGCATGCCAAAAGCCTTGAGTGTGGCTGTACCCAGAGCCACATGTATATACATAAATATCACATAGAAATATTATAATATATATATATATATATATATATATATATATATATATATATACACAACTCTGGCTTCCCCTTTTCAGGCTGCAAAATTCATACGTGCCTAGGTTACATATTTATGAATTTCATTTACACATTCAATGAATGTTTCAGACATAGCCAAGTTTAAGTGCTTGATGGGAGTACAATTATAAATGACCAAAATATATTCCAACTAACCTCTCAAAAAGTTTTTTGCATGACGAAAGGCCTTGGAAATTGATAGATTTAAAAATCTATGGTTTAGTTAAACAGACTAAATCCCAGCGGTGAAAAGGGACATTTTAGTAAAAAATGTCCTACTGTGGAACTATAAATTACGCATCAATGCTTTACAATACATTATATAGCGCCAAATATGAATCCTTTGGAATTTCTTTCCAAAAATAAAATACAGGGACACACATATTTTTTAAAGACAAACATAACCTCAATAATGTTAAACACATAACACATAGCCTATAATAGGTTTTGCAAAGGATTGTCATGGGTGGACAGATATATATATTTTTATATTTCAGTAAAGTACTAGTTAATTACAGTAAATTAGGGGAGTAAATTCAGCGCTCTACAGTCTGATGTTTATTAGTGATTACATTGTATTCAAGTATTTTTTTTATTTCAAAGCAGTCCCAAGACGCTTAACGTCAACAACTGTCTGGCATAGTATTATATACAGTGCTGCTTGAAAGTAGGTGAACCCCAAAGGGCTGATCATTATTTTGCTATGAAATATTAAAATAAACATACAAAATCCTTATCTAAACCCCAATTCGTAATAAAGACATTCCAAGTAAATGACAGAAACAAAAAAAATATATGTTTTCATTGTTTATTTAACAAAAGTGGTTTATTTAACAGAAACTCAGATTTGATGTGTGCAAAAATATGTGAACTCCTTCAGTCAATAGCTTGTGGCACCTCCATTAGCAGCGATAACTTGGAGTAAACGTCTCCTATAGCCGGTAATCAGTCTCTGACATCTGTTTTGAGGGATTTTTGCCCACTCCTTCTTACAGAACTCAGCCAATTGAGTGAGGTTTGAGGGGGTGTCTGGCATGAACTGCCTGCTTCAGGTCCTGCCACAGCATCTCGATTGGATTTAGGTCAGGACTTTGACTTGGCCAATCCAAAACACAAATCTTCTTTCTCCTGAGCCATTCTTTGGTAGATTTGACTGAATGCTTTAGGACATTGTCTTGTTGGAAGACCCATTTTTGGCCCAGCTTTATCTCCTTGACTGATGGCTTGACGTTCTGTTCAAGAATCTCCTTGTATACCTCAGAATTCATGGTTCTGTTAATGATGTGGAGTCGTCCAGGTCCAGAGGGGGAAAAGCAGCCCCAGATCTTGACATTCCCACCACCATGCTGGATTATTGGGAAAAAATAAGGTTATTTTGGTGGAAGGCAGTGTTGGGTTTTCGCCAAACATAGCGGTGTTGATTGTGACCAACAAGGTCAATTTGGACTCGTCGGTCCAGAGAATGGGCTTCCAGAAACCTTCATGTTTGTCCAGGTGGTCTTTGGCAAAGGTGGGCAGTTTGGTTGTTTTTTGACAGCAGAGGCTTCTTCCTAGCAACCCTCCCATGAATGGCATTTCGATTCAGTCTTCTTATTGTTGAAGCATGCACAGTTACCTCAGCTACAGCAAGGGAGGTCTGCAAATCTCTAGATGTTATGTTTGGGTTGGCTTTTACCTGATTGACTATTGTTCTTGTGGCTCTTGGGGATATTTTGGATGGGGTGTCCACTTCTAGGCCGAGTTGCTGTCATGTTAAATGCTCTCCATTTGTAAATGATTTGCCTCACAGTGGACTGATGGAGCTCAAATCTTTTTGAGATGATTTTCTAGCCTTCCCCAGACTGATGTTCTCTCACTACCCTCGTCCCGATGTCCTCTGAGATCTACTTTCCTCTCGGCATGGTGTGCTTTGCATTCACCTGGATAGGTAACGCCAAACTGACCAGGTTTCTTCTTTATTATCAGAGTCCCGCCCAAACTCTTTCCCGAACTATCTTTCCTTTGATTGGTTCATTTGGTAGCCAGTTATTGACCCACGTGATTCTACTAACCTACTGGATTTAACCAGCGCAACTTTGGGCTTCACTTGTTTTTGCATCTGCACTAATTCCTTTTTAATGTTGTTTTTCTACTACATTTCCTCTACACCGACATATGGTATTGGTGAATATAAACCTGTTATGTCAGATCAAAACGACTGGTTCTGATTAAATTAAGATTTCATGGTACAAACAAAATAAAATCTGTATTTGCACAAGAGGTTCACATACTTTCAAGCAGCACTGTATATACATATATTATAGAGCCTTGGAAAAGTATTCAGACCCCTTGACTTTTTCCACATTTTGTTACATTACTTCTTTATTCTAAAATGGATTAAATAAATAAAAATCCTCAGCAATCTACACACAATTCCCCATAAAGACAAAGTGAAACCAGGTTTTTAGAAATGTTTGCAAATGTTTTAAAATATAAAAAAAACTGAAATACCTTATTTACATAAGTATTCAGACCCTTTGCTATGAGACTCGAAATTGAGCTCAGGTGCATCCTGTTTCCATTGATCATCCTTGAGATGTTTCTACGACTTGATTGGAGTCCACCTGTGGTAAATTCAACTGATTGGACAAGATTTGGAAAAGCGCACACTTGTCTATATGAGGTCCCACAGTTGACAATGCATGTCAGAGCAAAAACCAAACCCTGAGGTCGAAGGAATTGCTCGTAGAGCTTTGATACAGGATTGTGTCGAGGCACCAATCTGGGGAAAGGTAACAAAACATTTCTGCAGCATTGAAGGTCCCCAAGAACACATTCTTAAATGGAGGAAGTTTGGAACCACTAAGCAATCGAGGGAGAAGGTCCTTGGTCAGGGAGGTGACCAAGAACCAGATGGTCACTCTGACAGAGCTCCAGAGTTCCTCTGTGGAGATGGTAGAACCTTCCAGAAGGACAGCCATCTCTGCAGCACTCCACCAATCAAGCCTTTATGGTAGAGTGGCCAGACGGAAGCCACTCCTCAGTAAAAGGCACATGACAGCCCGCTTGGAGACACCTAAAGACTCTCAGACCATGAGAAACCAAGATTGAACTCTTTGGCCTGAATGCCAAATGTCACATCTGGAGAAAACCTGGTACCATCCCTACGGTGAAGCATGGTGGTGGCAGCATCATGCTGTGGGGATGTTTTTCATTGGCAGGGACTGGGAGACTAGTCAGGATTGAGGCAAAGATGAACGGAGCAAAGTACAGAGAGATCCTTGATGAAAACCTGCACCAGAGCACTCAGGACCTCAGACTGGGGCGAAGGTTCAACCTTCCAACAAGAAAACGACCTTAAGCACACAGCCAAGACAACGCACGAGTGGCTTCGGGACAGGTCTCTGAATGTCCTTGAGTGGCCCAGCCAGAGCTTGAACCTGATCAAACATCTCTGGAGAGACCTGAAAATAGCTGTGCAGCAACTTTCCCCATCCAACCTGACAGAGCTTGAGAGGATCTGCAGAGAAGAATGGGAGAAACGTAATCAAATTTTAGAAGAAGGCTGTAAGACACATTTCGGTTGAAGGCATTTGGTTGTACAACTGACTAATAATGGTGACTTTGACTTTGACTTTGACTAATGTGGAAAAAGTCAAGGGGTCTGAATACTTTCTGAAGTACACCTACTCATTCAAAGGTTTTTATTTATTTTGGGGGGTAAGTGGGTTTAAATCATCCTAGAAGTCACAGAGGGATGTGTCAAAATGCTGAATTCTGGCACTTTAGCAAGACTTTATTCACATTGAAAATATAATTTATAGAATTTTCTATGTGGTCTATATTAAAAGGCACTTCATATACATTTGTCATTTAGCAGACGCTCTTATCCAGAGCGAATTACAAATAGTGCATTTCATATCACAGGCTTTTTTTTAAATGCAATATTTCATTAAAATAGGATTTGGCTATTTTAAATACATGTTGGAATATATTTTATAAAGAAATGTCCAAATACATAACAAAATATATTTACCAAATATATTGATAAATACATGTCAAAATATATTCTAAAATAAAAAGAAATATGTATTTACCTTGCCTTTACCATATAGTGATATAATCATTTTACATATATTTATATATACATTTTAAATATATTCTTTAATGTATTTTCCTTGCCTTTATCATATAGTGATATAATAATTTTACATATATTTATATATACATTTTAAATATATTCTTTAATGTATTTACCTTGCCTTTATCATATAGTGTTATAATAATTTTACATATATTATATATACATTTTAAATACATTCTGTAATATATGCTGGAATGCACTTGTATTAAATACAGTTTTTAACAATGGATTCTTTGGCAAATGTTTAATATTTCACATGTATCCTAAAACAAATCTATATCAAATCTATTTTAAATGTTGTTTTTTTTCCCCGTATGGGACACCAGTGACAAACCTTATGTGGTTTATATTTGACTTGATGCAATACGCCATTACGGCTCTCTCTTCCCCTATCTCTCTATCACACGCTCGTCCTTCCCACACAGCTTCCCCGGATTATTCATGCTCTGTCGGACTGGATAATGGGCAAACCTATTTGTCAGTGTTTATCATTGTTTTCCCACAGATGACATACACAAATGACCTGCAGTAGCGTGGATGTGAGGAAGACGTCCGAGTATTCGAGTTAGGCAGGGCAAGGGAGGTTTCAGAGCATGCTCTGTTTTGAGGGCCATGTGATGCACAAGAAAGACGCATACAGTAGATACAATAAAATGTCAGCCATAGCTTCTCAGTCCCCATCATGGCATATTCACACAATAACAGAACGTCTATATTACCCTTAATGAGGTCTAATCGCTTTTTTACCCCACAGTGGATCTACAGATATGCTTTTAAATAGGTATTTGAAATAGTCCAAGATAGTCCATCAACCTGACAGGTGTGGCATATCAAGAAGCTGATTAAACAGCAAGACCATTACACAGGTGCACCATGTGCTGGGGACAATAACAGGACACTCTAAAAATGTGCAGTTTTGTCACACAACACAATGCCACAGTCTGACAGTTTTGACAGAGCAGGCAATTGGCATGCTGACTGCAGGAATATCCACCAGAGATGTTGCCAGACAATTGAATGTTCATTTCTCTACCATAAGCCACCTCACAATCGCAGACCACGTGTAACCTCGCCAGCCCAGAACTTCCACATCCGTCTTCTTCACCTGCGGGATCATCTGAGACAAGCCACCCGGACAGCTGATGAAATTGTGGGTTTGCACAACCGAAGAATTTCATCCCCATCAGGGTCTTGACCTGACTGCAGTTCGGCGTCGTAACCAACTTCAGTGGGCAAATGCTCATCATTTGTTGTCCACTGGCATGCTGTAGAAGTCTGCTATTCACGGAAGAATCCCGGTTTCAACTGTACCGGGCAGATGACAGAGTGTATGGCGTCGTATGGGGTTATGGTATGTCTAGGCATAGGCTACGGACAACGAATACAAATGCATTTTATCTATGGCAATTTGACTGCACAGAGATAATGTGACGAGATCCTGAGGCCCGTTGTCGTGCCATTCATCCACCACCATCACCTCATGTTTCAGCATGATAATGCACGGCCCCATTTCTCAACGATCAGTACACAATTCCTGGAAGCTGAACATTTCCCAGTTCTTCCATAGCCTGCATACTCACCAGACATGTCACCCATTGAGCATGTGTGGGATGCTGTGGATCGATGTGTATGACAGCATATTCCAGTTCCCAGCAATATCCATCAACTTCGCACAGTTACTGAACAGGAGTGGGACAACATGTCACAGGCCACAATCAACAGCCTGATCAACTCTATGTGAAGGAGATGTATAGCGCTGCATGAGGGAAATGTTATTTTTTTAAGGTATCTGTGACTAACAGATGCATATCTGTTTTCCCAGTCATGTGAAATCCATAGATTTGGGCCTAATACATTTGTTTTAATTGACTGATTTCCTTATATGAACTGTAACTCAGTAAAATCTTAGAAATTGGTGCATTTGTTTAACAATTGGATGTTTTTGGCAATGTATAGTCTTTAGCTGTTAAAAATTCATGTTTTATGTGTGTGTGTGTGTGTGTGTGTGTGTGTGTGTGTGTGTGTGTGTGTGTGTGTGTGTGTGTGTGTGTGTGTGTGTGTGTGTGTGTGTGTGTGTGTGTGTGTGTGCCCCTGCATGTCTTGCATTGAAAGTGTTTGTACAAATATAATTTTTGCCTTTGGCTTCAGAGTGAATTGCATCTATGGTGACACCCACAGCAACTGGGGGGTTCAAAGTCAGCAGATTCCTTTCTGTAGTCGAAGCTAATGTTCAACCTTTCGAGTGTGTCTGAATACTTACAGGAAATAAGGTATTTCAGTTTTTTATTTGTAATACATTTGCAAACATTTCTGAAAACCTGTTTTTGCTTGGTCATTATGGGGTTTTGTGTGTAGATTGATGAGAAGGGGAAAAAATGTAATCCGTTTTAGAATAAGGCTGTAACGTAACAAAATGTGGAAAAAGTCAAGGGGTCTGAATACTTTCCGAATGCGCTATACGTAAGGGCTCAAAGGTGCTTGTCTGAGAAATGCCATGTGTAATTTCATCTGAGGGGACTATCAGTCAAATGTGCAGGGGAGAGACAGAGATGACAAGCAAGGGGCACAGAGGAGGATACTTTGACATTCTCCCAGAGGATACATTCTATGACATTCTCCCAGAGGATACATTCTATGACATTCTCCCAGAGGGAACACAAAATGATACAACTGGCCCACAGGGCTTTCCGTAGGGTAGAGTAGCTACTGTAGCTACAACCTCTCAGCTTACTCATTTGGGTCAGAGCTTCAACCTCAGCCCATCGCCCTTTTTATCTCTTATTTAGTGATTCAAAGATTTCAACAGCTGCAGCCAAACTCCTAGTAGCCCTGTATCCTCAGACAGTCAAAAGGGAAAACGCAGAGTGGTAAAAGATGAGCCTGCCAGAGACATTACTACTCTATTGTACAGTAACAAACAACAGGAATACTATAATAGCTGAGAGAGAGAGCAGTCTGTAATACATACTCTTCGATCTGAGTCTTCCTCTGTCGACACGCCCTTGTCTGACTCTAATTGAGACTGCGTGACTACTCAGTCTACTCTGTAGAAATACACCTAGGCTCGTTCATAACACTCTCCTTGCGTTTTACTCTGGGAATGATGGAGACAGACTGTTATAGTATGGGGCCACTGGTCTCATGGTGGGAAGACTTGAGTATCTCGCTGTTGGATTCAATTAACCTAACTTTCCACAAACACAGTCAAGGGATTAGGGATAGGTCTCAGACGTAGTATGGCCTGCATAGTCCTGGTTCAATATTATGACATTACTACAATAACTTGCCCACAGTTGTCTCATATTCAGGTCACGGGATGTCAAGTATGGACAAAGAAGATTTCTGGGACTGGGGGGGGATGGTTGTTGCAAACATGGTTATATACTCAGAGTTAAGTTTTGTGCAACAGACAGAATTTTTTACAAAATGTGGGTGCATTATTACATTACATGAAATAACTTAAACAAGATCAAACCTACAAACAACATTAAAATGTACTTTCAGGACAAAACGCAGTAGTGTGCTAAATTACACCATGACAGGATCTGAGGTTAGCTGTATTTATGTGATTTAGCATTGAAGTCTCAAGTTTCACAAAGTCCTTTCTGCAATTCCTTTCTCCCATCATTCTCAAGCGGACACGCTGCACAGTATCTTAGGTCAACTCCGCAACGTGCCGAAATACAGTAAAGCATGACTTACATTTACGTATTTATCTGAAGGTTTTCTTGTTATATTGATAAGCCAACATTTATTTTTTCTTCTAAAGACTCACAATGCTGAGTCACATTCTCATAAATATACCAGTTGGGAACAAAGTGAGTTTGTATTTCATACACTGTATATCACACAAAGATTATGATTTCTGTGACAGTTTACTCACCCTGCAGATAATATCGTGTTTACATAACCCCATTAGTAGTATACAAGCATCATAGTGATATCTTTTGAATGCACCAAATGATTTTGTTGAATGTACCGTAGGCCTACTTCACGTAGATTTTATTATATTTTAGCAATGTCACTAAACGGATAGCATCCACAGTCTCACACAGCATGTTGAAATATCAACGTGTTGTATAATTACATGACAATACAGGGTATACTAGCTATTTATTTATTTAACTAGGCAAGTCAGTTAAGAACAAATTCTTAGATACAATGATGGCCTACACCGGCCAAACCTGGACGACACTGCGCCAATTGTACGCCACCCTATGGGACTCCCAATCACGGCCTGTTGTGATGGAGCCTGAAATTAAACCAGGGTCTGTAGTGACGCCTCTAGCACTGAGATGCAGTGCCTTAGAGCGCTGCACCACTCGGGAGCCCCTATACTAACTAGCTACTGGTCTGAAAACGAACTTGGCCATTTGCCTGGTTTTACTTCATTACAATTCAGTCTTTGTTACATGCACCATATTACATTAGTTAGGCTAACTTACCAAATAAGTTTCATACTAACTGTATGTAACTCCATGGCATGAGGGTAAAGCTACGTAGACTGTTGTTGAACTGTTTTTTTATTTAAAGTTGGTGATTTATCTTTGGATTTATACTGTAGCGCTTAGGTTATAATGAAACTATGTCCAGGATGTATGGATTGATGCTTAAAAACAAAAAAAATAACTTAGTTAATGGCAAAGAAGATCACATTTCGAAAATCTGGGCAAGAATACAAACACTCATTTTGTAACTTCGCTGAGTTATCTTTACCCCAGGACGTTAGTTTAATGCTCAACATCTGTTTATCACATACCTTATTCCAAAGAAAACATTTTCTGGCGCTTTTCTTAAAATGATGCCGACCATGTGTGCCTGGAACTGTTTCCTGTCTACTGCTACAGTGTAATGAAGAGCAACTACATTAATACAGTGATTAGAAATGGGTCATTTGATCAAGACAGTGAATTTGATTGGGGAACACGTCTGTGAGAAAGATACAAATCAGGTCAATAAATAAATCATGAAATCCAGTTCCAAACATTTCAAATCAAATTTGATTTGTCACATTCGCCGAATACAACAGGTGTAGACCTTACCGTGAAATGCTGACTTACAAGCCCTTAACCAACAACGCAGTTCAAGAAATAGAGTTAAGAAAATATTTAACTATAAAATAACAATGTGGAGGCTATATACAGGGTGTACCGGTACAGAGTCAATGTGCGGGGTTACAGGTTAGTTGAGGTAATTTGTACATGTAGGTTGGGGTGAAGTGACTATGCAGAGATAATAAACAGCGAGTAGCAGCAGTATAACAACAAAGGGAGGGGGGGGTCAATGTAAATAGTCCGGGTGGCCATTTAATTAATAGTTCAGCAGTCTTATGGCTTGGGGATAGAAGCTGTTAAGGAACCTTTTTGTCCTAGACTTGGCCACCCTAGACTTGCTTGAATAGCTAACCAAGATAGTTCATTCTTTGTCATTTGGAGTTTATAAAATAATGTGTTTGAAGGTGCAGAAAGTTTGTTTAATAATAGGAAACATGCCGAAAATACAAAACAGGAGACGCGTACTAAACATAACCAAAACCAAATACCGCCTGATGACTGAGGCTACAGAGGGCTATATGAAGGGACAGTAATCAGGGTGGTAAAGTCCAAGTGTGCTTAACGATGGGGAGCAGGTGTGCACAATGTGGGTTGCCAGGTGTGTGCAATGTGGGTTGCCAGGATCAGTGGTTAGTAGACCGGTGACGTGGAGTGCTGGAGAGAGGATGGGAGCAGGAGTAGCCGTGACAACAACATTCCAAGAGCAGTGCAATCACAGCTCTGTCAGCTAAAATGTGTTTACAAAACGTTTTAGAATAATTTGATATGGGACAAAGTTTGAGAATCATTCAAACCTGCTTCTTCAAAAAATCTCTTATTACTATTACCATAAATTAAAAAACAGCCTTAAAAGTTATTTCCTGCTGACGCTAGGAACCCAGAAACAGCTCACACCGAGTTTATCGTTAACAAGCTGAGCTTACCTAACCTCAGTTGGTTTCTAACCCAGTTTCACTCCATTTCATTGCTGCTTTTGACAAAGTTCACTATTAAATATTCATAGAACTATTTGAAAGCCTGTGGCCTCTGATGGAAGTGCATTCTCTTGATGTGGGCCCGGAATATCAGGGATATTATCAGCTCATGCGCTTGTACAATAAAAAGTGTTCTCCAGACCATTGTAATTGTGTACTGAGGTGAGGTGTTCCACAAAGTTATATGCTTGGCTCCATGCACTTTTCACCCTCATTTTGAAATGTATGTTACACTCAAAACAGAATGTCCGTAAAGTAATATACAGCAAGTAGTCTATATATAAAGCAAGAAGCCTTCAGATTTCAGGCTGGGTTTCTGTACAGCACTTTGTGACATCAGCTGATGTAAGAAAGGCTTTATAAATACATTTGATTGATTTTGATTGATTAACATCAATTTATAAAGCAAAGTTGTCTGTCAAATCAAAGTGAAGCCCAACGCTAACCAACAATGGAACCAGAACAGCCATAGGTCTAGTTCCTTCTCTTAAAATGGCCAAACTGTTTAAATCCAAAGCAGAAACATGTATTTCATTAATCAGACATTTTATGTAGATATACATTTAATCTCAATCTATATGGTGTCAGAACTCAGTCTATATGGTGTCAGACCTCAGTCTATGTGGTGTCAGAACTCAGTCGATGTGGTGTCAGAACTCAGTCGATATGGTGTCAGAACTCAGTCTATGTGGTGTCAGAACTCAGTCTATATGGTGTCAGAACTCAGTCTATATGGTGTCAGAACTCAGTCTATATGGTGTCAGAACTCAGTCTATGTGGTGTCAGAACTCAGTCTATGTGGTGTCAGAACTCAGTCTATATGGTGTCAGAACTCAGTCTATATGGTGTCAGAACTCAGTCTATGTGGTGTCAGAACTCAGTTTATGTGGTGTCAGAACTCAGTTTATGTGGTGTCAGAACTCAGTTTATGTGAGCGGTACCGGAGCGCCAAGTCTAGGTCCAAGAGGCTTCTAAACAGCTTCTACCCCCAAGCCATAAGAATCCTGAACAGCTAATCAAATAGCTGAGATGCAGTGTCTTAGACCACTGCGCCACTCGGGAGCCGTGAGAGGAGAGGAGAGGAGACGAGAGGAGATGAGAGGAGACGAGAGGAGAGGAGACGAGAGGAGAGGAGAGGAGAGGAGAGGAGAGGAGAGGAGAGGAGAAGAGAGGAGAGGAACAAACAACCAAGAGTTACCGCTGTAAGGTCTACGACAGCCTTTGCTGAAGACATTCATTCATAAACAGTTTAATGAATATAATGAATTGTGAAGATTTTCATAACCATTTTCATAAGTAGCCTTCACTTTTCACAGAATGAAAGATATAACGGTAACAAGTATCATAATGCATCATAAGCATCATAATGCATTGTCAGAGGGGCAAATACAACATTTGGGGTAACTAAAATGTGGCTCTAAAACTTTTGTATATACATGGTAGGTACAGAGGCAGGTACGGTGTGGGTACACAGTGTTAAACAACATGCATTAAATATATTTTAAAAACTCAGTTAAGATCGGTGTCCCTTCCACGGGACGGTTGAGCTAACGTAGGCTAATGCGATTAGCATTGAGGTTGTACGTAACAAGAACATTTCCCAGGACATAGACATATCTGATATTGGCAGAAAATTTAAATTATTGTTAATCTAACTGCACTGTCCAATTTACAGTAGCTATTACAGTGAAATAATACCATGCTATTGTTTGAGGAGAGTGCACAATTTTGAACATGAAAAGTTATTAATAAACAAATTAGGCACATTTGGGCAGACTTGATACAAAATTTTAAACAGAATTGCAATGGTTCATTGGATCAGTCTAAAACTTTGCACATACACTAAATTGCACCTGGGCTGGAATAATACATTATGGCCTTTCTCTTGCATTTCTCTTGCATTGCAAAGATGATGGTACAAAAAAAATACAAAAGAACGGTTGTTTTTTTCTTTGTATTATATTTTACCAGATCTATTGTGTTGTATTATCCTACATTCCTTTCACATTAACACAAACGTCAAAGTGTTTCCTTTCAAATGGTACCAAGAACATGCATATCCTTGCTTCAGGGCCTGAGCTACAGGCAGTTAGATTTGGGGATGTCATTTTAGGCGAAAATTGAGGGTATGGAGGTGGGAGGTAGGGAGGTCACAACTGGGTGTCAAGTTGCACCAATGTCATGGTATCTGCTTGGCATGGGCCATTGTGTACCTGCAGTGTCTACACCGCCAGGGGTCAAGTTGTACCTGCAGTGTGTACACCGCCAGGGGTCAAGGTGTACCTGCAGTGTGTATACGGCCAGTGTGTACACGGAGAGAGAGAATGGCATGGATCTGAGGGGACAGTAGAGGAGGGTGTGTCCGCTGTCCTGCAGCAAGGTCAGGTGTTCAGATCAATGAAACGGGCCTCTTTCTCCTCATCGCTCGTCGCTCACTAAGGAACACAATCTCTCCCAGAAGCGGCCCCCAGCCCGATTTAAACCGCCTCCCCTTCCCTTCCCTTTCTCCATCGTCCCCTAACCCTAATTGGATTTAATGAGCGATTTAACAACACAACAATGCCCGATCAAATCAAACTGCTACTGTCCACACCGTTTAATCCCAGGTCACTAGTTCGCCCATGCTAACACATCCGAGGACCTCCCCCGAACTTCTCTTGTCCCCTCCTCACAGATGGCCCCCTTCCCGGCCCTCCAATCTCTTTCCCCCTCGTTTATCCATGCTTAAGGACACAACTACTGCTGCTACTGATACTACAACAACTACGACTACTGCTGCTGCTACTACTACTACTACTACTACTGCTACTACTACTACAGCTAATACTACTACAGCTACTACTACTACTACTACTACTACTACTACTACTGCTGTTGCTACTATTACTAATACTGCTGCTACTACTACTACTACTACTACTGCTACTACTACTACAACTAATACTACTACAGCTACTACTACTACTACTAGAGCTACTACTACTACTAATAATACTAATGCTACTGCTGCTGCTGCTACTACTCCTACTACAGTTACTACTACTACTGCTACTACTACTGCTACTACTACACTACCAGGGAAGCAACTTTGATTTTTGATTTGGGGGGTACATTATTTTTTTTTATTTATTTACTACTAATAGTCCTCCTCCTCCTACAGCTATCACTAGTATATCTACTACTACTGCTGCTACTACTACTACTCCTACAGCTACTACTACTGCTGCTGCTACCACTACTACTCCTACAGCTACTAATACTGTAGCTGCTACTACTCCTACAGCCACTAGTACTACAGCTACCACTAAACTACTCCTACAGCTACTAATACTACAGCTACTACTAAACTACTGCTACATCTACTACTACTACAGCTTCTACTACTGCTACAGCTACTACTACTACAGCTACTACTACTACTACTACTACTACTACTACTACCACTATTACTACTCTTACAGCTACTACTACTACAGCTACTGCTACTACAGCTAATACTACTACAGCTAATACTACTACAGCTACTACTACTACTGCTACAGCCACCACCAATACCACAGCCACTACTACTACTACTACCACTACCACCATTACTACCTTACAGCCACTACTACCACAGCCACTGCTACCACAGCCAATACTACCACAGCCACTACTACTACTACCACTGCTGCAACTCTAGTCATAGTACCACTACTATTGCTACTGCTGCTGCTGCTAATACTACAGCTAATACTACTACAGCTACTACTACTACTGATGCTACTACTAGTATTGCTACTACTACCATTGCCACTGCTGCTGCTGCTGCCACCACTACAGCCAATACTTACAGCTACTACTACTACTACTACTACAGCCACAACCACTACTACTGCTGCTTCTACTACTCCAACTACAGTTACTACTACTACTACTACTACTACTACTACTGCTGCTACTTCTACAGCTACTACTACTACAGCTACTACTACTACTACAGCTACTACTACTACTACTACTACTGCTGCTGCTGCTACAACTCCTAATACAGGTACTACTACTACAGCTACTACTACTCCTGCAGCAACTAGTACTACAGCTACAGCTAAACTACCCCTACAGCTACTAACACTACAGCTACTACTAAACTACTCCTACAGCTACTTTTACTACAGCTACTACTAAACTACTGCTACACCTACAACAACTGCTACTACTACTACAACTACTACTACTACTGCTACAGCGCGTACTACTACTACTACTACTCCTACAGCTACTATTACTACAGCTACAACTAATTTAAAACTACAGCTACTACTACTACAGCTACTACTGCTGCTACTACTACTGCTGCTACTACTATCACCACCACCATTACTACTACCACTACCACCGCCGTAACCGCCACCACCACTACCACCGCTACTACCACTACCACTCCCACTGCTACCACTCACCACTACCACTACCACTACCACTGCCGCTGCCACCACTACCACTGCTGCCACCACTACCACCGCTGCCACCACCACCACCACCACTACCACTACCACTACTCTACTCTACCCCACAGCCACCACCACCACTACCACCACCACTATGACTTCTCCCACAGCCATCACCACCACCATTACCAATACTACTACCACCACCACCGCTACCACTACAGCCATCACCACTCCACCGCCACCCCACCACCATTGCCACAACTCCCACCACCACCACCGCTACCACCACCACTGGTGCCACTACCACCGCTGCTACCAATAGCACCGCTGCTGGCAACACCACCGCTACTCTACAACCACCGCCACCCCACTACCACCACCGCTGCCACCGCCACCGCCACCACCGCCGCAGCCAATACCACCGCCACTCCCACCGCTGCCACCGCCACCCTACCACCACCGCTGCCACCGCTACCACCACTTCTCTTCCACCGCCGCCGCCACCACCACCGCCGCCACCACCACCACCACTACCACAACCACCGCTGCCGCTGCCAACCACCGCTGCCGCCACAACCACCGCTTACCACTACCACCGCCACAACCACCAGTGCTGCTACCACCACCGCCGCTACCACCACCACCACTACCACCACCACCGCCGCTGCCACCACCACCGCCACCACCGCCACCCCATTCCCACCACCACCGCTGCCACCGCCACCGCCACTACCACCGCCGCCACATCTACCACCGCTGATGACACCACCACCGCCACCACCACCGCCAATACCACCGCCACCGCTGCCGCCAACCACCACCGCCACAGCCACCGCCGCTACTCTACCACCCTGCCACTACCACCGCCGCTACCACCACCACCGCCACTCAACCACCCTCACAGCCATCACCACATCCACCGCCACCCTACCACAACTGCTACACCCACCACTACCACGCCCGCCACCGCACCACCGCCGCTTCCCACCACCACCGCAACCACCGCCACCCTACCACCACCAATGCCACCGCCACCACCACCGCCACCACCACCGCCGCCGCCACCACCACCGCCTAACCCACCACCACCGCCGCCACCACCACCGCCACCACCACCGCTGCTGCCACCACCGCCGCCGCCACCACCGCAGACGCCACCACCACCACTACCGCCACCACCACCGCCGCCACCACCACCACCACCGCCGCCACCACCACCGCCGCTACCACCACAGCCGCCACCACCAATACCACCACCGCCGCCGCCACCACCACCACCGACACCACCACCGCTGCCACCACCACCGCTGCCACCGCTACCACCACCACAACAGCCGCTACTACCACCGCCGCCACCACTACCACTGATACCACCAGCGCTGCTGCCACTACCACCGCTGCCACAGCCACCGCTGCCACAGCCACTGCCACTACCACACCACTACCCACAGCTACTACTACTACAGCTACTACTACTACTCCTACTGCTGCTGTTACTACTACTACTGATAGTACTACTACTCCTACAGCTACTAATACTACAGCTACTACTACCCCTACAGCCACTAGTACTACAGCTACCACTAAACTACTCCTACAGCTACTAATACTACAGCTACTACTAAACTACTGCTACATCATCTACTACTACAGCTACTACTACTGCTACAGCTACGACTACTACTACTACAGCTACTACTGCTACTACTGCCACTATTACTACTCCTACAGCTACTACTACAACAGCTAATACTATTACAGCTACTACTACCACTACAGCCAATACCACCACAGCTACTACAACCACTACTACTACTACCAATGCTACTACCACTACTGCTGCTACTACTACTCCTACAGCTACTACCACTGCTGCTGCTACTACTACCACCCTACAGCCACTAACACCCAGCCACTACTACTCCCACAGCCCCAGTACCACAGCCACCACCACACCACTCCCACAGCCACCAATACCACAGCCACTACTAAACCACTGCTACATCTACCACCACCACAGCCACTACCACTGCCACAGCCACAGCCACGACCACTACCATCACAGCCACCACTACCACTACCACCACCATTATTACCCACAGCCACCACCACCACAGCCACCACCACCACAGCCAACACCACCACAGCCACCACCACTCTACCACCAATGCCACCACTACCACCACCGCCGCCGCCGCTACCACTACCACCACCGCCGCCACCACCAGCATTGCCACCACCATTATTCCCACCGCAGCTCTGCCAACACCACAGCCATCACCACCGCAGCCACCACCACCACCACCACCACCACCACCACCACCACCATTGCCACCGCCGCCGCTGCCACCACCACCACTATGCCACCACCACCGCCGCCACCACCACCGCCACTTTACCGCCGCTGCCACCACCGCTGCCGCCACCACCGCCGATGCCACCACCACCACCGCCACCACCACCGCCGCTGCCACCATCGCCGACGCCACCACCACCACCGCCACCCCACCACCGCTACCACCACCGCCGCCACCACCACCACCGCCGCCACCACCACCGCCGCCACCACCACCGCCGCCATTACCACCGCCGCCACCACCACCACCACCGCCGCCGCCACCACCACCACCGCCACCATTACCGCTGCCACCACCACCGCCGCCACCGCCACCACCACCACAAACAGCCGGATACCACCACCACCGCTGCCACCACCGCCGCCGCCACCACCACCACTTATACCACCACCGCTGCCACCACCACCACCGCTGCCACAGCCACCGCCACCACCACCATTACCACCCACAGCCACTACCACAGCCGCCACTACCACTCTCACCGCTGCTGCCACCACTACCACTGATACCACCACCGTCGCCACTAATATTTCTGCTGCCACTACCACTGCTACTACCACTACCATTACCACCTTACAGCCACCACTACCACAGCCACTACTACTACAGCCACAACAAACCAAAAGCACAGCCTGGCCCTGCCACAGATACCACTACCACAGCCACCATTACTAATACCACCACCACTACAACCACTACCACTGCTGCTACCACTACCACAGCCACTTTTACCATTGCCACCATTTCACCACTACCACTACTACCACCACCCACAGCCACCACCACAGCCACCACTACCACTGCTGCCACTACCTTCCCACAGCCACTGCCACTCCCACGACCCCACAGCCACTGCCACTCTACGACCTCCCACTGCCATCACCACCACCACCACCACCACAGCCATCACCACCACCACTACTACCACCACTACCACTGCTGCCACATCCATCACCACCTTACCACTGCTACCACCATGACCCTACAGCCATTACTACCACTTCTGCCACCCCACCACCATTGCCACCCCCACCACCACCATATCCTTCACCACCGCCATTACCACCACCGCCGCCACCACTGCCGCTGCCACCGCCGCCGCCGCTGCCACCACCACCGCCACCACCACCACCACCGCCACCGCCACCGCCACCACCACCACCACCGCCGCCACCACCACCACCACCACCGCCGCCACCACCCCGCTGCCACCACCACCGCTGCCACCACCACCACCACCACCGCTGCCACCACCACCACCACCGCCACCGCCACCGCTGCCACCACCACCACCACCACCACCACCACCACTACCACCGCTGCCACCACCACCACAGCCACTTTACCATTGCCACCACTTATACCACTACCACTACCACCACTACCACCCCACAGCCACTACCACCACAGCCACCACCACCACCGCTGCCACCATCTCCCACAGCCACTGCCATTACCACGACCCCACAGCCATCACCACCACCACCACCACCACAGCCATCACCACTACCACCACTACCACTACCACCGCCGCCACATCCATCACCACCTTACCACCGCTACCACCATGACCCCACAGCCATCACCACTACTCTGCCACTCCCACCACCATTGCCAATCCCACCACCACTTTATTCCCTTCCACCACCGCCATTACTACCACCGCCGCCACCACCGCCGCCGCCACCGCCGCCGCCGCCGCTGCCATTACCACCGCCACCACCACCACCACCGCCACCACCACCGCCACCACCACCGCCACCACCACCGCCACCGCCACCACCACCACCGCCGCCGCCGCCACCACCACCGCCACCACCACCGCCACCGCCACCACCACCGCTGCCACCACCACCACCACCACCGCCGCCACCATCCCGCCGCCACCACCACCGCTGCCACCACCACCACCACCACCGCTACCACCACCCCACCACCACCGCTACCACCACCGCTGCCACCACTACCACCGCCACCACCACCGCTGCTACTGCTGCTTCTACTTCTGCTGCTACTACTACTGCTGCTACTACCACTGCTGCTACTACCACTACTGCTACTACTACTACTACTACTACAACAGCTGCCAAACAGCAGAAGCCTCCTAGCTGCCAAACAGTCATAGTGTCCCCCATGTCCCCAGTGAAAGTTGCACCCCTAAATACTATAGCAACTACCCCCCAGCAGATGGATGCTGTGTTGCTCTGTCCGTCATGGTGTCCTACCCCTCTATCAACCTAGGCTACCTCATTCTCTCTCTTGTTCTCTCTCTATGTTTCTTGTTCTCTCTCTATTTTTCTTGTTCTCTCTCTCTCTCTCTCTTTTTGGCAGTGGACACGAATGTCTCATGGGTGTAACAGACAGCACATTCACGAGGCCAAACACGATTTGCTATGTTGGAATCCTCATACTTATCGTGTTAAGCTTTAAAAGGTCACTCTCGTAAAACATGTGCACTGTTTTTTTTTTTTTTTTTTTTTTTTTGTCTCCGATTCCAAATGTAGGATTATTATTTCCAATGGGGATGATAAAAATGGTGAGGTGGTTTTTGAGAGGCTAGAGGGGATAGGATCCCTTGCGTTACAAGACAGAGAGGGGAGACCACCGTAAGCAGTGTTTTTTTTTTTTTTTATTAAGAGAGATTTGCTGCTGCAGCAAAGCTGCTTCTCTCAATTTATAATGCCAGGAGCAGCTTAATTATTGGGGGGAAAAGAGAAAGTGCTTGATTGGAGAGAATAGGGAGGGGCTGGGGTCATTAAAAGGTTCAATGTGTCATGGCTATCTCTTTGTTTTTGATATCGTTGGTTATGTATGCCCAAAGGCTCTGTTACTCTTTAAATCCTTTATTTTTCTAAGTATTGAATGAAGGTCTTCATTGCTTTCAGGTTATGGAGTCGTATATGTTTTAAGTTATGGAGTCATATATGTTTTAGGTTATGGAGTTGTGTATGTTTTAGGTTATGGAGTTGAATATGTTTTAGGTTATGGAGTTGAATATGTTTTAGGTTATGGAGTTGAATATGTTTTAGGTTATGGAGTCGTATGTGTTTTAAGTTATGGAGTCGTATGTGTTTTAGGTTATAGAGTCGTATATGTTTTAGGTTATGGAGTCGTATGTGTTTTAAGTCATGGAGTCGTATATGTCCATTCTTATTAACATGGCTTTGAACTCACCAATAGGAATATTGCACACTAATAACAGCCTTTTACCAGAATACATGTTAAAAGTGCTCTATGCTGTAATTGACAGATGCTTTCGATTTCCTAATGTTTTTTTTTTTTTAAATACGTGTTAGAATAGAAATAGCTGAAATAGCATTGAGCAACTTGATCGAATCATAATCCAGCCCAAAACAAATCTGCAGCAGGGATTTGAGAAAGTGTTTATCTTGTTTATCCTCAGAGAACGAGAACCAACCATGGAACGGAAGCTGTTGCTGTTAATAAACTGTGCTAAAACAAAACAACTTATTTGAACTTCAAACAACGTTAAATTATTACTTTTTTTCTCTCATAGAATTGTTTTTCCTTTATAGCTCTGACATTTAAAGTAATTTCTTGCAGGTGAAATTGTTGCATAATTGTTTTTTTTTTTAATGGGTTCAACACTGTAAATAAATCATCCAAGAGTACAATCCATATTGCAACTTTAATTTTCCTGATATCAATGTTTTTTGAGTGAAAGGTCCATGAGCAAATTTGTTCCCATATATAATGGATATTAATCAAAACATCTGTAGATTCCAGGGTGTTTTGGTGAAATCTAGAACGCTACAAAAGATAGTTATGAGTGAGCGGGTCATGCTCAACTATCATAAATTAATGGAATAATAATGAAAAGGAATAAAATAGCTGAATAATTTAGTAACCATAGGACGCAGAAAAATTATGGGAATTCATATAAAAATATGACTTAGGAGACAGTTCTCTACTTAAGTACGTTAAGACAATTATGCCAGTAAAAAAAAGTAAAATATATTTCTTGCTGCTTTTCATTCGATTATATCTTAAAGTGGCAATCAGCAGTTGAAACAATAACAAAGTGCGTTCCCACCCTTGTCTCGGTAAAAAGCTGCTGGATGGGTCTGGAGAAATGTAACCACTCTCAAATTCATAGACAGAGCTATGGATGAAAGGACTGACCATCCATGAGATCAAAATGATAGTTTTAACCATGTTTTGATGCTATTTGTTTACGTGTACTGGTGTAGAACAAGCTCATATTTTGGATCTGATGGGGTACGACAGTTTAACTAAGCTCATGAGGCATTTCTAAGTTACAACACTTTAAGAATCAATGGGTACATGCCATTCATTTATTGATTCATTTACGTCCAAAAATGTATGTATCAACTGCAGATTGCCCCTTTCATTAAATATATATGAAGGTAGAATGCCATCCACAATTCCCATTGATTCATACAGTAAACACGAGGTTGGATTTCAGATATCTGCAGAAGAAGACAAATCACCCTCCGTTTGCTCTGATGAAATCCTTGG
Organism: Brachymystax lenok tsinlingensis; assembly: GCA_030435695.1. Classification (NCBI taxonomy): domain Eukaryota; kingdom Metazoa; phylum Chordata; class Actinopteri; order Salmoniformes; family Salmonidae; genus Brachymystax; species Brachymystax lenok. The sequence goes on from CM059793.1 coordinate 5,654,297, forward strand.
CTATTTATACAGTACAGTAGTACAGGATTATATTAACTTGCAATTCGTTCCCAAAGGACAATATAGGAATGAATCCATTACGTACATTGAGTTAAGTGAAAACAGACATTACATTATTTTTCCTTGATTCAATTTCTGCTCCAGTTACCAGTACGCATCACTTATCTATCTCTACCCATCCAGTCTACCATAGCAACCCATCCAGTCAACCATAGCAACCCATCCAGTCTACCATAGCAACCCATCCAGTCTACCATAGCAACCCATCCAGTCAACCATAGCAACCCATCCAGTCAACCATAGCAACCCATCCAGTCTATCATAGCAACCCATCCAGTCTACCATAACAACCCATCCAGTCTACCATAACAACCTATCCAGTCTACCATAGCAACCTATCCAGTCTACCATAGCAACCCATCCAGTCTATCATAGCAACCCATCCAGTCTACCATAACAACCTGTCCAGTCTACCATAGCAACCCATCCAGTCTATCATAGCAACCCATCCAGTCTATCATAACAACCTGTCCAGTCTATCATAGCAACCCATCCAGTCTATCATAGCAACCCATCCAGTCTACCATAACAACCTGTCCAGTCTACCATAGCAACCCATCCAGTCTATCATAGCAACCCATCCAGTCTATCATAGCAACCCATCCAGTCAACCATAGCAACCCGTCCAGTCTACCATAGCAGTCCACCATAGCAACCCATCCAGTCCACTATAGCAACCCATCCAGTCTACCATAGCAACCCATCCAGTCAACCATAGCAACCCATCCAGTCAACCATAGCAACCCATCCAGTCCACCACAGCAACCCATCCAGTCAACCATAGCAACCCATCCAGTCAATCATAGCAACCCATCCAGTCCACCATAGCAACCCATCCAGTCCACCATAGCAACCCATCCAGTCCACCATATAAACCCATCCAGTCTACCATAACAACCCATCCAGTCCACCATAGCAACCCATCCAGTCTACCATAGCAACCCATCCAGTCCACCATAGCAACCCACCAGTCCACCATAGCAACCCATCCAGTCCACCATAGCAACCCATCCAGTCCACCATAGCAACCCATCCAGTCAATCATAGCAACCCATCCAGTCCACCATAGCAACCCATTCAGTCCACCATAGCAACCCATCCAGTCTACCATAGCAACCCATCCAGTCTACCATAGCAACCCATCCAGTCAACCATAGCAACCCATCCAGTCAACCATAGCAACCCATCCAGTCTACCATAGCAACCCATCCAGTCAACCATAGCAACCCATCCAGTCAACCATAGCAACCCATCCAGTCTATCATAGCAACCCATCCAGTCCACCATAACAACCCATCCAGTCTACCATAACAACCTATCCAGTCTACCATAGCAACCTATCCAGTCTACCATAGCAACCCATCCAGTCTATCATAGCAACCCATCCAGTCTACCATAACAACCTGTCCAGTCTACCATAGCAACCCATCCAGTCTATCATAGCAACCCATCCAGTCTATCATAACAACCTGTCCAGTCTATCATAGCAACCCATCCAGTCTATCATAGCAACCCATCCAGTCTACCATAACAACCTGTCCAGTCTACCATAGCAACCCATCCAGTCTATCATAGCAACCCATCCAGTCTATCATAGCAACCCATCCAGTCAACCATAGCAACCCGTCCAGTCTACCATAGCAGTCCACCATAGCAACCCATCCAGTCCACTATAGCAACCCATCCAGTCTACCATAGCAACCCATCCAGTCAACCATAGCAACCCATCCAGTCAACCATAGCAACCCATCCAGTCCACCACAGCAACCCATCCAGTCAACCATAGCAACCCATCCAGTCTATCATAGCAACCCATCCAGTCTACCATAACAACCCATCCAGTCTACCATAACAACCTATCCAGTCTACCATAGCAACCTATCCAGTCTACCATAGCAACCCATCCAGTCTATCATAGCAACCCATCCAGTCTACCATAACAACCTGTCCAGTCTACCATAGCAACCCATCCAGTCTATCATAGCAACCCATCCAGTCTATCATAACAACCTGTCCAGTCTATCATAGCAACCCATCCAGTCTATCATAGCAACCCATCCAGTCTACCATAACAACCTGTCCAGTCTACCATAGCAACCCATCCAGTCTATCATAGCAACCCATCCAGTCTATCATAGCAACCCATCCAGTCAACCATAGCAACCCGTCCAGTCTACCATAGCAGTCCACCATAGCAACCCATCCAGTCCACCATAGCAACCCATCCAGTCAACCATAGCAACCCATCCAGTCAACCATAGCAACCCATCCAGTCCACCACAGCAACCCATCCAGTCAACCATAGCAACCCATCCAGTCAATCATAGCAACCCATCCAGTCCACCATAGCAACCCATCCAGTCCACCATAGCAACCCATCCAGTCCACCATATAAACCCATCCAGTCTACCATAACAACCCATCCAGTCCACCATAGCAACCCATCCAGTCTACCATAGCAACCCATCCAGTCCACCATAGCAACCCACCAGTCCACCATAGCAACCCATCCAGTCCACCATAGCAACCCATCCAGTCCACCATAGCAACCCATCCAGTCAATCATAGCAACCCATCCAGTCCACCATAGCAACCCATCCAGTCCACCATAGCAACCCATCCAGTCCACCATAGCAACCCATCCAGTCTACCATAACAACCCATCCAGTCCACCATAGCAACCCATCCAGTCTACTATAGCAACCCATCCAGTCAACCATAGCAACCCATCCAGTCCACCATAGCAACTCCATCCAGTCCACCATAGCAACCCATCCAGTCCACCATAGCAACCCATCCAGCCAATCATAGCAACCCATCCAATTCACCATAGCAACCCATCCAGTCAACCATAGCAACCCATCCAGTCCACTATAGCAACCCATCCAGTCCACCATAGCAACCCATCCAGTCCACCATAGCAACCCATCCAGTCTACCATAACAACCCATCCAGTCCACCATAGCAACCCATCCAGTCTACCATAGCAACCCATCCAGTCCACCATAGCAACCCATCCAGTCCACCATAGCAACCCATCCAGTCCACCATAGCAACCCATCCAGTCAATCATAGCAACCCATCCAGTCCACCATAGCAACCCATCCAGTCCACCATAGCAACCCATCCAGTCCACCATAGCAACCCATCCAGCCAATCATAGCAACCCATCCAATCCACCATAGCAACCCATCCAGTCAACCATAGCAACCCATCCAGTCCACCATAGCAACCCATCCAGTCCACCATAGCAACCCATCCAGTCCACCATAGCAACCCATCCAGTCTACCATAACAACCCATCCAGTCCACCATAGCAACCCATCCAGTCTACCATAGCAACCCATCCAGTCCACCATAGCAACCCATCCAGTCCACCATAGCAACCCATCCAGTCCACCATAGCAACCCATCCAGTCAATTATAGCAACCCATCCAGTCCACCATAGCAACCCATCCAGTCCACCATAGCAACCCATCCAGTCCACCATAGCAACCCATCCAGTCTACCATAACAACCCATCCAGTCCACCATAGCAACCCATCCAGTCTACCATAGCAACCCATCCAGTCAACCATAGCAACCCATCCAGTCCACCATAGCAACCCATCCAGTCCACCATAGCAACCCATCCAGTCCACCATAGCAACCCATCCAGCCAATCATAGCAACCCATCCAATCCACCATAGCAACCCATCCAGTCAACCATAGCAACCCATCCAGTCCACCATAGCAACCCATCCAGTCCACCATAGCAACCCATCCAGTCCACCATAGCAACCCATCCAGTCTACCATAACAACCCATCCAGTCCACCATAGCAACCCATCCAGTCTACCATAGCAACCCATCCAGTCCACCATAGCAACCCATCCAGTCCACCATAGCAACCCATCCAGTCCACCATAGCAACCCATCCAGTCCACCATAGCAACCCATCCAGCCAATCATAGCAACCCATCCAGTCCACCATAGCAACCCATCCAGTCAACCATAGCAACCCGTCCAGTCTACCATAGCAACCCATCCAGTCCACCATAGCAACCCATCCAGTCAACCATAGCAACCCGTCCAGTCTACCATAGCAACCCATCCAGTCTACCATAACAGTAATCAAGTACAGATATTATTGAATCTTTAATTGACATCCTCTGATGCACCGCATTGCGCCACCACATTTCATAAGAGTGGCATTGGAAATCATATAACCTTGTGTTTTACCATTCTGAATCGTTGTCATTGATGACAGCAGGCAGTTGCATCTGCTTTTCCGCAATCAGACAAAATGTCCGAGGACATTTCTGTGCATTTCTCTGTCTTGTTTTTCTCTTACGCCTCTCGTTACAGCAGGGCCACAAACTGTATCTCTCTCTCTCTCTCTCTCTCTCTCTCTCTCTCTCTCTCTCTCTCTCTCTCTCTCTCTCTCTCTCTGTCTGTTGTCTCTATCTCTGTCTCTCTCTCTTTCTCTCATATACACACACTCAGCCTCACTCTCTCTTGCTCCATTCCCCTGCCACCCTCCCTCTGCCCAATTTTCCCCCGGTTCAGTGGCAGGGCACTGGGTCATGACATACGCTTGATTTTCACACTGTTTTTTCACTGAACGCCACATCAAGTTAATCAGGGTTAACAACCCCGGCGCCTCGCTGAGCAGGGCACCCATCAGCTTAGCACTATAGCCGTGCACTGGCGATACAGACGCGGCAGTAATCCCTGGGATGGAAGGGAAAGGAGCAAGCCAGGCAGAGGGAGGGGAGTGGGGAGCCATCACAAGACAAAAGTTGGGTGAATGGGGAGGTTGGTGCAGGATGGTGTGATGACGGTGGAGGTGGTGTGAGGTTTTGGTTGCACACGCTGTACTTAAGAACATTATATAGTTTTTCTGAAAAAGGAGGAGGGTGGAGGAGAGTGACATAACTGGCCCCTTTCCACTCTGTTATTGTTTGTGGTAGAGATGTGATCCGCCTTTGCGACGGCAGAGCTTTGGCAAACACCACCTGTTGGGATGCTGGGGTCATCTAGGTGGAAAGTGTGGGGGCTGGTTAAGGGGAGCTGGGGTCATCTAGGTGGAAAGTTTGGGGGCTTGTTAATGGGAGCTGGGGTCATCTAGGTGGAAAGTGTGGGGGCTGGTTAAGGGGAGCTGGGATCATCTATGTGGAAAGTTTGGGGGCTTGTTAAGGGGAGCTGGGGTCATCTATGTGGAAAGTGCGGGGGCTGGTTCAGGGGAGCTGGGGTCATCTAGGTGGAAAGTGTGGGGGCTGGTTAAGGGGAGCTGGGATCATCTTGGTCGAAAGTGTGGGGGCTTGTTAAGTGGAGCTGGGGTCATCAATGTGGAGAGTGGGGGAGGGGGCTGGATAAGGGGAGCTGGTGTCATCTATGTGGAGAGTGTTAAGGGGAGCTGGGGTCATCAATGTGGAGAGTGTTGGGGGCTGGTTAAGGGGAGCTGGGGTCATCTATGTGGACAATGTTAAGGGGAGCTGGGGTCATCTATGTGGACAGTGTTAAGGGGAGCTGGGGTCATCTACAGTTGAAGTCGGAAGTGTACATACACCTTAGCCAAATACAATTAAACTCAGTTTTTCACAATTCCTGACATTTAATCCTGGTAAAAAATTCCCTGTCTTAGGTCAGTTAGGATCACCACTTTATTTTAAGAATTTGAAATGACAGAATAATAGTAGAGAGAATGATTTATTTCAGCTTTTATTTCTTTTATCACATTCCCAGTGGGTCAGAAGTTTACATACACTCAATTAGTATTTGGTAGCATTGCCTTTAAATTGTTTAACTTGGGTCAAACGTTTCGGGTAGCCTTCCACAAGCTTCCCACAATTATTTGGGGGAATTTTGGCCCATTCCTCCTGACAGAGCTGGTGTAACTGAGTCAGGTTTATAAGAGGCACTGAGTTTGAAGGTAGGCCTTGAAATAAATCCACAGGTACACCTCCAATTGACTCAAATGATGTCAATTAGCCTATCAGAAGCTTCTAAAGCCATGACATTTTCTGGAATTTTCCAAGCTGTTTAAAGGCACAGTCAACCTACTGTATGTAAACTTCTGACCCACTGGAATTGTGATACAATGAATTATAAGTGAAATAATCTATCTGTAAACAATTTTGGGAAAAATGGCCTGTGTCATGCACAAAGTAGATGTCCTAACCGACTTGCCAAAACTATAGTTTGTAAACAAGAAATTTGTGGAGTGGTGGAAAAACTAGTTTTAATGACTGCAACCTACAGTGAGGGAAAAAAGTATTTGATCCCCTGCTGATTTTGTACGTTTGCCCACTGACAAAGAAATGATCAGTCTATAATTTTAATGGTAGGTTTATTTGAACAGTGAGAGACAGAATAACTGAAAAACGCACGTGAAAAATGTTATAAATTGATTTGCATTTTAATGAGGGAAATAAGTATTTGACCCCTCTGCAAAACATGACTTAGTACTTGGTGGCAAAACCCTTGTTGGCAATCACAGAGGTTAGACGTTTCTTGTAGTTGGCCACCAGGTTTGCACACATCTCAGGAGGGATTTTGTCCCACTCCTCTTTGCAGATCTTCTCTAAGTCATTAAGGTTTCGAGGCAGACGTTTGGCAACTCGAACCTTCAGCTGCCTCTACAGATTTTCTATGGGATTAAGGTCTGGAGACTGGCTAGGCCACTCCAGGACCTTAATGTGCTTCTTCTTGAGCCTCTCCTTTGTTGCCTTGGCCGTGTGTTTTGGGTCATTGTCATGCTTGAATACCCATCCATGACCCATTTTCAATGCCCTGGCTGAGGGAAGGAGGTTCTCACCCAAGATTTGACGGTACACGGCCCCGTCCATCGTCTCTTTGATGCGGTGAAGTTGTCCTGTCTCCTTAGCAGATAAACACCCCCAATGTTTCCACCTCCATGTTTGACGGTGGGGATGGTGTTCTTAGGGACATAGGCAGCATTCCTCCTCCTCCAAACACGGCGAGTTGAGTTGATGCCAAAGAGCTCCATTTTGGTCTCATCTGACCACAACACTTTCACCCAGTTGTCCTCTGAATCATTCAGATGTTCATTGGCAAACTTCAGACGGACATGTATATGTGCTTTCTTTAGCAGGGGGACCTTGCGGGCGCTGCAGGATTTCAGTCCTTCACGGTGTAGTGTGTTACCAATTGTTTTCTTGGTGACTATGGTCCCAGCTGCCTTGAGATCATTGACAAGATCCTCACGTGTAGTTCTGGGCTGATTCCTCACCGTTCTCATGAACGTTGCAACTCCACGAGGTGAGATCTTGCATGGAGCCCCAGGCCGAGGGAGATTGACAGTTCTTTTGTGTTTCTTCCATTTGCCAATAATCGCACCAACTGTTGTCACCTTCTCACCAAGCTGCTTGGCGATGGTCTTGTAGCCCATTCCAGACTTGTGTAGGTCTACAATCTTGTCCCTGACATCCTTGGAGAGCTCTTTGGTCTTGGCCATGGTGGAGAGTTTGGAATCTGATTGATTGATTGCTTCAGTGGACAGGTGTCTTTTATACAGGTAACAAACTGAGATTAGGAGCAATCTCTTTAAGAGTGTGCTCCTAATCTCAGCTTGTTACCTGTATAAAAGACAATTGGGAGCCAGAAATCTTTCTGATTGAGAGGGGGTCAAATACTTATTTCCCTCATTAAAATGCAAATCAATTTATAACATTTTCACATGCGTTTTTCAGGATTTTTTTGTTGTTATTCTGTCTCTCACTGTTCAAATAAACCTACCATTAAAATTATAGACTGATCATTTCTTTGTCAGTGGGCAAACGTACAAAATCAGCAGGGGATCAAATACTTTTTTTCCTCAATGTAAGTGTATGTAAACTTCCAACTTCAACTGTATGTGGAGAGTGTTATGGGGAGCTGGGGTCATCTATGTGGAGAGTGTTAAGGGGAGCTGGGGTCGTCTATGTGGAGAGTGTTATGGGGAGCTGGGGTCGTCTATGTGGAGAGTGTTATGGGGAGCTGGGGTCATCTATGTGGAGAGTGTTAAGGGGAGCTGGGGTCATCTATGTGGAGAGTGGTGAGGGGAGCTGGGGTCATCTATGTGGAGAGTGTTAAGGGGAGCTGGGGTCATCTATGTGGACAGTGTTAAGGGGAGCTGGGGTCATCTATGTGGAGAGTGTTACGAGGAGCTGGGGTCATCTATGTGGACAGTGTTTAGAGGAGCTGGGGTTGTCTATGAGGAGAGTGGGGGCTGGTTAAGTGATATTTAACTCACTATTATCATCATAACGCTCCATTTCTACATCTCTCTACCTATATAACTCACTATTATCACCATAACACTCCATTTCTACATCTCCCTACCTATATAACTCACTATTATCACCGTAACGCTCCATTTCTACATCTCGCTACCTATATAACTCACTATTATCACCGTAACTCTCCATTTCTACATCTCTCTACCTATATAACTCACTATTATCACCATAACGCTCCATTTCTACATCTCCCTACCTATATAACTCACTATTATCACCATAACGCTCCATTTCTACATCTCCCTACCTATATAACTCACTGTTATCACCATAACGCTCCATTTCTACATCTCCCTACCTATATAACTCACTATTATCACCGTAACGCTCCATTTCTACATCTCGCTACCTATATAACTCACTGTTATCACCATAACGCTCCATTTCTACATCTCCCTACCTATATAACTCACTGTTATCACCATAACGCTCCATTTCTACATCTCTCTACCTATATAACTCACTATTATCACCATAACGCTCCATTTCTACATCTCCCTACCTATATAACTCACTATTATCACCATAACTCTCCATTTCTACATCTCTCTACCTATATAACTCACTGTTATCACCATAACGCTCCATTTCTACATCTCTCTACCTATATAACTCACTATTATCACCTTAACACGCTATTTCTAGAGTTAAATGTGAATTCATGCCACATTCAGTTGATAGTTGAACTTGATAGTTGATCTTTAGAATAAAAGTTGAAAAACACAGTTCCGATTCTCTTGTTGTTCATGTTGTTTTCGAGTCCTGTGTAAGTGCCTCTTTCAATGCCCTTGTGTTGTGAATTTGCCCCTGGTTCTGTTTGACATTTGAACTGAACTTGACATCCTTTTGGCATGTCTGTAAAGTACAACAGTCATGTGGTTTTTTCTGACTGGATGGCTGATCATGTCCACACGCAGCAGCCCACGCAGCAGCAGACTCCCAGGGCTGTATTCCCCCCATAGCTGGCCACATCTCGTACAGATGGCCCTGTCTTTTCAGATGGGGTCACGGTTGAGTCCTCTCAACTGTATGACATGTTTCCTTAAATAACACTTTGATAACACATCTCTTCCATCCAGCCTCCTGTATATCACTTAACCAGCCCCCCACTTAACCAGGCATATTGCTCCATTTAATAGTGAGTTATATAGGTAGGGAGATGTAGAAATGGAGCGTTACGGTGATAATAGTGAGTTATATAGGTAGAGAGATGTAGAATTGGAGCGTTATGGTGATAATAGTGAGTTATATAGGTAGCGAGATGTAGAAATGGAGCGTTACGGTGATAATAGTGAGTTATATAGGTAGGGAGATGTAGAAATGGAGCGTTACGGTGATAATAGTGAGTTATATAGGTAGAGAGATGTAGAAATGGAGCGTTACGGTGATAATAGTGAGTTATATAGGTAGCGAGATGTAGAAATGGAGCGTTATGGTGATAATAGTGAGTTATATAGGTAGCGAGATGTAGAAATGGAGCGTTATGGTGATAATAGTGAGTTATATAGGTAGCGAGATGTAGAAATGGAGCGTTATGGTGATAATAGTGAGTTATATACACTACCATTAAAAAGTTTGGGGTCACTTAGAATTTTTTAAAGAAAAGCACATTTTATGTCCGTTAAAATAACATCAAATTGATCAGAAATACAGTGTAGACATTGTTAATAGATTGTAGATGAAAACAGATGATTTTCTCCAGAGCTCTCAGGACCTCAGACTGGGGCGAAGATTCACCTTTCAACAGTACAACGACCCTAAGCACATAGCCAAGACAATGCAGGAAAGGCTTCGGGACAAGTCTCTGAATGTCCTTGAGTGGCCCAGCTGGTAACGTCATACCCAATAAGACTTTAGGCTGTAATCGCTGCCAAAGGAACTTCAACAAAGTACTGAGTAAAGGGTCTGAATACTTATGTAAATGTGATATTTCAGTTTAGTATTTTTTTTACATTTGCAAAATCTATAAAAATAATGGCTTTGTCATTATGAGGTATTGTGTGTCGATTGATGAGGGGGAAAAAAAACAATTTGAATACTTTCCCGAAGGCACTGGATTGGCAGAACTTGGCTCCTATTGCCAATAAAAGGCTCTATAGGTAGAACATGGCTCCATCCTGTGCTGCTCGACCACAGCAACACTACACTAGGCTGCACTGTCACAGCAGCACATCTTTAACATTCCTGGCTTACCTCGCACCACACCAACCCCACCTGATTCGGTCAATCTTCGGTCATTCCCAGGGGGTGAGCTTTCAAAAAAATAAAATCTAGCACTCCCCTCCTCTCATCCTTCTGCATATTTGAGCCCCCCCTCCCAGATGCCCTGCCGCCGACCCCAACCTGCCCCATTGCCCTCCCCATTGGAAAATAGACCTCAGAGTTCACCCAAAGTTCACACTTCCAGTATCATAGACTGTACTGTGTTGCATTTGCCTGCATCTCTTAACCCGATTTTTTTAAATGCTGTTATTTTTTTGCGGGGGGAATGGGGGGATGGAACTAACCCACCAACTATTGCCTCAGTCGACACATTTTCTAAACTACTGACCCTGATCGGGTGGGTCACTGTTCGGTCAGACTGCTCCCTCGGGCGGAGCTAGCCCGGGTTGGTCTAGTAGTACAACACTACAACGTCATTCGCCCCGTGCCATAAGTCCATCCCTCTATCCCCCTGGTTACCCCCCGGCATGGAAAAGGGTTCAACAAGAGGGCAACCACAGTGGCTCCGCCCTCGTCGGCGACATGCCACGCTGTAGACGAGGGGGTCTAGTCTTCAGGTGCGGGCACCCCCCCACCCCCCGCGCTCCCTTGGCATTATTAGCTCAAGCCACCTCTGTGAGCCATCGGCTTGGTCAGCATCGGTGGAATCGCATGGGCCATATCGACCCCTTCTGGTAGAAATGAAGCGTTATGGTGATAATTGTGAGTTAAATAGGTTGAGAGATGTAGAAATGGAGAGTTACGGTGATAATAGTGAGTTATATAGGTAGCGAGATGTAGAAATGGAGCGTTACGGTGATAATAGTGAGTTATATAGGTAGGGAGATGTAGAAATGGAGCGTTATGGTGATAATAGTGAGTTATATAGGTAGAGAGATGTAGAAATGGAACGTTACGGTGATAATAGTGAGTTATATAGGTAGGGAGATGTAGAAATGGAGCGTTATGGTGATAATAGTGAGTTATATAGGTAGAGAGATGTAGAAATGGAACGTTACGGTGATAATCAAAGCTCCAATTGCCAGTAAAAGGTTCTACTGTGCCTTTGGACAGTATTCAGACCCCTTTACTTTTTTTTCACATTTTGTTACTTTACAGCCTTTTTCTAAAATGAGTTATAGAAAAAAAATCCTCATCATTCTACACACAATACCCCATAATGACAAAGCGAAAAACTCATCAGAATCAGAAATACCTTATTTACATAAATATTCAGACTTTGCTCTGAGACTTGAAATTGAGCTGAAGTGCATCTTGTTTCCATTGATGATCCTTGAGATGTTTCTACAACTTGATTGGAGTACACCTGTGGTAAATTAAATTGATTGGAAATTATTTTGAAAGGCACACACCTGAATTTATAAGGTCACACAGTTGACAGTGCATGTCACAGCAAAAACCAAGCCATGAGGTCGAAGGAATTGTCCGTAGAGCTCCGATTCAGGATTGTGCTGAGGCACAGATCTGGGGAAGGGTACCAAAACATTTCTGCAGCATTGAATGTCCCCAAGAACACAGTGGCCATCATTCTTAAATGGTACAAATTTAGTACCACCAAGACTCTTCCAAGAGCTGGCCACACAGCCAAACTGAGAAATCGGGGGAGAAGGGCCTTGGTCAGGGAGGTGACCAACAACCCAATAGTCACTGACAGAGCTCCAGGGTTTCTCTGTGGAGATGGGAGAACCTTCCAGAAGGACAACCATCTCTGCAGCACTCCACCAATCAGGCCTTTATGGTATAATGGCCAGACGGAAGGCACATGACAGCTTGTTAAGACTGTCAGACCATGAGAAACATGATTCTCTGGTCTGATGAAACCAAGATTGAACTCTTTGTCCTGAATGCCAAGCATCACGTCTGGAGGAAACCTGGCACCATCTCTACGGTGAAGCATGGTGGTGGCAGCATCATGCTGTGGGGATGTTTTTCAGGGACTGGGAGACTAGTCAGGATCGAGGGAAAGATGAACGGAGCAGAGTACAGACAGATCCTTGATGAAAACCTTCTCCAGAGCTCTCAGGACCTCAGACTGGGGCGAAGGTCAACGATCCTAAGCACATAGTCAAGACAACGCAAGAGTGGCTTCGGGACAAGTCTCTGAGTGTCCTTGAGTGGCCCAGCCAGAGCCCGGACTTGAACCTCGATCGAACATCTCTGGAGAGACCTGAAAATAGCTGTTTAGTGACGCTCCCCATCCAACCTGACGTAGCTTGAGTGGATCTGCAGAGAAGAATGTAATCGCTGCCAAAGATGCTACTACAAAGGACTGAGTAAAAGGTCTGAATACTTATGTTAATGTGATATTTCAGTTTTGTATTTTTCATAAAATGGTTTTTGCTTTGTCATCATAGGGTATTGTATGTAGATTGATGAGTGAAAAAACTATTTAATGAATTTTAGAATAAGGCTGTAACGTAACAAAATGTGGAAAAGTCAAGAGGTCGGAATTCTTTCCCGAAGTCACCGTACTGGCAGAAAATGGCTCCTATTGCCAATAAAAGGCTCTATAGGTAGAACATGGCTCCATCCTGTGCTGCTCGACCACAGCAACACTACACTAGGCTGCACTGTCACAGCAGCACATCTTTAACATTCCTGGCTTACCCCGCACCACACCAACCCCACCTGATTCGGTCAATCTTCGGTCATTCCCAGGCGGATGAGCTTGCAGAAAAATAAAGTCTAGCACTCCCTTTCTCTCATCCTGCTGTATATTTGCCCCCCTCCCAGATGCCCTGCCGCCGGCCCCAACCTGCCCCAATGCCCTCCCCGTCAGAAAATAGAGCTCAGAGTTCACCCAAAGTTCACCCTTCCAGTATCATAGACTGTACTGTGCTGCATTTGCCTGCTGTTTGCATCTCTTAAGCCGATTTTTATTTAATTCTGTTATTTTTTTGCAGGAGGAATGGGGGAACGGAACTAACCCACCAACTATTGCCTCAGTCAACACGTTTTTTAAACTTCTGACCCCGATCGGGCGGGTCACTGTTCGGTCAGACTGCTCCTGCGAGCGGAGCTAGCCCGGGTTGGCAGGACAACACTACAACGTCATTCGCCCCGTGCCGTAAGTCCATCCCTCTATCCCCCTGGTTACCCCCCGGCGTGGAAATAGGTTCAACAAGAGGGCAACCGCCGTGTCTCCGCCCTCTTCGGCGACGTGTCTCGCTGTCGCCGAAGAGGGGTGGGTCTGGTCTTCAGGAACGGGCCCCCCCCCCACTCGCTCCCTTAGCATTATTAGCTCAGGCCACCTCTCAGAGGGCCATTGGCTCAACCATTGTCGTGGGAATTGCACGGGCCATAGCGACCCCTTCTGGTGCGGTGTGGTACTCGGCGGTACCCAACACGTGGTCCAACTTCCAAAACTCTACTCACCTTCAAATAATGTAGGGATAATGACCAACTAATGACTTTGCATAGATGCGAAAAGTTTTAAATTCTCCTCCAAAAAAATCCAGTTTTATTACCTCAGCACTGGTACTCATTAGAAATGACAAAGGCTGTGTAGTTTCATTAGAAATACAGACTGTGTAAGGACAATGACTATCCATATGCATACAGTAAGTTATCTTGCTAAAATATTATTTTAGATATCTTATGTGATCATTTTGATCAGGACATTGTGTTATGACATAAAGGGGTTATCTTTGATTAAATTAAGGATATATACCTATTAAGTATTGAATTATATAACTTAAATGCCTCATGAGTTTAGTTCATCTGTCGAACCCCAAAACATAAAGACTGTTTTACTCCTTTGTAAACAATGTAATTGCAAGAAAATACTGTATAGCCTCAAAACACTGTTAAAACTATAATTTTAATATCATGGATGTGTTTGTTTGTATCAATAGTTCTGTGAGTTAATTTGAGTGGCTACATTTCTTCAGCCTCATCCATTTAAACGTTGGTCATTTAGCAGACACTCCTATCCATTGCCACTTACAGGAGCCCTCAGCTGTTTCCCAAAAAAGTGTCGGGGGTGATTTATTGATCAAACTGCAGATAGCCCTTAATAAACTACTATAAATAAGAGAAAAATACAAAGTAAACTATTAAAACATTGCAATGACAAATTATTTATTGAACGTCCTTTTGATGAGTGGCGTAGCGGTCTAAGGCACTGCATATCAGTGCTAGAGGCGTCACTAGACACCCCTGTTCGAATCCAGGCTGTATCACAACTAGCCGTGATTAGGAGTCCCATAGGTTGGCGTCGTGCGAGTTTGGCCGGTGTAGGCCGTCATTGTAACTAAGAAATGTGTTCTTAACTAACTTGCCTAGTTAAAGGGTCAATAAAAATACACGGCCTAAAATAACTGCTTTCGTTTGAGTTACTTAAAAGTTGTGGTTTATTCTTGGGGCAAAGACCACATTAATCCATACAATTAATGACTTCGAGAACATTCAGCAATGTTAGTAAAAAAAAAATAGTGTACGTTAATAAAATATTACTTCACTAGCTATCACTAAACTACACAATCCCATTAAGGCATGTGATATATTCACGTTTAGTGAATACCGGTAGTATGTAAGCAGCAAAATAATTAAAAACGAAATAAAAGCATCAATGTGAACAATCTTAAAATACTTGAATGTAGATTATTTTTATTTTTTTTACATCCCCTGACGTGTACAACTTTATTTCCACCACATTTCAAAAATCTGGACCGGACGACAAAACGAATTTACTTTAATAATTTCCCCCTCAAAATGGTTTGCTTATTAATAAAGTTAAGACATGTAGATACATTTCTCAATGTATCATCTGGTACAGAGCAGAGGACTTTGCTTTCTAAATGTATTTGACTGTTTTAGTACTCAAGAGCGCTGTCAAATCTGTTAGTTTGTTATATTTTAAATAGCTCGATTTGAAATTGATTCAGAGTTCATAAAAACTGATAAAAGACTTGGTTTTTCATCTCTTTACAAAAGTGAATCGGTTATTTGTAAGAGCCCTGTAATTTTGAACATTGGATTGGAGTTAAGACGGGAGGTTATAGTCCTTGAACTAATATATTTCAAAGAAATTAAGTGAAATAACAGTGCCTTGCCTTAGAATTATGACCAAGAGTAATTTTTTACAGAAGACATATTGTAATTAACCCAAAAGGGCTAGTCTAAATAAATCTGATATTTGCATATCATATGTAGAGCGTCTAATTTCTGATAGTATAGAAAATGTTAATACAAGTGCTTAACGTTGCATATTCAAGACAAATCTCTAATACAGCTCACATTTTATCCACTTTCCAATGTGGCCTAACACCGACATATTTACATGGCACTTAAAATGTTATGTAACAAATTGCCTTTATGTACTAACTGTTCGTTTCTGTAATTACATGTTGGCATTTTAATATGCATCATATTTGTTAACCTCAAATTGTGGCTAAACCTCTCTGGTTTTACAGGACGTAGCTCAATGTACAGTACGCGCCTCTTCCTCGAGATGAATCTCTTCTCAGCCGGGAATTATTCTTTTGAAATTTACCACAGCAATTGCGCATTTATTTGCAAACTTTCGAAATGCTGTACATAGGACGTCACGAACATACCAATTACAACTACACTTTAAAAACACTGGCAAAACTTTTATTAAGGACATTTCATTGTAAAATGGTCAAGACAAACAATATACTGTTGTACATGTACACAGTAGTGGTACACTAGGCGCTGCAACATTTGATTGAAAACATTTTGACATGAAGTTGTTTAACAATGGCAGGTAATAATGTACTGGAACATTACTGAAATAGCTTTCAAACAAATATTTCATCTAAATTCCAGACCTTCTCCGTAAATAGTACAACACATTAGGGACCATGACTACTAGCTATGTAGAAATGTGTGTTCAAATCATATGCAACGTAAAGTATTCAAAGAGTAAAGGGAAAAATGACGTATCAAAAGAGAAAGATACAATGGTGGCTATAACATTCGGCATATCCTTTACAAAATGAGAAACTGCCGGATAAAAAAAAAAAGCTATGCTCGAAGGGAAGACATTAATTCATGAACTAAGTGGTTATAGAACAGGTTAGGCGCTGACAAAATATAATACCTCAACTGCAAAAAGAATATGTAGAGGATTACATTGAGCCTTATTCGTCATTACAGCTAGGTCACAAGACCTCCAGAACAGTGTAACTTACACAAATAGTTAAACATGACTCCATTATTATAAAGTTATGACATTTATTAGTCAGTAGTGATCTAGTATTCCCCCCCCTTGCCCTCAATCTGTGGAAAGTGTGATTTTCAGAAACATGTTTTCTCTTTGGCTATTTTGTTGCCAGAGTGCCAGTCTGTTTGTGCCATCAAGCCAACTCCTTGTCACTAAAACATGTTTGGCTTAACATCGACAGCAATGGCGTCGTCAAGAACACAAACAGATCTGGGTCCAGGATAGCAATTACCTTCAGGCTCTGCCACCCAGTCTTCAGTAACACCACAGTAAAATAAATAAAGGATAAAGAGCCCCCACCAGTGTTAGAAAAGGGTACTGCATGTCATAATCATTTTTCAGCCATCAGAAACAGAACCAAAATGCTTTGATACATTTCAGTCAGCTGAAAACACTCTGGACAGTGTGTGGGTTGAGGTATTATCAATGTTTTGACCATTTATATCAACAAAAAAATAAATACAACAGCTGATCTGTTCATTTCCTTAAAATCTTTGTCAGAGTCCAAAAGCGTGTGAAAGTATTTCAGTCATTGGTGCAATCATGTGATAGGAGGTTATGAGCTATACAAATTGCAAACACCTTTACGAAGTTGTACTTTTTTGTGCATAACGAACACCTTTATAAAATGTTTGTACATTACACCTAATTCCAACGTATTTAGATCCCATTTTGATACTAGAAGTACATTCATCTTATACAGGCCCTACAATCATCTTGTACAGTGTGTGTGCAACGTATGGGAGTCTTCAGAGTTGGAGGAAGCACATGTCCTGAGATGGATTCAGGGTAGGAAGAGACACTCGCTTCACACTTGCAGAGAAAAAAAGAAAAACACAACATTTGAAATATCGTGCCAAAGTGCATTTTATAGTAATGCATGTTTGGATAACGTGTTAAACATGTAAAAATTGACAAGATCTGACATGGCACAACAGCTGAAACGTTTGTTCAACTCGTTTCCTCACAAATGAATAAATATGCATCAAATAACTGTAAACCCTCAACAATGAATGTAATGGTTTCATTTGGGACCACGCACCAACTTCTGCGGTTTCAAGAACATTTGTAGTCCTCTGTAGCGCAGTTGGTAGAGCATGGCGCTTGAGTTTCATTCACAGGACTAGGGACACTTCACGCCATTTCGATACAAAGTTGTCGTAGTAGCAGGTTAGAGCATTTCACTAACGTTAGTTCTCCTAGCCTGCTACAAAAGAAGTCACTTCGGTATCTGAGTGGCGTGAATCGAGTTCCATACATAAAATGTCGCTTTGGATAAAGGCATCTGCTACATGGCGTATTATTTGTAAGTTGAGACGTACCTCGCAAACCTCTAGCTCTGCATTCCCCACAATCGTCCGAGCAATCTGCGTGTTCCATCACAGTGGGCGCCACCAGGCGGGGATAGGAGAAGGAGAACATGATCTGATAGAGAAGGGTCTCAATGTTAGACAAACATTCAATCAACATTAAACTGATTATTCACATCAGAGACCAAAATAACAGTTCTTTGGTTTGAGGTCAGCCAACCAAAACGCATTTGATATATTCTCCTCTACACAGTCACTCTGCTCTCATGCACGCAAAACAGGTACAAGTGACGCATTCAATACGGAAGTGGTCCGATGAAGCAGATGCTAAATTACAGGACGAAGTTTTGCTAGCACAAACATTTATTTGATAACATTGGAGTTTACCATATTGGTCACCCTCTTAAATAATAAGTGCATCGACGACGTCTTCCCCACAGTGACGTACATACAGTTGAAGTCGGAAGTTTACATACACCTTAGCCAAATACATTTAAACTCAGTTTTTCACAATTCCTGTCATCTAATCCTAGTAAAAACTCCCCGTCTTAGGATCACCACTTTATTTTAAGAATGTGAAATGTCAGAATAATAGTAGAGAGAATGATTTATTTCAGTGGGTCAGAAGTTTACATACCACTCAATTAGTATTTGGTAGCATTGCCTTTAAATTGTTTAACTTGGGTCAAACGTTTTGGCTAGCCTTCCACAAGCTCCCCATAATAAGTTGGGTGAATTTTGGCCCATTCCTCCTGACAGAGCTGGTGTAACTGAGTGAGGTTTGTAGGCCTCCTTGCTCACATATGCTTTTTCAGTTCTGCCCACAAAAGTTATATGGCATTGAGGTCAGGGCTTTGTGATTGCCACTCCAATACCTTGACTTTGTTGTGCCACAACTTTGGAAGTATGCCTGGGGGTCAATGTCCATTTGGAAGACCCATTTGCGACCAAGCTTTAACTTCCTGACTGATGTCTTGAGATGTTGCTTCAATAGATCCACATAATTTTCCTTCCTCATGATGCCATCTATTTTGTGACGTGCACCAGTCTCTCCTGCAACAAAGCACCCCCATAGCATGATGCTGCCACCCCCATGTGCTTCACAGCTGGGATGGTTTTTGGCATGCAAGCCTCCCCCCTTTTCTCTCCAAACATAACGATGGTCATTATGGCCAAACAGTAGTATTTTTGGTTTCATCAGACCAGAGGACAGAGGATCTAGATACTTTTGTACCGGTTTCCTCCAGAATCTTCACACGGTCCTTTGCTGTGATTTGAACTTTTTGTATCAAAGTACATTCATTTATTGGAGACAGAACGCGTCTCTTTTCTGAGCGGTATGACGGCTGCATGGTCCCATGGTGTTTATACTTGCGTACTATTGTTTGTACAGATTAAAGTGGTACCTTCAGGCATTTGGAAATTGCTCCCAATAATGTACCAGACCTGTGGAATGTTTTTCTGAGGTCTTGGCTGATTTATTTAGATTTCCCATGATGTCAAGCAAAGAGGCACTGAGTTTAAAGGTAGGCCTTGAAATACACCCACAGGTAAACCTCCAATTGACTCAAATGATGTCAATTAGCCTATCAGAAGCCATTACATCATTTTCTGGAATTTTCCAAGCTGTTTAAAGGCAGTCAACTTAGTGTATGTAATCTTCTGACCCACTGGAATTGTGATACATTGAATTATAAGTGAAATAATCTGTCTGTAAACAATTGTTGGAAAAATTACTTGGCATGTACAAAGTAGATGTTCTAACCGACTTGCCAAAACTATAGTTAAGAAATTTGTGGAGAGGTTTAAAAAACGAGTTTTAATGACTCCAACCTAAGTGTATGTAAATTTCTAACTTCACATATCTCAACCAGAAGCCATGGATTACAGGGAACATCCACAATGAGCTAAAAGGCTAGAACTGCCGCTTTCAAGGAGGCAGACACTAATATAATAAGAAATCCTGCTACGACCTCTGACGAAACATCAGACAGGCAAAGTGTCAATACAGGACACAGATCAAATCCTACTACACCGGCTCTGACGCTCGTCGGATGAGCAAACCATCAGACTACAAAGGGAAACCCAGCTGCGAGTTGCCCAGCGACGTGAACCTACCAGACGAGCTAAATTCTTGACTCAAAGAGAGCATAGAAGGCAACATCGAACCATGCATGAGAGCACCAGCTGTTCCAGACGACTGATCTCGCAACCGTAACTGATGGGAGGAACACCTTTAAACAGGTTAACATTTACAAGACAGCAGGGCCAGACGGATTACCAGGATGCATACTCTGAGCCTGAGCTGACCAGCTGGCAAGTGTCTTCAATGACATAAACCAGCTTGTAATACCTACATGTTTCAAACAGACCACCATAGTCCCTGTGCCCAAGAACATCAAGATAACCTGTATAAAGGATTATCGCCCCAAAGCGCAGGTAGTCTAGTGGTTAGAGCTTTAGGTTGCAAGTTCGAATCCCCGAGCTGACAAGGAAAAAAAATCTGTCGTTCTGCCCCTGAACAAGGCAGTTAACCCACTGTTCCCCGGGGGCCGAAGACGTGGATGTCGATTAAGGCAGCCCCCCCGCACCTCTCTGATTCAGAGGGGTTGGGTTAAATGCAGAAGACATTTCAGTTGAAGGCATTTGGTTGTACAACTGACTAATAATGGTGACTGACTTTAGCCATGAAATGCTTTGAATACCTCCACAGATCCATAGATGACAATCTACTGCACTCCAAACGTCACTCTCCCACCTGGACAAGAGGAACACCTATGTGAGAATTCTGTTAATTGACTATAGCTCAGTGTCCAACACCACAGTGCCCTCCGAGCTCATCACTAAGCTAAGGACCCTGGGACTAAACACCTCCCTATGCAACTAAATCCTGGACTTCCTGACAGGCCACCCCCAGGTGATGAGGGTAGGCAACAACACATCTGCCATGCTGATCCTCAACACTGGAGCCCCTCAGGGGTGCTTGATTAGTCCCTTTTCTGTACTCCTTGTTCACCCACAGCAGCGTACCCACACGACTCCAACACAATCATTAAGTTCTCTGATGACAAATGGTGGATGGCCTGATCACCAACAATGATGAGACACCCTGTAGGGAGGAGGTCAGAGACCTGGCAGTGTGGTGCCAGGACAACAACTTCTCCCTCAATGTCAGCAAGACAAAGGAGCGGCTCGTGGGACTACAGGAATCTGAGGACTGAAGTGAAGCAGGTCAAGAGAATCAAGTTCCTCAGTGTCCACGTCACTAAAGGAATTATCATGGTCCACAGTCGTGAAGGCACGACAACGCCTCTTCCCCCTCTGGTTCGAATCTCCGGAGTCGACTAGGGGACAATCTGTCGCTGTGCCCTTGAGCAAGGTACACACTACAGAGGGTAATGCATAAGGCCCATTACATCACTGGGGCCGAGCTCCCTGCCATGCAGGACCTCTACGCCCAGGGGTAAAATTTCCTACTGAAACGTAGTTTTTACAAATAAAATTGCTTCAACATACTGTAGCCTATGCATGGTCTATATTATCAGACGTGCTATTATCAATAAAAATGATCACCTGTAACTTAAGTGATGAAGCATCGTGGCTATG
The DNA here is from genome assembly GCA_030435695.1 of Brachymystax lenok tsinlingensis. Classification (NCBI taxonomy): domain Eukaryota; kingdom Metazoa; phylum Chordata; class Actinopteri; order Salmoniformes; family Salmonidae; genus Brachymystax; species Brachymystax lenok. The sequence continues at coordinate 5,675,967 of CM059793.1, forward strand.
AAACAAACAGACAAGCATGGTCTGTCCGTCTGCATTTACCCCATCCTAACAGTTTCCATGATTAGTTATTTTATAAATTAATTAGTAAATCCATTTTACAAAGTAGGTTAAATCGCACTTTTAAGACCGCATTGCCCTTTTAACTGCACCTAAACTATTCTTGAAACTAGAGTTGTAAAACATAGAGAAATAATGTGGTAAAACTGAGACACCCCTTTGTCTAACATTTATTTTGTTTATTTTGTTAAACAAAAAGGCCAATAACGCTTATTAAAGCAGTTTCCCCTCAATTGCATTAAGAATTGTTATGCATTGACTGCTTGTCAGAATACACGTTTCCCTCCTAATTGAATGCACCTTGAGAGGAATTTTCTTGGATTGAACATAACAGCCGACTAGGTAACACTATTCTACTACGGTTTGTCTGGTTTAGTTTAATAACACTACATGCCAGAAATAGCACTGGAAAGCACAATTCTGAGTGATAAAGTAGAAATACAGTAGGCGTCACACAGCTGTCGTAGTTGAGTGCCACGGTGGGGCGCATTAGGCTATTTACGCTGAACAAAAAGGTAAAACAAAGATTTTACTGAATTACAGTTTATAAAGGAAATGTATCAATTGAAATCAAATTAGGCCCAAATCTATGGATTTCACACGACTGGGAATACCGATATGCATCTGTTGGTCAGAGACACCTTAAAAGTAGGTGCATGTGAAGCTCCTGGGGTGGCATGGATACAAACAGTCTGCGGTTGTGAGGCCAGTTGGACGTACTGCCAAATTGTTGGTAGAGAAATTCACATTTCATTCTCTGGCAAGAGCTCTGGTGGACATTCCTGCAGTCTGCATGCCAATTGCACGAGCCCTCAACTTGAGATCCGTGTTGTGTGACAAAAACTGCACATTTTAAGTGTCCTTTTGTCCACAGCACACGGGCACCTGTGTGGCTTTAAAAGAAACCATGAATCAGCGTACAAAGACACCTTAGTTTTTAAGCCCTGGATTTATTTTTGACCACCTTTTTCCTCACCAATGTCAATCTTGTCTCATCGCTGCAACGATCAACGGGCTCAGGAGGCGAATATGTTCCAGAAGAGTGGAGGCTGTTATAGCAGCAATGTTCCAACATCTAGTGGAAAGCCTTCCCAGAAGAGTGGAGGCTGTTATAGCAGCAGAAGGTTGGGGGCTGGGGGGGCAACTATATTAATGTCCATGATTTTGGAATGAGAGGTACAACGAGTAGAGTGGCCATACGGCAGAGTGGCCAGACGGCAGCCACTGCTCCGTAAAACGTACATGACAGCCCGCTTGCAGTTCGCCAAAAGGCACCTAAAGTACTCCAACCATGAGAAACCAGGATGGTCTGATGAAACCAAGATTGAACTCGTTGGCCTGAATGCCAAGCGTCACATCTGGAGGAAACCTGGCACCATCCCTACAGTGAAGCATGGTGGTGGTGGCATCATCCTGTGGGGATGTTTTTCAGCAGCAGGGACTGGAAGACTAGTCAGGATTGAGTGAAAGGTGAACGGAGAAAAGTACAGGGAGATCCTTGATGAAAAACTGCTCCAAATCTGCCGCTCAAGACCTCAGACTGGGGCGAAGGTTCACCTTCCAAAATGACAATGACCCTAAGCACACAGAAAACACTGCAAGAGTGGCTTCGGGACAAGTCTCTGAATGTCCTTGAGTGGCTCAGCCACAGCCCGGACTTGAACCCTATCAAACATCTCTGGATTGACCTGAAAATAGATCCCATCCAACCTGACAGAGTGGATCTGCAGAGAAGAATGGGAGGAACTCCCAAAATATAGGTGTGCCAAGTCTTTAATCACTGCCAAAATGTACTTTAAGTACTGAGTGAAGGGTATGAATACTTAACTTGTTAGGGAGTGGCAGCTGAGGGGTCGGTTTTGGAGAGCCTGGCGTGCCCAAAGTAAAATGCCTCCCATTCAGGCCCAGAAAATAGGATATGCAGATATTTGGTACCATTGGATAGGAAACACTCTGAATTTTCCAAAACTGTTAACCATTTGTCTGTGAGTAAAACAGAACGCATATAGCAGGCGAAACCCCGAGGAATTTCTGTCCTGGAAAAAGTGATTTTGACACATTGCTCATTTGGGCACCCCTCCCTCATGAAAATGACCACAAGGGCATATGAATGCAGTACCCATCGCTTCCTTTAGATGCCAACAGTCTCGAGACAGTGTATTTTTTTCATTTTGGATGAATAAGACCAGAGAAGAAGAGCAAACAAGGAAGTCACTCTGTCATGTAAACAGTACCTAGCGTGCGCTCCCGACAAAGCGCGCAGTGTCTTTTTTACCGTCGTTATCGATCAGTTTATATTCCGGTTGATTTATAATAGTAAAAATACGTAAAAGTGTTCCTAAGGATACATTAAAAACTATGTTTGATTGTTCTTGGACAAGTTTATAGGTATAAGATGAACGAGTTCGCGTCACGCTTTTAATGGAGTAGTGGAAGCTGTCGCTTTCTGATTATAACGCCGCAAACCAAATGGAGGATTTATGGATAAAATACATTACTTTTTCTAACAAAAGAACCATGGATTGTCTTTGTTGGACACTTAGGATGACCTCAGCAGAAGTTCTTCAAAAGGTAATTGATTTGTTTTTGCTGTGAAATGTGTTGTGTGTGCCATGATCGCTAATCGATACATGGCTATGGGAAAAATATGTGAGGTGGTACTCTCAAACAATCAAATGTGCTGCTTTCGCCGTAAAGCCTTTTTGAAATCTGACAATGCTGTGAGATTGCCAAGAAACAGAGCTTTTGATGAGTATGGAACACTTGTATATTGGTGGATGTTTAATAATTCAACTTTTGGATTTTGAATTTGGCGCCTTACATTTTACCTGGTAGTGTCGGGAGCAGCCCGCTAGCGCCCCACTGATCCCTGAGAAGTTAAGTAAATGTAATCTTTACGTTTTTTTTTATAAAGTCGCACTTTTCTAAAAGCCTGTTTTTGCTTTGTTATAATGGGGTAGTGTGTAGATCAATGAAAAACAAAAAACAATTGAATCAATTTTAGAATAAGTCCAACGTAACATGTCGAGAAAGTCGAGGGGTCCGAATACATTCTGAACGCACTAGTAGATCATACATCAGTCTCTCTAAACCACGTTATCGTTACTGATTGTATATTTATTCCTCGTTATGTTTCTATTCATCTCTGCATTGTTGGGAAGGACCTGTAAGCATTTCAATATTAGTCTACACCCGTTTAACGACCATTTGATATGTTATAAGGTACACTTATTTATATGGGTTATTCTCAATTAAATCAAATCTATTTTACAAGAGACACACACACAGTGAACTCACAGCGAACAGGGCCAGTAGAGCCATCATCAATCCCAGCATGATGTACATGTGCCCCGTCAAACCCCCCCCCCATAGGGGGCCCAAGATAGTGGCCAGACCACCCACAGAGCGACGCACCCCCTGGCTGAGCCCTGGAGAGAGAGGCAGACAGTTATTGACAAATACCAAAAAGGGACAAATACCTGGGGTCATGTTAAATATATATACACACACACACACACACTTGAAGTCAGAAGTTTACATACACCTTATCTAATCCATTTAAACTAATTTTCACAATTCCTGACAATTAATATTTGTAAAAATTCCCTGTCTTAGGCAAGTTAGGATCACTGCTTTATTTTTAGAATGTGAAATGTCAGAATAATAGGAGAGAGAATTATTTATTTCAGCTTTTATTTCTCAGCAAATTCCCAGTGGGTCAGAAGTTTACATACAGTCAATTAGTATTTGGTAGCATTGCCTTTAAATTGTTTAACTTGGGTCAAACGTTTATGGTAGCCTTCCACAATAAGTTGGGTGAATTTTGGCCCATTCCTCCTGACAGAGCTGGTGTAACGGAGTCAGGTTTGTAGGCCTCCTTGCTCACACACGCTTTTTCAGTTCTGCCCACAAATGTTCTATAGGATTGAGGTCAGGGCTTTGTGATGGCCACTCCAATACCATGACTTTGTTGTCCTTAAGCCATTTTGCCACAACTTTGGAAGTATGCCTGGGGTCATTGTCCATTTGGAAGACCCATTTGCGACCAAGCTTCAACTTCCTGACTGATGTCTTGAGATGTTGCTTCAATATATCCACATAATTTACAGTTCTATTTTTGTTTCATCAGACCAGAGGACATTTCCCCAAAAAGTACGATCTTTGTCCCCATGTGCAGTTGCAAACCGTAGTCTGGCTTTTTTATGGCGGGTTTGGAGCAGTGGCTTCTTCCTTGCTGAGAAGTCTTTCAGGTTATGTCGATATAGGACTCGTTTTACTGTGGATATAGATACTTTTGTACCCATTTCCTCCAGCGTCTTCACAAGGTCCTTTGCTGTTGTTCTGGGATTGATTTTCACTTTTCGCACCAAAGTACGTTCATCTCTAGGAGACAGAAAGCGTCTCCTTCCTGAGCGGTATGATGACAGCGTGGTCCCATTGTGCTTATCCTTGTGTACCATTGTTTTTACAGATGAACGTGGTACCTTCAGGCGTTTGGAAATTGCTCCCAAGGATGAACCAGACTTGTAGACGTCCACACATTTTTTTAATGAAGTCTTAGCTGATTTCCCCATGATGTCAAGCAAAGAGGCACTGAGTTTGAAGGTAGGCCTTGAAATACATCCACAGGTACACCTCCAATTGACTCAAATTATGTCAATTAGCCTATCAGACATTTCTAAAGCCATAACATCAATTTCTGGAATTTTCCTAGCTGTTTAAAGGCATTCAACTTAGTGCATGTAAACTTCTGACCCACTGGAATTGTGATACAGTGAATTATAAGTGAAATGATCTGTCTGTAAACAATTGTTGGAAAATGTACTTGTGTCAAGCACAAAGTAGATGTCCTAACAGACTTGCCAAAACTAGTTTGTTAAGATATTTGTGAAGTGGTTGGAAAAACGAGTTAATGCTAAGTGTATATAAACTTCAACTGTGTGTGTGTGTATATATATATATTTTTTTTTTTTGTATTTTTTTTTATTGTCACACACTGGATAGGTGCAGTGAAATGTGTTATTTTACAAGGTCAACCACAGTAGTACAGTGCCCCAAAAGTAAATTAGGGTTTCTTCGAGGGCAGACGTATTTCACCTCGGTCGGCTCAACTACTCAAAAACAGGGACCTTTTTAAAATGCTTTGAAACAGAAAAAAATGAGCATTCCACGTGACTAATGAACACAACCCTGAGAACTATGGGTTCTCAAATCCGCTCTGTAACTATTCTGCTCAGAGGCAGCACAGTGCCTGCAGGCTAGTTCTTTAGCCCCTTACATCACACTGAGCAACAGTAATACAAGTCAGGGAATCTACTCTAAATAACCAAGTTATTAAAAGGGGGATTCAGAAGTTCAGAAATCACAAAGTGGCCACCCCACCAATGTTTTGATAAACTGCTGAGAGATGCAAAATCCACTCTAAAGTGAATTACGGATGAAACCAGGCAGAACGGAAACGGGGTGTACCAGGGTTATGTTCATTAGGGTACACAATGCAAACCTTTAAGCAACGGAAAATGAAATTAAGCTTTTCTTATTTTGACAAGTCTAGGTGATCCCTCCCTGTTTAACTAAGTTTTCTTCCGATTGGTGCCTAATGAACATAAGACTGGTTAAGAGCACTACAGTTAAACTACAGAGGTCTATGTTCGAAAGGTATTCTCTAGAGGGCGCCATTGCTCACCTTGAGACTTTACCGAAGTTACTTTGGAGAAGAGAGACACCTGGGCCACAGCTACAAAGGGGAGCCCCGAAATCTGCAGGAACACCCCAATGATGAACTCTGCTAACTGCCAGGGGAGATTACCTGAGAGAGGAGAAGGAGACAGAGGTCTAATCCATTTGCTTTTATTAGCAACGCAAATATGTCACAACAGTTCTGAAGCTATACTCAATGTTACATTGCATTAGTCACAGTCGTTATCTTGAATCTGAATTCCTGCAATAAAAATTAATCTTTGGCATTTTTTTTTTTTAACATTTTTAGTCAAGCAACCTTTTTCAAGGTTTCTCATTTGCTGTATGGTATAAGCTTGTCTGAGTAAGCTACATTGTTCGAACTAGCTAAAATCAAAACGGCCGGCTGAGTAGAGTGTGTTGGGCAACCTCACTCACCCTGTGGGTTGGCCAGGAAGATGAGGCACCATACGCAGGAGATGTGGCAGAGGATGAGGCCCACGGCCAGCACCACCCTCTCGGCCGTGCGGCGGCACAGCCAGTGGACAAACAGGAAGCCTGCGATCACCTCCACACTACAGATGCAGTAAATGATGCTGTTCTCCAACTCCCCGAAGTTAAAGTACTGCTGTGTCAACGGAGTCACGACGGTCTAAGGTGGTTAGGAAATCAAAAAAAGGGAGGTCACGTTACTGATACATTTTGTCATAAACACTTTATAAAAACTCTTATGAATAACAACAGTGTTATTAGCACACACACACACACACACACACACTAACACAGCATATTCAAGAACATTATTATAAAGTCTAACAAGTACTTCGTAGTCGTCCAGCGCGTACTTTAACCAACGCCTCCACAACCAAACATAACGATGACGGCATGAGGACACTGAAAGTTGGTTTAAGGACATTGTGATTAAGGCTAACCGCTACCGCCCTCAGTCACTTTTATGCAATGTAGTATGCGAACGGCTCTTCAGTGATAGATGAAGGGAGTACACGGACAGTTGGGCGAGCTCACCTCCAGTGCTGTCTGGTTAAACAGTATGACGAAGTGAGCTGTGAACAGCACAACCACCTCCTCCCTTAGGAACTCTAAACAGGTGAGGCACAGACAGAGGGAGAGATAGAAACAGGGTCAGAGAGAGATGGAGTGGGGGGGGGAAGAGAGAAAGAGAAGGTAAGGAACAGAGATTTTCAAGTTGGACAGGTACCCCACAACATCAATACACATTGAGAAGTAGGTATTTTACCAACTTGAGAAACGCATCCATCACCACCCACCTCGGGTCAAGCTGAAACTCGCAGAGCTGGAGTCACCCTCCTCAACGGGTGGGGGCGAGGGGGTAGGAGAGATGCGGGGCAGGTTGACATTGGAGACGGCCGGGTTAGCAGATGGCCTAGGAGGATCAGGGGTCACCACCGAGCCGTAGGACCCCAGGATGTCTGGGCGCGCGGCCCGATCAAGGGCTCCCCCTCCCCCACCTCCCCGGCTCCCTCCCCCACCGGCTCCTCCGCCACCGGCTCCTCCTGGGGAGGGATGTCCCAGAACATGAAGACCACGACCAGCTGGAGGAGGGTCCACATCAAGCACATAAAAAGCTGTGAAAAAGTGATAGTCTTGCGGTTAGAGCAGCCAACTGGTACTTACAGGTTTCAAATTCCCGTACGGGGGGATTCTGTTTTAAGAAAAACACTAACATGAACAAACCCGTAGACATTTTAACCAGTTTGCTCACTCGTTGGTGACCTAAAATCCCAATTCAAAGTAAGTATATTTACAAATTATACACACATTTATACAGTCTCATGCAATCATTCAATTTATCTCAATGAAATGACAAAATAAAGTCTATAGATAAGACAACATACAGCATCTTACTACACGTGATGTTTCCATATAACTATTTTACTGTGAAGAGAGTAGGAGAAATGATTCAGTTGTTAATGTCTTACCCCAGGTGCAGTGTACTTGTTCACCACGAACGGCCCCAACCGGAAGTCACAAAGCCTCAGGAAGAGGTTCAACGCGGGACCTGTGTGTAATGAGGGACATCATCAGACAGAACCATTACACTAACAGAGACATATGTGGGTGCGTTCCAGGTAGTCTTTTTCCACAGTCCTGCTGCACACGTCAGAATACTGCAATATCTTATTCCTGAGACGTTAAAAACAATTCAAGGCATTGTGAGAGCAGAGGTCAAAATAAAGAGTAGGAGTGTTGATCTAGGATCAGTTAAGCATTTTGGATCATAATGAATGATTATATGGACAAGGTGGACCTGATCCTAGATCCTACTCTGAGGAGCTTTATGAATACAGACCCTGATCATTAGCAGCAGGACTGCAAAATAAAAAAGACAACCTTGAACATCTCCAAAAAACGAGTAAACGCCAACAAGCAGAATCACATTACTGGAAACAACGCTGTTCTGGAGGGCTGCCCTGGTTGTGGCTAGATTCATTTGAGTTGTGTCAGGAACAAGTTTAGCATTTTAGCTAAGCCTAAACTCTTTCCTAATTCTCCTAACCTGCTGTCCAAGTTCTAACCTGCTACAAAAAGTAATTATGTACTCAATCTTGTCAAAACCAGGCCTGCATGAAGAAACAGCGTGCGTTCCCAAAAAAAACGCAATACTCTTTTGCTATGAATTGGCACAAAGGAAGCAGACAGACAACAGCACTGACCAATCATTAGGCCAACCTGCCGGCACGCCATGACCGATGCGAACACGGTGGAGCGGTCCTCGTGGGCTGTGCATCGGCTCATGAAGCCAAAGATGGACGAACCGGCACCAGTACCAACACCTTCGGGAACAGACCACAATGCACGTTAGTAACACTACTGTAACATGGAGGTTCGCATTAAAACAGATGCAATGATTCTGAATAACGTCAGAACTTTTTATCTAAAAGTCAATTTTAGAGAGTGGCCACAAGCATGTCATTTTTACTCTAAAAAAAAGACAGACAAAAACAAAAGATGAATATCACCCTGCAAACATTTTGATTAGGCTATAATCTAAATAATCAGATAAATTACATTTTCTTTACAGCGCAAAACTGCATTGCTCTAGTAGTATATTGGTAGTCTCACCTGCCACTAGTCTGCTAGAGATCAAAAGCCATTTGGAGTATCCCATGAAATACATGAAGTTACCTAGAGGACACGAAATACATGAAGTTACCTAGAGGACACGAAATACATGAAGTTACCTAGAGGACACGATATACATGACGTTACCTAGAGGACACGAAATACATGAAGTTACCTAGAGGACACGATATACATGACGTTACCTAGAGGACACGATATACATGACGTTACCTAGAGGACACGAAATACATGACGTTACCTAGAGGACACGATATACATGACGTTACCTAGAGGACACGATATACATGACGTTACCTAGAGGACACGATATACATGACGTTACCTAGAGGACACGATATACATGACGTTACCTAGAGGACACGATATACATGGCGTTACCTAGAGGACCACGATATACATGACGTTACCTAGAGGACACGATATACATGACGTTACCTAGAGGACACGATATACATGACGTTACCTAGAGGACACGATATACATGACGTTACCTAGAGGACACGATATACATGACGTTACCTAGAGGACACGATATACATGACGTTACCTAGAGGACACGATATACATGACGTTACCTAGAGGACAACACGGCGTTGCCTAGAGGACACGATATACATGACGTTACCTAGAGGACAACACGGCGTTACCTAGAGGACAACACGGCGTTACCTAGAGGACAACACGGCGTTACCTAGAGGACAACACGGCGTTCTTTAGTGGTGTGGACACAGGAACTTTAAGCTCTCGACCCGCTCCACTACAGCCCCGTCGATCGGGCGTGCTTGGCCCTCAGTTTCCTGTAGTCCACAATCAGCTCCTTTGTCTTTGAGGGCTTTGAGTTCTGGTCCCGGCATCACACTGCCAGGTCTGACGACATCCCTGTAGGCTGTCGCATCGTCCTCGATCAGGCCTATCACAGTTGTGTCATCTGCAAACTTAATGGTGTTGGAGTTGTGTGCAGCTACGCAGTCGTGAGTGAACAGGTGGGGACTAAGCACGCTCCATTGAGGGGGCCTCCCCATATTGAGGGTTAGCGTGGTGTTGAATGCTGAGCTGTAGTCAATGAACAGCATTTTCACATGTTCCTTCTGTCCATGTGGGAAAGGACATTGTCGAATGCAATAGAGATCGCGTCATCTGTGGATCTGTATGCAAATTGGAGTGGGTCCAGGCTATCTGGAATGATGGTGTTGATGTGAGCCATGACCAGCCTTTCAAAGCATTTCATGGCTACAGATGTGAGTGCTATGGGGCGGTAGTCATTTAGACAGGTTACTTTGGCGTTCTTGGGCACAGGGACTGAGGTGGTCTGCTTGAAACATTTAGGTATATCAGACTGGGTCAGGTAAAAGTTGAAAACGTCAGTGAAGACACTTGCCAGCTGGTCAGCGCATGCTCAGAGTACACGTCCTGGTAATCAGCCCTGCGGCATTGTGAATGCTGATATGTTTAAAGGTCTTACTCACGTTGGCTGCGGAGAGTGTGGTCACAGTCGTCCAGAACAGCTGGTACACTCATTCATAGTTTAGTGTTGCTAGCCTCGAAGCGAGAATAGAAGGAATTTAGCTCGTCTGGTATGCTTGCGTCACTGGACAGCTCACAGCTGGGTTTCCCCTTTGTAATTCGTTATGTTTGCATGCCCTGCCAAATCTGACGAGGGTCAGAGCAGTGTAGTAGGATTCGATCTTAGTCCTGTATTGATGCTTTGCCTGTTTGATGGTTCGGAGGGCATAGCGGGATTTCTTATACACGTCCGGATTAGTGTCCCGCTCCTTGAAAGCAGCAGCTCTAGCATTTAGCTCGGTTTGGATGCCGCCTGTAATCCATGGCTTCTGGTTGGAATAAGTACGTACGGTCATTGTGGGGACGACGTCGTCGATGCACTTATTAATGAAGCCGGTGGACTGATGTGGTAAACTCAATGCCATCAGATGAATCCTGGAACATATACCAGCCTGTGCTAGCCAAACAGCCCTGTAGCTTAGCATCCGCGTCATTGGACCACTTTCATATTGAGCGCGTCACTGGTAATTCCTGTTTGAGTTTTCTGCTTGTGAACAGGAATCTGGAGGAAAGAAGTATGGTCAGATTTGCCAAATGGAGGGAGAGGGAGAGCTTAGTCTCTGTGTGGAGTAAAGATGATCTAGAGTTTTCACCTCTAGTTGCACATGTAACATGCTGGTAAAAATGAGGTCAAATGGATTTCAGTTTCCCTGTATTAAAGTCGCCCGGGCCACTAGGAGCGCAAACCTCTCGGTGAGCATTTTCTTGTTGGCTTATGGTACTATACAGCTCGTTGAGTGCAGTCTTAGTGCCAGCATCGGTTTGTGGTGGTAAATAGACAGTCTTGGTAAATAGTATGGTCTACAGCTTATCATGAGGTATTCTAACTCATACGTTTCTGAACCTCGAGACTTCCTTAATAATACAGATCGCGCACCAGCTGCTAACAGAGAGACACGCCCCCTCCCCTGAGCTTCCCTCGACACTGCTGTTCTGTCGATGTACAGGAAAAAAAAATAACCCAGATTGATTTATATTTACCATGTCTTTGTTCAGTATTGAGAAACATAGGATATTAAGAGTCTCAAAACAGAGCTCATCCAATGTATTCTCCAGTGATTGCACGTTCGCCAAAAGAACAGTAAGTAGAGGCGATTTATCCACTCTCCGACGTAGTCTCGTCTGGTATCCCGCATGCCGGCCTCAAAAGCGCCATCTCCTTCAAGTGTCGGGATTTGGGCCTGATCCGGGATCATAATCATGTCTTTCACCGCCGACTCATTGAAGTAGAAGTCCTCATCCAAATCAAGGTTAGTGATAGCTATTTCTGAAGTCCAGAAACTCTTTTCGGTCATAAGAAACGATTGTGGAAACATTTATGTACAAAAGGATTAGCACAAAAACAAAATGTATTGCACAATTGATCAGGAGCCTGTAAAACAGCCACCATTCCCTCCAGCGCCATTCTTAGGTATATTGCCTTCTGGTAGGCCAGGTAGAATTGTCTCCATATTGCGTACACCTGTCAAATCCTCAGCTCTACAAAAGGGGATAGGAGTTAAGGGTTGATTTGTGATTCGGGGTAAGATTTCAGAGAATACCTTACCAACAATTTCAAAGAGGTTTGCAAACAGGATTATTTTCTTGGTGGCGTGTGTCTTGTCAAACCAGTGGCCAAACAGAGGGCCTGAGAGGAGACCAGACAGGCTGAATGCCGATAGGCCCAGACCCAGGAAGTAAGGTGCTGCCCCCAGAGTCTGCAGGTACCTCCATATCGTGGGCAAGATCACAGCTGGAGAGAGGGGGGCATGGAATAAAAGATTGGCTCCTTTAGTTCCTCCACTTACATTTAGGATGAACAGAGTTTAATCCTAACACATTTTAAACATACATTTAAATAGATAATAGAAGTGGCCAGAAACAAAGCACTTTCTTCTGAAACTCAGTCTATTCTTGTTCTGAGAAATGAAGGCTATTCCGTGCGGAGAAATTGCCAAAATACTGAAGATCTCGTACAACGCTATGTACTACTCCCTTCACAGAACAGCGTAAACTGGCTCAAACCGGCAAAATACCAGTGTCAACGTCAACAGTGGAGGCGACTCCGGGATGCTGGCCTTTCTAGGCAGAGTTGCAAAGAAAAAGCCATCTCAGACTGGCCAATAAAAAGATAGGATTAAGATGGGCAAAAGAACACAGACATCATCCCGGAGTCGCCTCTTCACTGTTGACGTTGAGACTGGTGTTTTGCGCATGGTATTTAATGAAGCTGCCAGTTGAGGACAAGAGGAGTATGTTTCTCAAATTAGACACTAATGTACTTGTCCTCTTGCTCAGTTGTGCACCGGGGGCCTCCCACTCTTTCTATTCTGGTTTGAGCCAGTTTGCTCTGTCCTGTGAAGGGAGTAGTACACAGCGTTGTACAAGATCTTCAGTTTCTTGGCAATTTCTCACATGGAATACATAGCCTTAGTTTCAGAAGAAAGCTTTGTTTCTGGACATTTTGAGCCTGTAATCGAACCCACAAATGCTGATGCTCCAGATACTCAACTAGTCTAAAGAAGGCCAGTTTTATTGCTTCAACAGTTTTCAGCTGTGCTAACAATTGCAAAAGGGTTTTCTAATGATCAATAAGCCTTTAAAAATGATAAACTTGGATTAGGTAACAACGTGCCATAGTAACACAGGAGTGATGGTTGCTGATAATGGGCCTCTGCACACCTATAAAACTATTCCCTAAAAAAATCTGCAGTTTCCAGCTACAACAGTCATTTACAACATTAATGTTAACACTATTTCTGATCAATTTAATGTTATTTTAATGGACAATTGTTGGTTTTTCTTTTAAAAACAAGGACATTTCTAAGTGCCCCCAAACTTTTGAACAGTAGTGTATGTCTGGGAGCAAGGCTAACTACAGTCATTTTTACGAAATGCGAGTCAATGATGACGGAAACGCTTGCATGTGGCCTGACTGACTTGATGTGTGTGTAACTTCTGAGATCATGCACAATGAAGCTTGGCTGAATCTGAGTGTAAACCACAAGTGACCAGGGGCAACAACATCAACAGCTTCCATAGTTCTTAGATTATCTGACGTCATGAGACCGATCCTCTCCTCTGGACTCCCAACGTTTAAATTGTTTGCTTGCGGAAACCTGTCACCCTCTTTACATGACACTGGTAGCCTGGTCCTAGCTCCCAATGGACCTAAGGATTGTGTCGGGACATTAGTTTCCTCATCAAGTCACATACAGTAGTTTATTAAAATCTGCCCCAAGAGCATCCGACTCGAACTCATGTTTACATCTTACCCGGCTAACAATAACAATCATACAACGTAACTAGGCCCTATCAATGAGGTCCCCCCAAAAAATGTATGATATGAATAGAAACACTTAATGGCTCTCTGTAGGGAGGTTAATTGTCAATCAGTGCAACAACAGTTGACAAATACAATTATTCAGGTCTAAAAACACTCAATTACCATTTCAACATTAGACAATACAATGCCTGTGGAATGTGGTGTCAAAAACACACATCAGCTGAGCTGACATAATGAAGCCAAGAGCAGAATTTAGGTATGCGGCAGGGTAGCCTAGTGGTTTAGAGCGTTGGACTAGTAACTGAAAGGTTGCAAGAACAAATCTGGCTTTCTGCCCCTGAACAAGGCAGTTATCCCACTGTTCCTAGGCCATCATTGAAAATATGAATTTGTTATTAACGGACTTGCCTAGTTACATAAAGGGGAATGTTATTATTATTATTTTTATTTTTTAATGCCTATAGTAGTGGAAAGAGGCGAGGGAGTCATTGGGAAATCAATTGGGCTTTACAAATCCCATGTTCCTGTCCAGTAATATGATTACTCCTAACCTCCACACCTGGTCAACAAACAGCAGTAAACTGCAACATAAGAAAATAAGTGACATTTTCTGACCGACTGACAGGGTACAGAACAGTCATATATGCGTGGCACTCAAATGTTAGGCTACAGTAACCACAAAACACAATAAAGTCCCCACCCCCCCAAAAAAAATCATATTTACCATATTCCATACCACTTAGAAGAAAGATCAGTCCAATTGTGAAGTACGTCATCTTCTTTTTTCGTTTATACTCCATTGTACCTGTTATTTCATGTGTCAATTACTATTTTATTGTAGTGCTATCGTTATTCATCAATGTTATTCTTGTTCGCAATTGGAAGCAGCTTGCTCAGCAAATTAATCCAGAGGACAGTGCGTCCAATTAAATTCCATCGCAAGCTTCTTGAGGCTGTTGTCTTACATTTAGCAAATTCTTAATTCTAAAGTATTTTTGTAACATTAAATACGAATCGGCATCTCATCAGGTTATGAGCGACTGGGACCCAGTGTAAACGACGTGATTTCCGAGATGCACTGTCCCATGCATTATACAATCTGCGAGACTGCAATGGACTCATCGTCAGAATACGTCATTCTTGAACTCACCCTTCAACTAATGACTTAAATTTGCCGCTCCCAAATTGTTGGTTTTATGTGTAGTGTAAACTATGCAGCGACTACAGGTGGAGTGTATTTGAAGTAAACCAGAGACTACTTTCGGTAGACCGGCTGCCAATGCATGGAACCGCAGATCAGTGACGGCGCGACACAACACCAACGTTTATCTCTTCCGAGCTCACTTCCGGTTGTCACGATGAGTGTGGAATGCAAATATTTCATTCGATCTTTTTCAACATATATGTACGATTTCCGTGGGGAAATAATATTAGTAATATGCCTGAATACACTTTAACCTAATGGCTACAATAATTGTTAATAATAGCCTAATACAGTGTTTCCCAAACTCGGTCGTTTTGCCATAGCACTACACAGCTGATTCATATCATCAAGTAATCATCGAGCTTCATTTCAATCAGCTGTCCAGTGCTGAGCTAAACACCAAACCGTGCACCCCCCTTGGGGTCCCCGGGACCGAGTTTGGCGTAATAATAAAAGCAATGGCTTCATATAATATTATCCTAAAATATATATCCCCTCATATTCAGACTTTTCCCAATTTGGGAAACAGTGATTTTATCACGTTTTCTTAGGAACTTATTATTTATTTTACCTTTATTTAACTAGGCAAATCAGTTAAGAACAAATTCTTCTTTTCGATGACGGCCTAGGAGCAGTGGGTTCACTGCCTTGTTCAGGGGCTGAACGACAGATGTTTTACCTTGTCAACTCAGGGGCTTCGATCTTGCAACCTCTTTCGGTTACAAGTCCAACGCTCTAACCACTACGCTCTAACCATACGCTTCTATTGCAATCGTTTCAGCCAACCTTTATCAAAACACAAGTTACATTTGAGCATGTGATGTGTCTAAACTCTTAATAAAATGCATGCGCTGGCAAATTATTTAGTGTAGAGGTGCTGACTAACGATGAATAAACTGGAAGCTATAGAAACAAAGAGAGTCGTACACTCCATGGGTATAACCTCCCAGTTATTTATTGGGTAAAAAACCCCAACGTTTCGGCATCACTTCATTCTTCAGGGTGAAATTAATATGAATAGGCCTAGTTAGTATTTGACAAGAGACAACACTTTTCCCCCCTATCTGTGGAGCCCGGGAGAGAAAATGCAGACATTATCCCGTAATGAAATAAAACCTCTTGAATCTGTCCGTCCTCCCAAAACCAGGTGGTCACGTCATTGACGTTGACCCAGTCCTGTGACTTCCATTACGACTGAAACTGAGAGGGCTGTGTTTGCACACACTGACGCTTTCAAGCGCACATTTAATTCAATTTCAATCTGCAGAGCCTCCACATTTATTTGCTGCCAAGCAAGCTAAAATCAAACCATACACCCCAAGGAATGTTGCCGACATGACAGATACTGGGAAATTCAAGTTATGACATTTTAAAGGGTGCCAATGGTTTCCATCTTTCATTTTATCAGTAACAGTTAAACTGACAAAATTCATTACTTTAAAAGAATTTGCATGCATAATACACACTGAGTGACCAGGGGAATCCAGGTGAAAGCTATGATGCCTTATTGATGTCACTCGTTAAACCCACTTCAATCAGTGTAGATGAAGGGGAGGAGACGGGTTAAAGAAGGATTTTTAAGCCTTGAGACAATTGAGACATGGATTGTGTATCAAATCAAATTGTATTTGTCACATGTGCCAAATATAACAGGTGTAGACCTAACAATGAAATGTTTTCTTACAAGCCCTTAACCAACAATGCAGTTTTAAGAACACACAAAAAAGTAAGAGATAAGACAAATAAAGAGCAGTAGTAAATAACAATAGCGAGGCTATATACAGGGGGTACCGGTACAGAGTCAATGTGGAGGCTATATACAGGGGGTACCGGTACAGAGTCAATGTGGAGGCTATATACAGGGAGGTACCGGTACAGAGTCAATGTGGAGGCTATATACAGGGGGTACCGGTACAGAGTCAATGTGGAGGCTATATACAGGGTACGGTACAGAGTCAATGTGGAGGCTATATACAGGGGGTACTGCACAGAGTCAATGTGGAGGCTATATACAGGGAGGTACCGGTACAGAGTCAATGTGGAGGCTATATACAGGGGTACCGGTACAGAGTCAATGTGGAGGCTATATACAGGGGTACCGGTACAGAGTCAATGTGGAGGCTATATACAGGGGGTACCGGTACAGAGTCAATGTGGAGGCTATATACAGGGGGTACCGGTACAGAGTCAATGTGGAGGCTATATACAGGGGTACCGGTACAGTCAATGTGGAGGCTATATACAGGGGGTACTGTACAGAGTCAATGTGGAGACTATATACAGGGGGTACCGGTACAGAGTCAATGTGGAGGCTATATACAGGGGGTACCGGTACAGAGTCAATGTGGAGGCTATATACAGGGGGTACCGGTACAGAGTCAATGTGGAGGCTATATACAGGGGGTACCGGTACAGAGTCAATGTGGAGGCTATATACAGGGGGTACCTGTACAGAGTCAATGTGGAGGCTATATACAGGGGGCACCGGTACAGAGTCAATGTGGAGGCTATATACAGGGGGTACCGGTACAGAGTCAATGTGGAGGCTATATACAGGGGGTACCGGTACAGAGTCAATGTGGAGGCTATATACAGGGGGTACTGTACAGAGTCAATGTGGAGGCTATATACAGGGGGTACTGGTACAGAGTCAATGTGGAGACTATATACAGGGGGTACCGGTACAGAGTCAATGTGGAGGCTATATACAGGGGGTACCGGTACAGAGTCAATGTGGAGGCTATATACAGGGGGTACCGGTACAGAGTCAATGTGGAGACTATATACAGGGGGTACGGTACAGAGTCAATGTGGAGGCTATATACAGGGGTACCGGTACAGAGTCAATGTGGAGGCTATATACAGGGGGTACCGGTACAGAGTCAATGTGGTGGCTATATACAGGGAGTACTGCACAGAGTCAATGTGGAGGCTATATACAGGGGGTACTGCACAGAGTCAATGTGGAGGCTATATACAGGGGGTACTGCACAGAGTCAATGTGGAGGCTATATACAGGGGGTACTGTACAGAGTCAATGTGGAGGCTATATACAGGGAGTACCGGTACAGAGTCAATGTGGAGGCTATATACAGGGGGTACTGCACAGAGTCAATGTGGAGGCTATATACAGGGGGTACCGGTACAGAGTCAATGTGGAGGCTATATACAGGGGGTACCGGTACAGTCAATGTGGAGGCTATATACAGGGTACCGGTACAGAGTCAATGTGGAGACTATATACAGGGGGTACTGTACAGAGTCAATGTGGAGGCTATATACAGGGGTACTGTACAGAGTCAATGTGGAGGCTATATACAGGGGGTACCGGTACAGAGTCAATGTGGAGGCTATATACAGGGGGTACTGCACAGAGTCAATGTGGAGGCTATATACAGGGGGTACGGTACAGAGTCAATGTGGAGGCTATATACAGGGGGCACCGGTACAGAGTCAATGTGGAGGCTATATACAGGGGGTACCGGTACAGAGTCAATGTGGAGGCTATATACAGGGGGTACCGGTACAGAGTCAATGTGGAGGCTATATACAGGGGGTACTGTACAGAGTCAATGTGGAGGCTATATACAGGGGGTACTGCACAGAGTCAATGTGGAGACTATATACAGGGAGTACCGGTACAGAGTCAATGTGGAGGCTATATACAGGGGGTACCGGTACAGAGTCAATGTGGAGGCTATATACAGGGGGTACTGCACAGAGTCAATGTGGAGACTATATACAGGGGTACTGCACAGAGTCAATGTGGAGGCTATATACAGGGGGTACCGGTACAGAGTCAATGTGGAGGCTATATACAGGGGGTACGGTACAGAGTCAATGTGGTGGCTATATACAGGGTACTGTACAGAGTCAATGTGGAGGCTATATACAGGGGGTACGGTACAGTCAATGAGGAGGCTATATACAGGGGGTACCGGTGCACAGAGTCAATGTGGAGGCTATATACAGGGGGTACCGGTACAGTCAATGTGGAGGCTATATACAGGGGGTACAGTACAGTCAATGTGGAGGCTATATACAGGGGGTACCGGTACAGTCAATGTGGAGGCTATATACAGGGGGTACTGTACAGAGTCAATGTGGAGGCTATATACAGGGAGTACTGTACAGAGTCAATGTGGAGGCTATATACAGGGGTACTGGTACAGAGTCAATGTGGAGACTATATACAGGGGGTACCAGTACAGAGTCAATGTGGAGGCTATATACAGGGGGTACCGGTAGTCAATGTGGAGGCTATATACAGGGGGTACCGGTAGTCAATGTGGAGGCTATATACAGGGGGTACCGGTAGTCAATGTGGAGGCTATATACAGGGAGTACCGGTACAGTCAATGTGGAGGCTATATACAGGGGGTACCGGTACAGTCAATGTGGAGGCTATATACAGGGGGTACCGGTAGTCAATGTGGAGGCTATATACAGGGGGTACCGGTAGTCAATGTGGAGGCTATATACAGGGGGTACCGGTACAGTCAATGTGGAGGCTATATACAGGGGGTACCGGTACAGTCAATGTGGAGGCTATATACAGGGGGTACCGGTAGTCAATGTGGAGGCTATATACAGGGGGTACCGGTACAGTCAATGTGGAGACTATATACAGGGGGTACCGGTAGTCAATGTGGAGGCTATATACAGGGGGTACCGGTACAGTCAATGTGGAGGCTATATACAGGGGGTACCGGTACAGTCAATGTGGAGGCACCGGTGTCAAAAGGGTTATTAAAGTGGCTATGCATAGATAAGAGTAACAGCAGCATTGGGGGGGATAGTCTGGGTAGCATTAGCTGTTCAGGAGTCTTATGTATGCCATTCAGAGGGTGAACGGGCAAGACAAAAGATAAGTGCCTTTGAACGGTGTATGGTAGTAGGTGCTAGGCGCACCAGTTTGAGTGTGTCAGGAACGGCAATGCTGCTGGGTTTTTCACACTAAGTTTCTCATGTGTGTGAAGAATGGCTCACTACATAAAGACCATCCAGCCATCTTGACACAACTGGGAAAAGCATTGGAGTAAACATGGGCCAGCATCCCTTTTGGAAGGCTTGACACCTTGTAGAATACATTTTTCGGGAAGAATTGAGGCTGTTCTGAGGGCAGAAGGGTGTGCAACTCAATATTAGGAAGATGTTGCTAATGTTTTGTACACTGTGTACATGATCTTACACAAATGTAAGCAACGTTTGAAATCAAGTTTTAGTCAAATATATCGGTTTGTGCCTCTTGCAGTCAATTTGCAGTCTACAAATTATTTGCAATTATGTTCCAGCACCCTGACCATGCACTCCAATTTTATGTATTTATTTTGGTACTATAATTTCATATTATATATATTTTTTTAATCGTCCCGAAACTGAATCTAGTTGATGATCCCTGCTCTACAGCTCTCTCAATCGTCTTTCCTTGTGCCTCAAAATGCATTGGAGGACATGGTCAAAAGGAACTTCTCCAATGCGTTGAGAAAAAGGTCATGAAAGATCCACGAGGAAGAACAATTCAGAAAGCGATTGTTAAATATCAGAGGCATGTCTGTTCTACACAACATAATTTTACCTGAACATTCCCCAACGTTGTATAATACAAAAGCAACGTTGAAACTAGCTCTCTACATTCCAGTAAGTGCACACCACATACAGATTATCAAAAAAAAAACAAATCTTTATTTACACGACTTGCAAGCAGATGGAATTTACGTGCAGTTCCTTTGCTTTACGGTCTCTCTAGTCCATCTCTTTTAGAGAATCTAACGTCACTAAGAATTAAAAAAACTAAAACATTCTACTGCTTCAAAGTGTCTTTAGAGATGGACATCCTCTCCACATTTTCCATACAGAATCAGAATGTACAGTAGCAGCCTCCAGCCCAGGGGGTACTGTAGACAGAGGAGCCGCTGTGGCCACACTGGGGGGGGTCTAGAAGGCCAGTTTCTTCATAAGCAGGTAGACTCGGGAGTCCACTTCAAAGCCGTGCAGATTGTTGGCATCACCTTGTAGCCTCATCAGTAGGCCTCCGTAAGACACATAGGCAGAGCTGGATGGAGGAAGGACAGTGCGCAAACACACACACTTAATAATTGTGCTGTGGTCTAAATGAAGGAGCATACATTGGACAAAAGCTGACAAGAGCTGAACGCACAAGAAAACTTTTTGAAAGAAAATAATACATTTCCTGAATTAATGAATGGATTATTTTCCTTTCCCATTCTTACTAAAACTTGTTTGACTCACAGACGTGTAGCTGCTTCCGTGGAGGTCTCGTCACCCTCAATCTTGTACACTTTGCCATACATCACATAGTCAAACTGATCCGCCCTGACAAGAGAAACGTGGTTCAGACAAAACTATTTCCAGGAATTCAATGTAGGCCAATATCAACGTATTCTACAGCCAACACAGCGGTTTCACAATAATATACCTGGATGGCCGATCATCCTGTGGATTATATTCCCCATCGTCAGGAGTTCCATCTTCATATAGCGTGCTGGCTATTACCAATCTGAACTTGTCACCTGGGGGGGGGGGGAGTTGGGAAATGCATAAAATATCCAGAACAGTTCAAAATATCAAGTTCAAAATTTACTTTAAAACGATTTTATTAGAAATTAGACACATTCACGTGTCACTTACCAAGGTCAACAGGATAGATCTGAATGTTTACATCCAATATGAGGTCCATCTTGAAGGACTCACTTTCACAGTGCAGACGAGAAACTGAAGCAAAGACAAAACCACAAGAAAATTATAGTAGCTACTACATAACGCAGCCCGATTTAGTTACAAATGAGACATCAAGTGCTGTAAAGCTAGCCTAGGCTTATTCCAAACTCTCACCTCTGTCAAATTTCATCCCATCTGGATCGATGTCTTTCACGTCGAAGATGTCCTCAAACAATATCCCAGCCATGTCTGTTCTGGTCTAGTGCCCTGGTCAATGAAACACAGAAAACCCTTCCAACTTACACTTTACTTTGTGCTGGTAGCTAGCCAATTCATAGAAGCTAACTACCTTTTGTCTATTGATGAACGCATCTTCTTCCCAGGGGACTTTTGTTAAGAGCCCAGACCATTGCTCTAAACATTGACATTCATCCCTTGCGTAAGGGTGTTGGAAACATAATGACAGTTTGTTTCATATCAGCGATAAATAACTTTCAAAAAACAAAACGTTAAATTACTACACACTGCTATATGGTTAGTGTCCATATATGATTTTTTTAGGGTTAGTGTTCACAGACAGAGCAATATCTCCATGTTACAGACAGCCCTTGTTTACAGAAGACAGAGAATAATTGTGATAATTATGCTGCGTTCAAAAAAAAAGGGAACACGGAAAAATACGAGGTAATTTAATGACGTCAGTGATTTCCAGGTCGGCGCTCTAGAAAAAAGACCGAGTTGGGTGACGGTTCAAATCGATATTTCCAGAGTTTAAACGCGACATTAACTATCTAGCGTGTTCAGAAAACCTGTGGTTCGTCAACTGGGGGTGCACAGGCGTATGGATCTGTGCAAATGTGCTTATGTTAAAGTATAACTTACGTGTGTGTGTGTGTGTGTGTGTATATATATTTATTATAAAGATTTCTGATGTTTCAAAATCCGTTTCGCTAGCGATGTTTGACAGGTAAGTGTCTGAATTGCAGTTCACATGGCCAGCCGTGGCAAAGTTAACGGAGAGGCTAACGTTGTAGCTAACGTTACTGTTAGCCAAGTGTATTCGCAATGCTTCTGACCACCATTTCTATTATCTTTTTACTAGCTCGTTACAGTAGATAGCTATAGCGAGCATTGTTCTCTCATGACGCCAATTGGATAATTTTTTATTATAGCTAGTGAAGTTTACAAAATAGCTACATGACTCAAAGCATCACTGGTTAGCGAGCTACTAGCTAGGCGACAGCAACAACTTAATCACTTACCTCGATTAAGTGAATATTCCTCTTTTTTTTTTTTTACAGTTTTTTTGTTGTTTTCGCTAGCTATAGTTGTTCCAATAAGGACAATTGTGCTGAATAACTTAAATCAAACATGAATTACTGTGCCGCGCTGAGAAAACGTGGTCGACATTCAAACTCTAGCTATTTACTTCCGACAACACTCGGAAGTGGGTCTGTGGGATCCTTGGGACGCCCTTCTTCTTCTTCAATGTTTTATGGCAGACTACACCTATTGGTGTATTGCCGCCACCTACAGTCCGGGGCGTTTTAAACAAAACAAAGATAATATAGAAATTCGGGTGCATGTTCGCCACTGTAATTGACAGCATTTAGGCTCAACTGACATATAATACTTCTCCCGTGTACATACACTTGACACCACGGGAGGTTGGTGACACCTTCATTTGGGGAGGACGGACTCATTGGTAATGGCTGGCGGCGGAATGAGCAGAATGGTCTCAAATACATCAAACATATGGTTTCTGTGTGTTTGATGCCATTCCGTTTTGCTCCGTTCCAGCCATTATTATGAGCAGTCCTCACCTCAACAGTCCTCACCAGTTGACACAAATAATTTACATTTATCACACTGCATGGGTTTGGGCACAAAGGCTTTCTTAAGGAATCTCATACAACCCAAATACATGTGAGTGGATGGATGGATGGATGGAGTGGGCTACCGCACTCCATCTACCATGCGGGTCAGTTGTTGTGCACCAACCACTTGATCCATTGGGACACTCTACCACATTGAAGATGACATTAAACATGGTTAAAGCTAGGTAAGAAGGGTAAGGGTTAGGGGAGGGATGCCCCAAGGAATGCCGGATAGCACTGATCAGATGAGAAATGGGCTGACAAAGGAGAATTTTAGAAATATTGTAGCGACCTTATCAAATCAAATGTTATTTGTCACATAAACATGTTTAGCAGATGTTATTGCCCGGTGTAGCGAAATGCTTGTGTTTGTAGCTCCAACAGTGCAGTAATATCTAACAATTCACAACAATACAGACAACACAACAGTAAAATAATGGAATTAAGGAATATTTAAATATTAGGATGAGCAATGTTGGAGTGGCATAGACAGAAATAGAGTAGAATAGAATATAGTATATACATATGAGATGTGTAAAGCAAAAATATGTAAACATTATTAAAGTGACTAGTGTTCCATTATTAAAGCGGCCAGTGATTTCAAGTCTATGTCTATGGGGCAGCAGCCTCTAAGGTGCAGGGTTACGTAACCGTGTGGAAGCCGCCTAGTGATGGCTGTTTAGCCCAACACATAGCAAACACATGGAAACCATGCGTTTTATGCATTTGTTACCGTTCCACTGATTCCGCTCCAGCTTTTCCCACGAGCCTGTCCTCCCAAATTAAGGTGACACCAACCTCCTGTGGTGATTTCACATCCTACTATCTGGATTGAATGTGCATGGCCCACCACAGATCACATCTAATCATATAACTTCCTTTGGTTATCATTGCCAGCTGCATACCACCCTGCATCCAACTGCTGGTTTGCTTCTGAAGTTAAGCAGGGTTTGTTTTGGTCAGTTCCTGGATGGGAGACCAGATGCTGCTTGGAAGTGGTGTTGGAGGCACTCTTTCCTCAGGTCTAAGAAAATATCCCAATTCCCCAGGGTGGTGATTGGAGACATTTCCCTGTGTAGGGTGCTTTCTTTCAGATGGGATGTTAAATGGGTGTCCTGACTCTCTGATGTCATTAACAATCCCATGGCACTTATTGTAAGAGTAGGGGTGTTAACCCTGGTGTCCTGGCTAAATTCCCTCATACCATCACAGTTACCTAATCATCCCCAGCTTACAATTGGCTTGTTTATAACTATTCCCCAGGTTGTTGCTGTAAATGAGAATGTGTTCTCAGCCAACTTACCTGGTTAAATAAAAAATGGTTATTATTTATATAGAAAGCAATGGTGTATTTTTGAAGGCCCAAACTCTGCCATTGCTTGTTGGTCAAAGCCTTTGGGGAAATTAATGGAGTTTTTGTAGTTTTTTGGGGATCATTGCAAAGAAATAAGGTCTGTGGTAAACACAGCTTTAGGAGATTTTATACATTTTGTTCTAGATAATCTTCATCAGCTAACTTCACTTTTTGTGAATTTTGAAGCATTTATGTGATAATCACTTAAAAATTTGTCATAATTCATAAAGGTCATGTTAACTGACTGATATTATCTCATAGAACAAAACGTATACAATCTCCTAAACTTGTAACTTCAGACCTTATTTTCTGTGTTTATCCCGAAACCATATTCTTTCCCTATGAATTTTCTGGTCAGTGCTTGGGGCATCCCTACCCCTAAACCCTAACCCTATCCATAACCCTTACCTAAACGTAACCATGTGGTTAGAGAGTTGGGCCAGTAACTGAAAGGTTGCAAGTTCAATTCCCCAAGCTGACAAGGTACAAATCTGTCGTTCTGCCCTTGAACAGGCCGTCATTGAAAATAGGCATTTGTTCTTAACTCACTTGCCTAGTTAAATAAAGGAAAAATAAATAAAGTGACGTCCCAAGGATTCAGAATAGCGTATACCCTGATGTTTAGGACATTTACGTCATCTGTCTCCACTTTCCAGCCATAGTTTCACAACAGTTTGGTTGCTAGGGATTCTAGGCGTCTTCCTAGTCTGGTTGCTAGCTAGCTGTCTGTCTTGTTTTTTTTATGCATAACCTTGCACTTAGTCGACATATAAATAAAGATACGTCTAATTAAATGTTTAATATTAATTCATATTTCGAAGTAGACTGCGATGTGAAACAGGGTAAGGTTGTGCGTGCTATATATAACTTGACCACATGTTTGGATGATTAGCTATCGTTAGCTAGCTAGGTCAGGTAAATGCCGATAAACAACTAACGTTACAACTAGCTATGGATGGGAAGGCCAAGTTATGTCTTGTGTAGCTAGCTTTGACTTGTGTAGTTAGTAGCAGTAACTAGCTAACTACATAGTCGCCAGTTCTGAGCTGCCTTATGTAACTTAGCTAGCTAGCTCCTTAGCTAATAAGCTAAGTGTGACTGCTTGTGTCAATTATGGTCAATGTTGAAAACCATCCATACATAGCCTCGATTCCAGACATGGCACAATTGTTGCATTTCACACTCAAATTGTGAAGTCGTGAGCAGAGAAACCAGTGCATGCTTTCCGTGTATTTTAACCAGTGTTCACAACTTCACATGAGTTCCGGGGAGATAAAGGAGATGGGGGACATCTTGGCCAATGAAGCTGATCTTCTTGGGATGATCAAGGAGGTATGTGAAAGGAACGGTATATTCACTTTTACACTCGTGGGAATTGGCCTATATGGATAGGGCTATGAACGTCAGGGTTACATGGAGAAAATCGGACATCTCTGCAAAAAATATTCTTCCCTAAAGCAAAATATATTTTACCCCCTATATCGTTTAACCTCACTTCTTGGACAGACCAGAGCCTTAGATATGCAGTTACAGGATAAGAATAGACGGAGAGATAGGCCTGTGTTTTCTTATCATATTTCTCCAATTCCAAATCAGTGTGTCTTGTTTGCAAAAAAAAGTGTTTGCAAATAATCTGAGATGTCATTAGGAATCTGAACATGGTACGTTGAAAAGTTAGGGCTACCTTTCCACCCCAGACAGAGTAGGCCTACCTTTCCACCCCAGACAGAGTAGGCCTACCTTTCCACCCCAGACAGAGTAGGCCTACCTTTCCACCCCAGACAGAGTAGGCCTACCTTTCCACCCCAGACAGAGTAGGCCTACCTTTCCACCCCAGACAGAGTAGGCCTACCTTTCCACCCCAGACAGAGTAGGCCTACCTTTCCACCCCAGACAGAGTAGGCCTACCTTTCCACCCCCAGACAGAGTAGGCCTACCTTTCCACCCCAGACAGAGTAGGAGACAGAGTAGGCTCACTCTTTCCACCCCAGACAGAGTAGGCCTACCTTTCCACCCCAGACAGAGTAGGTCTATCTTTCCACCCCAGACAGAGTAGGTCTACCTTTCCACCCCAGACAGAGTAGGCCTACCTTTCCACCCAAGACAGAGTAGGTCTACCTTTCCACCCCAGACAGAGTAGGCCTACCTTTCCACCCCAGACAGAGTAGGCCTACCTTTCCACCCCAGACAGAGTAGGCCTACCTTTCCACCCCAGACAGAGTAGGCCTACCTTTCCACCCCAGACAGAGTAGGCCTACCTTTCCACCCCAGACAGAGTGGGCCTACCTTTCCACCCCAGACAGAGTAGGACTACCTTTCCACCCCAGACAGAGTAGGACTACTCTTTCACCCCAGACAGAGTAGGCCTACCTTTCCACCCCAGACAGAGTAGGCCTACCTTTCCACCCCAGACAGAGTAGACCTACCTTTCCACCCCAGACAGAGTAGGACCTACCTTTCAACCCCAGACAGAGTAGGACCTACCTTTCCACCCCAGACAGAGTAGGGCCTACCTTTCCACCCCAGACAGAGTAGGCCTACCTTTCCACCCCAGACAGAGTAGACCTACCTTTCCACCCCATACAGAGTAGGCCTACCTTTCCACCCCAGACAGAGTAGGACCTACCTTTCCACCCCAGACAGAGTAGGACCTACCTTTCCACCCCAGACAGAGTAGGTCTACCTTTCCACCCCAGACAGAGTAGTTCCTACCTTTCCACCCCAGACAGAGTAGACCTACCTTTCCACCCCAGACAGATTAGGTCTACCTTTCCACCCCAGACAGAGTAGGACCTACCTTTCCACCCCAGACAGAGTAGGCCTACCTTTCCACCCCAGACAGAGTAGGCCTACCTTTCCACCCCAGACAGAGTAGGCCTACCTTTCCACCCCAGACAGAGTAGGCCTACCTTTCCACCCCAGACAGAGTAGGCCTACCTTTCCACCCCAGACAGAGTAGGCCTACCTTTCCACCCCAGACAGAGTAGGCCTACCTTTCCACCCCAGACAGAGTAGGCCTACCTTTCCACCCCAGACAGAGTAGGCCTACCTTTCCACCCCAGACAGAGTAGGCCTACCTTTCCACCCCAGACAGAGTAGGTCTACCTTTCCACCCCAGACAGAGTAGGCCTACCTTTCCACCCAAGACAGAGTAGGCCTACCTTTCCACCCAAGACAGAGTAGGTCTACCTTTCCACCCCAGACAGAGTAGGCCTACCTTTCCACCCCAGACAGAGTAGGCCTACCTTTCCACCCCAGACAGAGTAGGCCTACCTTTCCACCCCAGACAGAGTAGGCCTACCTTTCCACCCCAGACAGAGTAGGCCTACCTTTCCACCCCAGACAGAGTGGGCCTACCTTTCCACCCCAGACAGAGTAGGACTACCTTTCCACCCCAGACAGAGTAGGACTACCTTTCCACCCCAGACAGAGTAGGACTACCTTTCCACCCCAGACAGAGTAGGCCTACCTTTCCACCCCAGACAGAGTAGGCCTACCTTTCCACCCCAGACAGAGTAGGCCTACCTTTCCACCCCAGACAGAGTAGGACCTACCTTTCAACCCCAGACAGAGTAGGACCTACCTTTCCACCCCAGACAGAGTAGGGCCTACCTTTCCACCCCAGACAGAGTAGGCCTACCTTTCCACCCCAGACAGAGTAGACCTACCTTTCCACCCCATACAGAGTAGGCCTACCTTTCCACCCCAGACAGAGTAGGACCTACCTTTCCACCCCAGACAGAGTAGGACCTACCTTTCCACCCCAGACAGAGTAGGTCTACCTTTCCACCCCAGACAGAGTAGTTCCTACCTTTCCACCCCAGACAGAGTAGACCTACCTTTCCACCCCAGACAGATTAGGTCTACCTTTCCACCCCAGACAGAGTAGGACCTACCTTTCCACCCCAGACAGAGTAGGCCTACCTTTCCACCCCAGACAGAGTAGGCCTACCTTTCCACCCCAGACAGAGTAGGGCCTACCTTTCCACCCCAGACAGAGTAGGACCTACCTTTCCACCCCAGACAGAGTAGTTCCTACCTTTCCACCCCAGACAGAGTAGTTCCTACCTTTCCACCCCAGACAGAGTAGGACCTACCTTTCCACCCCAGACAGAGTAGGCCTACCTTTCCACCCCAGACAGAGTAGGCCTACCTTTCCACCCCAGACAGAGTAGTTCCTACCTTTCCACCCCAGACAGATTAGGTCTACCTTTCCACCCCAGACAGATTAGGTCTACCTTTCCACCCCAGACAGAGTAGGCCTACCTTTCCACCCCAGACAGATTAGGTCTACCTTTCCACCCCAGACAGACACAGACAGAGTAGGCCTACCTTTCCACCCCAGACAGAGTAGGTCTACCTTTCCACCCCAGACACAGACAGAGTAGGTCTACCTTTCCACCCCAGACAGAGTAGGTCTACTGACGCAGAAAGAATGTAACCTTTAACTGCTCGCTACTCTTCTTCCGTGGCTTAACCCAACGAGAAAAGGTCACAACTGTTTCCCTGAAAGCTGTCTGGGATTAAACATCTTCTATTGTGTAGAAAGTGAATACCTTAATCAATTGATAGTGACAGAAATAGATTACTTCCCAGGCAAAGTAAAAAAATTTTTTTTAAAAAGTGTCTCCTCAGCTATAGAAGGTTGAAGCTCAGCCTCTGAATGTCAAAGAAACGAAACAATGATATCCTCATATGCGTTGGAGTCACGTCTTTCCCAGGTATTTTACAATTTGTTTGTAGCATAAAGCATCGCTGCTGTTATAAATCACTTTTTTATATAAATCAGATCTGTTTTATTTTCTTCAAAATTCTAAGCTAACAAAGGGTAGGCGTGTGCTTTTTTGCCATTTTCTTTAAGGCCTATTGCATACCCTCTCATACCCCTTCAAAAGGTATGCCTATGGCATACCCTCTCATACCCCTTCAAAAGGTAGGCCTATGGCATACACTCTCATACCCCTTCAATTTGAGTCTTGGTTTTAACTGAATAGCTCTTCACTGACACGGAGGTAGACTACTTGGTGGTGCATGGTGGTTGGAGGAACTGGCCTACAAATCTATGGATATAGCAGCCTATAGCCTAATGTCTGTCAAACAGGTAGGCCTACCTCTTATTTATTAAATAAGAAGAAATAGGCTCCAACATAAAGCCCTCTTGTTGTTAGTAAACTGTAATTAAAATGAAGTCCCATTGCAATGAATTATGCCTACTCGAGTCTGCCTACTTTCAACACCGTGAGGTGTCCATTTTTCCGATTTGATTGTGCCGCGCCTGCTGCTTCCAAGTTTCAGCACCACAGTGTAAGTTACTCGAATCTTGCTTATTGTGGGGTCAATAACTGATAAATACATCATGGGCAAGAAACATTGTTTTAATGAAAATCAATTATACTAGTAGCAAGCTATCAAAAGTTTACCTCCGGTCCTCCTTCTCATTTTCGCAGTCTTCTTCTCAAACTGAACAGAACATAGGTTATAGGCTAGTCGGCAAGCAAGATATAAATTACAAATTCGGAAGAAGCCTTTGACTCTCCTCCTGAACTGCCACTGTAGGCCTCCACGGCACAGCTTTGGTCAGGCAGCACCACGGAAGAGGTTTTGATCAGCAGGAGCAGAGTAGGCTGGGGCTCAGGGTTGGAATATCCATTGCAGTGTGTAATGCAGCCTCGTTTTATTTACACCATTCCAAGCAGTTAGAATATAACTTTGCTTTGAGCTTGTCAGAGCATTGACTATAGGTGCATTTGATATTGCGCGCCCAGCAGAGAGTCAGAGATGAGGGGTGGCATCGGTACACATCGGTATATAGCCTAATAAGCAACTCATTCAAAAAAATTCTAAAACACTGATAAATACTGAAATGTAATCAATTATAAATTACATGACCCTCCCCTGGACTAGATACAAAAAAAAAAAAATACTAAACCCTCCCCTTGACTGAAATGGAAAAACCATGACCCTCCCCTGGACTAGATAAAAAAAAATACTAAACCCTCCCCTTGACTGAAATGGAAAAACCATGACCCTCCTCTGGACTAGATAAAAAAAAATACTAAGCCCTCCCCTTGACTGAAATGGAAAAACCATGACCCTCCCCTGGACTAGATAAAAAAATACTAAACCCTCCTTGACTGAAATGGAAAAACCATGACCCTCCCTGGACTAGATAAAAAAAAATACTAAACCCTCCTTGACTGAAATGGAAAAACCATGACCCTCCCTGGACTAGATAAAAAAAAAAATACTAAACCCTCCCCTTGACTGAATTGGGAAAACCATGACCCTCCCTGGACTAGATAAAAAAAAAATACTAAACCCTCCCCTTGACTGAAATGGAAAAACCATGACCCTCCCCTGGACTAGATAAAAATAAATACTAAACCCTCCCCTTGACTGAAATTGAAAAACCATGACCCTCCTCTGGACTAGATAAAAAAAAAAATACTAAACCCTCCCCTTGACTGAAATGGAAAAACCATGACCCTCCCCTGGACTAGATAAAAAAAAAAAAAATACTAAACCCTCCCCTTGACTGAAATGGGAAAACCATGACCCTCCCTGGACTAGATAAAAAAAAAAATACTAAACCCTCCCTTGACTGAAATGGAAAAACCATGACCCTCCCTGGACTAGATAAAAAAAAAAAAAAAAAAAATACTAAACCCTCCCCTTGACTGAAATGGAAAAACCATGACCCTCCTCTGGACTAGATAAAAAAATAATACTAAACCCTCCCCTTGACTGAAATGGAAAAACCATGACCCTCCCCTGGACTAGATAAAAAAAAAATACTAAACCCTCCCCTTGACTGAAATGGGAAAACCATGACCCTCCCCTGGACTAGATAAAAAAAAAAATACTAAACCCTCCCCTTGACTGAAATGGAAAAACCATGACCCTCCCCTGGACTAGATAAAAAAAAAAAAAAAAATACTAAACCCTCCCCTTGACTGAAATGGAAAAACCATGACCCTCCTCTGGACTAGATAAAAAAAAATACTAAACCCTCCCTTGACTGAAATGGAAAAACCATGACCCTCCCTGGACTAGATAAAAAAAATACTAAACCCTCCCTTGACTGAAATGGAAAAACCATGACCCTCCCTGGACTAGATAAAAAAAAATACTAAACCCTCCCCTTGACTGAAATGGAAAACCATGACCCTCCCCTGGACTAGATAAAAAAAAAAATACTAAACCCTCCCCTTGACTGAAATGGAAAAACCATGACCCTCCCCTGGACTAGATAAAAATAAATACTAAACCCTCCCCTTGACTGAAATTGAAAAACCATGACCCTCCTCTGGACTAGATAAAAAAAAATACTAAACCCTCCCTTGACTGAAATGGAAAAACCATGACCCTCCCCTGGACTAGATAAAAAAAAAAATACTAAACCCTCCCCTTGACTGAAATGGGAAAACCATGACCCTCCCCTGGACTAGATAAAAAAAAAATACTAAACCCTCCCCTTGACTGAAATGGAAAAACCATGACCCTCCCCTGGACTAGATAAAAAAAAAAAAATACTAAACCCTCCCCTTGACTGAAATGGAAAAACCATGACCCTCCTCTGGACTAGATAAAAAAAAAAAAATACTAAACCCTCCCCTTGACTGAAATGGAAAAACCATGACCCTCCCCTGGACTAGATAAAAAAAAATACTAAACCCTCCCCTTGACTGAAATGGAAAAACCATGACCCTCCCCTGGACTAGATAAAAAAAAAAAAATACTAAACCCTCCCCTTGACTGAAATGGGAAAACCATAACCCTCCCCTGGACTAGATAAAAAAAAAAAATACTAAACCCTCGCCTTGACTGAAATGGGAAAACCATGACCCTCCCCTGGACTAGATAAAAAAAAATACTAAACCCTCCCCTTGACTGAAATGGGAAAACCATGACCCTCCCCTGGACTAGATAAAAAAATACTAAACCCTCCCTTGACTGAAATGGAAAAACCATGACCCTCCCTGGACTAGATAAAAAAAAAAATACTAAACCCTCCCTTGACTGAAATGGAAAAACCATGACCCTCCCTGGACTAGATAAAAAAATACTAAACCCTCCCTTGACTGAAATGGGAAAACCATGACCCTCCCCTGGACTAGATATAAAAAAAAATACTAAACCCTCCCCTTGACTGAAATGGAAAAACCATGACCCTCCCCTGGACTAGATAAAAAAAAATTCTAAACCCTCCCCTTGACTGAAATGGGAAAACCATGACCCTCCCCCATTTACCTCTTTACCTGCATTTGTTTTAGAATGAAACTGGAAAATACCCTGGACACATTCAGTAAATTTATAAAGAATACTCCTGGAAAATGAACACGCTCATTCTGTTCAGAACAACCCAGGGTATGACGACATGTCAATCAAATTCAATCATCAATCAAATTTATTTATAAAGCCCTTTTTACATCAGCCGACGTCACAAAGTGCTGTACAGAAACCCAGCTTAAAACCCCAAACAGCAAGCAATGCAGATGTAGAAGCACTGCGGTTAGGAAAAACTCCCTAGAAAGGCAGGAACCTAGGAAGAAACTTAGAGAGGAACCAGGCTCTGAGGGGTGGCCAGTCCTCTTCTGGCTGTGCCGGGTGGAGATTATAACAAAACATGGCCAAGATGTTCAAACGTTCATAGATGACCAGCAGGGTCAAATAATAATAATCACAGTGGTTGTAGAGGGTGCAACAGGTCAGCACCTCAGGAGTAAATGTCAGTTGGCTTTTCATAGCCGATCACTCAGAGTTAGAGACAGCAGGTGCGGTAGAGAGAGAGAGGGAGAAGGTAGCACGCCCGGTGAACAGGTCAGGGCTCCATAGCTGTCATCTGGTAACTGTACATCAAACTGGCTCATTCTGTTCAGAACAACCCAGGGTAGGACGACATGTCATCTGGTAACTGTACATCAAACTGGCTCATTCTGTTCAGAACAACCCAGGGTAGGACGACATGTCATCTGGTAACTGTACATCAAACTGGCTCATTCTGTTCAGAACAACCCAGGGTAGGACGACATGTCAAGATGGTAACTGTACATCACACTGGCTCATTCTGTTCAGAACAACCCAGGGTAGGACGACATGTCATCTGGTAACTGTACATCAAACTGGCTCATTCTGGTCAGAACAACCCAGGGTAGGACGACATGTCATCTGGTAACTGTACATCAAACTGGCTCATTCTGTTCAGAACAACCCAGGGTAGGACGACATGTCATCTGGTAACCGTACATCAAACTGGCTCATTCTGGTCAGAACAACCCAGGGTAGGACGACATTTCATCTTGTAACTGTACATCAAACTGGCTCATTCTGTTCAGAACAACCCAGGGTAGGACGACATGTCATCTGGTAACTGTACATCAAACTGGCTCATTCTGTTCAGAACAACCCAGGGTAGGACGACATGTCATCTGGTAACCGTACATCAAACTGGCTCATTCTGGTCAGAACAACCCAGGGTAGGACGACATTTCATCTTGTAACTATACATTAAACTGGCCCATTCTGGTCAGAACAACACAGGGTAGGACGACATGTCATCTTGTAACTTTACATCAAACATAGAGATCATAAACGTTGACACTGTGTATGATAGGGAAATGTGAAGTACACATTTGGGCGAGCATGTATTTGGCTTTGCTTGTATGACATCGAAGCGGTATTTGTTATATTCTTCAACGTCTCATCTTTCAAAATACAAAGAGTCCTCTTAATTTACAGCCTTTCCCCCTCACTCCAGACAACTAAAAATGTTCAATAGTTGCCCAATCAGCAAGAGGGATGGGGGGGGCAACTTCTTGTTGTTCGGTGCTCAAGTTCAGAACAGCTGTCAGTCAAAACACTGAGGCACAGTGCCAGAGCTCTGATGTCATGTATAGCATGCTACTGTACAGCAACTGTGTTCCAATTTAGGCGTTTATCAGTGCCCAAATCTACCATTTACAACCCGTATACAGCTACGATTGTGAAGGGCTACAGTATCTCATTGGAAAGGTTATATTATGAAGGGCATGGGAAATCAAGGGTTTAAGACATCTCATTGCGAACTACACAGATGTGTCAAGCCAAATGTGCTTAATGTGGCTAACCATGCAGCGATGCTGCACCAGTGTCATTCTATGTAGCCCGTCTGGGACCAGGCTAATTCTAATCGACTCAGTCTCAGTCACTACATGCAATTGTGTAGTATTTGGATAAAAGTCGGTCGTGTTTGTTGTTTTTAATCTGAATTAACAACTATAACTTCTCTCTTTTTTTTGTTGTTGACCAGTATTTGAAGTTTGGTGAATTTGAAGAGACAGTTCATCACTTTGAGAAGGAGTGTAAAAACAAGGGGAAAGTCATTCCAAAGCCCAGAGGCAACGGTCTTCGGGACTCGAAAACGCTGATTATCCAGGTAAATGGTTGATTTAAAAAAAATAACTGCATTCTAAGGTCATTGCTGGAAATGACAGACGTCCGTCATAGATACCCCAAAATAGTGTTCTAACCACAGACGTTGAAGTTCCAAAGCAGACATTCCAAAATTCCGTGATGAAGATGCTAGGTTCTATTTGTATGGTATTATGCCCACTACCTGTATCCCTACAGAAGGACCTGTTGAGCTCATTTGATGACGGCGACTTCAAGGTGTTCTTTGAACTGTGGACAGAGTATGTCCCTTTGGAGTTCAGGGACTGTGACCCTCACGCCCAGAAACTGGAGTTTTACCTTCATGTGCACTTCGCCATCTTCCCTCTGAAAATCCACTTGGGCAGACATGTACGTATAATATGCCTCTCCCTATTCTGAAGTACTACCGCTAATATGTTCAAAGCTACCCAAGCTCTAATTCTGTTTTAGTACGAGTTCCAGACCCAGGTTCAAATAGTATTTGTTTTCTTTAAAATACTTTTGAGTGTGAAATTGAATGGAATGCAAGATGAGTAGTTTTGCCCTTTTTGGTTATCAACCTTGTTTGGTTACTGTACCACCAGTGACATTTTGCTTTTCCCGTAGTACCCCTGATGTACATCCTCATGTGCATTTTACCACTAGGCTTATTGTCTCATGAGTTTTTCTGAAGTACCCACTGTGGATAGGCCGAGTACCCCTGCTTGAGAACCACTGCACTAGGCAAGCTCAATCGAGCACACTTTGAAATAACTATTTGAACCCAGGTCTGGTGTAATTCAGTTTTCTGTCTCAAAGTTGTACCTCTTATATCGGAGATATAGGCTAAGTGTTGTTCTTTTTAGCACAAGGCCGGCTTGTGTACTTTTGCATATCAACTCACTCGTCTCTGTGGTGAGAAATGACAATGCAAAATGTATCACATCAGCCAACAGATGGCCTCGTTGCGCCGTGCAGCCGTTCCAAGCAACAAGCCACTCACACTGGTCGGTTAGGTGAAGTTCCCTTCACCGCTCCTTGGTTCCAGTAAACCAAAATGGGGGGTCTTATCCAGTGCAATTGTGTGACCTATAACCTATAACCTATAGCACGTGTGAAAGTTGTGCACCGTAGATAAGATTAGATTAACTTTGTATTATCCCATCGGAGTAAATTAATTTGGTCACGTGTTTAAAAAAAAACAAAACGTAAGTTGTTAATACAATAATAAACATATCAATGAGCCTGTACAGTGCAGCCAGAAAGTATTCAGACCCCTTCTTCTTTTCCACATTTTGTTA
This sequence comes from Brachymystax lenok tsinlingensis, assembly GCA_030435695.1. Taxonomy (NCBI): domain Eukaryota; kingdom Metazoa; phylum Chordata; class Actinopteri; order Salmoniformes; family Salmonidae; genus Brachymystax; species Brachymystax lenok. The sequence continues at coordinate 5,712,463 of CM059793.1, forward strand.
CATTACAGCGTTATTCTCAAATGGATTTAATATTCTTTTTTCCTCATCAATCTGCACACAATACCCCATAATGACATCACAATACCCCATAATGACATCACAATACCCCATAATGATAAAGCAAAAACAGGTTTTTAGAATTTTTTGTAAATGTATTAAAAATAAAAAATAAACAGATAACTTATTTACACAAGTATTCAGCCCCTTTTGCTATGAGACTAGAAATGTAATGTAAGCGTCACGTCTGGAGGAAACTTGGCACCATCCCTACGGTGAAGCGTGGTGGTGGCAGCATCATGCTGTGGGGACATTTTTCAGCGGCAAGGAATGGGAGACTAGTCAGAATCGAGGGAAAGATGAACGTAGCAAAGTACAGAGAGATCCTTGATGAAAACCTGCTCCAGAGCGCTCAGGACCTCAGACTGTGGCGAAGGTTCACCTTCCAGCAGAACAACGACCCTAAGCACACAGCCAAGACAACGCAGTGTCTTCGGGAGAAGTCTCTGAATGTCGTTGAGTGGCCCAGCCAGAGCCCGGACTTGAACCCGATCTAACATATCTGAAGAGACCTGAAAATAGCTGTGCAGTGACACTCCCCATCCAACCTGACAGAGCTTGAGAGGATCTGCAGAGAATAATGGGAGAAACTCCCCAAATACAGGTGTGCCAAGCTTGTAGCGTCATACCCAAGAAGACTTTGAGGCTGTAATCACTGCCAACGGTGCTTCAACAAAGTACTGAGTAAAGGGTCTGAATACTTATGTAAATGTGATGTTTCAGTGTTTATTTTTTATTTTGATACATTTGCAAAAATAAAATTTTAAAAATGTTTTTTTGCTTTGCCATTATGGGTTATTGTGTGTAGATTTGATGAGGAAAGGGGTCTGAATACTTTCCGAATGCACTGTATACAACAGTGATATGGGAGTACTCCCCTCCCATATCAATACATACAGAACCTGTATACAAAAAGGAGTACTACCGTCCCATATCAATAGTCCAATACTTTTATCAATGTTGTCTCCAGCTGGAGCAGCCCACTACTTTTAATTACCAAATAAATTCAATCAACCAATCATTAATTTAGTTTGAATGTGTTTCTCCCACAGGACCGAGCAGACTTTGAGGTGAGGATCGCCCACTTCAAGCACTACCTGGAGACGCGAGGGGGCAGCACTCAGCCAGACCACTGAGTTCCTGCCCTACTACGCCCTCCCCTTCGTGCCCAACCCCATGGTGCACCCCTCCTTCAGAGATCTCTTCCAGGTGACACCATTGTCCCTGAACGTACTCACTATACATGTCATATCAACATTAGCAGTATGTAACAACCAAAAAAAGCAATGCAGGGCGGGACGCTGATTGGGCACACGAATGAATTAATTTAATGAATGAATGTGCTGTACTTCACTAAGTGCCCATGTTATGCTATGGTTATGTTGTTATCAGGATTCCTGGATTCCAGAGATGAAGCAAGAGCTGGAGAAGTTCCTGACTGTGACACTGAAAGTGTCCAACACTCCAAGGCTTCTGTCGTTATATGTATCCTTTTGACAAGAATCATTGAACGTGACCCATATTCAGTTAAGCTGATGTCACATCAGGAAGGGCAATCTGAGCAGCATAAAAGACGTTTGCAACATACATTCACAGCATAAAAATCATATAATACAACCTATATCCACTAGTGGGGCTGCAGGTAGCTTAGTGGTTACAGCGTTGGGCCAGTAACCGAATGGTGGATCGAATCCCCCGAGCTGACATGGTAAAAATCTGTCGTTCTGGCCCTGAACAAGGCAGTTAACCCACTGTTCCCCAAATAAGAATTGGTTCTTAACTGACTTGCCTAGTTAAATAAAAATAAATAAATAGTGGCACCTTACGGGCCGGAAATCATTGGAAATTAATACTTTGATGGAATGCAATTCCCCCCTCCCAACAAATCAAATATGTGTTTATCTGTTCAGATTTTTGGTCTCAGGATAGGCTTCCAAAATTCTCAACTCCGGGCGATTAGGGGAAAAAAAAAGAAAAAAGAAAAACTCCCCAAAAAGTCGGCGAGATGTGCGATATGCCCGCTCGCTGATGCGTGTGTCGGTGACTCGACGGCGGCGGCATTTTTTGATAAGCCTACCGTGAACCCATGTTATCCATATCTGTTAAAAACAGTAGCCTACCATGAACCCATGTTATCCATATCTGTTAAAAACAGTAGCCTACCATGAACCCATGTTATCCATATCTGTTAAAAACAGTAGGCTACTTAGACCTACTATTGGGATCATAATTGCAATGCAAATCAAAATGTGTTTGGTGTCTGGATAAATACCGGAAATATGTTCAACTCTGGAGCATAAAAATAAAAATCCCATAGGCTTATTTCCGGTGGAATCAAGACGCAATACTCTCTCTTTAAAATGCAATGTTTTGATACCATGAAGCTGTGTTATCTACATTAGAAACAGTAGGCCTATAGGCTAGGGTTGGCATCTCCAAACTGGGAGTGGGAATGTGAATTCATGTTTTCCTAATGTCTCCCAAAACTTTTCCACGACACTCGCGAAATAAGCCCATACCAAGTTTATTCCCTTTTTTTTTTTAAGGATTCATATGATTAATTTAAGCTATATATTTTTGGGGAGATGAAACTAACGATCCACTTCCGACATTGTATTAGTTGGGATTCAGTTAATTTGCAATTTTTGATTATTATTTTATTTCCACTTTATTTAACCAGGTAGTTCTATTAGATGTCATAATACAGGTAGGCCAGTTGAGAACAAGTTCTCATTTACAACTGCGACCTGGCCAAGATAAAGCAGAGCAGTTCGACAAAAACAACAACACAGAGTTACACATGGGATAAATAAACGTACAGTTAATAACACAATAGAAAAGTATATATACAGTGTGTGCAAATGAGGTAAGATTAGGGAGGTAAGGCAATAAATAGGCGATGAATATGAAAGCGAGGGCCAACCAATAAGAGCATACAGGTCGCAGTGGTGGGTAGTATATGGGGCATTGGTGACAAAACGGATGGCACTGTGATAGACTACATCCAATTTGCTGAGTAGAGTGTTGGAGGCTATTTTGTAAAAATCGCTGAAGTCAAGGATCGGTAGGATAGTCAGTTTTACGAGTGTATGTTTGGCAGCATGAGTGAAGGATGCTTTGTTGCAAAATAGGAAGCCGATTCTAGATTTAATTTTGGATTGGAGATGCTTAATGTGAGTCTGGAAGGAGAGTTTACAGTCTAACCAGACACCTAGAATATTTGGACAACTACAAATACCTAAGTCAGAACCGTCCAGTGTAGTGATGCTAGACGGGCAGGCAGGTGAGGGCAGCGAACAGTTGAAGAGCATGCATTTAGTTTTACTTGCATTTAAGAGCAGTTGGAGGCCATGGAAGGAGAGTTTTATGGCATTGAAGCTCGTCTGGAGGTTTGTTAACACAGTGTCCAAAGAAGGGCCAGAAGTATACAGAATGGTGTCGTCTGTGTTGAGGTGGATCAGAGAATCACCAGCAGCAAGAGCGACATCATTGATGTATACAGAGAAGAGAGTCTGCCCGAAATTTGAACCCTGTGGCACCCCCATAGAGACTGCCAGAGGCCCGGACAACAGGCCCTCCGATTTGACACACTGAACTCAATCTGAGAAGTAGTTGGTGAACCAGGCGAGGCAGTCATTTGAGGAACCAAGGCTGTTGAGTCTGCCGATAAGAATGCGGTGATTGACAGAGTCGAAAGCCTTGGCCAGGTCGATGAAGACGGCTGCACAGTATTGTATTTTATCGATGTCGGTTATGATATCGTTTAGGACCTTGAGTGTGGCTGAGGGGCACCCGTGACCAGCTCGGAAACCAGATTGCATAGCGGAGAAGGTAAGGTGGGATTCTAAATGGTCGGTGATCTGTTTGTTAACTTGGCCTTCGAAGACTTTAGAAAGGCAGGGTAGGAGAGATATATGTCTGTAACAGTTTGGGTCTAGAGTGTCTCCCCCTTTGAAGAGGTGGATGACCGCGGCAGCTTTCCAATCTTTAGGGATCTCAGACGATACGAAAGAGAGGTTGAACAGGCTAGTAATAGGGGTTACAACAATTGCGGCGGGTCATTTTAGAAAGAGAGGGTCCAGGTTGTCTAGCCCGGCTGATTTGTAGGGGCCCAGATTTTGCAGCTCTTTCACAAATTCAGCTCTCTGGATTTGGGTGAAGGAGAAAGGGGGGGAAAGGCAATGAATCTAATCATGTGAATCTAAATAATAATTTGTGAATACAAATTTTGGTAAAAAATATTAGATGTAGCCTTTATTTTAGATAATGTGGATTCAAAACGTGTTTTTTTTTAGATGCAATACTTCCAGTTGGTTTAGGCATCTAATGTATGGGACATTGCAACTCAATAGATTCTAGTCAGCATACAAAGTAAACACTTCCAAGGTAGCTAAGATAAATATGACTAATCTAGAAAAGGTACATTTCATGAAGATGTTTGGGCTTGCTTCAGCTGAATACAAATATGTGTAGCCTGCCATTGCCACTTGATCTTTGAAATATTGAATAAGCAAATTATTTAAAAAGGCATAAAACGTATTTGGTTGTAATGTTGAAATGTTTTACATCAAGGGTGGTCAACCATCCTCCCAGGAGAGCTAATGGGTGCAGGCATTTCTTCCAGCCCCCCTCTAACAAACCACATTTAAGCTCTGTCAAGTTGATTGTTGATCATTGCTACACAGCCATTTTCAAGTCTTGCCATATATTTTCAAGCCTATTTAAGTCAAAACTGTAACAAGTCTGCTCAGGAACATTCAATGTCATCTTGGTAAGCAACTCCAGTGTATATTTGGCCTTGTGTTTTAGGTTATTGTCCTGCTGAAAGGTGAATTCGTCACCCAGTGTCTGTTGGAAAGCAGACTGAACCAGGTTTGCCTCTAGGATTTTGCCTGTGCTTCTAGCTGTATTCCATTTAGCGTCATAGGGAAATCCCTGAGGTTTCCTTCCTCTCCGGCAACTGAGTTAGGAAGGATGCCTGTATCTTTGTAGTACTGTCTACCAGTCAGTTCCCTTCTTTGTGAGGCATTGAAAAACATTTAAGCTTTTAATGTTTTAATAATTTCTAAAATGTTCTACAAACAAAATTCCAGTTTGACATTATGGGGTATTGTGTGTAGATCAGTCACACAAAATCTCAATTTAATGATATTTAGGTGGTTAGACATGAGTTGACAAGCCACTGACTCTGTTGACAACAAATACTTAAAACAGACCTATTTAGCATCAGAACTAAAAGGTTCAATAGAAACATTTGTAACAGATAACAAAAACATAACCATTTCATCAGATCAGTCCCCAACAAAAACGTAACCATTTCATCAGATCAGTCCCCAACAAAAACGTAACCATTTCATCAGATCAGTCCCCAACAAAAACGTAACCATTTCATCAGATCAGTCCCCAACAAAAACATAACCATTTCATCAGATCAGTCCCCAACAAAAACGTAACCATTTCATCAGATCAGTCCCCAACAAAAACGTAACCATTTCATCAGATCAGTCCCCAACAAAAACGTAACCATTTCATCAGATCAGTCCCCAACAAAAACGTAACCACTGATGGAGTTAGACAAAAATCTGACCGAGTGGATGTTTTACAGAGTTGACAAAAATATTTTTTTTTATTTTTCATTCAAATGGTATATAAAGTAGCAATTTTGTTTTGCCGGTTTCTTTTTGGCTCTAAAACCTAATTAAAATGACCATATTTTAGTCTATCAGGGAGATGGAGTTGACCGTTAATGGTTGTGACCATGGTGATTCCCATATTGGAATCCCATATCTTTCCAGACTATGAGGGGTTTTGCTGCGCTACATGTAATGAGGACATGAATAAGGGGTCCTTATGGTGTAGCTGGCCCTGATCATTCCTAATTCATTTAGGTTTTTTGACAAATCTGAAGTTCACCAAATATCTGTACACATTTTTTTGGGGGGGGAATTACAGTTTTTTTCAAGTCAGAGAGGGCTATTGCAAGATACTACATAAGATCCTTTTTCAGTTAATATTCATTATTGCCACTTTTGAAAACACTTTTGAGTTTGAAGTTGGGATCCTTTGCTCCGGACAAGGGCTTTTCCGGGCATAGAGCCCACATGGAAATGAATAATATTTAAAATCTTATTTTAAGCTCAATTAATGCAACAAAATAAATGTTTATCAACTATAAAATAAATTAAGTTTCCCTGCCGGATAAGGATTGTCCCGACATTTAAGAATCCCGGAAATATGTTGAGCATGTTTGCAATCCACATTTTTCTTAGTAGGCTAATTGCATGGCTTCAGTATAAAAAAATATATTTTTTAAAACACAGGATTAACAATGATATAGGCCTATTGTAAAATGATTTATGTCTGAGCTAAACCAAACATGGTCAGTAAGCATTCAACAATAAGCATGGTTGTCAATTCACTATTGATTTAGATTTTGATCTAAATCTAATTAAAACGAAACAACAACTTGTTTTAATTAGGCTATGGCTAAATACAGCTACAGGCACCATCATTGGTCCCCGTGGCCGTGGGCATATAACATTAGGCCTAAGACAACGTAGACTATGGAGGATTTTACGCACATCCACAGCTTTCACAAGAGCTGGAAAAATATCCAATATAAAGAGAAAGGGGGAATGTGAAAGGTAAACAAACAAACAGGCAAATGTACAGTACATTTGGAAAGTATTCAGACCCCTTGACTTATTCCACATTTTGTTACTTTACAGCCTTTTTTCATTTTTTTTTTAAATCTACATACAATACCCCATAATGACAAAGCAAAAACTGTTTTTTAGAAATTGTTGCAAATGTATTAAATACAATATTTTGTTGAAGCACCTTTGGCAGCGATTACAGATTATAGTCTTATTGGGTATGACGCTACAAGCTTGGCACACCTGTAGTTGGGGAGTTTCTCCCATTCTTCTCTGCAGATCCTCTTAAGCTCTGTCAGCTTGGATGGGGAGTGTCGCTGCACAGCTATTTTCAGGTCTCTTCAGAGATGTCAGATCGTGTTCAAGTCAGAGCTCTGGCTGGGCCACTCAAGGACATTGAGACTTGTCCCGAAGCCTCTCCTGCATTGTCGTGGCTGTTTGCTTAGGGTCGTTGTCCCGTTGGAAGCTGAATCTTCACCCCAGTCTGAAGTTCTGAGCGCTCTGGAGCAGGTTTTCATCAAGGATCTCTCTGTCCTTTGCTCCGTTCATCTTTCCCTCGGTCCTGACTAGTTTCCCAGTCCCTGCCGCTGAAAAACATCCCCACAGCATGATGCTGCCACCACCATGCTTCACCATAGGGATGGTGCCAGGTTTCCTCCAGACGTGACGTTTGGTATTCAGGCCAAAAAGTTCAATCTTGGTTTCATCAGACCAGAAAATCTTGTTTCTCATAGTTTGAGAGTCCTTTAGGTGCCTTTTGGCAAACTCCAAGCGGGCTGTCATGTGCATTTTACTGAGGATGGCCTTCCGTCTGGCCACTCTACCATAAAGGCCTGATTGGTGGAGTGCTGCAGAGATTATTGTCCTTCTGGAAGGTTCTCCCATCTCCACAGAGAAACTCTGGAGCTCTGTCAGAATGACCATCGTGTTCTTGGTCACCTCCCTGACCAACTTCTCCCTCCATTTGCTCAGTTTGGCTGGGCGGCCAGCTCTAGGAAGAGTCTTGGTGGTTACAATCTTTTTCCATTTAAGAATGATGGAGGCCACTGTGTTCTTGGGGACCTTCAATGCTCCAGAAAGTTTTTGGTACCCTTCCTCAGATCTGTGCCTCGACACAATCCTGTCTCGGAGCTCTACGGACAATTCCTTCGACCTCATGCCTTGGTTTTTTCTCTGACATGCACTGTCAACTGTGGGACCTTATATAGACAGATGTGTGCCTTTCCAAATCATGTCCAATCATTTGAATTTACCACAGGTTTCTACAACTTGACCGGAGTACACATGTCAAGGATGATCAATGGAAACAGAATGCACCTGAGCTCAATTTCGAGTCTCATAGGAAAGGGGTCTGAATAAGGTATTTCTGTTTGGTGTTTTTTGATGAGGAAAACATTTTGTTTTATCCAGTTTAGAATAAGACTGTAATGTAACAATGTGGAAAAAGTCAAGGGGTCTGAATACTTTCCCGAATGCACTGTAGCTACAAGGGAATTCCGCACCACAGACAGAAATTGGAATTCTTGAGACTTGACAGTTGGGTCCAACAGAGGAAAGTGGAAGATGCATTTTTTTGACAAAATTATACATTTTGAAAAACAATATGCAGTCTTTTTAAATAACTTTATGTTCCTTAACAGCCTTCTACTGTCAGTGACACCTTTCATGCAATGGGCATTACACATAAGCGGTCCAAACGTTTCACAGAAGCTGGACAAAAATAATGTCCAATATAAATAAAAAAGGGGAATGTCTGACTGTTTTGCTGCTCGTGATATTTTAGTAAAACATTGGTGATGTACCGATAAGGCTACTACTGTATGCACCTCCCCTGGCAAAACCAATAACAAACACCAATGACAAACACCATTCCCCGTTACCCCTAAGACCAGCTGTTGGTCGGTCTTAAATATCTCTAGTTGCGCTTGTTGAATATTGGCATTTTGGTGCATGTTTTTAATGACATACCTACAATATTTCCAACCCTCCCACCTCAGCGCAAGCGAGCTGATGTTAGACAGGTAAATTACCAACCTTGGCGTAGGAGGTGGAAAAATGCCTGTGTGTCAGTTTTTAAATGACAAAATTGCCAACTAACTTTCGTTCGACACTTTCGCCTCCATAGTCTGAGAATAGAGCCTTTACCGTCAGTGCACAACAACAATTTATTTCAGTCTCAAACGACCATCGTCAGGGTATTCTACTTAGTATCCTAAACAGAGGGGCTGAGGTGTTAACCAAAAGTTGTTCAAGTAGTAACGCTCTATTCTCACCCTGCCAAGTAGCCAGTGGCCAGTTTCTGAAGGTTCTCTGTATTCAAAGAATGCTTTTTTATCATCCTTAGTTACAGAGGTGGCTTAGGCACCAGTGAATGCTAAGTGAAAGTCCTGTAGCGTGTTCTAGAGAGACAAAGGACTCAACAACAAAAATAAATCAGTGAGTGGAGAACAACAACTGAGAATGACTCTCTGATTCAAGCCACTCCAAATACAGCTAGCTCTTGCTCTCATCTGAGATGCGTATTCAAGACTCCAACATAAAGCTTTTCTCTAAGCCACTATGATGGTTAAAGTTCAGGCAATTATTCGACTGCATACTATCCAGCAACCTCCCCGATTTTTGATATTGTGAAAGCCGGGCTACGTTCCGAGTGCAACAACTACCGTCTGATCCCGCCTCTGACCCCTTTTGTAAGGGTGTAAAGGGCAAGTAGTGAGGGAATTGGATAGGGCGATGACATCAGAACAATTGTAGCTTTCATCTGAAAACACAATGGGATAGATTTTCCTTTCTCGTCCATTCACGTCATTAAACCATACCCGCCCCGCCGTGAAAATCCTTCAGGATTATAACATTATCATAATATTTATGGAGCTTAGCCTTTTACCCAACAGTCAAGACGACAAGGCTTGTTTAGTGTCTGCATGGGAGTTCCTCCACTCCACTGTTCCGGCCTGATGGACATCAATAGTGTTTTGTGTTTACCGACCAATGTTGCCTTAAAACAACTTTCTCCCTTTTTCTTCTTGTGATGCATACTTTAAACAAACATTGAAAGGCGGCCGTCATTTCAATTGGAAAGACATACACCTGTCGGATTTAATGATGCAGGATATCCTTTGCATATTTTGAAAATGTCTCAGTAAAACGATAGACTGTTATCAATACCAACTATGAATATGATTGTGTATGATTTCTTTAACGTGGGCGTTACGCAGAAGGATGGCGGAAGGAATACCAAAGGTGATTGTCCCCATAGAACATATAATTTCTGTTTTCCATTCTATTGTCATTCTAGTGTCCTGTTGTTATTCTAGTGTCCTTGTATTGTCATTCTAGTGTTCTTCTATGGTCATTCTAGTGTCCTTCTATTGTCATTCTAGTGTTCTTCTATTGTCATTCTAGTGTCCTTCTCCAGTCTTTTCTAAAGAGAATATTTAACATCAGATGGACTTTCATACCTGTCACTGTCTAACAAGTCTGTGGAATTCTTTCACTTGACAAGTGACCTCATGTAGACTGTGCTGAACGAGCACCATGAGTCATCATACATACTATGATTCCTTGTGTTGTGACTTATCCTTCAGTAAACGTAGTATTGACACATCTCAATATCGAATGGTTAGAGCCAATGACGGACACATACTGATACTGCAAGTGTATTAGCTAATACTGCAACTTAAATGCGTGTCAGGTAGCACAGTTGCCAGGGTAATTTGGATTGTTATCAACTGACGCTGAATTGCCATAGTAATATGGAGTTTGCATTCACGTTTTTGTAATGTCAGCTAAATTGACTGTTGATGAACCACAAATTGAACCCTGGGCCGATTGCACTAGCTATGTGAAAGTTCAAACTAAGCCAAGTAATAACTTAAGTGTGTGCTTACTAAATGTGGATGTACACTTTTACTATATTCAACCAGTTTGCATTTTATTTTTCCCCCGATGGTTTATACAGCGTTCGCTAGCTCACTCAACTAGCTAGCTAGCTTATTAACTGTCTGGTAACCAGGGTGATTGAGGTCTTCTTCTGGTTATTGATTGGCTAACACAGACATAGGTTATTACTGACTTGCTGCTGTACTTCCTGGACACCAGTCCGTTCATCATGGCCTCCAGTCCATTCATCATGGCCTCATTGACTTGAATGGTGATTCCCATTCTAGTCATTCTACTGCTATGGGACTTACATAATTGCTAGATGTTTGTGTGCTTATGTGTGGGACTGTTTTGATTCTATCTGTGTGTGTGTGTGTGTGTGTGTGCATGTGTACTGTATGTGTTTCCAGACACCATAGAGCAGCTGCAGCTGCAGCTGGCCGAAGCAGAGAAGAGGACCAGCAGCTACATGAGGAGGTTTAATAAGATGCAGGCCGACCACCACAACCTGATAGGAGTCACTGCCGAGCTGGTGGACTCACTGGAGGCTACAGTCAGTGGGAAAATGGTAGGGCCTGACACAGGTACAGTTACATTAGCCTGATCCCACATCTGTCAACAATGTTTACATACTGTTTTACCCACTTTATACTACTGTATTCTAGCCATGGATCATCCTATATAACTACTGATGTACACACCTTTTCTAGTCGTGTACTGTCCATACACACCATTTATACACTGAGTGTACAAAACATTAAGAACGCCTTCCTAATATTGAGTTGCTTAAAAATCCTTCTTTAACCCCGTCTCTTCCCCTTCATCTACACTGATTGAAGTGGATTATAACAAGTGACATCAATAAGGAATCATGGTTTTCACCTGGATTCACCTGGTCAGTCTATGTCATGGAAAGAGCAGGAGTTCTTAATGTTTTGTATATTCAGTGTGTGTGTGTATATATATATATATATATAATATTTATATTACGGACGCTGACATTGCTCGTTCTGATATTTCTTGATTTCTTGTTTTGTACTTTTTGGGGATTATGTGTGTATTATTGTATTGCTAGATATTACTGCACTCACTGCTGGAGCTAGAAACACAAGCGTTTAGCTACACCTGTGATAACATCTGAAAAATCTGTGTACGCAAAAAATCACCTTTTTGATTCGATTTGAACTCGGAGGAAAAAAGGCCGAAGCCCAGTTTGTTTGCCTGTTCAGCATGACAAGGAGTGGCATGATAGCATCAACAGACTGTTACCCAGGCTACAGATACAACAAACCCTTTCAAACACTGAACACACACATAATTCCTTAGTGATTTAGACACTGAGGAACTTGAAGCTCTCGACCTGCTCCACTACAGCCCCATCGACGTGGGCGTTTCTCAGTTTCCTGTAGTCCACGATCAGCTCCTTTTTTGTCTTGCTTACGTTGAGGGAGGAGTTGTTGTCATGGCACCACATTGCCACGTCTCATTGACCTCCTCCCTATAGGCTGTCTCATCGTCGTCGGTGATCAGGCCAACCATCGTTGTGTCATCAGCAAACTTAATGATGGTGTTGGAGTCGTGGGTGAACAGGGAGTACAGGAGGGGACTAAGCACGCACCCCTGATGGGCACCCCATGTTTGAACTGGCGAAATGTCCCCACTTGTCCGAATTTTCCTTGTTTTAGAATCCTTGTTGGGACCAAACAATTGATTCCCATTCAAAATTATATTTCCCATAACCCTAACCACAAACCCTAACTCCTTAACCTAACCCTAAAATAGCATTTTTCCTTGTGGGGACTGGCGAAATGTCCCCACTTGTCTGAATTGTCCTTGTTTTACTATCCTTGTGAGGACTTCTGGTCCCCACAAGGATAGTAAAACCAAACACACACACACACACACACACCATACACACACAAACAGTATAATAGCACCATCATACATCGTGATGACTGATGTAGGCTACACTCACAACATACTTCCTCCCTCCCTCCTCCCTACACACTCCTCTCAGAGCTCAGTTGGGGATGTTCTGATGCTGTTGTGTTTTGCAGATCTCCCCAGAATACCTCCAGAGTGTGTGTGTGCGTCTCTTCAGTAGCCAGCTGAGGCAGAGTGCGGCGCAGAGCGTGGACTTCGCCAGGCCTGGCACTGTGAGTGACAACCCACGCGCGCCATCCTTCACTGATGAGGAAACACTCCGTTTCCCGTGAGCACTGTAGAGACGTTTTTTTTTTAGTAGAAGAAGAAACAATTACGGGAAAGGTAGCGTACTTTCTACTGTATAGACTCTCCACTTTCTCCTGAGTGAATGACTCCCAAAGCATTTCTCTACACCCGCAATAACATCTTCTAATCACGTGTGTGTACTTTTTATTTTAGTTTTTTTTACACGTGACATGGCATCATGTAGCAATGCGTTATATTTCTTTAGCCTCACGTTGGTAGGGCTAACGGTGGTTAGAACCCGATATAAAGTTAGAACCCAATGTAATACCGTATTTCCATTGATTTGCATAAACCTGACGTTTCATAACAGCTCTAAGCTGTCCAGTTTGCTGTTTAGTATAGCGGCCTTACTCAGTCTGAGACTTATTCCAAGTTTCTCGAGGACGTCACCCCCAAGCACACACCACAGCTTGAGTCTAAAATCTGAACGAGATGGCAACATCCTTTACGTAATATACTAAAACTTTATGTAGTATGCTGTACTGATTCAGTAGGTTGATACAATATACTATAACTTTATGTAGTATGCTGTACTGATTCAGTAGGTTGAGTCGATATACTATAACTTTATGTAGTATGCTGTACTGATTCAGTAGGTTGAGTCGATATACTATAACTTTATGTAATATGCTGTACTGATTCAGTAGGTTGAGTCGATATACTATAACTTTATGTAATATGCTGTACTGATTCAGTAGGTTGATACAATATACTATAACTTTATGTAGTATGCTGTACTGATTCAGTAGGTTGAGTCGATATACAATAACTTTATGTAGTATGCTGTACTGATTCAGTAGGTTGATACAATATACTATAACTTTATGTAGTATGCTGTACTGATTCAGTAGGTTGAGTCGATATACTATAACTTTATGTAGTATGCTGTACTGATTCAGTAGGTTGAGTCGATATACTATAACTTTATGTAGTATGCTGTACTCATGCAGAAGGTTGATACGAACGTGCCATGTCATTGAGAGGTTTTAACAGAATGATTCTGTTGAGTCAACCCCTAAATGTACCCACTCCAGCCAAAGGCTCTTTCACTCCACTTGTCAACGTGGGGCCTGCGCGGTAGTGTACTGTATGTATCCGCACGACATACATCACACGTGTATGTGTTCGCTAAGGTCCACTAGACAATTGTTGTGCTCACAAAAAAACAATTTGTCCTATGTTTGGTGGTCTGGCTGATGCGCTCTGATTATATACACCCTCTATTATAGGTCATTGAAATGGACCTATACATACATTCAAACCAATAGATCCGTTTCCTCATGTTCAATGTTGTCCTGACCACATCACCGATGTGCTTTTTCCATTTGGTTTGAACTGGCCTAGAGTATCTGTTAGCTTGTGTGTGTGTTTTTGACTTCTTCAATTCAACTGCTTCTTTTTGTGTGTGTGTGTGTGTGTGTTTCTGTGTGATTGTCTGTCCACGAAGGGATATTACTCTATGAGTCCTTATGATGACGGATATGTAAGTTTTACTGAAGTTTTCATCCTTTTTGTTCTCTCGTCCCCCCGTTCTCCCGTCTTGCTCGCGCCCTTGCCTTGTCGGTCTATCCCTCCCTCTCTCCACCTCACTTCCTCTCCTCCTCTCCCTTATACCTTTACATGGCTCCTTGTATTGATCCCATACTCCAGTGTTTTCTCTACTTCTCATTAGATAATAATTTAATGGGATGTTTGTTCTTGTTTCTCGTAAGAATGGCTCCCTTTTGTCTGGCGAGGATGCAGCTTGTTTGGTGAAATCCCCCAGGGGCATAGCCGACGACTTCATTAATTAAGCATTCGCTTGTCCCTCCCTGTCCATAGATTGCCATCATCTCATCTCTCTGTTGGCTATACCGTTAGAAAGTTAAAAGGCCACTTGTACGTATGACAACATCGATCTCAGTCCTCTCTGTTTCTTTTTATGCAAGTCCCAACCAATGTTCCCTCAACAACAACAAAAATCGGCACTGAGCAAATTTCATGTCTGCTGCAAATTCCAGTGAGCGTGTACTGTGAACACTGAGGCTGTACCCACTTTAAGTTACAGTTTAATGTGAACACTGAGGCTGTACCCACTTTAAGTTACAGTTTACTGTGAACACCCCGCTTTAAGTTACAGTTTTAACTGTGGCCAAGTTGGCTACTGTGGCTATTTGATCATAATGTTGGCCTACCACAGTGGTCTCCCATAGGATTTTAACATGGAAATAACGGTTCTATCATTCTGCCTACAGTAGCAGCCAATGTGTGGTGTTCAATGTAGGCCTACATTCCATGAGACTTTAAAAACAAACACATGTAGGGCTTGACATTAACCTTTTTATCCACTTGTCCTTCATACAATGGGGTGACTGAATGTTGTTGTGTTGTTTGATGCAAGAAATCACTTTACAAAATAAAATGCATTATTATTCCCATACCATTATTACAGAGAAAGACACATTATGCTACTCTCTGCCTATTGGCTACTTAGTTTATTCAAGTCTGTCTCAAAATACAATACTGCCCCTTTAAGACAAAAAAATGTATCTTTACCTGACTCGCTTTTCAAAGACGTCTAAAAATGTTTTGTGCTCTTGTAGGAAGCCATCACTCCCCTATTGCGGACTACTAATGATCTCTAACTGGGCTAATAACTCACTAACTAGCAAAGGACATTAACAAAATGTGCACACGTGGCTACATGCAGCTCTCGCTTTGATCTCAAAACAAGCTTATCTACTCTCGACCGCTCATGCTGTAAACACAGTCCAGTTCAAAGTGAATGGTACAGATCCATATATGGCAATGGTCTATTTGCATATAGGCCTACTGCAGCTCTGATTGGTTATGCCACACCGGTCTGTATAGAGGCTGAGTCGTGCGTGTCAATGCCGTAGAATCCTACTCTGAAGCGGTCTGCCTTCTACAAAATCTCTTGCATAGTTCGTTTTGTCTTGGTATGTTGCATTGAAAGTGGCTAATATAGCGTTGACTCGATCACAATTGCCACAGTAAATAGAAACATTGATAGTGTTAACTAACAGGGGAAAACTCTAGAAAGTTGAGTGACGTTCCATTTCGTGCTTCTCTCCATGGGCTGATATTTCTGTATCTGAAAAACATCTAAACTATTTTAAAAAAGGAAATAAAAAAAAGCTGAGAATTGCATAATAGCCTACAACTGGATCTTACGTTTAAAGCTATTGTTGCTTTCCAGTTAGGGTCAAGCTCTTCCACAGCCACACAGAGAATTACTTTGTTCTCCATTGGAATACAACACCAAAATTATAGTATAATTATCGTAGTCTTCTCCTATTTATTATAGATGTCTCTCAAAGATTTCACTGTGTCTACCTGCCTATGGGGAGAAACCAAAACTCAGACAGTCCACCCAAATACCTGTATTATATTAGGATACAAATATTAAACCTACTTATCAAACAGTAAGTGCAACAATGGCCTATTATGGGTCCTCCCCATTAGGCATAACAAAAGATACGACATTAAAGACGATAAATCGACTGTTTTCTGCAATCTGTGTGTGGGAATTTAATTCCACTGTCTGCAATATTATTTTAGATATACCATTTAAAAGTGTTTTTTATTATTAATGCTAAAAGCAATAACTTTTCGTCAGTCAATGACCTTCATTTTATAGACTGTACGAGGCCAAAAATAACTCAAAAGGAAAAATCGACAAAAATTGATAGTCTTTCTTGCCTTTTGATAATACTCCTTTCACGTTCTAACTAACCATATTGCATGTTCTGGCCTAAAGTCCCTGTCGCCCATTTCAGTTCGGCTTGGGGCAATTAAACTAACAGAGGCCAATTCATGGGAAAGGCTAATCTCCTTAACATTCCTATATCTCAATGTCCTCTCTGGTGGAAGTTGCTGCGGCAGACTGGTCACAGTAAATCCTCTGTCAAATGTTGAACTGGCTGAACATGACATGAACACCTGTCCCCTTCATGCTTTGGGGAACAGACATTTTCATAAAGTAGGATCCAAGACAAGTCTTTCTCCCAATCACGTTCTATCTACACCAACGCCAGAAATGATATGGGTCATCTCACTGACCTTCTCCTCAAGCTAATCATCCAGTTTTGAGGTTGGATTTCAGTTGGGAACACGCTAATTGCTACTTTGAAACCTCAGCTGAAGCCTTAGTTTAGGTATGTTCCGTCCACAGCTCTCTTACAATACCAGGCCTATAGGACAGGTGCAGCAATTATTGAAACCCTGAAAGGGATTGGTTGCTGCTCACTAACACCTCGCTCCTTTGTGTTCCTCCTTGCTCGTTGGATTGGCCGGGGTCCCTGTCACTCATTGCATGGGCACTGTTGCCGTAGGTTACGCCCAGGGATTGTGCATGTGACCAAACCATAACCTGCACGCATGAACCCCTGCCCGTCCGTTAGCGCATTAGTTAACCTAACCACCGCTGATTTAGGGTGACGGGGGAAACTTGGGTAAGTATGAGACCGCTGAGCAAGAACACACCTCGTCTGCTGGATACGAACAACCCTATGTTTTGGAATCTTTTCTATGTCAAAAGATGATGAATAAAAACATAAAAAGTGACTCTAAATATGTCAGTAATCTCAGTGTGTGTGGTCACTGGGGTGGTGTTGTGGTTGAACGTTTTTAATATTACAATTTGCTCTAATACTACAATTTGTCTTTCTCTCTCCCAGGCTTCCTCATTGCTACGAGCGTCTATTGCACCTCAGTAAGTCCCCTCATTGAGTTGTTCTGTGGAACCTGCTGGGAAACTATTGAAAAAAAGCACTTAATAAATGTTAAAAATGGCACACAGTGTGCAGGAGTCCCATTACATTACCTTAGATTACATTGCATTACCTTAGATTACATTACCTTGCCTTAGATTACATTACCTTAGATTACATGACATTACCTTAGATTACATTACCTTAATTTAGGTTATATTACCTTGGGTTACATTACCTTAGATTACATTACCTTAATTTAGGTTATATTACCTTGGGTTACATTACCTTAGATTACATTACCTTAATTTAGGTTATATTACCTTGGTTACATTACCTTAGATTACATTACCTTAATTTAGGTTATATTACCTTGGGTTACATTACCTTAGATTACATTACCTTAATTTAGGTTATATTACCTTGGGTTACATTACCTTAGATTACATTACCTTAATTTAGGTTATATTACCTTGGGTTACATTACCTTAGATTACATTACCTTAATTTAGGTTATATTACCTTGGTTACATTACCTTAGATTACATTACCTTAATTTAGGTTATATTACCTTGGGTTACATTACCTTAGATTACATTACCTTAATTTAGGTTATATTACCTTGGGTTACATTACCTTAGATTACATTACCTTAATTTAGGTTATATTACCTTGGGTTACATTACCTTAGATTACATTACCTTAATTTAGGTTATATTACCTTGGGTTACATTACCTTAGATTACATTACCTTAATTTAGGTTATATTACCTTGGGTTACATTACCTTAGATTACATTACCTTAATTTAGGTTATATTACCTTGGGTTACATTACCTTAGATTACATTACATTACCTTAGATATACTTCTTAATTTAATATGGGCTCACTGGTATATTTAATTCCATAAGACATGAACAGTTCAGTGAACTGTCCTTAGTTTAATTTGACCTGGGATTTACCATCACAGTGAACTGTCCTTAGTTTAATTTGACCTGGGATTTACCATCACAGTGAACTGTCCTTAGTTTACTATGACCTGGGATTTACCATCACAGTGAACTGTCCTTAGTTTACTATGACCTGGGATTTACCATCACAGTGAACTGTCCTTAGTTTATTATGACCTGGGATTTACCATCACAGTGAACTGTCCTTAGTTTACTATGACCTGGGATTTACCATCACAGTGAACTGTCCTTAGTTTATTATGACCTGGGATTTACCATCACAGTGAACTGTCCTTAGTTTATTATGACCTGGGATTTACCATCACAGTGAACTGTCCTTAGTTTAATTTGACCTGGGATTTACCATCACAGTGAACTGTCCTTAGTTTACTATGACCTGGGATTTACCATCACAGTGAACTGTCCTTAGTTTACTATGACCTGGGATTTACCATCACAGTGAACTGTCCTTAGTTTATTATGACCTGGGATTTACCATCACAGTGAACTGTCCTTAGTTTACTATGACCTGGGATTTACCATCACAGTGAACTGTCCTTAGTTTAATTTGACCTGGGATTTACCATCACAGTGAACTGTCCTTAGTTTATTATGACCTGGGATTTACCATCACAGTGAACTGTCCTTAGTTTACTATGACCTGGGATTTACCATCACAGTGAACTGTCCTTAGTTTATTATGACCTGGGATTTACCATCACAGTGAACTGTCCTTAGTTTACTATGACCTGGGATTTACCATCACAGTGAACTGTCCTTAGTTTATTATGACCTGGGATTTACCATCACAGTGAACTGTCCTTAGTTTACTATGACCTGGGATTTACCATCACAGTGAACTGTCCTTAGTTTATTATGACCTGGGATTTACCATCACAGTGAACTGTCCTTAGTTTACTATGACCTGGGATTTACCATCACAGTGAACTGTCCTTAGTTTACTATGACCTGGGATTTACCATCACAGTGAACTGTCCTTAGTTTATTATGACCTGGGATTTACCATCACAGTGAACTGTCCTTAGTTTATTATGACCTGGGATTTACCATCACAGTGAACTGTCCTTAGTTTACTATGACTTGGGATTTAGGAAAATTACTATTGTCCCTAAACAGGGCAGCACGGCTGGCCCTTAAATGTACACGGAGAGCTAACATTAATAACATGCATGTCAATCTCTCCTGGAGAGATTGGACTTCATCACTACTTGAGATTGACTTCATCACTACTTGTTTTTGTAAGAAGAGCTGTCTGTTTGAACTACTGGCACACAGCTCAGACACCCATACATACCCCACAAGACATGACACCAAAGGTCTCTTCACAGTCCCCAAGTCCAGAACAGACTATGGGAGGTGCACAGTACTACATGACTACATGGAACTCTATTCCACATCAGGTAACTGATGCCAGCAGTAGAATCAGATAAAAAAAAAAAAAAAAAATGATAAAAATACACCTTATGGAACAGCGGGGACTGTGAAGAGACACACACACAGGCACAGACACACACATACGCACACACATGATAACATACTGAATGCACTGTACACACATGGATTTTGTGTTGTAGATACACTATATATACAAAAGTATGTGGACCCCTTCAAATTAGTGGATTCGGCTATTTCAGCCACACCCGTTGCTGACAGGTGTATTAAATCGAGCACACAGCCATGTAATCTCCATAGACAAACATTGGCAGTAGAATGGCCAGTACTGAAGAGCTCAGTGATTTTCAACGTGGCACCGTCATAGGATGCCACATTTCCAACAAGTCAGTTTGTCAAATTTCTGCCCTGCTAGAGCTGCCCTGGTCAACTGTAAGTGCTGTTATTGTGAAGTGGAATCGTCTAGGAGCAACAACGGCTCAGCCGCGAAGTGGTAAGCCACACACGCTCACAGAACGGGACGGCCAAGTGCTGAAGCGCGTAAAGAATTGTTGCAACACTCACTACTAAATTTCAAACTGCCTCTGGAAGCAACATCAGCACCAATAACTGTTCATCAGGAGCTTCATGAAATGGGTTTCCAAGGCCAAGCAGCCGCGCACACAAGCCTAAGATCACCATGCACAATGCCAAGTGTCGGCTGGAGTGGTGTAAACCTCGCCATTGGACTCAAGAATAGTGGAAATTAGTTATCTGGAGAGATGAATGACGCTTCACCATGACGCTGGGTTCGGCGAATGTGAGGAGAACGCTACCTGCCCGAATAAATAGTGCCAACTGTAAAGTTTGGTGGAGGAGGAATAAGGGTCTAGGGCTGTTTTTCATGCCCCTTTGTTCCAGTGAAGGGAAATCATAACGCTACAGCATACAATGACCTTCTAGATGATTCGGTGCTTCCAACTTTGTGACAAAAGTTTGGGAAGGCCCTTTCCTGTTTCAGCATGACAATGCTCCCGTGCACAAAGCTAGGTCCACACAGAAATGGTTTGTTGAGATCGGTGTGGAAGAACTTGACTGGCCTGCACAAAGCCCTGACCTCAACCCCATCGAACACCTTTGGGATGAATTGGAACGCCGACTGCGAGCCAGGCCTAATTGCCCAACATCAGTGTCCGACCTCACTAATGTCTTGTGGCTGAATGGAAGCGAGTCCCCACAGCAATGTTTCAACATATAGTGGAAAGCCTTCCCAGAAGAATGGAGGCTGTTATAGCAGCAAAGTGGGGACCAACTCCATATTAATGCCCATGATTTTTCAATTAGATGTTTGACAAGCAGGTGTCCACATACTTTTGGTAATGTAATGTATGTGGTAGTAGAGTAGTGGCCTGAGGGCACACACTTAATGGGTTGTGAATTCTGTTGGGAAATGTAATGCAATGTTTTTAATTGAATATAACTGCCTTGATGTTGCTTGACCCCAGGAAGAGTAGCTGCTGCTTTGTAGGAACTAATGGGGATCCATAATAAACACCAGGAAGAGTAGCTGCTGCCTTGGCAGGAACTAATGGGGATCCATAATTACCCCCAGGAAGAGTAGCTGCTGCCTTGGCAGGAACTAATGGGGATCCATAATAAACCCCAGGAAGAGTAGCTGCTGCTTTGTAGGAACTAATGGGGATCCATAATAAACCCCAGGAAGAGTAGCTGCTGCCTTGGCAGGAACTAATGGGGATCCATAATAAACCCCAGGAAGAGTAGCTGCTGCCTTGGCAGGAACTAATGGGGATCCATAATAAACCCCAGGAAGAGTAGCTGCTGCCTTGGCAGGAACTAATGGGGATCCATAATTACCCCCAGGAAGAGTAGCTGCTGCCTTGGCAGGAACTAATGGGGATCCATAATAAACCCCAGGAAGAGTAGCTGCTGCTTTGTAGGAACTAATGGGGATCCATAATAAACCCCAGGAAGAGTAGCTGCTGCCTTGGCAGGAACTAATGGGGATCCATAATAAACCCCAGGAAGAGTAGCTGCTGCCTTGGCAGGAACTAATGGGGATCCATAATAAACCCCAGGAAGAGTAGCTGCTGCCTTGGCAGGAACTAATGGGGATCCATAATAAACCCCAGGAAGAGTAGCTGCTGCCTTGGCAGGAACTAATGGGGATCCATAATAAATACAAACTAGAGCAGGTAGTTTGTGAAAAACACCCACCATCTCCCCTATGCAGGAGGCCTAAGGAGGTGCCGCTGCTGCCCTCTCTGGACTATGACAAGCTGAGGAGAGACTTGCTGGGGGGCTCAGACAGACTCAAGGCCCTGCTGCTCCAGGCCCTGTGCTGGGTCAGTCAGGCAGCCTGAACATGCCTAGGCCTACTGCTCTGTCTCTTTGTCTCTATGTGTCTCTGTCTCTATATCTCTGTGTCTCTGTCTCCATGTATGTCTCTTTTTCTCTGTCTCTGTCTCTATGTCTCTGTCTCTGTGTCTTTGTCTCTATGTCTCTGTCTCTATGTGTCTCTGTGTCTCTGTGTCTCTGTCTCTATGTATCTCTGTCTCTGTGTCTCTGTCTTTGTCTCTGTGTCTCTGTCTCTATATGTCTATGGCTCTGTCTCTTTTTCTCTGTCTCTATGTCTCTGTGTCTTTGTCTCTGTGTCTATGTATCTCTGTCTCTGTGTCTCTGTCTCTGTGTCTCTGTCTCTATATCTCTGTGTCTATGGCTCTGTCTCTTTTTCTCTGTCTCTGTGTCTTTGTCTCTATGTGTTTTTGTCTCTGTGTTTTTGTCTCTATGTGTCTTTGTCTCTATGTGTCTCTGTCTATGTGTCTCTGTCTTTATGTCTCTGTGTCTCTGTCTCTGTGCCTCTCTGTCTCTGTGCCTCTCTGTCTCTGTGTCTCTCTGTCTCTGTGTCTCTCTGCCTCTGTGCCTGTCTGCCTCTGTGCCTGTTTGCCGGTCTGTCTGCCTGTGTGTCTGCCCGTCTGTGTCATCACCTTGTGTGTTCTCCTATCCCCAGAGACTGACCCGTTCTCTCCATGGTGAGCAGAGGGACACAGTACTGCAGGCCTACGTCAGCAACGACCTCCTGGATCGCCAAAGCACCAGACAGGTGGGTTACAGGCAGGGTGGTGTAGGGTGAAGTTGCCCCTTGACACTGATCTTGGGTCAGTTTAGCATTTTTCCCAATAATGGTTAATATTTCACATTGGCTGATGGGGAAGCTGGTCCTAGATCTGTACCTAGGGAAAACATCAGCCCGGCACTTACATGGTGACATTAGGTTCTGGTACAATCATGAGATAACCATTAGACATATTATCTGACAACCATAGGGGCTTCATCACGATTCTCTCCTCCCAAAGTGGGCACTCGTTCACTTCCCCTTAAGGATGTGAAGCGTTGCTAAGTGCAAACTTCAGAGGGAAGAATCTGAATTGGGCCTTTTTGTTTCATTTAATGGATCTCTTGAATGGCTAAAGAGTCCTCTCACAGGCTTGCATAGGTTCTAAATGTTGGGATGATTTCATATTGGACATGGTGTTAGGTCATGAACTCTTTTGGTAAGGTCAAAGTTCATCAGCCTCTCTTTTTTTAAATTTTATTTAACTAGGCAAGCCAGTTAAGAACAAATTCTTATTTACAATTAGGGCCTAGGAACAGTGGGTTAACTGCCTTGTTCAGGGGGCAGAACGACAGATTTTTACAATTGAACATCTGAACATCTCACTGTCTTCAGTCAACCTGCTATCTTAATCTCATTATTTGTTTACCTTTTACGAAACAGCCTCTACCTCCGATTCAGTGCCAATAAGTCCAGTTTTTCTCAATAGGGAAGGAATCAAGGAGGGCCCCCTGTATCATTGCTGCTACGATTCACTGGTTCACTAGAAGATTGTTTGCCCCGAGAGCAAGGAGAAGCGTCTTTGTAACGATGTTTGTTTTTGTTTTTCGCAACAACAACAACAACAAAAAGTTGTCAGATGGGGGGGGGAGGAGAGGCGGTAGGACACCCACGTGGGTAACTGGGGGGCCCTGCCTTGATTGAGTTATTAAAACATTATTTATTTTTTTAATCGCCATAATAAATACATTTGACTGGTCAATTGTGTGAGTCGGGGGCTGGGCACGAGGCAAAAACACTACAAAAAATAAAATGACATTTAATATTTTTATTTTTTTTATTATCCAACCACAGGAGCCCGCTCTCAATGTTCAAAATACACCGGAGAGCATCATTTCTGCCACAGAGGGTCAATAGTATTTTTAATTAAATTTGATCACGGGTGCATACTGGTAACTGCCAAAGTAAAGGAAACATCAACATAAGGTGTCTTACTAGGGTGTTGGGCCACCACAACCAGCCAGAACAACTTCAATGCACCTTGGCTTAGATTCTACAAGTGGACCTAAACCATACCAGGAAAATGAACCCCACACACCATAACATAAACTTTGTATCCCTCATTTACTCAAATGTATTCTTTGTTTTTCATTTCTCTTTGCTTATTTGAGCTGTTCTTGCCATAAAATGGACTTGGTCATACTAAATAGGGCTATCTTCTGTAAGCATTTCACTGTAAGGTCTACACCTGTTGTATTCGGGCGCACGTGACAAATATACATTGATTTGATATACCAACCCTACCTTGTCACAACACAACTGATTGGCTCAAACGCATTAAGGAAAGAAATTCCACAAATTAACTTTTCACAAGGCACACCTGTTAATTGAAATGCATTCCAGGTGATTACCTCATGAAGCTGGTTAAGAGAATGCCAAAAGTGTGCAAAGCTGTTGTTGGTTCCACTTTTCTGGGTTCTGTTATTTACTTAACAAATAAGGAATACTCAATGTGCATATATAAAATTAAGATATTTTAATTACAATACATACAACTTATGTCTCTCCTGAGTTCTGTCCCGAACAAAAGAAAGCCAGGATCTTATATACCCAAGATCAAACCTTATGGGGTGATCTCCTATGTCCAAAACCTGCATGTGCAGCTAAAAGAACAAGTTATTCTTAACACAAGGATTCTGAGAACCTGTCTCAGCAGTATGCAAATCTGCCCTTGTTTCAGAGAAAAACAGACGCTGTCTCACTGTGTCTCGCTATCACCCTCAGTCCCTTTTCTCACCTCTTCTCACAGACGCGGGGCTGTGGGTTTTGGCAGAAAGCTAGACACAGAGAGGAGCCTCAATATTCAGCTATACAGTGAGCATAAGCACAAGGGCACGTACGCAAATTAATCACAACATAATCAATGGTGGGGCCCCCAAATCAATTTTAACCCTTCAGTGTCATCAAGGCAAAAGGTGGCTACTTTGAAGAATCTCAAATATATTTTGACTTGTTTAACACATTTTTCGTTACTAAATGATTCCATATGTGTTATTTCATAGTGTTGATGTCTTCGCTATTATTCTACAATGTAGAAAATAGTACAAATAAAGAAACACCCTGGAATGAGTAGGTGTGTCCAAACTGTTGACTGCTACTGTATGTATATATGTTTATATGTACAATATTACGGAGGCAATATACAATCTGTCACATCATTGGCCTGAGCTATTGTTTGTTTGAATTCAAGATCAGATTGATCTCAGTTTGTCAGTGTCAGAGTAGCTTCTCGTTTATTCGTACCATTATTGTCTTTAGATTTTTAATTTTTTTATTTTTTAGATTGACCACAAAGATAGCAATTTTTTCCAATCGCTATAATGGGGGGTCCTGTTTTCTGTTAACAATGCCTGCAGTACCGCGGTTGACCTTGAACTTCCATTGCTTTAATGAGAAGGGGTGGAGGTGGTTCTCCCTTAGCTTGCTCCAATGTCATGTGATGAGGGTAGTTTTGTGCGGTGGCTGGCTTGAGACTTTGACTCGTAGTCCACATATGAATGGAAATGTTTTAGAGAAATTATTGGACTTTGACAGTTTAAATTGTCTTCATTGATTACAATGAGCATGGCCAGATGTTGGCCTACCAAGCACTTTCATTGTTCATATAGATCAAATGAAATAGTTTTCCATTGTGACTAGTGAAGATTTAATTTAGTTTTGTACATAAAAATATATACAACTGAAATCCTGGATAGTTACCAGACCAAAAAGCTATGTATTCACACCACATACAGCTGTATTTGCGGGTTTTACACCAGCCAAGCTTCTGGGAGAGCGCGATGGTTCTCTTTTGCCAACCAGATACAACTCCACAGTGTTTTTTGAATTGCCTATGGGAAATTGATCAACAATAGATGTATTGTACAGTAAGACTATGTACAGTAACATGCATTTGAAACAGTTCACCATCCATTGTCCATTATACCGAATCTCCCAGTGGCTTTCCCATAAAAAAATCTGTGTTGGAATATGTTTTGCAGAAAACTGTGCTCCTCTTGATGAGGTCGAAGAACGAGATGGTCAGGCAGTACATGGCTCGTCTCATCAATGCTTTCGCTTCCCTCGCAGAGGGTAAGTCACGTGTTATTTAATGTGTTGTAGTATACAGTGCCTTCAGAAAGTATTCACACCCCTTGACTTTTTCTAAATTGTGTTGTTACAGCCTGAATTTAAAAAAATCTATTAAATTCAGATTTTGTGTCACTGATCTAAAGACAATGCCTCATAATGTCAAAGTGGAATTTTGTTTGTAGAATTTTTTAAAAATTAACTAGAAATTTAAAGCTGAAATGTCTTGTGTCAATAAGTATTCAACCTCTTTGTTATGGCGAGATTATGGCAAGGTTTTTCAACATCTCGTAAAGAAGGGCACCAATTAGATGGATGGTGTTAAGAGCTAGATGGGAGGGGTTGAATGGAGCTGAAGGGTGGGACTAATAACAACAAGATAACCAATGTAAAACATACGGGGTCTGTACAAATGTACAGTTGAAGTCGGAAGTTTACATACACCTCAGCCAAATACATTTAAATTCAGTTTTTCACAATTCCTGACATTTAATCCTAGTAAAAAAATCCCTGTCTTAGGTCAGTTAGGATCACCACTTTATTTTAAGAATGTGAAATGTCAGAATAATAGTAAAGAGAATGATTTATTTCAGATTGTATTTCTTTCATCACATTCCCAGTGGGTCAGATGTTTACATACTCAATTAGTATTTGGTAGCATTGCCTTTAAATTGTTTAACTTGAGTCAAACGTTTCAGGTAGCCTTCCACAAGCTTCCCATAATAAGTTAGGTGAATTTTGGCCCATTCCTCCTGACAGAGCTGGTGTAACTGAGTCAGGTTTTTAGGCCTCCTTGCTCGCACACGCTTTTTCAGTTCTGCCCACAAATGTTCTATAGGATTGAGGTCAGGGCTTTGTGATGGCCCCTCCAAGACCTTGACTTTGTTGTCCTTAAGCCATTTTGCCACAAATCTGGAAGTATGCCTGGGGTCATTGTCCATTTGGAAGACCCATTTGCGACCAAGCTTCAACTTCCTGAGCGGTATGACAGCTGTGTGGTCCTATCTTGAGATGTTGCTTCAAAATATCCACATAATTTTCCTACCTCATGATGCCGTCTATTTTGTGAAGTGCACAAGTCCCTCCTGCAGCCAAGCATGATGCTTCCACCCCCGTGCTTCACTGTTGGGATGGTGTTCCCCGGCTTGCAAGCCTTCCCCTTTTTCCTCCAAACATAACGATGGTCATTATGGCCAAACATTTCTATTTTTGTGTCATCAGACCAGAGGACGTTTCTCAAAAAAGTACGATCTTTGTCCCCATGTGCAGTTGCAAACCGTAGTCTGGCTTTTTTATGGCAGTTTTGGGGCAGTGGCTTCTTCCTTGCTGAGCGTCCTTTCAGGTTATGTCAATATAAGACTCGTTTTACTGTGGATATAGATACTTTTGTACCTGTTTCCTCCAGCTTCTTCACAAGGTCCTTTGCTGTTGTTCTGGAATTGATTTGTACTTTTTGCACCAAAGTACATTAATCTCTAGGAGACAGAACGCGTCTCCTTCCTGAGCGGTATGACAGCTGTGTGGTCCCATGGTGTTTTTTCTTGCGTACTATTGTTTGTACAGATGAACGTGGTACCATTTTTTTCTGAGGTCTTGGCTGATTTCTTTAGATTTTCCCATGATGTCAAGTAAAGAGGTACTGAGTTTGAAGGTAGGCCTTGAAATACATCTACAGGTACATCTCCAGTTGACTCAAATTATGTCAATTAGCCTATCAGAAGCTTCTAAAGCCATGACATAATTTTCTGGAATTTTCCAAGCTTTTTAAAGGCACAGTCAACTTAGTGTATGTAACTTCTGACCCACTGGAATTGTGATACAGTGAATTATAAGTGAAATAATCTGTCTTTTAACAATTGTTGGAAAAATGCCTTGTGTCAGGCACAAAGTAGATGTCCTAACCGACTTGCCAAAACTATAGTTTGTTAACAAGAAATTTGTGGAGTGATTGGAAAAACTAGTTTTAATGACTAGTAAACTTCTGACTTCAACTGTATGTTTGTATATATATATTGTGTGAGTATTTGTATGTATGTATGGGTATGTGTGTGTATATAGATATATATATTTACCCAAAAAATATATGGGGGATTGGAAATGATGCAGACAATTACATTTTTGGAAGCAACAATCTATCTAACAATCCACCACAGTCACACTACCTACCGCAATATTCACACCACCTACCGCAATATTAAACCTGATCCACCACAGTCACACCACCTACCGCAATATTAAACCTGATCCACCACAGTCACACTACCTACCGCAATATTAAACCTGATCCACCACAGTCACACTACCTACCGCAATATTAAACCTGATCCACCACAGTCACACTACCTACCGCAATATTAAACCTGATCCACCACAGTCACACTACCTACCGCAATATTAAACCTGATCCACCACAGTCACACTACCTACCGCAATATTAAACCTGATCCACCACAGTCACACTACCTACCGCAATATTAAACCTGATCCACCACAGTCACACTACCTACCGCAATATTAAACCTGATCCACCACAGTCACACTACCTACCGCAATATTAAACCTGATCCACCACAGTCACACTACCTACCGCAATATTAAACCTGATCCACCACAGTCACACTACCTACCGCAATATTAAACCTGATCCACCACAGTCACACTACCTACCGCAATATTAAACCTGATCCACCACAATCACACTACCTACCGCAATATTAAACCTGATCCACCACAATCACACTACCTACATAATATTAAACCTGATCCACCACAGTCACACTACCTACCGCAATATTAAACCTGATCCACCACAGTCACACTACCTACCGCAATATTAAACCTGATCCACCACAGTCACACTACCTACCGCAATATTAAACCTGATCCACCACAGTCACACTACCTACTGTCTTTTAACAATTGTTGGAAAAATGCCTTGTGTCAGGCACAAAGTAGATGTCCTAACCGACTTGCCAAAACTATAGTTTGTTAACAAGAAATTTGTGGAGTGATTGGAAAAACTAGTTTTAATGACTAGTAAACTTCTGACTTCAACTGTATGTTTGTATATATATATTGTGTGAGTATTTGTATGTATGTATGGGTATGTGTGTGTATATAGATATATATATTTACCCAAAAAATATATGGGGGATTGGAAATGATGCAGACAATTACATTTTTGGAAGCAACAATCTATCTAACAATCCACCACAGTCACACTACCTACCGCAATATTCACACCACCTACCGCAATATTAAACCTGATCCACCACAGTCACACCACCTACCGCAATATTAAACCTGATCCACCACCTGGATTTTTATTTTTATTGCTTTATTTAAAAAAGAAGGACACCGATTGGTAGATGTGCACACCCAATCACTACAAACATCAAATCAAATGTTATTTGCCACATTCGCCGAATACAACAGGTGGAGACATACAGGCGTCCTTCCTAACTCAGTTGCCGGAGAGGAAGGAAACTGCTCAGGGATTTCACCATGAAGCAAATGGTGATTTTGAAGCATGGGATTCCAGGCTATAATCTTCAGTCGATGGTTGTGACCCCTGGTTGTGTGTGTCTGTGTGTTGTGTTCCAGGTCGTGCGTACCTGGCCCAGGTGCCGTCTTTGTTGAGGCTGCTCATTGAGTCTCTAAGGACAGAGGAGAAGGACTCTGTGAGCAGAGAGAATGTCCTGGGAGCCCTGCAGAAACTCAGCCTCAGGTACACTCACTTCCTCACACACACACATCATTTGGACCACTAACCTGCATGTTATTGTGCTGTATGGTTTAGCATCCTGGTGTGGTGTTGAACTATGTTAACCTATATTACGATATGACAATCTTATACCAGTCCTACTACCTACCGCTCTGTATCCACAGCCGTACTACCACTCTGCATCCACAGCCGTACTACCACTCTGTATCCACAGCCGTACTACCACTCTGTATCCACAGTCATACTACCACTCTGTATCCACAGTCAAACTACCACTCTGTATCCACAGTCAAACTACCACTCTGTATCCACAGTCATACTACCACTCTGTATCCACAGTCATACTACCACTCTGTATCCACAGTCAAACTACCACTCTGTATCCACAGTCACACTAACACTCTGTATCCACAGTCATACTACCACTCTGTATCCTCAGTCACACTACCACTCTGTATCCACAGTCACACTACCACTCTGTATCCACAGTCACACTACCACTCTGTATCCACAGTCACACTACCACTCTGTATCCACAGTCACACTACCACTCTGTATCCACAGTTACACTACCACTCTGTATCCACAGTCATACTACCACTCTGTATCCACAGTCACACTACCACTCTGTATCCACAGTCATACTACCACTCTGTATCCACAGTCATACTACCACTCTGTATCCACAGTCACACTACCACTCTGTATCCACAGTCATACTAACACTCTGTATCCACAGTCACACTACCACTCTGTATCCACAGTCATACTACCACTCTGTATCCACAGTCATACTAACACTCTGTATCCACAATCATACTACCACTCTGGTTAACTATCCACAATCAGCCCTAATAGAGTAAACTAGAGAATTTGATATGCCAGTGTCTCCACTTTTTTCAGAAAACGAATGGTTTTTAAAGGCAAATATTTGCAACAGCTAGTGCTTTCCCGGTCTAACCCTTTGGGCTGTGTTGCTTTCTGTTTGCTCGTTGTGCAACACCTAGTGGTGTCCGGGCCTAACCCTGTGGGCTGTGTTTCTTTTTGTTTGCTTGTTTCTGTGCGTCTGTTTGTGGGTGTGAACACGTGAATGTATGGGTTTTGTGTACGTATCCATGTGTGTGTGTGCGAGCGTGGTGTGTGTTTTTATATGCGTGAGGGTGTATGCATTTGTCTTGTTTGTGTTTCGGTGTGTATGCGTTAACGTCTGTGTGTGTGATCTAGGAGGAGCCAGCAGTCAGCCATGATAGAGGACGGTCTCATTGACTGGCTGGTAGATGAGCTGCAGGACTCTGACTGTCTGTCTGACTACACGCTGGAGTACGCTGTGGCCTTGCTCATGAACCTATGTCTACGCACCAGAGGTAGCCTATGTAAACACCTGGTACACTCATCACGTTGGTACCACCCATACCTGGTACACTCCCTACCTAGTACGACATCCACCTGATGGCACAGTCCATTAGCCTGGTCCCAGATCTATTTGTGCCATCTTGCCAACTCTTAACATATCAATGACAATAGGAGTTGTCTGTACAGCAAAAACAGATCTGGGATCAGGCTACGTTTCCCTAAGATTATTTTCCAGCCGTGACGCAAAAGCACCCAAAACAATTAACAGGCCCTCAGTTGAAACCAATAGAAGCAAAAGTGTTTTGGACGTGGGCTCCGCACCACCTACAGTGAGGGGAAAAAAGTATTTGATCCCCTGTTGATTTTGTACGTTTGCCCACTGACAAAGAAATTATCAGTCTATAATTTTAATGGTAGGTTTATTTGAACAGTGAGAGACAGAATAACAACAAAAAAATCAAGAAAAACGCATGTGAAAAATTTTATAAATTGATTTGCATTTTAATGAGGGAATGTTAATGTTATTCTGTCTCTCACTGTTCAAATAAACCTACCATTAAAATTATAGACTGATAATTTCTTTGTCAGTGGGCAAACGTACAACATCAACAGGGGATCAAATACTTTTTTCCCTCACTGTATACAGGGAACACTGACACAGTCCACATCAGTTGTCTGAAGGGAACTGGGAATTCAGCAACTTTATAGGAATTTTATTAACTTCCACTGTCCTCCAAGAGTTGCTGAAATTCCTCTTCACTTCAGTTCGCTCCTTAAAGACATGCTCCGGAACTTTGGCGACTACTAAGTATTTTTTAAAGCTCCCGCTTTGTGCTGGCTGTGTCAATGTGTAGTCCAAACATGTATAATCTATCAGCAGAATTACTGTTTTACTTCAACTAAACTTTACTTCAACAAAATCCCTAGTTTGACGTTTTTTTCTGGAAGCTGTGACATTTTCTCCAAATATTCCCCCCCATGTGGGCCAGCCAATGAGTTCCTAGCTATTCGAGACTAGCCAACGAGCTTCAGCCCCTCACCATTTCGGTGACATCTAGCAAGCTGCACATCATAGTGGTACGCAATTTTCGGGGACCACTTTTGGATCAGAACTACTGGGTGAAATGTATACAAAAGTACTGGAGCATCTCTTTCATTCATGCACCTTGGCTAAAGAGTTAGGGAAGGGGCAGTGATCCCTTCCCTCTATCTCCCACAGAATTACAATGAGTTAGCTAGTTAGATCTCAAATTACCTATTACAATGTACATCATATTATCTGCTATTCAGCAGACGTTTTTATCCAAAAGCCATTTACAGTTATGCGTCCATTCATTTTCCCGTATGGGACCCATACTACGGTTGGCCCCAGCAGAAATCAAACTCACTACACTTGGCGTTGCAAGAGCCCATGCTCTACCAATTGAGCCACACAGGATCATTTACTTCTACTCATGACTCATCAAAGGAGTGTCTTTGCATACCATCCTGCATCCCACTGCTGGCTTGCTTTTGAAGCTAAGCAAGGTTGGTCCTGGTCAGTCCCTGGATGGGAGACCAGATGCTGCTGGAAGTGGTGTTGGAGGGCCAGTAGGAGGCACTCTTTCTTCAGGTCTAAAAAATAATATTACAATGCCCCTGGGCAGTGATTGGGGACATTGCCCTGTGTAGGGTGCCGTCTTTCGGATGGGACGTTAAACGGGTGTCCTGACTCTCTGTGGTCGCTATAGATCCCATGGCACTTATCGTAAGAGTAGGGGTGTTAACCCTGGTGTCCTTGCTAAATTCCCAATCTGGCCCTCATACCATCACGTCACCAAATCATCCCCAGTCAGACCCGTATCCAACCCTAACCCGTATCTCTGTCATGGTGACTTGTCTTCTTGTTCTGTCAGACCCGTATCCAACCCTAACCCGTATCTCTGTCATGGTGACTTGTCTTCTTGTTCTGTCAGACCCGTATCCAACCCTAACCCGTATCTCTGTCATGGTGACTTGTCTTCTTGTTCTGTCAGACCCGTATCCAACCCTAACCCGTATCTCTGTCATGGTGACTTGTCTTCTTGTTCCAGGAAAGAGGAAGTGTGCTGAGAACCCTAAACACGTGCTGAAGGTTCTCACTGACCTTCTGGGACACGAGAACCATGAGGTAACACACACACTTTCATGGACACACGCACACACATGCACTTACACACACAACTCTCGCACACCCACACACACAGACAGACAACCGCAGTTGTGAATGTACACAAACCACTCACATATAGAAAACACACACACACACTCACAAAGAGAGGTTAATCTGTAAATCTGTTCATCTGCACCAGTCCCAGCTGATCACTAGGCTCATCTGCTTGCTGGCGCAATGGTGGCGTACTGTATGGTGTTCATATCGTCATACAGTCCTTTTCTCATCTCGGGATTTACTGTATTACTGGCTTAGTACACAAGGGGGTGCCAGAAACACCTTATTAATTCAGTAATTTGCTTAGATAACTAGCAAGTAACATTTTAGGGGTCGCATTAATGCAGAATTCATCATTTTTCATGTCTGTTACCAGTAATAATGAAGTAATAATGAATTTCCATGGAGGCTGCTAGCTAAATATGCTAACAAATTGCAAAGACAAGCAGTCCAGCTCACAAAGTTATACATATGAAGGTAGGAGCTCCTGAACGTCATTTTTGGTGAGTTTGGACATTTACAACTGAATGTGAACGAGAGGCGTTGTGCAAATGAACAAAGTTTTAACGTGTGCTTGTCTGAAGCAAGATCAGTACTGTCTCTGAAGCAGCATGGTTACACACTGTGTCTGTGTGGAGTCTGGAGTCACTAGGGCAACGGGCCTGCCTGCTTTGCTTGGAGAAGGAGCAGGCGGCTGAGAACGGAGCGGCAAAAAAAATGCAAGGAAATCAAAAGATACTAGTGGCAGCTGTACAGATAACTCATCCCAAGGGCTTTGACTTCTCAAACACGGCAGAAAACTTACACAAGATGATGCCCCCGTCACCTTATGAATTCAGTAACTTACTTAGATAACGCAAGTTTAACTAAGTTTAACTTGCCAGTTAACGCAGAATTATTCATTTTTTCACGCACATTTTTTTTTTATAAAAAGCTTTAGAAATCTCTTGATGCGTTTTGTAAATACTTCGTATTCTAATTTCTTCTCGACATCAGACTAATATTGTGCTTCAGTTGCACTTTTCCACTCTTTTCCATGAGAATTCACAAAAGGGCGTTCTATCAGCAGACAGCTCTCTGACTGATGTGGAGCTGCTGTTCTCCATCATTCTATCAGCAGACAGCTCTCTGACTGATGTGGACCTGCTGTTCTCCATCATTCTATCAGCAGACAGCTCTCTGACTGATGTGGAGCTACTGTTCTCCATCATTCTATCAGCAGACAGCTCTCTGACTGATGTGGAGCTACTGTTCTCCATCATTCTATCAGCAGACAGCTCTCTGACTGATGTGGAGCTACTGTTCTCCATCATTCTATCAGCAGACAGCTCTCTGACTGATGTGGAGCTACTGTTCTCCATCATTCTATCAGCAGACAGCTCTCTGACTGACGTGGAGCTACTGTTCTCCATCATTCTATCAGCAGACAGCTCTCTGACTGATGTGGACCTGCTGTTCTCCATCATTCTATCAGCAGACAGCTCTCTGACTGATGTGGAGCTACTGTTCTCCATCATTCTATCAGCAGACAGCTCTCTGACTGATGTGGAGCTACTGTTCTCCATCATTCTATCAGCAGACAGCTCTCTGACTGATGTGGAGCTACTGTTCTCCATCATTCTATCAGCAGACAGCTCTCTGACTGATGTGGAGCTACTGTTCTCCATCATTCTATCAGCAGACAGCTCTCTGACTGACGTGGAGCTACTGTTCTCCATCATTCTATCAGCAGACAGCTCTCTGACTGACGTGGAGCTACTGTTCTCCATCATTCTATCAGCAGACAGCTCTCTGACTGACGTAGAGCTACTGTTCTCCATCATTCTATCAGCAGACAGCTCTCTGACTGATGTGGAGCTACTGTTCTCCATCATTCTATCAGCAGACAGCTCTCTGACTGATGTGGAGCTACTGTTCTCCATCATTCTATCAGCAGACAGCTCTCTGACTGATGTGGAGATACTGTTCTCCATCATTCTATCAGCAGACAGCACTCTGACTGATGTGGAGCTACTGTTCTCCATCATTCTATCAGCAGACAGCTCTCTGACTGATGTGGAGATACTGTTCTCCATCATTCTATCAGCAGACAGCACTCTGACTGATGTGGAGCTACTGTTCTCCATCATTCTATCAGCAGACAGCTCTCTGACTGACGTAGAGCTACTGTTCTCCATCATTCTATCAGCAGACAGCTCTCTGACTGATGTGGAGCTACTGTTCTCCATCATTCTATCAGCAGACAGCTCTCTGACTGATGTGGAGATACTGTTCTCCATCATTCTATCAGCAGACAGCACTCTGACTGATGTGGAGCTACTGTTCTCCATCATTCTATCAGCAGACAGCTCTCTGACTGATGTGGAGATACTGTTCTCCATCATTCTATCAGCAGACAGCACTCTGACTGATGTGGAGCTACTGTTCTCCATCATTCTATCAGCAGACAGCTCTCTGACTGATGTGGAGCTACTGTTCTCCATCATTCTATCAGCAGACAGCTCTCTGACTGATGTGGAGCTACTGTTCTCCATCATTCTATCAGCAGACAGCTCTCTGACTGATGTGGAGCTACTGTTCTCCATCATTCTATCAGCAGACAGCTCTCTGACTGATGTGGAGCTACTGTTCTCCATCATTCTATCAGCAGACAGCTCTCTGACTGATGTGGAGGTACTGTTCTCTGGTACTTTTCTGGTAAAATGCCAGATTAACTTTAAGCCAAACATTAGGAAATGTAGCTGGCTACATTCTCTCTATGATATAAAACATTAGAAATATGACGGCCGTGCATCGTTTTTGCAAAGAAGACCTTGCTTTTTCATTGTAAGCTTATTTACTTGTGTGGCTGCCAGCCAAATAGCATTGCACTTCTGTTGTCATCTGATGAAAATGAAGCTATTTTCTGCTGAATGTGTTGCACTAATGTATTTTCTGTGAAGGAAAACTATAGTTGCACGTCCCTGTTCACTCTATCGAGGCAAAAAAATACTGTTGACTTTCAATATAAAACGTGACCCCTGACAATACACAGTTTTCTCCCATTGTGCTATTTACAAACAAAAACATGACTGGCTCAAATGTTCTGGGGAACTGCGGTAAGCTTCATAACGTCAAATAATGTGACCAATGAAATGAGAAAGCGATCTGCTTTATCCTCTAACATATTGCACAAGTTAACTGCAGGTATTTACTTAAAAAGTAGTTACATTCTTATATTTGTATTGGGAAAAACTTCAAATAAATTGATGATATTGAAAAACCATCCCGTGGCTATTTCCAAAAGTCCTTGGTATATGGTATAGCGCCCAAGCCTACTGTACAGCTGCCGTCTTGTGAGCTCTGCTTCAGTTTTACTATTTTGTGATTCTTTTGGCCTTTTTGTATCCGCTATGATTATTATGATTGATAAGAACTTTTGAACATCCGATCGGCAGTTACTAACCTCAATTCTGGCTTAAACTTCGACTCGTCTTCCCTGGGCTCTTTGTGTAATTCTGATCAAATGTTCCGGCTATCCAAGAGGAAACGCAGCCAGGAAAAGAGGCAGGAGAGGGGAAGTCCTGGCGAGATTAAGGCGAAGGGAAAACCGGCCACCTCTTCCCTCCATTCTATTTGCCAATGTACAGTCTCTTGGTAATAACATGGATTACCTCCGATCGCAGATTTGTTATCAAAGGGATTCTCGTAACTGCAATATTCTCTGCTTTTCTGAAACATGGCTCTACCCCCCATGGCTCTACCCCCCATGGCTACCCCCATGGCTACCCCCATGGCTCTACCCCCATGGCTATACCCCCATGGCTATACCCCCCATGGCTATACCCCCCATGGCTATCCAACTTGATGGATTCTTCATTCACAGAGCAGACAGGACATTGGATTGAGGGAAATTGAGAGGGGGAGGGGTATGCCTCGTCAACAACAGCAAATGGTGTGCTGACTCGTGCACAGTGGAAGTCTCGATCCTATTGTTCACCCGTCTTGGAATACCTGATAGTCAAATGCCGACCTGTTATCGTGACTGCTATATATGTTCCACCTCGGGACAATAAAAACAACAAGCTGGTACTTAATGTACGAGGCTATAAACAAGCCGGAAGCCATGCACCCGGAGGCTGCTTTCCTGTTTCCTGGTTGCCAGTGATTTGAATTCCAAGTCATTAAGACACATGATGCCCAGCTTCCATCAACACTTCTCCTTCACCACATAATCGAGGACAACAACCACCCGAGCCACTGCCTGTTCACCCCGCTATCATCCAGAAGGCCAGGTCAGTACAGGTGCATCAAAGCTGGGACCGAGAGACTGAAAAACAGCTTCTATCTCAAGGCCATCAGACTGTTAAACAGCCACCACTAACATTGAGTGGCTGCTGCCATCGTACTGACTTAAATCTCTAGCCACTTCAAATAATAGAAAATTGGATTTAACAAGTGCATCACTAGCCACTTTAAACGATGCCATTTATATAATGTTTACATATCCTACATTACTCATCTCACATGTATATACTGTACTATATACCATCTACTGCATCTTGCCTATGCCGGTCAGCCATCGCTCATCCATATATTTATATGTACATACTCGTATTCATTCCTTTACTCTTGTGTGTATAAGGT
The DNA here is from genome assembly GCA_030435695.1 of Brachymystax lenok tsinlingensis. NCBI lineage: Eukaryota > Metazoa > Chordata > Actinopteri > Salmoniformes > Salmonidae > Brachymystax > Brachymystax lenok. The sequence goes on from CM059793.1 coordinate 5,750,716, forward strand.
AGTTGTTGTTATGAAATTGTTAGATTACTTGTTAGATACTACTGCATGGTCGGAACTAGAAGCACAAGCATTTCGCTACACTCGCATTAACATCTCGCATCTGCTAACCATGTGTATGTGACAAATAAAATTAGATTTGATTTGATAGGGGCGATAGAGTCCTTGACCTCTGATATACTCTACCCGCAAGCATACAAAGACCTCCCTCGTCCCAAATCAAAGACCTCCCTCGACCTCCCTCGTCCCAAATCAGATCATGACTCTATAGTCCTGCTTCCTGTTTACAAGCAGAAGTGCAATCAGGAAGTACCCGTGCTGTGCTCAGTTGAGAAGTGGTCCTCCGTATCGGAGGCTATGCTACAAGACTGCTTTGCTAGCGTCGATAGCATTGATGAGCTAACCACCTCAGTCACCGGCTTCATTGGGAAATGCATCGCTGACGTTGTCCCCACAGTCAAGGTTCACTGCTTTCCCAATCAAAATCCCTGGATTAACACTGAGGTTGGTGCTAAGCTATATGGACAGGGCTACCGCACACAGGGCTACCGCAGCCAACCCTGAGGCTACGGCTGAGGACATGAAGAAGTCCCGCTACGACCTCCGCAGAGCCATCAAACAAGCAAAAGTTGTAATGATGGTGAAAGGTCTGTCCGTAATAAAGAGATGCTCTGCTTTTTTGACACAACACTCCAAAAAGCAAGTCCTGCAGCCGTACGTGAACGTGTACTTACAGGCCTGTGTATGTTTTTACAGATTCGGCCGTACGTGAACGGAACTCTGTATAGCATCCTGTGTATTCATGCAGTGCGAGAGGAAGCCAAGGAGATGGTTAGTGTCTGTGTGTGTGTGTGGTTTAAGAGATCAACATTGTTGGGATTGATTTCCGTTTGTGTGGGGCTCAGTTGCTAAAAGCGTGGCGCTTGCAATTCCCATCTGTCCAGTACGAAAAAGTATGAAAAATGTATCCACTCACTACTGTAAGTCACTCTGGATAAGAGCGTCTGCTAAATGACAAAGATTGTGTGTGTGTATGTCTAGAGTATGGAGGAGATCCTTCGCTGCTACAGTAAAGAGGAGAACCCAGAGCTCAACAGGCAGATTGAGTTCATTATTAAACAGCTCAACTCAGGTCAGTCACACACACACACACAACATTGACACGCACCAGCACAATATACTGTGTATTTGGAAAGAATTCAGACCCCTTCACATTTTCCACATTTTGTTACATTACAGCCTTATTCTAAAATCGATTAAATAGTTTTTTCCCCCCTCATCAATTTACAAACAATACCCCATAATGACAAAGCAAAAACAGGTTTTTAGAATTTTTTACAAATGTATAAAAAATATTGTTGTGGAAATTCGAGAGAGACTTGGTCATTTCTTCAAACAATCATCTTTCATTAATATTGATTTAATTATTGCAATAATGAAACCGTCAGCCCAACAGTCTTGACTGAGAGTCTAACGAATAATGAAAAAAAACAGACATCTTATATAAGATGACTATAATGCTTTAGTCATGCAGATCAAGGGGCATCATAAGCTATCCTGGGTTCATTGTGTTTTTATCTGCACCTGGCATTACCTTAACCCCCTGACCCTAGCCTAGTTTCCCAGATGCCAGGATGTCTAAGAACCATTGAGGCCTTTGTTCTACTCTTCTCTGTCCCAGTTAAAACCACCCCACATCCTGTCTATGGAATGCCAGCTGTAGGTTTTATCACCAAGTCAATCAATTGTCAGCTCAAGCCCCAGAGACCCAACTCGAACCACAGACACAGATGAGAGGGTACTCGTCAACCCTTATTTGATGCATAAACATTATTTTAACATAATCTTAAATATCACATTTACTTAAGTATTCAGACCCTTTACTCAGTACTTTGTTGAAGTTCCTTTGGCAGGGATTGCAGCCTAAAGTCTTATTGGGTGTGACGTTACAAACTTGGCACACCTTTATTTGGGGAGTTTCTCCCATTTATTCTCTGCAGATCCTCTCATGCTCTGTCAGGTTGGATGGGGAGTGTCACTGCACAGCTATTTTCAGGTCTGTCCAGAGATGTTTGATCGTGTTCAAGTCGGGGGCTCTGGCTGGGCCACTCAAGGACATTCAGAGACTTGTCCCGAAGCCACTTATGAGTTGTCCTGGCTGTGTGCTTAGGGTCGTTGTCCTGTTGGAAGGTGAACCTTCGTCCCAGTCGGAGGTCCTGAGTGCTCTGGAGCAGGTTTTCATCAAGGATCTCTCTGTACTTTGCTCCGTTCATCTTTCCCTCAGTCCTGACTAGTTTCCCAGTCCCTGCCACTGAAAAATATCCCCACAGCATGATGCTGCCACCACCATGCTTCACCGTAGGGATGGTGCCAGGTTTCCTCCAGACGTGATGCTTGGCATTCAGGCCAAAAATAGTCTTGTTTCTCATGATCTGAGATTCCTTTAGGTGCCTTTTGGCAAACTCCAAGCGGGCTGTCACATGCCTTTTAATGAGGATTGGCTTCCGGTCTGGCCACTCTACCATAAAGTTCTGATTGGTGGAGTGCTCCAGAGACCTTCTGGAAGGTTCTCCCATCTCCACAGAGAAACTCTGGAGCTCTGTCAGAGTGACCATCGGTTTCTTGGTCACCTCCCTGACCAAGGCCCTTCTTCCCCGATTGCTCAGTTATTCTAGGAAGATTTCTAAAAACGTGTTTTCACTTTGACATTATGGAGTATTGCGTGTAGATTGATGAGGGGGAAAAAACTATTTCATCCATTTTTAAATTCGGTCTGTAACGTAACGAAATGTGTAAAAAGTCAAGGGGTCTGAATACTTTCTGAATGCTCTGTATATAGTGTACACACAAGCACATGTTCATCCTTTTTCACGCTGGCATGCTCAGAGTACACAAACATAACATGAGGCATTCTAATTCTATTTATAAACTGGGTGGTTCCAGCCCTGAATGCTGATTGGCTGACAGCCATGGTATATGAGTCCGTATACCACGGGAATGACAAAACGTTTGTTTTCACTGCTCTAATTACATTGGTAACCAGTTTATAATAGCAATAAGGCACCTCAGGGGTTTGTGATATATGGCCAATGTACCACAGCTAAGGGCTGTGTCCAGGCACTCTGTGATGCGTCGTGCCTAAGAACAGCCCTTAGCCGTGGTATATTGGCCATATACCACACCCTCTCATGCCCTATTGCTTAAGTATAGTACACACACACATCTACATACACTGTTTTGTTGGGAGGTCACTGTATGTACAAGCTGTAGTTTCTTCATGTTCTATTTGACCTCGTGTCTCTTTTCCAACCAGGGGAGGTGACTGAACAGGGACCAGAGTCCGATGACGAAGAGGAGGATGACGATGATGAGGTAAGCTCGTCATCTCACCCTCGTTGCCATGTTGATCATGATCTGGACACACAGGCAAATGTCCAAAGACGAATCGCCTCTGTCCCCTAGACACTCCTCCACAGATGGGACACATACTCCTACCTACCGACCCTGCCGGCTGCCACATACACACACTCCTACTAACCCTCGCACACTCGCCATTTGTCAAACCATCCCAGAATCCTTTGAACCACACACACACACATTCCTGCCTCAAGAACGCCTCCCAAAAAAAGAGATATGAAAAGAGAGGGAGGGGATCAACGATAAAACATACTATATTTGACGTCTTTCCCAGCAAGACACAGATATTAGGTGTCTAATGGGGCTGCCAGATTGGATTCTCTGGGAAAGTGGGTTATCAGATAAGGGCCACAGCAGTGCCTTGGGACCCGGGGTCACCCAGGTGTATGCTGGGTTTGAGAATGTGTGTGTGTGTTGGTGGATATGTGCCCCCATTCGCTGACCCTCTACTAGCAAATATGTGAAACGCTGTACTTCCGTTGACAAGTGAGATCAGTACAAAGTGAAACCACCCTATCATGCCAAATGTGATGCCATTCTAGAAAATCTCCCTAATAACCTAGAATAATTGTGTTACCATTTTAGCTTATAGTAGAATGGTGCCATTGTTGGTGTTATCGGCATTGATCACATCCTTTCCACGTAAAGGGAGAAACAGCGCCACTGTTCGCCCCCCAGCACCTAGGTTATTGTTTTTGAAAGGAGTGTCCGGCAGTGTAGTAAAAAGAGAAATCGCAACACACACATTCTCCCTGTTCTATCGCATGTGCGTTGATGTCCAAGGGGGAAAAAAAAACTGTGTTCGCTGTTGAACTCTCCCAAACTGACGTGACTGTTTCACCGGACTTCAGTTTTAAGGTCTTTACAAACATACCCATCAATCACCAATACTGCTTCTCTGTCCATGGTCTCACGGCTATCCCACAGACTTCACTTCTCTCCCAGTACAATCTTATGTCATGCTATTCTCAGATGGGTCGTGTTCATTAGGGAATGCAACAGAAAACGTTTTGCAACGAAAAACGAAAATTACTTTCTTATTGGACTAGTCCATGTAGTCGGCCCCTGTTTCAGTCTGTTTTCTTATGTTTGGTGCCAAATGAACACAACCCTGGTGTGGATCTATCAGGGTTGAGGTCAATTCCAGTTCTCTTCAGTAAAATTAGGGAAATTGTTTTGTTCTATGATGACCGTGTCCTGTTTTTGTAACAGGAAGACGCGATAGAGACGGACCTGGACAAAGAGGAAGTGCTTCAGCTGCAGCCCAGAGAGTTGTCCGGAGAGACACTACTAACCACAGAGTACCTGGGGGTGAGACACACACACACACACACACACACAATGCTACACTGAACAGATCTGGGACCAGTTATTATGGCACCTTGTTTGGCTCATTGCCGTTGGCCTGTGATTTTAATTGTGTGTGTGTGTGTCCAGATCATGACCAACATGGCGACAAGGGTGAAGAGGAGATCGGCAGCTCCTCCTGGACGGAGTGTCGATGAACCCCTGCAGCGACCTGTGACCCCCAGCTCCCACCGAAACACAAACCTCATGCAAGTAGTACACACACACACACACACACACACACATATACTGTATACGCACAACATAAAGCAATGCGTTCTGGACTAGAGGCTCTTAGTATCGGATGCTGCCGACCCCGTGGTCAATACAGTATTTGCCAGTACCCAGTGAATAGGGAAGGCTAATGTTACAGCATAATGTATTGGTGTCCCTCAGAACGTCAGAGTGGTGTCAGACAATACCCGGAGTAGATAACTAATGTGTTGGTGTCCCTCAGAACGTCAGAGTGGTGTCAGACAATACCCGGAGTAGATAACTAATGTGTTGGTGTCCCTCAGAACGTCAGAGTGGTGTCAGACAATACCCGGAGTAGATAACTAATGTGTTGGTGTCCCTCAGAACGTCAGAGTGGTGTCAGACAATACCCGGAGTAGATAACTAATTTATTGGTGTCCCTCAGAACGTCAGAGTGGTGTCAGACAATACCCGGAGTAGATAACTAATGTATTGGTGTCCCTCAGAACGTCAGAGTGGTGTCAGACAATACCCGGAGTAGATAACTAATGTGTTGGTGTCCCTCAGAACGTCAGAGTGGTGTCAGACAATACCCGGAGTAGATAACTAATGTGTTGGTGTCCCTCAGAACGTCAGAGTGGTGTCAGACAATACCCGGAGTAGATAACTAATGTATTGGTGTCCCTCAGAACGTCAGAGGGGTGTCAGACAACCTATGTATTGGTGTCCCTCAGAACGTCAGAGTGGTGTCAGACAATACCCGGAGTAGATAACTAATGTATTGGTGTCCCTCAGAACGTCAGAGTGGTGTCAGACAATACCCGGAGTAGATAACTCATATTTTGGGCTTTTTGTTAAGTATTCCATGAAGTATTCCGTTAAGTATTCTAAGAACAAATGAATGACCCAATAGCCGTGACAGACAGTCAACAAATATAGCAGCCAAGTGCCAATACACTGCTTTAGGAACAGTGAATTAGCCTAGTGTTTAAAATGGGACTGACATTTATCTGTCCGTGCAAGTACAAAGAAAGCACCAACTAAGAAAGTACTTCGAAGAGGCCATGAAAATACAAAGAGGACCAATAGAATACTACGCACCAACCAGGGACATGCTGAAAATCATTCAAGGTGTGTATAACACATTCATAAGTCACCTACAGTGCTGTAAAACACATTTGACCCCCTTTCTGATTTTCTCTGCTTTTGCATATTTTTGTTACTGAATAATTATCAGATCTTAAACCAAAATCTAATATTAGATAAAGCAATTACCTACTTATTTCAATGTTATACAGCACCCTATGCCCCTGTGTGAAAAAGTAATTGCCCCTTTTACACTCAGTAACTGGTTGTGTCACCTTCAGCTGCAATGACTCCAGCCAAACTTACGCTTTCCCTTTTTAATTCCCTATTAAATAGCCACCAATCAGCTGCACAAATGAGGGTTGTGACAGTGGTGCTAATGAGGAAGTGTTCGACCCCTCAGTTCCAATGCTCCTTTAAGCCGTTTGTTTTGTTTTATTCAAAAGTGTGTATTGTAGCCATGTCTCAAGATTAACCAGGATCGGATCCAGTCATAACTTCAATTGGACTACCCATCTCAGTTTTGTGATTTATACCGTGCAGGTTTATGTGTTCAGTTGTAGGTGAAGACTGCTGAGTTTTCTAATCACATTTATTGTGTGTGGAATGGGAGTTTATTGCAATCTGATTGTATTTATTTTTTATTTAGCCTTTATTTAACTAGGCAAGTCAGTTAAGAACAAATTCTTATTTACAATGACGGCCTTGTATGAATAATACCGTTTTTTGCCATCACTTTATGAATGAACAAACCATTGTGTAACTGAGTTCACTTGAACTCATTTAACAAACTGGACTCTTTTTAGGCCCGAGATACTTGACTTCAAGTAAAAAAAAACGTTACATAAAAAATGGCCGGAGCCTTGGGACTCTTGAGTGCTCGGTCTGGACCACAGGAGGTGTAACCAGTGACTCTCTTATTGGCATGGATCTGTGTGGAAGTTCTGAGCAAGCCCTCCCTCTGACACACAACCTTCCTACATCTTCTGCTTTATGTGTATTTACTTCACCTTTATTTAACCAGGTAGGCTAGTTGAGTTATTATTTACAACTGCGACCTGGCCAAGATAAAGCAAAGCAGTGCGACACAAACAACAGGAATAAACAAACATACAGTCAATAATACAGTAGAAAAAGTCTATATACAGTGTGTGCCAATGAGGTAAGGCAATAAATAGGCCATAGTGGCGAAGTAATTACAATATAGCAATTAAACACTGGAGTGATAAATGTGCAGAAGATGAATGTGCAAGTAGAGGTACTGGGGTGCAAAGGAGCAAAATAAATAAATAACAGTATGGGGATGAGGTATTTGGATGGGCTATTTACAGATGGGCTATGTGCAGGTGCAGTGATCTGTGAGCTGCTCTGACAGCTGGTGCTTAAAGCTAGTGAGGGAGATAGGAGTCTCCAGCTTCAGTGATTTTTACAGTTCGTTCCAGTCATTGGCAGCAGAGAACTGGAAGGAAAGACGGCCAAAGGAGCAATTGGCTTTGGGGGTGACAAAGTGAAATATACCGGCTGGAGCGCGTGCTATGGGTGGGTGCTGCTATGGTGAACAGTGAGCTGAGATAAGGCAGGGCTTTACCTAGCAAAGACTTGTTGATGACCTGGAGCCAGGTCATTGCCCAAAGTCAAGGATCGGTAGGATAGTCAGTTTTACGAGGGTATGTTTGGCAGTGAAGGATGTTTTGTTGCGAAATAGGAAGCCGATTCTAGATTTAATTTTGGATTGGAGATGCTTAATGTGAGTCTGGAAGGAGAGTTTACAGTCTATCCAGACACCTAGGTATTTGTAGTTGTCCACATATTCTAAGTCAGAACCATCCAGAGTAGTGATGCTAGACGGGCGGGCAGGTGCGGGCAGTGATCGGTTGAGGCCACGGAAGGAGAGTTGCATGGCATTGAAGCTCGTCTGGAGGTTAGTTAACACATTTATCTCCAGAGGTTGTACAGTCGTGGCCAAATGTTTTGAGAATGACACAAATATACATTTTCACAAAGTCTGCTGCCTCAGTTTGTATGATGGCAATTTGCATATGTTCCAGAATGTCATGAAGAGTGATCAGATGAATTGCAATTAATTGCAGTCCCTCTTTGCCATGCAAATGAACTGAATCCCCCCAAAACATTTCCACTGCATTTCAGCCCTGCCACAAAAGGACCAGCTGACATCATGTCAGTGATTCTCTTGTTAACACAGGTGTGAGTGTTGACCAGGACAAGGCTGGAGATCACTCTGTCATGCTGATTGAGTTTGAATAACAGACTGGAAGCTTAAAAAGGAGGGTGGTGCTTGGAATCATTGTTCTTCCTCTTTCAACCATGGTTACCTGCAAGGAAACACGTGTCGTCATCATTGCTTTGCACAAAAAGGGCTTCACTGGCAAGGATATTGCTGCCAGTAAGATTGCACCTAAATCAACCATTTATCGCATCATCAAGAACTTCAAGGAGAGCGGTTCAATTGTTGTGAAGAAGGCTTCAGGGCGCCCAAGAAAGTCTAGCAAGCACCAGGACCGTCTCCTAAAGTTGATTCAGCTGCTGGATCGGGGCATCACCAGTACAGAGCTTGCTCAGGAATGGCAGCAGGCAGGTGTGAGTGCATCTGCACGCACAGTGAGGCAAATACTTTTGGAGGATGGCCTGGTGTCAAGAAGGGCAGCAAAGAAGCCACTTCTCTTCAGGAAAAACATCAGGGACAGACTGATATTCTGCAAAAGGTACAGGGATTGGACTGCTGAGGACTGGGTTAAAGTCATTTTCTCTGATGAATCCCTTTCCGATTGTTTGGGGCATCCGGAAAAAAGCTTGTCCGGAGAAGACAAGGTGAACGCTACCATCAGTCCTGTGTCATGCCAACAGTAAAGCATCCTGAGACCATGTGTGGGGTTGCTTCTCAGCCAAGGGAGTGGGCTCACTCACAATTTTGCCTAAGAACACAGCCATGAGTAAAGAACATCCTCCGAGAGCAACTTCTCCCAACCATCCAGGAACAGTTTGGTGACGAACAATGCCTTTTCCAGCATGATGGAGCACCTTGCCATAAGGCAAATTCTGACAAACTCCAAGCATTGATTATGCAAGAATGGGCTGCCATCAGTCAGGATGTGGCCCAGAAGTTATTTGACGGCATGCCAAGGCGGATTGCAGAGGTCTTGAAAAAGAAGGGTCAACACTACAAATATTGACTCTTTGCATTAACTTCATGTAATTGTCAATAAAAGCCTTTGACACTTATAAAATGCTAGTAATTATACTTCAGTATTCCATAGTAACATCTGACAAAAATATCTAAAGACCCTGAAGCAGCAAACTTTGTGGAAATTAATAGTTGTGTAATTCTTAAAACTTTTGGCCACGACTGTAGTCTTACAACTTCAAGGTGACGTACTTGATATTCGTCGGACTCAACAACATCTCCAAACTCTAATCCACCAGGAATTCAGACGTCTGAGTGAAGAGCAACAACAGAGCACCATGGAATTCCAAGACTCACTGAGCACTCTCACCCACAAGCTAACAGAGCTCACTGAGCACTCTCACCCACAAGCTAACAGAGCTCAGTGGGCACTCTCACCCACAAGCTAACAGAGCTCACTGAGCACTCTCACCCACAAGCTAACAGAGCTCAGTGGGCACTCTCACCCACAAGCTAACAGAGCTCAGTGGGCACTCTCACCCACAAGCTAACAGAGCTCAGTGGGCACTCTCACCCACAAGCTAACAGAGCTCAGTGGGCACTCTCACCCACAAGCTAACAGAGCTCAGTGAGCATGGAAGGGAAGTTACTGCTGCCATGGACAGGCAGTTTGAATACCAAAGAACCCAACTCTCTCACCTTCTAGTGGTGCCTGAAACATCACCACACTGAGGTCCTCAAGGATGTGAATTCAGTATTTTCTCCTCTGGTTAACACTGTAGACCACTTGCAGACAGAGCTTTCCACTAGGCACCTTTGTTTGTACAGAGCTTCTCTGGTGTCCACTTCTGTTCAGACCACTGAGGGCCAGGCTGGCACCTCAGAACAGCCAAGACAAAGCCATGCTGCAGCCACCTCCTACAGTTTCCCAAGCCAGACCATCAACAACAGCCAGAGTCTCCAGCCAAGACCACTCCGGTGTTCTGTTGGAGAGGGACATTCTCCGGGCTGCATGTCCAAATCAGTATCAAGTAACACCCTCCAGAAACCACAAACCGTACAACAAGTCAACACACCTAACTCCCATCACAAGAACGACTATACTACTCTGGCTGCTCTGACCAGAGCTGAAACCCCAAGAGTCACTGCCTGCACCCACCCACAGACATCCTCTTCCTTTCAGCCAATACCGCACCAGCTGGTGTTACCCCCGTCTGTAGGCCCTTGGACAGGAAGAGTCATCCTGGACACCGGGTCATCCTACACGTTGCTCTATGAGAAGCTATGGAAGGAGGTGAGAGGTCCACAATACAACATGAAGCCGTGGACAGAAGGTCCATTTATATCTGGCTGAGGGTGAGGCTAAACAAACACTTGGATGGAGTGAGGTGGAGTTCCGCCTGTGTAACCACTCCTATATGATTCCTTATGTTATTCTGCCTTCCAAGACCCTGGCTTTTTCTTTCATGTTGGTAATTGATTTCATGTACTTCTGTGGTGTCCAAATTGACATTTCTTCCGAGTCGAAGCTACGAAGTTGCATGATTGGGCTCCCACGTGTGACAGTCTTCTCTGCTGTTGCTCCGGTACAGTTAACCCCTGGTAATCCGGTTGACTTCAGAGATTTCTGATAGCCTTTATTGTGTGTGGAACTGGAGTTTATTGCAGTCTGTTTGTATGAGTTTATTGCAGTCTGTTTGTATGAGTTTATTGCAGTCTGTTTGTATTAATGAGACCGGTTTTATGAATCACTTTATGTTTGGACAAACATTGCGTGACTGAGGTGACTTGAGTTGACTTTCATTTACCGGGCTGGACTCTTTTTAGGCCAGAGTGGAATGATAGCAGAAATAGACTGGTAACCAGGCTATGTGTTACTGTATGAGTGTGTCACGGATCCCTCATTGCGCACCCCTGGTCCCTATTTCCACTGATTGTATTTGTATAAGTGTGCCCTTTGTTCACCATGGTCCTGTCGATTATTGTTCCAATGTCCGTTGGTCGTGTGAGTACCTGTGCTGTGTTGTTTTGGCTTTCATGCCACATATATTGTGTAGATGATTACAGGGTCTTGTCCCGTGTGTTAATCGTTGTGCGATTGTGTATTTGTGTACTCCTTGCTCTTTTGTTTGGGTTTCTACCCTGTGTTTTGTAATCCAGTCAGTCAACAGTGCCAAAAGGTGGTCAGACAGCCTGAATCAAACGGCTAGCAGGATGTGTCCCTCCCTCCCTGGATGTCTAGGTCCTCAGGGCTCAGGTTCTGCACCGACATTGTTCCCCCGTTGGACCCGCTGAATAACCCGCTCAATAACCCACTGAATAACTAGCTGAATCACTGGCTGAATAAATCGCTCAATAACCCACTGAATAACCCGCTGAATAACCCACTGGCTGAATAACCCGCTGAATAACCCACTGAATAACCCGCTGAATAACCCACTGAATAACCAGCTGAATAACCAGCTGAATAACCCAATCAATAACCCACTGAATAACCAGCTGAATCACTGGCTGAATAACCTGCTGAATAACCCGCTCAATAACCCGCTGAATAACCAGCTGAATCACTGGCTGAATAACCCGCTCAATAACCCACTGAATAACCAGCTGAATCACTGGCTGAATAAATCGCTCAATAACCCACTGAATAACCAGCTGAATCACTGGCTGAATAACCTGCTGAATAACCCGCTCAATAACCCACTGAATAACCAGCTGAATCACTGGCTGAATAACCAGATGAATAACCCGCTCAATAACCCGCTGAATCACTGGCTGAATAACCCGCTCAATAACCCACTGAATAACCAGCTGAATAACCCACTGAATAACCAGCTGAATAACCGGCTGAATAACCCACTGAATAACCAGCTGAATCACTGGCTCAATAACCCGCTCAATAACCCACTGAATAACCAGCTGAATCACTGGCTGAATAACCAGCTGACTCAACCGAGCGACAACAATGGCCCCTGCTAGAGTTTAGGAGGTTTAAGATGTACTGTAGCGTGCTGTCAGTCCATTGTTTCCAGGCCTAAGTGCCAGTGCTTCCCAGGACTAGCGATGAGAAATCAGAGGAGAAAGTATGGTAAAGTGGTACACTGTTATTGTCAGGGCATTATCAGGGCAGAGGCCAGCAGTTGTAAGCCAAAGCAGTTGTGAGTAACAGACACACTGTATGTTACTCTTGGGATTCTCTAAATCGAGTGTTGTAACAATAGCCTGGTCCCAGATCTGTTTGTGCTATCCAACTCCTAGTAGGCAAGACGGCACCAGCGGATCTGGGATCAGGGATCAGGCTATTATAATGAATGACACCTTGCCTGCGGTCTGGAGGGACAGAGACCTGGGGATGAGAATGGTGTTCGAGCAGCTGCAGCATATTCTGTCTTAACAGATCTGCAGATAATAACAACATGAGGTATTTCAACCAATGAAGAAGTCTAAGTTTGACTAAGACAGTAGTCTGTGTAATGTTCTGTTCTGTGTAATGAGTCTAATACTAAGTCAATCAGTTGAGTCTAGTGTCCTTACCCTGATGTTGTTATTGATTGTGTGTGGTTTGTAGGGACTTTCGAGGAGGCAGCGAGGGCGGCAGGGGTGGGGTAGGGTACCCGTTGAGCAGACAGAGGAGCGAGAACAGCCTGCCCCCGTCCCGCTACAGCACCCGCCCCCCCACCCGCTCCGGCAGCCGGCCCAGCACCAGCGAATCCCTGCACCACTCCATGGGTAGGTGAAACTGTATCTTTTGTGTCAGCATGGGCGTGTGTGTGCAGACAGCGGATAAAACATATTTTTATTCATTTTATTTAGTGGGTAGATCAGTTTTAATATTGCAGATAGATTGTAGCTTCCATCAATGTAATTGTCTGCATCACTTCCAATCCCCCCATATATTTTTTTGCAAATATATATATACAGTACCAGTCAAAAGTTTGGACACACCTACTTGTTCAAGGGTTTTTCTTTATTTGTACTATTTTCTACATTGTAGAATAATAGTGAAGACATCAAAACTATAAGAAATATGGAATCATGTAGTAACCAAAAAAAGTGTTAAACAAATCAAATCAAATATATATTTTAGATTCTTCAAAGTAGTCACCTTTTTCCATGATGGCAGCTTTGCACACTTTTGGCATTCTCTTAACCAGCTTCATGAGGTAATCACCTGGAATGCATTTCAATTAACAGGTGTGCCTTGTGAAAGGTTCATTTGTAGAATTTTTTCCTTAATGCGTTTGAGCCACTCAGTTGTGTTGTGACAAGGTAGGGTTGGTATACAGACAATAGCCCTATTTGATAAAAGACCAAGTCCATATTATGGCAATAACAGCTCAAATAAGCAAAGAGAAACAACAGTCCATCATTACTTTAAGACATGAATTTCAGTCAAAGCGAGAAATTTCAAAAACGTTGAAAGTTTCTTCAAGTGCAGTCTCAAAAACCATCAAGTGCTGTGATGAAACTGGATCTCATGAGGACCGCCACAGGACAGGAAGACCCAGAGTTACCTCTGCTGCAGAGGATAAGTTAATTAGAGTTACCAACCTCAGAAATTTCAGCCCAAATAAATGCTTCACAGAGTTCAAGTAACAGACACATCTCAACATCAACTGTTCAGAGGAGACTGCGTGAATCAGGCCTCCATGGTCGAATTGCTTTAAAGAAACTGCTACTAAAGGACACCAATCAGAAGAAGAGACTTGCTTGGGCCAAGAAACACGAGATAATGGACATTAGACTGGTGGAAATCTGTCCTTTGGTCTGCTGAGTCCAAATTTTAGATTTTGGGTTCCAACCGCCGTGTCTTTGTAAAACGCAGAGTAGGTGAACGGATGATCTCTGCATGTGTGGTTCCCACCATGAAGCATGGAGGAGGCGGTGTGATGGCGTGGGGGTGCTTTGCTGGTGACATTGTCAGTGATTAATTTAGAATTCAAGGCACATTTAACCAGCATGGCTACCACAGAATTCTGCAGTGATACACCATCCCATCTGGTTTGTGCATAGTGGGACTTTTTCTACAGGACAAAGACCCAACACACCTCCAGTCTGTTTAAGGACTATTTGACCAAGGAGGAGAGTGTTGGAGTGTTGGATCAGATGACCTGGCCTCCACAATCACCCGACCTCAACCCAATTGAGATGGTTTGGGCTGAGTTGGACCGCAGAGTGAAGGAAAAGCAGCCAACAAGTGCTCAGCATATGTTGGAACTCCTTCAAGACGGTTGGAAAAGCATTCCAAGTGAAGCTGGTTGAGAGAATGCCAAGAGTGTGCAAAGCTGTCATCAAGGCAAAGGGTGGCCACTTTGAAGAATCTAAAATCTAAAATATTCTTGTTTTAACACTTTTTTTGGTAACTACATGATTTTGATGTCTTCACTATTATTCTACAATGTAGAAAATATATTAAAAAAAAAAGAAAAACCCTTCAACAAGTAGGTGTGTCTAAACTGTTGACTGGTACCAACACTACCGGTCCAACGTTTTAGAACACCTCCACATTCCAGGGTTTTTCTTTATTTTTACTATTTTCTACATTGTAGAATAATAGTGAAGACATCAAAACTATTAAATAAAACATATGGAATCATGTATTTTTTGGTGATCCAATACGTAATACAGTGCACTCATCATAATTTGGTTGTAATCCAGAGAGGTACGAAAGGGTTTCTAGATCCTCTGAGGCTGTGGAGGGATCCAAATTGTGGATTTAAAAGAAAACATGAATCCCCAGCATACAATGACACCTTTGTTTTTAAACCCTGGATTTCTAACCCCTTGATATTATTGTTGGATCTGATTTTAATAGCTAACCTTTCAATGGCCATAATAAATAGATATGCTGATAGTGGACAACCTTGTTTTACTCCTCTTGACAGTTTAAAACTTTCTGAGAAGTAGCCATTATTTACTATTTTACACCTAGGATTACTATACATGACTTTAACCCATATTATAAGAGGTTTTCCAAAATTGAAATGTTCCAGGCATTTAAATATAAACTCCAGACGTACTTTATCAAAGTCAGATATGAAAACCAGGCCTGGTTTCCCAGATTTTTCATAGTGTTCTTTTGTTTCAAGTACTTGCCTTATATTATCTCCAATGTATTGTCCATGTAAAAAACCTGTCTGATTAGAATTAATAATATCCAACAATACCTTTTTAATTCTATGCGCTATACATTTTGCTCAAATGTTTTGCATCACAACACTGAAGTGTAAGAGGCTTCAATTTTTTTTAAAGGACTCTGTCTTTATATTTCCCACTTGTATCCTGTTTTGAGTAATAATGAAATCTGACCTTCTTGTTGAGTGTCTGATAATCTACCATTTATATAGGAGTGGTTAAAACATGCTAATAACGGTCCTCTGAGTATATCAACAAAAAGTTTGGTATACCTCAACCGGTATGCCATCCAGCTCTGGAGTTTTCCTGGACTTAAAGGCTTTAATTGCGTCAAGATGTTCCTCTGTAATTTGGCCTTCACATGAGTCTTTCTGTACAGATGAAGAAAATACATACAATTAGCTTCGGTTAGTGGAGATGGAGGAGACTGAAACGAAAACATATGCTTAAAGTACTTTGCTTCCTCTTTCAAAATATAATTTGGTGAATCATGGGTGACTCTGTCATTTGTAACAAGTTTTAGTAAATTATTTTTGGTAGCATTTCTATGTTGAAGATTGAAAAATTATTTGGTGCATTTTTCACCAGTATTCCATCCAGTTCGCTTTATTTTTATAATATATTACACTGGATCTTTCTTGAATAAGTTCCTCCATTTCTTTTTGTTTTTCCTCTAACTTATTCTGTGCCTCTATGGTACAGTTTTTATTGCTGTCTAACTGTACTGTTAGTCCTTCAATTTCCTGGACTCCTTTGACCTAAATTGCTTGTGTTTTATAGATGTGTATTGAGTTGCATGGCCTCTAAAGGCACATTTTAAAAGTTTCCCATACAATAAGGGGATCTGCTGTACCTATGTTATGTCAGAAAAATTCTGTTATAAATTATTCTGTCCTGGTTAAAAACAAGTTTTCATCCAATAGACTTTGATTACATTTCCAATATCCTCGCACACGCAAATATCCTCGCACACGCAAATTCAGTAAGAGTAATGTATAGGCCAATTATCTGATGGTCCGACCGCATTCTGTCCCCTATCAACACTTTTTAAACTTTTAGTGCCAGAGAGAATGACATAAGAAAGTAGTCAAGACAACTAGCTTGATTAAACCTCCTCCATGTATATGTCACTAGGTCAGGATATTAAACCTCCTCCATGTATATCCCACTAGGTCAGGGTATTAAACCTCCTCCATGTATATCTCACTAGGTCAGGATATTAAACCTCCTCCATGTATATGTCACTAGGTCAGGATATTAAACCTCCTCCATGTATATCTCACTAGGTCAGGATATTAAACCTCCTCCATGTATATCTCACTAGGTCAGGATATTAAACCTCCTCCATGTATATCTCACTAGGTCAGGATATTAAACCTCCTCCATGTATATGTCACTAGGTCAGGATATTAAACCTCCTCCATGTATATCTCACTAGGTCAGGATATTAAACCTCCTCCATGTATATCTCACTAGGTCAGGATATTAAACCTCCTCCATGTATATCTCACTAGGTCAGGATATTAAACCTCCTCCATGTATATCTCACTAGGTCAGGATATTAAACCTCCTCCATGTATTTCCCACTAGGTCAGGGTATTAAACCTCCTCCGTGTATATCTCACTAGGTCAGGGTATTAAACCTCCTCCATGTATATCTCACTAGGTCAGGGTATTAAACCTCCTCCATGTATATCTCACTAGGTCAGGATATTAAACCTCCTCCATGTATATCCCACTAGGTCAGGGTATTAAACCTCCTCCATGTATATCTCACTAGGTCAGGATATTAAACCTCCTCCATGTATATCTCACTAGGTCAGGATATTAAACCTCCTCCATGTATATCTCACTAGGTCAGGGTATTAAACCTCCTCCATGTATTTCCCACTAGGTCAGGGTATTAAACCTCCTCCGTGTATATCTCACTAGGTCAGGGTATTAAACCTCCTCCATGTATATCTCACTAGGTCAGGGTATTAAACCTCCTCCATGTATATCTCACTAGGTCAGGATATTAAACCTCCTCCATGTATATCCCACTAGGTCAGGTATTAAACCTCCTCCATGTATATCTCACTAGGTCAGGATATTAAACCTCCTCCATGTATATCTCACTAGGTCAGGATATTAAACCTCCTCCATGTATATCTCACTAGGTCAGGTATTAAACCTCCTCCATGTATATCTCACTAGGTCAGGATATTAAACCTCCTCCATGTATATCCCACTAGGTCAGGGTATTAAACCTCCTCCATGTATATCTCACTAGGTCAGGTATTAAACCTCCTCCATGTATATCTCACTAGGTCAGGTATTAAACCTCCTCCATGTATATCTCACTAGGTCAGGGTATTAAACCTCCTCCATGTATATCTCACTAGGTCAGGGTATTAAACCTCCTCCATGTATATCTCACTAGGTCAGGGTATTAAACCTCCTCCATGTATATCTCACTAGGTCAGGGTATTAAATCTCCTCCATGTATATGTCACTAGGTCAGGATATTAAACCTCCTCCATGTATATCTCACTAGGTCAGGGTATTAAACCTCCTCCATGTATATGTCACTAGGTCAGGATATTAAACCTCCTCCATGTATATCTCACTAGGTCAGGGTATTAAACCTCCTCCATGTATATCTCACTAGGTCAGGATAATAAACCTCCTCCATGTATATCTCACTAGGTCAGGATAATAAACCTCCATATATCCACTAGTTCTAATATTTCCATGATATTTGTGATTTCCTTTAGAGCATGAGGGTGATAGTTTGCAGTGTGATTTTCTTTACGGTCCATTGAGGTATTTAAAACAGTGTTATAATCTCCCACCGTAATAATAGTGTTGTATTGCTTGTAGGGTTGATCATTTATATATATTTTCAAACGTGGATCGTCATTATTTGGTCCGTAAAGTTTAATGAGCCATATCTGTTAATGGTCCGATAACATATTTAAAATCATCCATCTACAGCGGATATAACACTACAATAACGTTATTGTCCATAGTCGCAGCGGACAACTTTGGAAAGTGGTAGACTTCACAAACATTAGAAAGTAAACGTTGACTTAGACAGTAATTGTTACAGCATTACATTTGTTAGCAAAGAGATTAATGGTGGCCTAGATAGCCAGGTAAAGTTGTTTACTTTATTTAGCAATCGCTCCTACACTCTTTTGTCTAAGAATGACGTGGTGTCTCCAGTTTTTTGTTTACATTTAGCGATTGTGAAACACCTTCAATGTGTATTCCCTTTTCAATGTGTATTAGAAATCACCTCGGTCAATAAAGGTTTCCTATTGAACTTCAAAACAGAAGTATTCTTTTGATCAGAGATGAATGATACAGGCTTTATTTTGAAGCAAGGGAGAGTTTCGCGATCGACATAACTGATAAATGATACAGGCTTTGGTTTGAAGCGAGCGAGAGTTAGCCATCGACTGATAAATGATATTCTAGAAATAACAAGATGCTTCTCTTTCACCTGAATGTTTCATTGCAGTAGCCTAGATTACCAATGGGCTACATTAGCTTTACAGTCTTTGCACCTTAACTGTAATTTTGTCTTTCTATAAAAAGATGACCTGGTACCTTGGCTTACAGTCTTAGAAAAAAAGGTGCTTTCCAGAACCTAAAAGGGTTCTTCGTCAGTCCCCCATAAGAGAACCTTTTGAAAAACCCTTTTTGGGTTCCATGTAGAACCCTTTCCACAGTGTTTTCACTGAGGAAATGTACGAGTCTGCTGTTAATGATAATGCAGAGGATTTTCCCAATTTCATTGAGGATACCATCAACACCACAGGCTTTTTTGGGTTGGAGGGTTTTTATTTTGTTCTGTAGTTCATTCAAGGTAATTGGAGAATCCAGTGGGTTCTGGTGGTCTTTTAATAGTGGATTCTAAGATTTGTATTTGATCATGTATATGTTTTTGCTGTTTGTTCTTTGTTATAGAGTCAAAAAGATTGGATAAGTGCTTTACACACATCTCCATTTGGATAGATAACTCTTCGTGTTGTTGTTTAAGTGTTTTCCAATTTTCCCAGAAGTGGGTTAGTCTATGGATTCTTCAAGTACATTGAGCTGATTTCTGACGTGCTGTTCCTTCTTTTTCCAAAGTGTATTTCTGTATTGTTTTAGTGATTCACCATAGTGAAGATATAGACTTCTCAATTTCATTCTTAGGTCTTTGCATTCTTCATCAAAACCATTTGTCATTGTTGTTCATTTTCTTCGGTTTTCTGTTTTAAATTTTTAGATTTGATAGGGAAGCTGCGAGGTCATATATATATATATATATATATATATATATATATATATATATATATATATATATATATACTGTTAATATTTTCTACTGCCAAGTTTACAACTTCACTATTACAGTGAAATGTTTTGTCCAGGAAGTTGTCCAAAAGGGATTGAATTTGTTGTTGCCTAATTGTTTTTTGGTAGGTTTCCACACTACATTCCTTCCATCTATAGCATTTCTTAATATTATTCCGTTCCTTTTGCTTTAATGCCTCATGATTGAGTATTGCTTTGTTCAAGTAGACTGTGATTTTTCTGTGATCTGATAGGGGTGTCAGTGGACTGACCGTGAACGCTCTGAGATATTCTGGGTTGAGGTCAGTGATAAAGTAGTCTACAGACCTACTGCCAAGAGATGAGCTATAGGTGTCCCCTCGAAGCCTACCGTTGACTATGTACAGACCCAGCGTGCGCCAGCTGCAGGAGTTGTGACCTGTTTTTGTTGGTTATGTTGTCATAGTTGTGCCAAGGTGGGTGTATGCGGGAGGGAATGCTGTCAACTCCAGGCAGGTGTTTGTACTCCTGTGTGCTGAGGGTGTCAGGTTCTTGTCCGGTTCTGGAATTTAGGTCGCCACAGACTAGTACATGTCCCTGGGCCTGGAAATGATTGATTTCCCCCTCCAGGATGGTGAAGCTGTCTTCATTAAAGTATGGGGATTCTAGTGGGGGGATATAGGTAGCACATAGGAGGACATTTTTCTCTGTGAAAATAATTTCCTTTCCGTCTCCTCTCTACTATGTTTCTTGTAGGATGACAATTTCTCTCTCTCTCTCTCTCTCCACCATGTTTCTTGTAGGATGACAATTTCTCTCTCTCTCTCTCTCTCTCTCTCTCTCTCTCTCTCTCTCTCTCTCTCTCTCTCTCTCTCTGTGTCTCCACCATATTTCTTGTAGGATGACAATTTCTTTCTTTCTCTCTGTCTCTCTCTGTCTCTGCTCACACACAGACTCAGAGTGTGGTCGTTCATCCCAGGAGTCTGATGGGTCATATGAAGGACGAAGAGCCCAGGAGGGGGAGGAGCGCAACGGACACTCTGCCAGGTGAACACACACACACACACTAATGTATCGACTTACAATAACATTACTTACATGCACTCATTTACACATAAACAACACTTATATTTACATACGGTACATCCCACACACTCATGTTTATACACTTTCTCTGTCTCACACACACTAGTGGTGCCCTGGCCCTCTTTAGCTGTGTTAGACTGTAGGAGAGGGAGGGTCACGTGACAGAGTGTGACATTCTTCGCTGAGAGTGACATGTCAGTACTGGAATGTCTGGAGAGACTTTCCCTCTATCACTCCTTCTTCGTCCCGCTCTGTCTGTCTCTCTCTCTCTCTCTCTCTCTCTCTCTCTCTCTCTCTCTCTCACGCTCGCTCGCTCGCTCGCTCGCTCGCTGTCTTTCTTTTACAGTCTCTCCTTCTCTTTCTCTCAGTCTCTCTCCCTCTTTCTTTTACACAGAGAGAGAGAGAGAGACACACAGAGAGGATATAGGACTAACAGTGTTGAGAGCAATGAGACCAGAGCAAGCAGTGGAAAGGAGGGAACGCCGGCACAGTAGAAGAGAGAAGGATAGAGGGCTTGAGTCAGAGAAGGCAGGGAGGGAGAGGGGGAAAGACTACACTAATGTTACAGGCTTTGGTTTCGAGGTTAGACCTTAGCACTTTAGCAGTTGGGGCGCACCGGTTGATGTCACCTCGTTAGTCAGTATGTGTTACACCTGTGCTGACCCAGGTGTTATTTAAGAGTGGCTGGCCCAGATGTTATTTAAGAGCGGCTGGCCCGGGTGTTATTTAAGAGTGGCTGGCCCAGGTGTTATTTAAGAGTGGCTGGCCCAAGTGTTATTTAAGAGTGGCTGGCCCAGGTGTTATTTAAGAGTGGCTAGCCCGGGTGTTATTTAAGAGCGGCTGGCCCGGGTGTTATTTAAGAGCGGCTGGCCCGGGTGTTATTTAAGAGCGGCTGGCCCGGGTGTTATTTAAGAGCGGCTGGCCCGGGTGTTATTTAAGAGCGGCTGGCCCGGGTGTTATTTAAGAGCGGCTGGCCCGGGTGTTATTTAAGAGCGGCTGGCCCGGGTGTTATTTAAGAGCGGCTGGCCCGGGTGCTATTTAAGAGCGGCTGGCCCAGGTCTCCAGTTGTCCTGAGAGGTGTGGAGGGTTATCTCTTTTAGTTGGCGCTCCCTAGCTGATCTCTAGACAAACAATCCTTTATCTGACCTTTCCTGTTTCCATTTTGCTCCACTAATTGGTTTGCTTCCTGTCTTTTAAGTTTGGTGTGGGTTTTTCTTTTGTTTGCCTCTTCTTGGGCAAATTTAGTGGGTCAATTTAGTGGGTGCTCATGGTGGGTGTCTTTTAGGCTCCAGTTGTTGTTGCTAGGCAACTTTCAGTGGACACACCCCCGTGAGTGTCTTTCAGAACCCCTCCTAAAACCCAACCTGTTTCGTTTTGGTTGTTGTCAGTGACTCTTTGTTAGTTCCCCTTTTTTGTTTTTTGTTGCTGGAGAACGTAATACTTATCTGTGACTTAGCGCTCTAGCCAGGCGGTGTGTGACATGCGTTTAAACGAGCAGTCAACAAAGGGGCTCATTCAGTCAGCCGTTTTTTTTTTGTCCAAATCCCACAGGAGATTGACTTCTGCATTTTCCCTGCGTGTAGTGAGCCTAGGAAACGCCACTTAAATTAAGCGCTCTGTTACCCAGGCATGACAATGGCCAATGTAAAAATGCCTGAAACTCCGCCTCACTTCAACCCTCTGCCTGCATGGAGGGCAGTTTCCTCTCTCTAGGTAGAACATTCAGTGGTATCAATTGTAACTGTGACTTTATTGTGGCTCAAATGGGGGCGGGGGCATTGCTGTTCTATAGGACTTTATTTTGGCTCCATTGTGGTTTTAGAGGTTGCTACTTTTGTGGACTCCATTTTGGTTCGACTTGGGGTATCAAAGCCACAGTTTCTTGCTGAGACATGGGTTCCATTAGGCTCTACTAGCCACTCGTAGGGGCCACATGATGACCGACCAGTTTATGATTCCTATGATAGATTATGTTGTGATGATGATTTAGAACAGTGATGAATCAGGAATTATCTTTGGCCACTCCTCTCAGGATGTTTGTCTCACATTCTGTGTGGAATAACAAGTAACACACACACACACACACACACACACACACACACACACACACACACACACACAGGAGAGTGTTGATTGATCTTTATACCAGACATCGGACACCACTAACCATTTAAAGGGATGGAATCAGAGGCTGGGAGTACGAGTCAGATAAGATACCTGGAGGCCTTAGTGAAATGGAATCTTTCTGTTGTCTTGTTCAGTGGCCAATCAAATCAAAGTAAGGCTCATTATGATGACAGATGGATCACTTTCAATGGACCAATGCCAACTGCCCTGAGAGTGTCTGAAATTCAAGCCGCCTGCTTTTAGTAATACAGTGTTACAGTGGTATAGTAATACAGTGTTATAGTAATACAGTGTTACAGTGATATAGTAATACAGTGTTACAGTGATAGTGTTACAGTGTTATAGTAATACAGTGTTACAGTGTTACGGTAATACAGTGTTACAGTGGTATAGTAATTCAGTGTTACAGTGGTATAGTAATACAGTGTTATAGTAATACAGTGTTACAGTGATATAGTAATACAGTGTTACAGTGATAGTGTTACAGTGTTATAGTAATACAGTGTTACAGTGATAGTGTTAGTGTTATAGTAATACAGTGTTACAGTAATACAGTGTTACGGTAATACAGTGGTATAGTAATACAGTGTTACAGTGATACAGTGTTACAGTGGTATAGTAATACAGTGTTACAGTGATACAGTGTTACAGTGGTATAGTAATAGAGTGGTACAGTGGTATAGTAATAGTGTTACAGTAATACAGTGTTATGGTAATACAGTGGTATAGTAATACAGTGTTACAGTGGTATAGTAATAGTGTTACAGTGATAGTGTTACAGTGATAGTGTTACAGTGGTATAGTAATAGTGTTACAGTAATACAGTGTTACGGTAATACAGTGTTACGGTGATAGTTTTATAGTGGTATAGTAATACAGTGTTACAGTGTTACTGTGGTATAGTAGTAGTGTTACAGTGATAGTGTTACAGTAATACAGTGGTATAGTAATACAGTGTTAGTGTTACTGTGGTATAGTAATAGTGTTACAGTGTTACAGTAATACAGTGGTATAGTAATAGTGTTATAGTAATACAGTGTCACAGTGGTATAGTAACTCAGTGTTACAGTGTTAAAGTGGTATAGTAATACAGTGTTACAGTCGTATAGTAATAGTGTTACAGTGATATAGTGTTACAGTGGTATAGTAATAGTGTTACAGTAATACAGTGTTACAGTGGTATAGTAATAGTGTTACAGTAATACAGTGTTACAGTAATACAGTGTTACAGTAATACAGTGGTATAGTAATAGTGTTATAGTAATAGTGTTACAGTGGTATAGTAATACAGTGTTACAGTGATATAGTAACAGTGTTACAGTAATACAGTGTTACAGTGGTATAGTAATAGTGTTACAGTGGTATAGTAATACAGTGTTACAGTGGTATAGTAATAGTGTTACAGTGGTATAGTGTTACAGTGGTATAGTAATAGTGTTACAGTGGTATAGTAATACAGTGTTACAGTGATATAGTATTAGTGTTATAGTAATACAGTGTTACAGTGATATAGTGTATTTACAGTGGTATAGTAATATAGTGTTACAGTGATACAGTGTTACAGTGGTATAGTAATAGTGTTATAGTAAAACAGTGTTACAGTGATATAGTAATAGTGTTATAGTAATACAGTGTTACAGCGGTTTAGTAATACAGTGTTACAGTAATATAGTAATAGTGTTATAGTAATACAGTGTTACAGTAATATAGTATTAGTGTTATAGTAATACAGTGTTACAGTGATATAGTAATTGTGTTACAGTAATATAGTAATAGTGTTATAGTAATACAGTATTTACAGCTGATATAGTAATAGTGTTATAGCAATACAGTATTACAGTGATATAGCATAGTATTTATAGTAATACAGTGTTACAGTGATATAGTGTTACAGTGGTATAGTAATACAGTGTGACAGTGGTATAGTAATACAGTGTTACATTGATATAGTAATAGTGTTATAGTAATACAGTGTTACAGTGATATAGTGTTACAGTGGTATAGTAATACAGTTTTACAGTGGTATAGTAATACAGTGTTACAGTGGTATAGTAATACAGTGTTACAGCGGTTTAGTAATACAGCGTTAGAGTGGTATAGTAATACAGTGGTATAGTAATACAGTGTTACAGTGGTATAGTAATACAGTGTTACAGTGGTATAGTAATACAGTGTTACAGTGGTATAGTAATACAGTGTTACAGTGGTATAGTAATACAGTGTTACAGTGGTATAGTAATACAGCGTCACAAACGATAGCTAATACAGTGTTACAGTCGGCCTAGCACACAGTGTTACAGTGATATAGTGTTACAGTAATACAGTGTTACAGTAATACAGTGTTACAGTGGTATAGTAATAGTGTTACAGTCGTATAGTAATACAATAGCGGTTTAGTAATACAGTGTTACAGTGATATAGTAATAGTCTTACAGTAATACAGTGTTACAGTAATATAGTAATAGTGTTATAGTAATACAGTGTTACAGTGATACAGCAACAGCGCCATTTAGCAATGCACAAGCGTTACAGTGATTACAGCGTCACAGTGGTATAGTAATACAGTGTTACAGTGATATAGTGTTACAGTGTTACAGTAATACAGTGTTACAGTGGTATAGTAATAGTGTTACAGTCGTATAGTAATACAGTGTTACAGTGATATAGTAATAGTGTTACAGTAATACAGTGTTACAGTAATATAGTAATAGTGTTATAGTAATACAGTGTTACAGTGATATAGTGTTACAGTGCTATAGTAATACAGTGTTACAGTGATATAGTGTTAGTGGTATAGTAATACAGTGTTACAGTGATATAGTGTTACAGTGGTATAGTAATACAGTGTTAGTGATAGTGTTACAGTGGTATAGTAATAGTGTTATAGTAAAACAGTGTTACAGTGGTATAGTAATAGTATTATAGTAAAACAGTGTTACAGTGATATAGTAATAGTGTTATAGTAATACAGATTTACAGTGATATAGTGTTACAGTGGTATAGTAATACAGTGTTACAGTGATACAGTGTTACAGTCGTATAGTAGTAGTGTTACACAAATGTGATAGTAATCACAGTGTTACAGCGGCCTAGCAACACAGTGTTACAAGTAATATAGCAATATGCCATAGTAATACAGTGTTACAGTAATATAGTAATAGTGTTATAGTAATACAGTGGTACAGTGATATAGTAATAGTGTTATAGTAATACAGTGTTACAGTGATATAGTAATAGTGTTATAGTAATACAGTGTTACAGTGATATAGTGTTACAGTGGTATAGTAATACAGTGTTACAGTGATATAGTAATAGTGTTATAGTAATACAGTGTTACAGTGATATAGTAATAGTGTTATAGTAATACAGTGTTACAGTGATTACATGAGTACTCACAGCGGCATAGTAATACAGTGTTACAGTGGTATAGTAATAGTGTTACAGTGGTATAGTAATACAGTGTTACATTGATATAGTAATAGTGTTACAGTGGTATAGTGTTACAGTGGTATAGTAATACAGTGTTACATTGATATAGTAATAGTGTTATAGTAATAGTGTTACAGTGATATAGTGTTACAGTGGTATAGTAATACAGTGTTACAGTGGTATAGTAATAGTGTTACAGTCGTATAGTAATACAGTGTTACAGCGGTTTAGTAATACAGTGTTACAGTGGTATAGTAATAGTGTTACAGTGGTATAGTAATACATTGTTACAGTGTTATAGTAATACAGTGTTACAGTGATATAGTGTTACAGTGGTATAGTAAAACAGTGTTACAGTCGTATAGTAATAGTGTTACAGTCGTATAGTAATACAGTGTTACAGTGATATAGTGTTACAGCGGTTTAGTAATACAGTGTTACAGTGATATAGTGTTACAGCGGTTTAGTAATACAGTGTTACAGTGATATAGTGTTACAGCGGTTTAGTAATACAGTGTTACAGTGATATAGTAATACAGTGTTACAGTGATATAGTAATACAGTGTTACAGTAATACAGTGTTACAGTGATATAGTGGTACAGTGATATAGTAATAGTGTTATAGTGGTATAGTAAAACAGTGTTACAGTGTTACAGAAATACAGTGTTACAATAATAGTGTTACAGTAATACAGTTACCCCGTCCTCAACAGTGATAATGACTGGACTCCATAGCTCACCTTCTAACCTTAACCCTTCCCTCCTGGCCCTGTCCTCAGCAATGAGAATGTCCCCGGGTTTACAAGCCTGCCCAAGATTCCCCGCACGCCAGAGAGTGACGCACCAGGCGTGGATCCTCGGAGGGGTCGCGTTGTCCCGCCACTGGCCCCCCAGTTTTCCCAATCTGAGCCCCAGCAAAGCAGCAGCCGACCTGGATCAGGGGCCTCCGTCACCGTGGGAGGGCCAGGGGGCGGCAGACAGAGTGAGTGTGAACTGTGAAGTCTTACATATCACAGCTCTCTTTCTAACACACACACACACACTCTCTCTCTCTGTCACATTCCCCCTCTCATTTCTCTCACTCTCTCTCACTCTCTCTCCCTCTGTCACATTCCCCCTCTCATTTCTCTCACTCTCTCTCACTCTCTCTCACTCTCACTCTCTCTCCCTCTGTCACATTCCCCCTCTCATTTCTCTCACTCTCACTCTCTCTCACTCTCTCTCACTCTCACTCTCTCTCCCTCTGTCACATTCCCCCTCTCATTTCTCTCACTCTCACTCTCTCTCTCTCTCTCTCTCTCACTCTCACTCTCTCTCCCTCTGTCACATTCCCCCTCTCATTTCTCTCACTCTCACTCTCTCTCACTCTCTCTCACTCTCACTCTCTCCCTCTGTCACATTCCCCCTCTCATTTCTCTCACTCTCTTTTTCTCTCACTGTCACTTTTTTTATCTTACTCTTTTTCTCTTTTCATCTCTGTTGGGGCTCTATTTTAACAAACCTATTTGTAAATCTTAGCGCTATTTTCACAGCAGGAATTATGACCGCAAGAGCTGGCGGTGGTGAGAAAGGGCTGGGTTTTGATGAATAATAAATGGTGTCAAGGCTTGACCTCTTACTGGCCAATCAGAACGTTCTCCATGGCTAAATATGTGGTTGCTTCAAGTTGTGTATTTATTTATTTTTTTCAATTAAAATGCTAGTCCCTCATAGCCTAGTTTGTTAATTAAACAGCTTACAGAAACAAAATAACATGTAGGCCTATTAATTATTTCCCATCTAAATATTATATTTGCTAAATATGTTGATAATTTAACGCTGTTTGATGTAATATTCACACTGATATAGGGGTTAGGCCTGCTGTAAATTGCATTATCTCTGAGCCATGGGCAAGCCAAACACTAAATTCACAATTGATAAGGCCTAAAAAGTGTAGGCGTGAAATGTTTGCCAGCAGCAGAGTTGCAGTCACCAACGCTCTGGATAACATAGTCAGCCTAACAAGCTCTGCTAGGGAGAGTAAAATGGTCAGAGTGAGGTGTTCTCTCATTTGTGTCTGGAAGTAGCTACCAAGCTAGTCTAAGTTAGCCAGTTAGCTTAGGTGCTTGACTGCTGTTCTTAGGTCAAAACACACACCAAGGGGTGGAAAATCCGGAGCGGCTGTTTTTATACTGAACAAAAGTATAAACGCAACATGTAAAGTGTTGGTCCCATGAGCTGAAAGAAAATATCCCAGAAATGTTCCATATGCACAAAAAGCTTATTTCTCTCATGTTTTTGACAAATGTGTTTACATCCCTGTTAGTGAGCATTTCTCCTTTGCCAAGATAATCCATCCACCTGACAGCTGTGGCATATCAAGAAGCTGTTTAAACAGCATGATCATTACCACAGGTGCACCTTGTGCTGGGGACAATAAAAGCCCATGCTAAAATGTGCAATTTTATCACACAACACAATGCAACAGATGTCTCAAATGAAGGGAGTGTGAAGTTGGCATGCTGACTGCAGGAATTTCTACCAGAGCTGTTGCCAGAGCATTTAATGTTAATTTCGCTACCATAAGATGCATCCTATGTTGTTTTAGAGAATTTGGCAGTACATCCAACCGGCCTCACAACCGCAGACCAGGTGTAACCAGGCCAGCCCAGGACCTCCACATCCGGTTTCTTCACCTGCGGGATCGTCTGAGACCAGCCACCCGGACAGCTGATGAAACTGTGGGTTTGAACAACCGTAGACTTTTTGTACAAACTGTCAGAAACCGTCTCAGGGAAGCTCATCGTCCACACCAGGGTCTTGACCTGACTGCAGTTTGGTGTTGTAACCGGCTTCAGTGGGAAAATGCTCACCTTCAATGGCCACTGGCATGCTGGAGAAGTGTACACTTCACGGATGAATCCCGGTATCAACTGTACCGGGCGGATGGCAGACAGTGTGTATGGCATCGTTTGAGCAAGAGATTTGCTGATGTCAATGTTGTGAACAGGCATAAGCTACGGACAACGAACACAATTGCATTTTATCGATGGCAATTTGAACACACAGAGATACCGTGACAAGATTCTATGGCCCATTGTCGTGCTGTTCATCCGCCACCATCACCTCATGTTTCAGCATGATAATGCAAAGCCCTATGTCGCAAGGATCTGTACACAATTCCTAGAAACTGAATATGTCCCAGTTCTTCCATGGCCTGCATACTCACCAGACATGTCACCCATTGAGCAAATATGGGATTCTCTGGATCGACGTGTACGACAGCGTGTTCCAGTTCCTGCCAATTTCCCGCAACTTCACACAGCCATTGAAGAGGAGTGGGACACCATTCCACAGGCCACAATCAACAGCCTGATTAGGCAAATGGTGGTCACACCAGATACTGACTGGTTTTCTGATCCACGCCCCCTACCTTTTTTTGTAAGGTATCTGTGACCAACAGATGCATATCTGTATTCCCGGTCAAATGATTAGATTAGGGCCTAATGAATTTATTTAAATTGACCTATTTCCTTTATATAAACTGTAATTCAGTAAAATCTTAGAAATTGTTGCATGTGGCGTTTATATTTTTTGCTCAGTGTACATGCCAAGTTGTTAACTAACGTGTGTTTGACAAGAGCACCTCCTTGGTACCCATAACCCACTGGGGGATGTTGAATGATATGTACCAGGACGTTCTGGTGTCATTCACTACGGGCATCTTTTTTGCCTCTCATTCGGTGCTGGCTGTTGTAGGCCAAGATTTTAATTGGTCCTCTTCGGTGGGCGATTTCTTGTTGTTGTGATTAAGCCTAATCACAGGCTACTGTTAACCTGGGTAGACAAGAAGTGGAATGATAAGCGCAAGCAGGTCTGCTACCCAGGCTGTTTCCCCAACATTTTGTAATTCCACGGCGGTGCGCCAAAAAGCAGCATCCTGCGCAATAAATGTTACACTTTTCTACTGAAGCCAATCACAGGGAAGCAGATTCGGAGGAGAACCTATCGTCTGGCCCCGCTGGACTTTTAGCTGGAGGTCAGGAATCGTTGCTCCAACACTTAGTGTGTTGTGTTGTGGTGTGTACGTATGATAGCAGTATTATATAATCCAGCCAGATTTGCCATCAAAGGTTATTCAGTAAATTAATTGTTAAGAACATTTCTGTGGCTGTTGTATAACACTAAGCATGATGTGACAGAATGTATATTTTAGCTCAAAGTGTTCTGGATAGAATGGCTCTTTAAGCTCAGTCTTCTGGACAGAATGGCTCTTTAAGCTCAGTCTTCTGGACAGAATTCCTTTTTAAGCTCAGTCTTCTGGACAGAATGCCTGTTTAAGCTCAGTCTTCTGGACAGAATGCCTCTTTAAGCTCATTTTTCTGGACAGAATTGCTCTTTAAGCTCAGTCTTCTGGACAGAATGCCTCTTTAAGCTCATTTTTCTGGACAGAATGGCTCTTTAAGCTCAGTCTTCTGGACAGAATGGCTCTTTAAGCTCAAAGTGTTCTGGACAGAATAGCTCTTTTAACTCAGTGTCCTGAACAGAATAGCTCAAAGGGCAGGCAGACAGGCAGGCCTATGTGTGCCTGTGGTGTGTGTCTTATTATTACACAAGCCATTGTGTCATGCCTCATCTGTCAAAAGCAAAGCCATTTCAAAACAAACAAAACATGACAGCAATATTGGCGTACGCCTTCAAATCACACACTGCTCTTATTGCTAGCACAATGGCTGATGTTGGGAGAGCTTTCATCAGACTTTAAAATAAGCTGTATTGACATAATGGCTACCAAGTAGATGTCACGCTGTCCTCTCAAAGATCGGAGATTGGGCAACGTTGAGAGCTTTATTGCGTGCTTCCTGATAAAGCTATGACACGTCTTATTTAAACATAGAGATAAGATGGATGGATGGACAGTCTGTTGTTTGCAGTGTGATCTCTTAGTCGCTAGATAACATATTGGGTCTCTCTCTCTCTCTCTCTCTCTCTCTCTCTCTCTCTCTCTCTCTCTCCACTGTCTTTAATGCATTTGGAAGTCATTGTTATGATTCTCTATAGGGTGGTGGATCGTATGAACTGTAGTTTAACATGCCTCTATAGGGTGGTGGATCGTATGAACTGTAGTTTAACATGCCTCTATAGGGTGGTGGATCGTATGAACTGTAGTTTAACATGCCTCTATAGGGTGGTGGATCGTATGAACTGTAGTTTAACTTGGAGCCATCAGTGGTAGCTAATAACGACCCTATACATCAACATGATGGTTCATTATAAAGCCGGTCTCAGTCAGCCCAGAGATGGGGATCTCACTCGTTGTTTTTACCAGAAGCGACTCTTTAGTCGCTCAGTTAAAGGAAGCTTCAAAGTGTCATGGATGTGATTGTTCCTGATTAGTCAGGAAATCAGGAATTCCAGCATTTCGGACATACTCCTTTTTATAATTCATTGAATTGACATACCCTAAACCAAACTAGGAGTTTGTAAGTTCTATATTAGTTAGACCCAAACCGGTAATGAAGTAACAGCTCAAACATATTTGTTGGAGACAGGTTCGAGAGAGTGGTCATCGAGTACCAGGTTTATAAGGAAACACTGCTGTGACTGACAGAGCTGCTTCAGAGGTGTTAGCTAGCCACCCTTGACTGGTCCACCCAGTGAGCTGAGCTACAACAGCAAGGGCTGCCACGTTAGTGAGTGGACAGAGACCTGGGTCGTATTCATTAGTGCAAACCGCAGCAAAACATTTTGCAACAGAAAACTAAAACCAGCATTTCTTATTGAAGGCACAGTTGATGTCGGAAGTTTACATACACCTCAGCCAAATACATTTAAACTCAGTTTTTCACAATTCCTGACATTTAATCCTAGTAGAAATTCCCCACTTTAGGTTAGTTAGGATCACCACTTTATTTTAAGAAAGTGAAATGTCAAAATAATAGTAGAGAGAATTATTTTTGTTCAGCTTTTATTTCTTTCATCACATTCCCAGTGGGTCAGAAGTTTACGTACACTCAGTTAGTATTTGGTAGCATTGCCTTTAAATTGTTTAATAATGAAATAATCTAGTGAAATAATCTGTATGTAAACAATTGTTGGAAGAATTACTTGTCATGCACAAAGTAGATGTCCTAACTGACTTGCCGAAACTATAATTTGTTAACAAGAAATTTGTGGTGTGGTTGAAAAACGAGTTTTAATGACTCCAACCTAAGTGTATGTAAACTTCCGACTTCAACTGTAATTCAAGTAGTCCCTCCGTTTCAGTCCTTTTTATTTCCGTTTGGTGCCTATTCAAAACGACCTAGGACTGAAAAACGTGTTATCAGTGTCGACCTGCAGAGCGCCCCCTGAAGGCAATGACAGATCCCCTGTTGTGTTGCTGTGTCGACCAGAGCAGGTGGAAGAATGTGCTGATGCGCTTGCATCACACACACACACACACACACACACACACACACACTGACCCACTTGCTCATTGATAATTGATGTGATAATGATGAAATATTACTTCATTTTGCAGAGGGCCTCCATTCTTTTGATAGTCACTAGTGGCATGGAACGGACAGCCAAGCTGATATTCATACTAAGTTAAAAGACCTGAACCAGTGAGAGGGACGTTTTTTTGCGATGAAAAATAAGTTGTGTTCTTTGCGTCTTACATAATGATTTTTACTTACTGATACCGATATTGCATTTAAAAAAAAAAATTACATCTTGCATATCACTGGTGTTGCATTGTAATGCTTTTTGTACATACTGCTAATGGGTCGTTCCACCAATTCAGTGCCTTTTTGAGAAGTGTATCTTGGTCAAAACAACAAAATGTTTGATTTCACCCCATTTTAGAATTAGGTCAAAAAGCGCACATAAAGCGCACTTAATAAAAATTATATTTCCCATCTCAAGAGGTAAAAATTCACTTTAGTAACAGAGTTTACTGTAACAGAGTTGGCGATTTCGTCTTAATAAATCAGACATAAATCCCCATGTTACAGGTGGAATGGAAGCTTGTTGTGTGCAACAGGGAGGGGCAATTCAATGCAATACTTTTTTTGTTGAAAAAGAATAATCTAGCCTGTGTATCTATGGGTAACTTAACATAGCAGGCGTAAAAGATAAAGTCTCAGCGGAGTTCCAACCTGTTCTCATAGATGTAACATATATTAAATGTAAATCCGGGACACTCAAATTAGTATGATAGGTCACGTTTGGTATGGTTACATAAGATGGAAGTTTACTTAACTTCTTAGGGATGAGTGGTGCGCTAGCGCCCCCAATCCCGACACTACCAGGTGAAATGCAAGACAAAATCCAAAAGTTGAATTATTAAAAATGCACCAATATACAAATGTTTCATACTCATCAAAAGCTCTGCTTCTTGGCAATATCACAGCGTTGTCGGATTTCAAAAAGGCTTTACGGCGAAAGCACTACATTTGATTGTTTGAGGGTAGCACCTTCAATATTTTCCATAACCATGAAATCTTTAGCCAGCGCGGTCGATAGAAAATGCATTTCACAAGGAAAACCTGTGCCTTACCTTTTGTAGAACCTCTGCAGAGGGCTTCCTAAGTGTCCAACGAAGACAATCCATGGGTATTTGGTTAGAAAAAGTAATGTATTATATCCTTAAAGCAATAGTGAAAATAGGATGGATGGGTCGGCAAACGTCTTTAATCACATTTTATTCGTCACATGCGCCCGAATACGTGAAATGCTTACTTTACAAGCCCTTAACCAACAATGCAGTTTTTTTGAAAAATAAATGTTAAGTAAAAAATAGATATGTAAATTTTTTTATAAAAATAACAAATAGTTAAAGAGCAGCAGTAAAATAACAGTAGCAAGGTTATATACAGGGGGTAACGGTACAGGGTACTGGTTCAAAGGTTGTGTGTTCGAATCTAATCACGGACAACTTTAGCTAATTACTTAACGCAACTACTTAACATGTTAGCAAACTCTTCCCCTAACCTTAATCCTTTAAATCTAACTCCTAACCTTAACCCTAACCCCTAACACTTAGCCTAGCTAACGTTAGTGTTAGCCACCTAGCTAACATATCATACATTTAGCAATTTGTTTATATATTGTACGAATTGCAAATTTGTAACATATCATCCGAATTGCAATTTGTAATACAGTATATCATACAAAATGGATGATGGACATCCACAAATGAATACATAATTGGAGTGTCCCGGTTTTACATTTAGTATGTTACCCTAAACCCAGAGTCAAGGTTGGGAGTTCCCAAATCCGGTTTCAGCGGAAAAGGAAGTTGGGTTGAATTAGTTGTATCTTTGAAAACCGGATACATCCGGTTGCTGGCGTCTCCGCTAAGGGTGCTGTATGGGTAACAGGGTTGACGTGTTATGCTCGACCAAAAAGAGTAGAACCAGCTCACCTACTTTTACACTATGATTTGACTATTAGTTGTTCAATGTTTGTTTAAGAAAAAGATATATAGTTAAAAAGGAACAGTTTCACCATATTAAAACAACTGTTCATGTAACAGTGTTGACAAATGAGGGATAGATGTAAAATGAATCACTAATCACAGTACATAAATAATTTTCATAAAAGACTGTCAAAGCAACACAATAGCTAGGGCTTTACAATGATGGTGAAATGCTGGGTTTAAGTGGGTTAAATTCTTCCTATACGTCACAGAGGGATATATAAAAATGCAGAATTTTGGCAATTTAGCAAGTCTTTATTTATATATTAAAAATCTGATTTATTGATTTCTCCATCTGGTCTTTATTAAAAAGCACTTCATTTAATATAACAGGCTTTTAAAATTCAATATTGATTCACAATATCTACTTAAGATTTGGAAGGATGCAAAAGGCACTCTTTTTATGGAATGGCCACGTGCTGATGAATATGGGAAGTCTTAACCCAATCACACATACGTTCTAGCAATAATGTTGGCTATGATAATGGCTATGATAATGCTCTCAGTATAGCCACCTAACCCCTCACTCCTTCCCTCTTGCCACGCCCCCCCTCCTCTCTGCTCTCCAGGCAGCCAGTCGAACAGGAAGTGAAAATGACCTTTCACCACGGGGCCGCCATATCTCCTGAGGAGCATCCAGCTTCCTGTAACTCCATCCGCAGGTTGTGATCATCCAGCTTCCTGTAATTCCATCCGCAGGTTGTGATCAGGGCATTAGAGGGGCTAGAGGTCGGTGGAGAGGTGGAGGGAGAGAGGGGGCAGAAGGAGGGTGAGGTGGAGGAAGGGGGTAGAGAATGAGGAGGGGTGAGAAGGAGGGAGAGGTGGAGGGAGAGCAAAGGCATAGGAAACAATGTGCAGGATTGTAGCTCAGGGAGGGGCCCCTTTTCAACCTCGGTATAGAACACTTTGGTAACACAACACGGCTGTCAAATAAGCACATCAACAAATAAGCTCGCAAGCTGCCCGAAGTGCCCTACCTACCTAACCAGCTGGCCAAGACTTTCTTCTCTTTACCTATCTCTCTCTCTTAACTCTCTCTCTCCTGGAGAATAAATACCAAAGTACTTGCTCTCCAATGTCATCTTAAACACATCGGGCATTACATAACCAGCTACTGGACAAAGTTAATTAAATCCAATTCTATGGTACCGTGTACATTACCAGCTATAATGTAGTAGCACTATTGCTAACCAAAGGCTGTGTCTCATCAAAGATGAGTGAAAGGGTTGGTTCCTTCTACCTCGTTGCTTTTCCACTTGACTGTTAGGAATTTTAAATGAGTGACTCATTGAGGAAGAAGGAAATGTATGTATTTATGACTACCGCTATGCTGACGGACTTAGGGCTCTTTTACAGACAACTACAGGTGAAGTCGGAAGTTTACATACACCTCAGTCAAATGCATTTAAACTCAGTTTTTCACAATTCCTGACAATTAATCCTAGTAAAAATTCCCTCTCTTAGGTCAGTTAGGATCACATCTTTATTTGAAATGTCATAATAATAGTAGAGAGAATTATTTATTTCAGCATTTCTTTCTTTCATCACATTCCCAGTGGGTCAGAAGTTTACATACACTCAATTAGTATTTGGTAGCATTGCCTTTAAATTGTTTAACTTCGGTCAAACATTTCAGGTAGCCTTCCACAAGCTTCCCACAATAAGTTGGGTGAATGTTGGCCCATTCCTCCTGACAGAGCTGGTGTAACGGAGTCAGGTTAGTAGGCCTCCTTGCTCGCACAAGCTTTTTCAGTTCTGCCCACAAATTTTCTTTGGGATTGAGGTCAGGGCTTTGTGATGGCCACTCCAATACCTTGACTTTGTTGTCCTTAAGCCATTTTGCCACAACTTTGGAAGTATACGTGGGGTCATTGTCCATTTGGAAGACCCATTTGCGACCAAGCTTTAACTCCCTGACTGATGTCTTGAGATGTTGCTTCAATATATCCACATGATTTTCTTTCGTCATGATGCCATCTATTTTGTGAAGTGCACCAGTCCCTCCTGCAGCAAAGTACCTCCACAACATGATGCTGCCACTCCTGTGCTTCACGGTTGGGATGGTGTTGTTTGGCTTGCAAGCCTCCCCCTTTTTCCTCCAAACATAACGATGGTCATTATGGCCAAACAGTTCTATTTTTGTTTCATCAGACCAGAGGACATTTCTCCAAAAAGTACGATCTTTGTCTCCACGTGCAATTGCAAACCGTAGTCTGGCTTTTTTTATGGCGGTTTTGAAGCAGTGGCTTCTTCCTTGCTGAGCGGACTTTCAGGTTATGTCGATATAGGACTTGTTTTACTGTGGATATAGATACTTTTGTACCTGTTTCCTCCAGCATCTTCACAACGTCCTTTGCTGTTGTTCTAATCATCTGTCGGGCTGGTGTACATTAGACTGTAGATAGTCATCCGTCGGGCTGGTGTA
Source organism: Brachymystax lenok tsinlingensis (assembly GCA_030435695.1). Taxonomy (NCBI): domain Eukaryota; kingdom Metazoa; phylum Chordata; class Actinopteri; order Salmoniformes; family Salmonidae; genus Brachymystax; species Brachymystax lenok. The sequence goes on from CM059793.1 coordinate 5,787,850, forward strand.
CATTAGACTGTAGATAGTCATCTGTCAGGCTGGTGTACATTAGACTGTAGATAATCATCTGTCGGGCTGGTGCACATTAGACTGTAGATAATCATCTGTCGGGCTGGTGTACATTAGACTGTAGATAATCATCTGTCGGGCTGGTGCACATTAGACTGTAGATAATCATCTGTCGGGCTGGTGTACATTAGACTGTAGATAATCATCTGTCGGGCTGGTGTACATTAGACTGTAGATAATCATCCGTCGGGATGGTGCACATTAGACTGTAGATAATCATCTGTCAGGCTGGTGTACATTAGACTGTAGATAATCATCTGTCGGGCTGGTGCACATTAGACTGTAGATAATCATCTGTCAGGCTGGTGTACATTAGCCTATCAGAAGCTTCTAAAGCCATGACATCATTTTCTGGAATTTTCCAAGCTGTTTAAAGAAACAGTCAACTTAGTGTATGTAAACTTAACCGACTTGCTAAAACTATAGTTTGTTAACAAGAAATTTGGGGAGTGGTTGAAAAACGAGTTTAATGACTCCAACCTAAGTGTTTGTAAACTTCCGACTTCAACTGTATTTATGACTAATACTATGGTGATGGAGTAGGGCTCCTTTACAGACATGTATTTATGACTAATACTATGGTGATGGAGTAGGGCTCCTTTACAGACATGTATTTATGACTAATACTATGGTGATGGAGTAGGGCTCCTTTACAGACATAAATTCATGACTAACACTATGGTGATGGAGTAGGGCTCCTTTACAGACATCTATTCATGACTAACACTATGGTGATGGAGTAGGGCTCCTTTACAGACATGTATTCATGACTAACACTATGGTGATGGAGTAGGGCTCCTTTACAGACATGTATTCATGACTAACACTATGGTGATGGAGTAGGGCTCCTTTACAGACATCTGGTCCAATGTCTGACAAAACGTCCTAGGTTTGTACCGATGTATGATTCAATCTAATATCGTGTTATCTGAGGTGCTCAGGTGAAATAAAGCTGGACTTTGCCACCTTTCTTATTCCGTTAAAAGGTTTTTGATTTTGCTTTGTTTTAACTCCTTCCTAGTCCGTTTGGAATGTATCCAGTGGTGTCTGTGCGCAAATTGCAGCGCACACCCTCAATGACTGATTCTGCCCCCCCTGCTTTCCATCTGAACTTTAATGCTCTCAAGTTAACGCCTACCTTTAAGCCTGTATTTAAATGCTTAACTAATACTTTCATAAGAACTACATAAACAGCTGTAGACAGAAATTTTACAACCAACCATACACTTCACATTATGGACAAATCTCTCTTTTGTCTGAAAATTTATTTTTCCTTCGTTCTATACGGATGCTTATAAAGAAACAGATTGAATTACTTATTACTAAGGCTTTTTTTGTGTGTTTGTCGAAATCAAGCTGTTACGCTGTTCTGGATCGTCTCTTGACTTGTAAATAGTTTGTTGGTTGCTTAGCTCTTTGAAGGGAAATGTCAACTAAGTGAATATCAGCTTTACTTTGATTTGTTATCATAATTCACTTTGAAAATCTGCTTTCATTGAACTTTTCATTATGTTCAATTATAGTGTTTACAATAAAGGCACAAAGATGAAGTACTTCTGTCAGGCTGGTGTACATTAGACTGTAGATAATCATCCGTCGGGCTGGTGTACATTAGACTGTAGATAATCATCCGTCGGGCTGGTGTACATTAGACTGTAGATAATCATCCGTCGGGCTGGTGTACATTAGACTGTAGATAATCATCCGTCGGGCTGGTGTACATTAGACTGTAGATAATCATCTGTCAGGCTGGTGTACATTAGACTGTAGATAATCATCTGTCAGGCTGGTGTACATTAGACTGTAGATAATCATCTGTCAGGCTGGTGTACATTAGACTGTAGATAATCATCTTAGATCTTGATGCTGAAAAGTATATTCCTTGTGTGATCATTATTAACAATTAAGTCAATTACATTATAGTAGTTATGAGGTTTTTATTCACATATAAAATCAATCACATAACGTAGGCTACTTGAATCCGGGTGACATTTGAACTAGTCTTAATCTAGTCTTGAATTTGTCTTTTAACATTTCCACAGTCTCACCGATGTTTTACTGTACAATATTTCTGTAATATGTATCTGAATTTGTGTGATAATGTATTTTGACACAGTAGCAATGAATTGTCATATTTTTGTATTACACATGAATTAAATAAACGTTTAAGTGTTATGTATGCTATTTTACACTTAACTAAAGCGTATTTTCAATGGAGATTCCCTATTGAAAATGCTTCTTAGTCCAGGACTAAGCTTAATCTGTGTCTGGGAAATTGTTCTAAACCATAACAAATGATTGCAAACTTATTTTCTTAAGTGTACCTTTCAATAAATGTTGAAAGGGACACATTGTCTTGCCTCTCATCTCAAACAATGTATTACCATTACAGTTATAGACTCAGTGGCCAGTTTATTAGGTATACCACCCCGTTCACGAAAATGGTTTGCTCCTACAGACAGTGAGTCACATGGCTATGGCTTGCTATATAAAGCAGGCAGACAGACATTCAGTTACTGTTCTATTAAACATTAGAATGGGCACAACGAGTGACCTAAGTGACTTTGAGTGTGGTATGATTGTCGGTGCCAGGCTCCAGTATCTCAGAAACAGTCGGCTTCCTTTTCACGCACCACAGTGTCTAGTGCAGCGGTTCCCAAACTAGGTGTCGCGACCAATATGAGTTTGCCTGATATAAAAATGGGGTCGTGGGAGAATTTCCAAACTCAAAAACTCCCCAGTTCATTCTCTTCCCCAAATATGTCTGTTACATAGGCAAAGAGGCACATTTTCTTTTCATTACACAGAAAGTCAACTAAATCTGTTATTTTTTTTTTACGTGTAATGAAAGGAAAATGTGTCTCCTTGCCTATGTAGCAGACACATATTTGGCGAACAGAATGAACTGAATGCAAGCATACAGGGAAAATACAAGAACATTCTACAGATGAGTGACCGAATCAGTAGATTCACAGGAAATCAGTCTAATTGGAGAGAGTCTTTCAAAAGCAAACCGTGCCCCCTTTCCCTCGGCTGTGCATGTTTCTACCAGAAAAAAACAGTTGTGATGACTGCACATCTCCAACGCTTGGAAGAGCACTTTGGGACATACTTCCCAATCCGTTTGGCTGTGATCCTGGCTCAGCGGACATGCTATGTAAGTGAAATCGAATAGCTGATCGAGCTGTCATGTGACCGAATGCAGACAACGTATTCACGGGTCACTACGGAGGAGTTTTGGTTCCTGACTCAAAAGGAATACCCTGCCGTCGCCCTCTGAGCATTAAAACTCATGGTACCCTTCGCCAGCTCATATCTGTGCGAAGCTGGATTCAGGGCTCTCGTCTGCATTAAAACCACATGTAGATCCAGGTTGGATGTGACAGCAGGGATGAGGTGCGTACTGTCGACCACGCCCCCCTGATTTTTGAGAAGTTCCAACGCGACATGCATCAAGCCACACCCCTCTCATTAGTGGTGGTGAGATAAGAAATATGTCAGACTAATTTGCAATTGACTGGTCATGGTGAGTTGAGAAGACAATCAGAAATACTGTTAGGATGTTTTTCAATTGACTGCCGTAGCTCCAAATAAAAAAAGTAAACATTGGCTGGTCTAGGGTTTACCGGCTATGGTGCGACAAACAAAAAACATCCAGTTTGCGGCAGTCCTTCGGGCAAAAACAGCTTGTTGATAAGAGCGGTCGAAGGAGAATGGCAAGAATTGTGAAAGCGAACAGGCAGGCCACAAACAGGCAAATAACAGTGCAGTACAACAGTGGTGAGCAGAACAGCATCTTGGAATACACAACTCGTCAGCCCTTGTCACGGATGGGCTATTGACCACCCTGGATTCCACTCCTAACAGTTAAAAACAAGAAAAAGCGGTTTCGGTGGGCACGCCATCAACAACACTGGACAATTGAGAGTAGAAAAACATCACCAGGTCCAATGAATCCTGGTTCCTGTTGCATCATGCTGATGGCAGAGTCAGGATTTGGCGTAAGCAGCATGAGCACATGGCCCCATCCTGCCTGGTATCAACGATACAGGCTGTGGTGTAATGGTGTGGGGAATGTTTTCCTTGGCACACGTTAGGTCCCTTGATACCAATTGAGCAACGTTTGATGCCCCGAAGAATTCAGACTGCTCTGGAGACAAAGGTGGGTCCGACCTGGTACGAAATGGGTGTACCTAATAAACTGGCAATTGAGTGATTTTAATACCACATTTTTATATATCAAACTTTATTGGTCACGTACACATTGTGCAGATGTTATTGCGGGTGTAGCGAAATACTTAGGTTCCTAGCTCCAACAGTGCAGTAATACCTAACAATACACGCACATCAAATAAAGAAACATTAGAATGAGCAATGTCAGAGTCTGCAATATAAAAATACAGTGAGCTCCAACAGTATTGGGACAGTGACACATTCCAAACTTCAACTACTTTTTTTTTTTTTTTAAACGTTTTCTAAATTCCTCATTCCTCCTCAGTGTTGGTGAATGAGAGATGGTGGCGCTATGCCACACAGTCCTCATAGACGGGCCTCTCAGTGGCACACACACATGTCAAGAAAGACAGCTATGTGGTGTCGGTGTGACACCCGATAGTACCGGTAAATAGTACCAAATGACGCAGAACTCGTTTTTGGCATTCTAAGCGGGTCAAGTTTTGGCATTTTAAGCGGGTCTAGTTTTTGGCATTCTAAGCGGGTCTAGTAATGAGCATTCTAAGCATGTCTAGTTCTTGGCATTCTAAGCGGGTCTAGTTCTTGGCATTCTAAGCGGGTCTAGTTTGGCATTCTAAACGGGTCTAGTTTGGCATTCTAAGCGGGTCTAGTACTTGGCATTCTAAACGGGTCTAGTTCTTGGCATTCTTAACGGGTCTAGTTTGGCATTCTAAGCGGGTCTAGTTTTTGGCATTCTAAGCGGGTCTAGTTTTTGGCATTCTAACGGGTCTAGTTATGGGCATTCTAAGCGGGTCCAGTTCTGGGCTTTGTAAGCTGGTCTAGTTTGGCATTCTAAACGGGTCTAGTTCTTGGCATTCTAAACTGGGCTAGTTTTTGGCATTCTAAGCGGGTCTAATTTGGCATTCTAAGCGGGTCTAGTTCTTGGCATTCTAAGTGGGTCTAGTTTTTGGCATTCTAAGCGGGTCTAGTTCTTGGCATTCTAAACTGGTCTAGTTTTTGGCATTCTAAGCGGGTCTAGTTTGGCATTCTAAGCGGGTCTAGTTCTTGGCATTCTAACTGGTCTAGTTATGGGCATTCTAAGCTGGTCCAGTTCTGGGAATTGTAAGCTGGTCTAGTGTGGCATTCTAAACGGGTCTAGTTCTTGGTATTCTAAACGGGTCTAGTTTGGCATTCTAAGCGGGTCTAGTTTGGCATTCCAAGCGGGTCTAGTTCTTGGCATTCTAAACGGGTCCAGTTCTTGGCATTCTAAACGGGTCTAGTTTGGCATTCTAAGCGGGTCTAGTTCTTGGCATTCTAAGCGGGTCTAGTTCTTGGCATTCTAAGCGGGTCTAGTTCTTGGCATTCTAAACGGGTCTAGTTTGGCATTCTAAGCGGGTCTAGTTTTTGGCATTCTAAGCGGGTCTACTTCTTGGCATTCTAACGGGTCTAGTTATGGGCATTCTAGGCGGGTCCAGTTCTGGGCTTTGTAAGCTGGTCTAGTTTGGCATTCTAAACGGGTCTAGTTTGACATTCTAAGCGGGTTTAGTTTTTGGCATTCTAAGCAGGGCTAGTTTTTGGCATTCTAAGCGGGTCTAGTTTGGCATTCTAAGCGGGTCTAGTTTGGCATTCTAAGCGGGTCAAGTTCTTGGCATTCTGAGTGGGTCTAGTTTTTGGCATTCTAAGCGGGTCTAGTTCTTGGTATTCTAAACTGGTCTAGTTTTTGGCATTCTAAGCGGGTCCAGTTTGGCATTCTAACGGGTCTAGTTATGGGCATTCTAAGCTGGTCCAGTTCTGGGAATTGTAAGCTGGTCTAGTGTGGCATTCTAAACGGGTCTAGTTCATGGCATTCTAAGCAGGTCTTGAATGGCATTCTATGCGGGTCTAGTTTGGCATTCTAAGCAGGTCTACTTCTTGGCATTCTAAACAGGTCTAGTTTGCCATTTTAAGCGGGTCTAGTTCTTGGCATTCTAAGCGGGTCTAGTTTGGCATTCTAAGCGGGTCCAGTTCTTGGCATTCTAAACTGGTCTAGTTTGGTGTTCTAAGCAGTTCTAGTTTTTGGCATTCTAAGCGGGTCTAGTTCTTGGCATTCTAAGCGGGTTTTAGTTTGGCATTCTAAAGGGGTCTAGTTTTTGGCATTCTAAGCGGGTCTAGTTTTTTGCGTTCTAAGCGGATTTTAGTTTGGCATTCTAAAGGGGTCTAGTTTTTGGCATTCTAAGCGGGTCTAGTTTTTGGCATTCTAAGCGGGTCCAGTTTGGCATTCTAAACGGGTCTAGTTTTTGGCATTCTAAGCGGGTTTAGTTCCAGCTCTGATTTTGGCTAACCTGGAAATGTTATTTTCATTAATGTTGTTTCATGTTTAATGTTGCGCACACGGCCAGCGAGCAACGGCACAATGTGAGGAAACGTACCGCTCGTGACGGTGTGACCCACTCTCCAAGTGGCCGCTTGAACCCAGAGCATGAGCCACGGCGGCATCGCTTAGCGGTCACCGCGACAGAGTAAGCCGGACGCTCCTTATCAAAACAAAAGTGTAGATACAGAGAGTAATATGGAGAAAACATGGAACAGTCTTTATCATCAAAAACAACCTAACCATGTCAAACTATCAACTGTGTATCACTGATTTACGTTACCACTCTCTTTTTCTTCAGCATGACTAGCCTGACTGGAGAGGCCTCCATTAATTCCTTCAGAATGAGTAGCCTGACTGGACAGGCCTCCATTAATTCCTTCAGCATGAGGAACCCGACTGGAGAGGCCTCCATTAATTCCTTCAGCATGAGGAACCTGACTGGAGAGGCCTCAATTAATTCCTTCAGCATGAGTAGCCTGACTGGAGAGGCCTCCATTAATTCCTTCAGAATGAAAAACCTGACTGGAGAGGCCTCCATTAATTCCTTCAGCATGAGGTACCTGACTGGAGAGGCCTCCATTAATTCCTTCAGCATGAGTAGCCTGACTGGAGAGGCCTTCATTAATTCCTTCAGCATGAGTAGCCTGACTGGAGAGGCCTCCATTAATTCCTTCAGCATGAGGAGCCTGAATGGAGAGGCCTCCATTAATTCCTTCAGCATGGGGAGCCTGACTGGAGAGGCCTCCATTAATTCCTTCAGCATGAGGAACCTGACTGGAGAGGCCTCCATTAATTCCTTCAGCATGAGGAACCTGACTGGACAGGCCTCCATTAATTCCTTCAGCATGAGGAACCTGACTGGAGAGGCCTCCATTAATTCCTTCAGCATGAGGAACCTGACTGGACAGGCCTCCATTAATTCCTTCAGCATGAGGAACCTGACTGGACAGGCCTCCATTAATTCCTTCAGCATGAGGAACCTGACTGGAGAGGCCTCCATTAATTCCTTCAGCATGAGGAACCTGACTGGACAGGCCTCCATTAATTCCTTCAGCATGAGGAACCTGACTGGAGAGGCCTCCATTAATTCCTTCAGCATGAGGAGCCTGACTGGAGAGGCCTCCATTAATTCCTTCAGCATGAGGTGCCTGACTGGAGAGGCCTCCATTAATTCCTTCAGCATGAGTAGCCTGACTGGAGAGGCCTCCATTAATTCCTTCAGCATGAGGAGCCTGACTGGAGAGGCCTCCATTAATTCCTTCAGCATGAGTAGCCTGACTGGAGAGGCCTCCATTAATTCCTTCAGCATGAGGAGCCTGACTGGAGAGGCCTCCATTAATTCCTTCAGCATGAGGAACCTGACTGGAGAGGCCTCCATTAATTCCTTCAGCATGAGGAACCTGACTGGAGAGGCCTCCATTAATTCCTTCAGCATGAGGAACCTGACTGGAGAGGCCTCCATTAATTCCTTCAGCATGAGTAGCCTGACTGGAGAGGCCTCCATTAATTCCTGATAACTTGAACACATTTTATCTCAAACAATTAAACCATTAAATCAATCAGTTTATCCAGCCTTGACACTTCCTTGAAAAAGATTTTATATCACAAATTCATTAGTCTGGCTACAGATCTGTTTGTGCTGTCTTACCAACCTGGAGTGACAATGAGCATAAGAGTTAGAATGACACAACAAACAGATCTGGGACCAGGCTACACATTCATAGGGCTACAGAGGACATCTCTTGACATACAGGCCTACAAGAGTTTGTTATCCTTGTAAGTTTTAACATGAGGGGTCTTTCTGAGTTCTCCCTGCTGTTGCAACAGTTGTTTGTGAGCTTCAGGTGTTCGCTGAAGAAAGACCCACAGAGATCTCCTGCAGGGTCGCCATCTGAGGGCCCTCCATGACACGAGGCTCACTAACACTCAGTGACACTCGCTGACTCTCCGTCAGCTGTGTTTATCTCTGGACAGCCAAAGTGTTGCACTGATACTGGAGGACGCCAGGCAAGAGCCAGCTTTTCTGTCTCCAACTGTTTTACTATCTTAGCCCCCTTTCCTGGACCCACAGCGGAGTAGTTAGGTTCCAAGACTCCATCCACCCATCCCCAACGTTGCTCTTCTGACTTCACTAACGTTTGAAATTGATCAAGTGGCTGGTTTCTTTAAAGACGCATTTGCAGTGATTGATTGTCACGTTTACCAATTTAAGATGTGAATGACAATAGTCATGAAATTAATGCACTGCCCAAGTTTGCCAACTTAAGATGTGAATAGCGATGCCATGGAATGAATGCACTGTTTTTGTTTTTGTCATTATGCATTATGTAACTTATTTTACGTGTCATAGGATTTGAAGTGACTTTCAGTCAAATACACCGCCAAACTGTAAATCCACACTAACACCTTCGACACTTTCAACATTTCCCTTATCTAATGTACCATTTAATGTTGTCACCAATTCAGGACAACTCTATGAGTTCACAGATTATTTGATGTTGACTTTTACTTGTGTGACCTTTACAGAAATGTCCTCAGAAAGTCCCTCTAAACCTGAGAAAACCTGAACAAAACCGTCCTTATATTGTTGAAGGCCATTTTATACTGTGGTTTCAGCCTGGTCTCATATTTTATTTAATCTTTATTTAACTGGGCAAGTCAGTTAAGAACAAATTCTTATTTACAATGACGGCCTAAGAACAGTGGGTTAACTGCCTTGTTCATGGGCAGAATGACAGATTTTTACCTTGTCAGCTCTGGGATTAAATCTAGCAACCTTTTGGTTACTGGCCCAACACTCTAACCACTAGGCTACCTGCTGCCCCTCATAGACTATACGTAACATAGTAAATGTTAATCCGGGACAATCACATTAGTATGATATGTTACGTTTGGTATGGTTACATAAGACAGAAGTTTACTTACGGACTCATCACGTACAACTTTAGTATTTTAGCTAATTAGCGGTGCATGTTAGCTAACCCTTCCCCTAACCTTAAACCTTTAAATTAACTTTTAACCCTAATCCCTAGCCTAGCTAACATTAGCTACCTAGCTAACGTTAGTCACAACAAATTAGAATTCGTAACTTATCATACGTATTTGAGTTCGTAACATATCATACTAAATGGACCGATTTACGTTGAATATGTTACGCCTACCGCAGGTGGGTGGTTTGGGTGTATGTTTTACCACATTTACATGTTAGTCATTTAGCAGACGCTCTCATCCAGAGCAACTTATTACTGTCTGTTAGGCCCCTTTCACACTCAAGTTGTACAACTGATGTACAACGCATTTGGTTTTTCTTCACAAAGATAATTACACAAGCATTGTGGAGATACCGCACGGTTTTGTGCAGACATAATTCTCTGTTGTCATACAAAAATATGAGTTATCACTGTGTTGGTCATGTCATAGTGTTGTTCTGAGGTGGATGGTTCTCAAACGGTACGGGACCATAGTGTTGTTTTGAGGCGGATAGTTCTCAAACGGTACAGGACCATAGTGTTGTTCTGAGGGGGATGGTTCTCAAACGGTACGGGACCATAGTGTTGTTCTGAGGCGGATGGTTCTCAAACGGTACGGGACCATAGTGTTGTTCTGAGGCGGATGGTTCTCAAACGGTACGGGACCATAGTGTTGTTCTGAGGCGGATGGTTCTCAAACAGGAATCAGCAGGAGATGAAAAAGTCTTTGCCACAATTTCTCGTATTGCAAGACTTCGGTAAATCTTGATGAAGATCACCAACATACATGGAGGCCATGGGCTGCTGTCGGGAGACACCGACTCGTCCCCAAAAACTTCAGAACTCAAGAACTCCGAAGCCTGTGTCAACACCTGCTACCAACTAGCCAGCTAACTAGCTAGGTTGCGATGGAGCCCACTTGGCCTGGAGCTTACAAATGTTTCCAGCACTGTAGAAGCTGTGTTTAATTACGTCTCTTGTCCGGGACAATATTGACAATCCGGAGTTCCAATGAGGCAATTGTTTGCTAGCGGAGGTCTACAAGAATGAGGTGGCTATGCTTAGCAAACACATCTAAATTCTGTACAAACTTGTGGGGAAAACGGAAATTGGAACTTTCTGGTTCTCAACTCCTATGGCTGGATGCCGCTCGGGCCTAATGGATGTTTCCCCACCTTGTCATCTGTCCCTATCCGAATGGCCTGTGCTGTATTGACAATTTCGATACTTTCTGGAAACAAAGCTTGTATTATAAGGAGGATGGGATCCACCCAAATCATTTGGGTTCCTGGATCATTTCACCTCATTTAAAGGCTGCGTTGAGACAGTGACTTATAAATGACCCAAGCCCAGCTCATTTAATCCCTACCGTTGTGTCGCTGAATTGTCATAATGCTTCAGCAAATGTACATTATCCCAGGGGAGCTGGAAGACAATTTGTATAACTGCCTTAATTCAGCCGGACCCAAAGAAGAGTAGCTGCTGCCAATGGGGATTCATAATAAATACAAATACAAATAAGTAGCCTAATTGAAGTCCCTCTTACTGCCCTGCTTGCCTCAACTGATACTTCAGCTATTCTATGCAGTTATACTGTTAGCACTGACGCGGTGTGCCCTAGCAGAAAGTTCACTGTGTGCAGCTCACCCTGCACTAACATAAATAACCTGAGCATGTCTACCTCTGTTAAGCTTCCCAGTAAAGCAATGAAAACAATCAAGCATCCCAGAAAAGTGTTAAAAATAACCCACGTTAATACATGTAACTTAAGAAACAAGGTTCATGAAATCAATAATTTGCTAATAACAGATTATATTAATATTCTGACAATCTCTGAAACGCACTTATATAATGCTTTTGATGATACAGTGGTAGCAACACATGGTTTTAACATCTACAGAAAAGACTGAAATGCCAAAGGTGGAGGTGTGGCTGTTTATATTCAGAACCACATTCCTGTAAAGCTTAGAGATTATCTCAAGTTAAATACTGTTGAAGTAATATGGCTACAGGTTAATCTGCCTCACCTAAAGCCCATTCTGGTAGGAAGCTGCTATAGACCACCAAGTACCAACAGTCTGTATCTGGATAACGTGTCAAACACTTGATAATATATGTGATATCAACAGAGAGGTATATTTACTTGGTGTTTTTAAATATTGACTGGTATTCATCAGGCTGCCCACTCAAGAGAAAGCTTCAAACTGTAACTAGTGCCTGCAACCTGGTTCAGGTTATCAGTCAACCTACCAGGGTAGTTACAAACAGCACATGAATGAAATCACCAACATGTATTGATCACATCTTTACTAATGCTGCAGAACATTGCTTTAAAGCAGACGCTGTAGTTGACACATTTATGAAATTGCTTATCCCAGTTACTTATTAGCATGCACCCATTAAGAAAATGACCTTAAAAACAGTTAAATCCCCGTCAATTGATGAGTAATTGAAAAATTCTGTGGTTGAGAGGGACGAGGCAAAATAAATGGCAAATAAGTCTGGCTGCACAACCGATTGGCAAACATACTGCAAATTGAGAAATCATGTGACTTAAATGAATCAAAAGAAGAAGAAACTACACTATGAAACAAAGAGTGGGGTGGCAGGTAGCCTAGTGGTTCGAGCGTTGGACTAGTAACCGTAAGGTTGCAAGTACGAATCCCCGAGCTGACAAGGTAAAAATCTGTCATTCTGCCCTTGAACAAGGCAGTTAACCCACTGTTCCTAGGCAGTCACTGAAAATAAGAATTTGTTCTTAACTGACTTGCCTAGTTAAAGAAAAAATAGAAATTGCATAAAGAATGATAGTCAAAAGTTTTGGAGCACCTTAAATGAAATTGTGGGCAAAAAGGCAAACTCTGCTCCATCATTCATTGAATCAGGTTGTTCATTCATCACAAAACCCACTGATATTGCCAACTACTTTAATACTTTTTTCATTGGCAAGATAAACAAATTTATGCATGACATGCCATCAAATGCTGACACTACACATCCAAGTATATCTAAACATATTATGAAAGACAACCATTGTCATTTTGAATTTCGTAAAGTGAGTGTGGAAGAGGTGTAAAAATTGTCTATCAACAATGACAAGCCACCAGGATCTGACAATCTGGATGGAAAATAACTGAGGATAATAGCAGACGATATTGCCATATCTTCAATTTAAGCCTACTACACAGTTTGTGGCCTCAGGCCTGGAGGGAAGCAAAAGTCATTCCTGTATCTAAGAATAGTAAAGCCCCCTTTATCGGCTCAAATAGCCGACCAATCAGCCTGTTACCAACCATGAGTTGGTAACAGTAACAGTGCTATTTTACAGTAAATTGGCAACAGACTTTCATCACGCTTATAGGGAAGGACATCCAACAAGCACAGCACTTACACAAATTACTTATGATTGGCTGAGAGAAATTGATAATAGAAATATTGTGGGGCCTGTTTTGTTAGACTTCAGTGCGGTTTTTTGACATTGGCTTTACACCCCCTGCTATATTGTTACCTGTCTAACAGAACACAGAGGGTTGTTCTTTAATGGAAGCCTCTCCAACATAATCCATGTAGAATCAGGAATTCCCCAGGGCAGATGTCTAGGCCTCTTACTTTTTTCAATCGTTACTAATGACATGCCGCTGGTTTTGAGTAAAGCCAGTGTGTCTATGTATGCGGAAGACTCAACACTATTCATGTCAGCTACTACAGCGACTGAAATGACTGCAACACTTAACAAAGAGCTGCAGTTAGTTTCAGAATGGGTGGCAAGCAATAAAGTTAGGCCTAAATATTTCAAAAGATTTTTATCATTGTATTTGGGACAATTCATTCACTAAACCCTAAACCTCAACTAAATATTGTAATGAATAATGTGGACATTGAGCAAGTTGAGGTGACTAAACTGCTTGGAGTTACCCTGGATTGTAAACTGTCATGGTCAAAACATATTGATACAACAGTAACTAGGATGGGGAGAAGTCTGTCCATAATATAGTGATGCTCTGCCTTCTTAACAACATTATCAACAAGGCAGGTCCTAGGTTTGTCGCATCTGGACTACTGTTCAGTTGTGTGGTCAGGTGTCACAAAGAGGGACTATTGCAATTGTCTCAGAACAGGGTAGCACGGCTGGCCCTTGGATGTACACAGAGAGCTAATATGAATAATATGCATGTCAATCTCTCCTGGCTGAAAGTGGAGGAGAGATTGACTTCATCACTACTTTTATTTATGAGAAGTATTGACATGTTGAATGCACCGAGCTGTCTGTTTGAACTACTGGCACACAGCTCACCCATGCATACCCCACAAGACATGCCACCAGAAGTCTTGTCACAGTCCCCAAGTCCAGAACAGACTATGGGAGGCGCACAGTACTACATAGAGCCATGACTACATGGAACTCTATTCCACATCAAGTAACTCATGCCAGCAGTAAAATAAAACACTTATAAAAATACACCTTATGGAACAGCGGGGACAGTGAAGCAACACAAACATAGTCACATGCATACCAACACACAATAACATACTGACTATACACACACACATACACATGGATTTTGTGTTGTAAATATGTGGTAGTAGAGTATGGGCCTGAGGGCACACACTTAATGTGTTGTGAATGTATTGTCATGTTTTTAAAATGTGTAAAGCTGCCTTAATTTTGCTGGAGCCCAGGCAGCAGCCAATTGGGATCCATAATACATAGAAATAGACATGGGTCCTGCACCGTTTGAAAAGTGAGCAACGCTGGGTGCCTGCCTCTGTTCCTTCCTGTCCAGCCTCTGGGTGAAGTCAACACACACACACACGCAAAGACACACACAGTTACAGGGAGATATCTGTGATTTGGTGACTGACTCTGGGTAGAATATGAGTCAATGGATATCGCATTGTTCTTCTGGCACCTGAAGGATATATCTGTAAATAAGTGACACCTTCATCTATTATAAAGCTGATGAGGCACGTTGAGTGGCACGTTGAGTTAAGAGTAACAGCCAAACACAAAACCACATAATCCGAAACTCAATAAAGCAATAAAGGCTTTTTGAATGGGTATGGGGGAGCTGTTAACCTTGAGACACAGCTGACAGAGGTTTCATAGCAACAATTTTGTTCCATCTGCATTTCACAGAGGAACATCCTCAGTTGACATGTGGAAAAGAGAGAGAGAGGCGAAGTTGACCTCGGCCCACCTCCTTTCCCAGCAGTGAATTATTTCATGGTGAGAGTGATGTGTGTTTGACTAACAGGGCCACTCACTCCTCCTGGGAGAGACAAAGGGTGTCTTCTTGCCTTGTTCCATTCTAGCAAGAGAGAGAGAGAGAGCAGACTGACAGACTGACAGAATGGGATAGACAGACCACTACTAATCCCTTTCGGTGAATCGTGTGCAGCAAATCCAACATAGGATTATGGCTTCATACCAATTAACGTGTGGAACAAGCTCTCACGTTTCCTGGTCTGTAGAGTTTAAATGAGCCCTTTTCAACGTGGGGGACAAGTCTTATTTGGAACTGAGTTGACTTTTTCGTCACGGAGGCTTTTATTCAAGAGTGGAAAAAGGGGTTGGTTTATCATTTCCAACCAATGTCTATTCACTTGGGTGTGGCTACTGACTTAGTTAAACTTGACATGGGAGGCCAATTCTCTCATTTTAAAGGTTA
Source organism: Brachymystax lenok tsinlingensis (assembly GCA_030435695.1). Lineage (NCBI taxonomy): Eukaryota > Metazoa > Chordata > Actinopteri > Salmoniformes > Salmonidae > Brachymystax > Brachymystax lenok. The sequence continues at coordinate 5,803,074 of CM059793.1, forward strand.
ACATTACATTACATAATTTCGAAAAAAAATAGTTTCATCTTTACTCATTCATTTCATACAACATTCAGATGCAAGCCTCATAACTCTGGAACCTGTATATACAGAGTTATAGGGTAAGGTGGCTGTATTGTCTTTCATGAGGTCACAAACACGAAAGAAAACATGAAGCAAATCCAAAACAGGATTCTGGTTTCCATAACAAAACAGATGTAGATAATGGCTGATAGGTTTCCATTTGTTATTAACAGTCTGTTCCCCTCCTTTACTTCCTCGTTACTGATAGATGACAGATTTAATGTGAAGGGAAGGGGGTAGAGGTACAAGTAGTCTTGGAGCGGCAGGTTTATGGTAATCAATAAGCATAGACCGTGAAATATGGGGGCAATATTATTGGACGTTAGCACATAACTTCACACACTGTCTCTCTCATATACACCGAGTGTACAAAACATTAAGAACGGCTGCTCTTGAGACATGAATTGTGCATGTGTGCCATTCAGAGGTAGTAGGTGCCAGGCGCACCAGTTTGTGTCAAGAACTGCAATGCAGCTGGATTTTTCACGCTCAACAGTTTCCCCATGTGTATCAAGAATGGTCCACCACCCAAAGGACATCCAACCAACTTGACACAACTGTGGGAAGCATTGGAGTCAACGCTTTCGACAACTTGTAGAGTCCATGCCCTGAAGAACTGAGGCTGGCACAATGAGGGGGAGGGTGCAACTCAATAATAGGTCCATAATTATTGCAACAGGTACAAAAGTATCTATATCCACAGTAAAACGAGTCCTATATCGATATAACCTGAAAGGCCGCTAAGCAAGGAAGAAGCCACTGCTCCAAAACCGCCATAAAAAGCCAGACTATGGTTTGCAACTGCACTTGGGGACAAAGATCGTACTTTTTGGAGAAATGCCCTCTGGTCTGATTAAACAAAAATATAACTGTTTTGCCATAATGACCATTATGTTTGGAGGAAATAGGGGAGGCTTGCAAGCCAAAGAACACCATCCCAACCGTGAAGCACGGGGGTGGCAGCATCATGTTGTGGTGGTGCTTTGCTGCAAGAGGGACTTGTGCACCTCACAAAATAGATGGCATCATGAAAAAGGAAAATTATGTGGATATATTGAAACAACATCTCAAGACATCAGTCAGGAAGATAATGCTTTGTCGCAAATGGGTCTTCCAAATGGACATTAACCCCAAGCATGCTTCCAAATTTGTGGCAAAATGGCTTAAGGACAACAAAGTCAAGGTATTGGAGTGGCCATCACAAAGCCCTGACCTCAATCCTATAGAAAATTTGTGGGCAGAACTGAAAAAGCTTGTGCGAGCAAGGAGGCCTACAAACCTGACTCAGTTACACCAGCTCTGTCATGAGGAATGGGCCAAAAATCACCCAACTTATTGTGGGAAGCTTGTGGAAGACCCAAGTTAAACAATTTAAAGGCAATGCTACCAAATACTAATTGAGTGTATGTAAACTTCCAGACCCACTGGGAATGTGATTAAAGAAATAAAAGCTGAAATAAATCATTCTCTCTACTATTATTCTGACATTTCACATTCTTAAAATAAAGTGGTGATCCTAACTGACCTAAGACATGGAATTTTTACTAGGATTAATTGTCAGGAATTGTGAAAAACTGAGTTTAAATGTATTTGGCTAAGGTGTATGTAAACTTCCGACTTCCAACTGTATCATGCATGCATGCTCACACACACACACATTCTCATCATAATCGGTAAAGAGTGAAAACTGAAAAAATAAAACCCAGTAAATAACAGGATGCACATGGCCCATAGAGAAGGACGGCTGGTTGAATCCAGGAAATGGAACCGAGAAGGAGAGGAAGAGGGGATTTTGGAACACACTTAGCTTCAGATTGAAAAATTCCTGTTTTGTAGCAGGTCTTTTTTCTGTTCTTTCTCTATAGGCCGTTCAGGGACTTTGAAGCATTTTGACTGCAGCCTTCTTTAGTATACAGGTGTCATGTCTTTGGCATCATTAAAGTGAAGACTGTTATTTTATCAAATCAATTCTCTGTAATTATTATTATGTGATTAAACTAATCAGGAAAATGTAATTAACTAGGAAGTCGGGGCACCATGGAAAATATTCAGATTACAAAGTTATAATTTTCCTAATATAACTTTTCAGATATTTTAATATCTGATCAATTAGTCTTCTCATTAATGGATTATTCTTTACCTCACGTTAGTCTCATTCCGAACGTCGTAAATTGTTGGTTATCTGCACGGACCCAGCCTTTACTATGAATCATCTATACACCAATTGTCTTAAATCACTCATTTATTAACTAACTAAATAATCACAGAAATGCACAAACAAACAGTAAACCAAACAAAGTAGATATGGTTACAAGGAAATGATAGGGGATGTTTCCCTAGTGGGATAAGCCTGTATGATGGCTTGGTGAACAAAAGAGAATGGGGGAGTAGACCCAAAAGGGAGGGAATTACAAGTCACTACACAGTTGATAATTATATTCATTGAAATGCTAATCCTTTGCACATGAACGCTCACTCATTCGGGAATAATTGGTATGGTATGGTTAAGCATTCAAAAACTATTTGTGGTCTCTACTCAAACCTTAGTTCCCTCTTGTGATAGAGGTACTGGTCTTCACTCAACCCTTAGCCCTCTCGTTAATCGAGGTAAGCTTGGTCTCTCTACTCAAACCTTAGTTCCCTCTGTGATAGAGGTACTGGTTTGAAGTGGGAAAACCCAGGTGGGGGTTTTATTCGGAACATAGAAAAGGACTGTCTCATGACGCCAGGTCCATGTCTGTGCTCATGGGTCAGGCCAATGCCTTAGTGAAACTTTAAAGGGAATTACAATTCTCTCACATTAACATCATTACATAGAGTCACATCATTTCACAAATAGTTTCGTCGTAACTCATTCATTTTATACAACAGTTAGATGCAAGTCTCACAACTGAGACTCTTGTATAAACAGGGTTATGGTAATGTGGCTGTACTGTCTCTCCTGAGTTTCACAAACATTAAAGGAATTGGACCAGTCGCAGCTGGATTCTCCCCCGACCGTGTATACATTCTACAGAACATGGATATTGTTCATTTCTCAAGTTCTGTGATGTGGCAGAAATGTATTTGTTCTCCCTATGAAAACTGCAGGGTCATGAAGGAGAGAGTCCCTCCCAGGAATTTACGACATGCGATAGAGAACCTGGGTGTAAGGGAGGGGTATGGAGGGAGAGAGAGATGGGAGAGAGAGGGGGATGGTGCTCTCTATCCCCAAAGAAGGCCAACGTCATGACACAGGATACAGTGACTGCAGCCTTCTTCAGTGTACAGGATACAGTGACTGCAGCCTTCTTCAGTGTACAGGATACAGTGACTGCAGCCTTCTTCAGTGTACAGGATACATTGATACAGCCTTCTTCAGTGTACAGGACACAGTGACTGCAGCCTTCTTCAGTGTACAGGACACAGTGACTGCAGCCTTCTTCAGTATACAGGATACATTGATACAGCCTTCTTCAGTGTACAGGATATCAAATCAAATCAAATGTATTTATAAAGCCCCCCTTACATCAGCTGATGTCACAGAGTGCTGTACAGAAACCCAGCCTAAAACCCCAAACAGCAAGCAATGCAGGTGTAAAATGCACGGTGGCTACGAAAAACTCCCTAGAAGGCCAAAACCTAGGAAGAAACCTAGAGAGGAACCAGGCTGTGAGGGGTGGCCGGGTGCAGATTATAACAGAACATGGACAAGATTTTAAAATGTTCATAAAACAGGCAGAACAGTTGAAACTGGCCAGTCCTCTTCTGGCTGTGCCGGGTGCAGATTATAACAGAACATGGACAAGATTTTAAAATGTTCATAAAACAGGCAGAACAGTTGAAACTGGAGAAGCAGCACGGCCAGGTGGACTCGGGACATCAAGGAGTCATCAAGCCAGGTAGGCCTTGAGGAATGGTCCTAATGCTCAGGTCCTCCGAGAGAGAGAGAGAGAGAGAGAGAGAAGAAAGAAAGAAAGAAAGAAAGAAAGAGAGTGACTGCAGCCTTCTTCAGTATACAGGATACATTGATACAGCCTTCTTCAGTATACAGGATACATTGATACAGCCTTCTTCAGTGTACAGGACACAGTGACTGCAGCCTTCTTCAGTGTACAGGACACAGTGACTGCAGCCTTCATCAGTGTACAGGATTCATTGATGCAGCCTTCTTCAGTGTACAGGATACAGTGACTGGCAGCCTTCAGTGTACAGGATACAGTGACTGCAGCCTTCTTCAGTGTCTTAATTTGCTGTTCCTATGCTATTACACATAACATCAATGTGTAAAGGACACTAGAACAGTGACTTCTGCCCTAACACCTTAGTCCCCTATTCAACTAGAGTTGTTTCTGCCCAAACACCTTAGTCCCCTATTCAACGAGTGGTTTCTTCCCTTAGTCCCCTATTCAACTAGAGTTGTTTCTGCCCTAACAATTTAGTCCCCTATTCAACTAGAGTTGTTTCTGCCCAAACACCTTAGTCCCCTATTCAACGAGTGGTTTCTTCCCTTAGTCCCCTATTCAACTAGAGTTGTTTCTGCCCTAACAATTTAGTCCCCTATTCAACTAGAGTTGTTTCTGCCCTAACGCCTTCTATTCAATCAGCTGCAGATACTTGCTCTCCAGAGTGTGTTTGATTTGCACTACAGCATGACCCGGATGACAATTGACAGTTAAAATTCTTATGCCTTTCCTGGCTGAAAAGTCATTCATGGTACACAGCCAGACTGACCATTTGTATATCAAGTGTTATCAATCAATCAATAAAAATCATGATATAGTGATATCGGATCATTCTCCTGTATCATGCTTAATTACACTTGGAGTGACAATTTGGAGAATGAACAGAAAGCATCTTCTGGACCCAAAATGTATTTAATGCGTTTACCATAACAAATGTAGACATAGAAGACAGAGAACAGCTGACCCTAGATCTAATTTGGGATGCCTTTTAAGAACTACATCAGGGGAATGATAATCTCATACGCGGAAAAAGCTACATCTGATTTACAAATAAAACATTTAAAAAGCCCATAAAAAATATATTTACAGGGTAAAGAAGAAAATAAAATTTCTGAACTTAAGCAGGAATACAACATTTTACATTTGAAGAGAGCCAACAATTACAGGTTAAACTAAAATAAAGCATCCTACTAAATGGCAAATAAACCTGGTAAACATCTCACAGCTCTCAAAAAATGTATACATGCTAAATTAGTTATATTTTAAAAGATTAAGATACAAATGTAGCTATTAGAAAAACGAATGTGATTAACCCCCTAGGGTCGATGTCCGCCCATGTGGAAATCTAATTAGCATAATACAAAAATCCCTGTAAAAATCTATCAGTTTAAGCTGGAGATATATGTTTTTTTTGCATTGGATGCGTCTCAATCCACCGCATCCCCCTACAGTATGTCACCCTTCCTCATCTGCAGTGAAAGGTGACAGAGCTAGAGCGGTGTTTGTCAGACAATGAGACATCCCATCTGCAGTGAAAGGTGACAGAGCTAGAGCGGTGTTTGTCAGACAATGAGACATCCCGAAAATCGGTCATCTCACAAAATCGTCTGTAGCATCCGAACGGCTTGGCCTACAAACTATTAAATGAGACTCTCACGAACACGATGTAGTTATTCATTTTGCTCTACGACCCCCACAAGCGTCTTGGGATTAGTCTGAAATTGGTACCGCCAATCTGCCAACTCCTGTCTGCACCGATCGAACAGTTTGGTCTACACACTAATATGACACCTGTGTGTAAAGGTGAGACTCACACGAGCATGTACAAGTCGATTGTTTTGCCCTAGGATGCCCACAGGCCTCACAAGACTCGTATTGCACATATAGGACAGACACTTCAGAACAAACGTCCTTTAGATTTTGTTTTTGGGACTATATGTTGTTCCATGTAGAGAATCTGTTTTTCAATGCGTTTGTATGGGCAAATAGCAGTAAGGCCAAAAATTATTTTTTATCAAATAACCTTCTTAAAACAATTCCAAATAACTTAGTAGTAACCCTCCCCCTTATGGGTTAATGACAATTTTAATGACAACAGCTTATTTGAAAATGTATTTACACTGAACAAAAATATAAATGCATCATGTAAATTGTTGGTTCCACGTTTCATGACCTGAAATAAAAGATCCCAGAAATGTTCCACATACACAAAAAGCTGATTTCTCTCAAATTTTTCTAGCACAAATTAGTTTACATTCTTGTGAACATTTCTCCTTTGCCAAGATAATCCATCCACCTGACAGGTGTGGCATATCAACAAGCTGATTAAACAGCATGATCATTACAAAGGTGCACCATGTGCTCAGGACAATAAAAGGTCACTCTAAAAGTGCAGTTTTGTCACACATCACAATACCACAGATGTCTCAAGTTTTGAGGGAGTGTGCATGCTGACTGCAGGAATGTCCACCAATTGAATGATATTTTCTCTACCATAAGCCGCCTCCAACGTAGTTTTAGAGAATTTGGCAGTACGTCCAACCGGCCTCACAACCGCAGACCACGTGTAACCACGCCAGCTCAGGACCTCCACATCCGGCTTCTTCACCTGCGGGATCATCAGGGGGGAGGGGAAGACGGTGCTGAGGAGTATTTCTGTCTGTAATAAAGCCCTTTGTTGAATTGTAACTCAGCAAAATCTTTGAAATGTATATTTATATATTTTTTCAGTATAGTCGATGTTTGTATGATGTCGTCATTTGTATGTGTATGTTTTGTATTGTTGATCAAATGTAAAATAAAATACATATTTTTTTTAAAGGCTAACCAGCCTAAAACCCCACATAGCAAGCAAAACAGAAGCAGAGTGGCTAGGAACCTAAGAAGAAACCTAGAGAGGAACCAGGCCAGTCCTCTTCTGGCTGTGCCAGGTGTAGATTAAGGCCAGATCGTAAGCTGACATTTATCTCAACTAGTAGCATCTCAAGAACAATGGAAATAGAACTATCAAATCACCTAGTCATTTCCGATAAAAACATATCAACAAAATAGACTGTCCAATCGATGATACGAATCATGGATGCTATACTAGACAATAAGTGCTGAACACAACAACATTTCCCCCCCTCTTTTAAACAAGGCATGAAAGGAGGTGATAAAGTCTTGAAGGTGAGCAGGGCGGGAGCGCACACTTACAGGCCGCAGAATGGGTGCTGCAGCGACAGCAACAGGTGCCTGTAGGGCTGGTACTCCAGTCTTCAGTTGAGGCCAAGGGAGTGTGTGCCAATGGTAGCGAACCACTCAGGGTGGCATCATTGACAGAGTGGGAACATGCAGGAGGTGGCACCTTCCTCAATCGGCTGGCATACCAGGGAGAGCCGTCAGTCAGTTGAAATGTTGCTGGGCCCAGCTGAAGTTGAACTTGACACAGTGTTGACAAGAAGGTGCAGAGCTTATCTGCGCGGTGTGGTCGCAGTGGCGGTTCTAGACCATTTCAACTGGGGGGGCCAAGCTGGGGCCAGTTGTACTGTTAGAGGGGCCAGTTACATTAGACGTTATTGTTGTCATATTGTTTTCTTCACTGCATTGCAGGCATTAGCAGGCAAAAGACCATGTCCCTCTAGTAAATGTGTGGGTTTAATTAGTGTTCCGCGTTGCCACTGTCTAATAACGGATGTAAAAAAAGAAAAATAGCAAAAATTTGTTCTGCAAAAATTATTTCATACTCCACATTTAGGGGGGCCACAAGGGGGTCCAAAATTGTTGTCACAAGGGCACTGCTCCTCTGAGGCTGCTTGATATGACTGTGCTGTTTCTGCGAACCTGACGTGTCATTCCAGCATGACAACTCATGTTCGAACCAGGCATATGGTTGGAGTTCCGACGGGAGCTGTGCCGGCCAGCCACTGGATAAGTATTCCCGCAAGGTTGTGAAGGTGGGGTTGTTAGCTGCATCGTGGGTCAGCTCCTTGAGCGACCCTGTGTCTTGGAGAGGTGAGTGTAGGAGCTGGATGAGGTCCTCATCGGAGTCAACCTGGGCACAGGTGGAGTCTGGGGGAACTGAGTGCGAAAGAAGGTCCGCCACCACATTGTCCCTGCCTGCCCAGCGTAAACTGCAGCTTAAAGTTATACTGCTGGTCTGACCAGCAGCACATGCAGAGGGGCTTGTGATCCGACCCAGAGGTAGACATCAAGGCTGTGAGGACCTGGTGGTGGGTGCGCAGGGTGAAAAAACGTCTGTAGAAGTAAACGTGCCACCGCTCACAGGCCCAGACACATGCTAGTGCCTCCCTCTCTCCAACGTACTTCTGTTCGGTGGGGCTCAATGCACGAGACGCGAAAGCCACCGGCTTCTCAACACCGTCCTGAAGCTGAGAGAGTACAGCTCCCACTGCTGTGGCTGATGCGTCACAGGTGACCAGAGTTGGGCTGGTGAGATTAAAGTGGGCAAAGTGAAGTGGTCAGCAGTTCTTTGAGAGAGTGGACAGCCTGTGCACAGTCAGGGTGGCCAGGCCTAGTACACCTCCTTCCTCAACAGCTGATGCAGAGGGGAAGTGATGGCTGAGTACTAGAGCAGGAAGCGCATGTAGTAACCCGTCATTCCCAGAAATTAGGTCAGTTGTGTAGCATATGTCGGTTCTGGGACACGATGGATGGCTTCAACGTTTGACTGCAGCAGCGAGAGCCCTCGGGTTGACACATGGAACCTGACAAAGTCGATCTCTGGCACTGAGAACAGGCAGTTCTCAATGTTGAGTGTGAGGTTGTGTTGACTGAGCACTGCGAAGGCTGCTTGCAGATGTTCGTCATGGACAGCAGTGTTTGGGGCCATGGATGACGATGCCACTCCAGAAACCCCGGCAAGGATGGTAGACATTATCTTCTGGAAACAGCTGGGGGGATGAACTGAGACCAATAGGCGTCCTTGTGTAGTGAAACACCCAGATATGACTGACGAAGGCTGTCGGGTTCCTACTCCCTGGGTGTAGGGGAACGTGGAGGTAGCCCTTGCGAAGGTCCAGCTTTGTGAAGACCGTCGACCCGTAGAAGTGAGTGGTCAGTTCCTCCCTCGTCGACAGTGGGTACCGATCAGGTATGATGGCCTTGTTGGCTGCTCTCAGATCCAAGCAGACCCGCAGCTCTCCAGATTTCTTTTTAGTGATGACCAAGTTGGACACCCATGGTAAGGTGTCCACCAGCTCAATGAATCCATCCTCCAGCTGCTTCTGTATATCCTTAGTGACCATCTAACGTAAAGCCAGTGGAATGCGGCGTAGAGGTTGAGTGACTGGAGTCACTGTAGTGTCGAGGAGGGGCTTATGTGTGAACCCCAGGCTGGTGAACAGGTCTAAGCCTAAGATATTAATGCCCTGCCGTGTGATGTGGAAGCGGAACTGAGTGAGGGCCTTGTGTCCATACTGCACAGGTGAGTGTATAAAGCTGACGACATCAATCACTGAGAGCCCATATCCGTACAGGCTAAGGCTGGGCGGCTGGGGGGGGCAGGTGGGACAGGACCTGCTCATAGGTAGCCATGTTGAAGAGCAACACCTTTGCTCCTGTGTCTAGCACGAGAGGAATGCTGGAGTTACCCAGGTATACCGCACAAGTGGAACACCGAGCCAGGTTTTATCCAACATTGTGAATGACAGCAAGGGGTGTGTACATGGTGCGTGAGCTTTGGTGCATGTGAGCCTCGGCTGGAGCTGACCTACACCACTTTGCAAAATTGTTTGGTTTCTGACATCGTCTACATGTCTGTCCTCGAGCGGGGCAGTCAGGGGCACGTGAAATTGTGTCTATTGGAACCTACAGTTGGCACACCGTTGACGCGCCTGGGGTCTAATCAACTGCACTGAGGCATTCATGTCACTGTCTGAGTGACAGCTACAGTCTGAGCACTGAGACTGCTGCACAGCTTGAACAGCACTGGAAGCATGTGTCTGAGCCTCAGAGATCTTAGTTGCACAGTGAGCTGCTGATTCCACTTGGGAAGCTATATGGCTTTTAGCTTTCGCAAAAGGCAAATCATCATCTTCAAGGAGAAGCCTCTCCTGCACTAGTGTCCTTGAGGTTCTTTAAATAAACTGGTCCCCGATCATTTCATCTCTAACTGACTAAACTGACATGACTGCGCTAGCCCTTTAAGATCACTGACATACTGTGTCACTGACTCACCAACACGCTGTGCTATGCGCTCTGACGAAAATGCACCCTCTTCAGTAGCACACTCTGTTTCTTTGCGAAGTGTCCTTCCAAAAGTTAAACAGCTGCATCATATGTTTGCACCTCCGCGAGTGTTTGGAAGATGCGCAGGCCCTCGACGCCCGAGAAAGTGGAGAAGATTGGCCATTTTCCTCTCAGGGTTAATCACATCCAGTCCGGGTAACTAGCATGTACGTCTCAAACGACAATTTCCATCTGTCCCATGGGATTTTTGGTTCGCCGGAATGAGGCAAGAACTACTCCGGTGGAGGTAGGGATATTGTAGATGTAGCGATGTGCGCTGACAGTCGGGAAGCCAGTTCAGGGAGTGAGTGTTTTAATAAATAAATGAAACAATAACCACAAAACACAAACAACGCACAGACATGACCCAGGAACAGAAACAATAACGCCTGGGAAAGGAACCAAAGGGTTGACATAAACTCAGCAAAAAAATAACGTCCCTTTTTCAGGACCCTGTCTTTCAAAGATAGTTCGTACAAATCCAAATAACTTCACAGATCACAGACATTGTAAAGGGTTTAAACACTGTTCCCCATGCTTAATGAACATGCACCTGTGGAACGGTCATTAAGACACTAACAACTTACAGATGGTAGGCAATTAAGGTCACAGTTATGAAAACTTAGGACACTAAAGAGGCCTTTCTACTGACTCTGAAAAACACCAAAAGAAAGATGCCCAGGGTCTCTGCTCATCTGCGTGAACGTGCCTTAGGCATGTTGCAAGGAGGCATGAGGACTGCAGATGTGGCCAGGGCAATAAATTGCAATGTCCGTACTGTGAGACGCCTAAGACAGCGCTACAGGGAGACAGGACGGACAGCTGATCGTCCTTACAGTGGCAGACCACGTGTAACAACACCGGCACAGGATCGGTACATCTGAACATCACACCTGCGGGACAGGTACAGGATGGCAACAACAACTGCCCGAGTTACACCAGGAATGCAGGAATGCACAATCCCTCCATCAGTGCTCAGACTGTCCGCAATAGGCTGAGAGAGGCTGGACTGAGGGCTTGTAGGCCTGTTGTAAGGCAGGTCCTCACCAGGTACTCACCAGGTCCTCACCTCACCAACGTCGCCTATGGGCACAAACCCACCGTCGCTGGACCAGACAGGACTGGCCAAAAAGTGCTCTTCACTGACGAGTCACGGTTTTGTCTCACCAGGGGTGATGGTTGGATTCACGTTTATCGTCAAAGGAATGAGCGTTACACCGAGGCCTGTACTCTGGAGCGGGATTGATTTGGAGGCGGAGGGTCCGTCATGGTCTGGGGCGGTGTGTCACAGCATCATCGGACTGAGCTTGTGGTCATTGCAGGCAATCTCAATGCTGTGTGTTACAGGGAAGACATCCTCCTCCCTCATGTGGTACCCTTCCTTCAGGCTCTTTCTGACATGACCTTCCAGCATGACAATGCCACCAGCCATATTGCTCGTTCTGTACTTGATTTCCTGCAAGACAGGAATGTCAGTGTTCTGCCATGGCCAGCGAAGAGCCCGGATCTCAAACCCATTGAGCACGTCTGGGACCTGTTGGATCGGAGGGTGAGGGCTAGGGCCATTCCCACCAGAAATGGCCGGGAACTTGCAGGTGCCTTGGTGGAAGAGTGGGGTAACATCTCACAGGCAAATCTGGTGCAATTCATGAGGAGGAGATGCACTGCAGTACTTAATGCAGCTGGTGGCCACACCAGATACTGACTGTTACTTTTGATTTTGACACCCCCACCCTCCCTTTGTTCAGGGACACATTATTTCATTTCTGTTAGTCACATGTCTGTGGAACTTGTTCAGTTTATGTCTCAGTTGTAGAATCTTGTTATGTTCATACAAATATTTACACATGTTAAGTTTGCTGAAAATAAACGCAGTTGACAGTGAGAGGACGTTTCTTTTTTTTCTGAGTTTATATAGGGAAGGTAATCAGGGAGGTGATTGAGTCCAGGTGAGTCTGATGATGTGCAGGTGCGCGTAACGATGGTGACAGGTGTGCACCCTAACGAGCAGCCTGGTGACCTAGAGGCCAGAGAGGGAGCAGCCTGGTGACCTAGAGGCCAGAGAGGGAGCAGCCTGGTGACCTAGAGGCCGGAGAGGGAGCAGCCTGGTGACCTAGACGTTGGAGAGGGAGCAGCCTGGTGACCTAGAGGCAACTAAAATAGAACTACCATATCACCTAGTCATTTCCGATAAAAACAAAATAGACTGTCCAATCGATGATACGAATCATGGATGCTATACTTAAGCAATAAGGGATGACGGGGTGTGGCGTATGGCCAATAAACCACAACTCCGTGTTGTGTCGTGCATTAGAACAGCCCTTAGCCATGCACGACACAACACGGAGTCGTGGTTTATTGGCCATATGCCACAAACCCATATACCACAAACCCATATACCACAAACCCAAGACTTGACTTATTGCAATTATAAAATGGTTTGCCAATGTAATTAGAACAGGAAAAATAAATATTTTGTCAGCCAATCAGCATTCAGGGCTCAAACCACCCAGTATATAATAGACAATCAGTGCTGAACACAAGACAACAAATGTCAGTTGGGAAGGGGGTTATGAAGTGTCAGCTCCCTCCACCTGAGGACTCAATTTCTGTTCAAATCAAACATAGTTTTAGAAAGTGCCAATCAGGAAAATCACTAGCAACTGATTGAGTCCGCTGTCAGCTATAAGTTTCCTTTTATGATTGTGGAGAGAAATTGGTTTCCAAGTATATGAAAGACACATATTGAGTGCTTTTGATCAAACACCAAGCCCTAAACGGCATGTGTCGAAATACCCGGCTATATAAACACAACGCTGTTGACCATTCTTTTAAAATCACTTGACATGCTGCTGCTAAGCGATAGAAATGTATATCTCACAGACCAGCATTGACAAGTTTAATGCACATGGATGATACATCTGTGAACAAATAAGAGACATCCCTGAGTACACAACGCCTGTGTGCACCATAGACCTATAGGCACACGTCAGGAGCAGATTAATAGAATTTGCTTGAGGACTGCTCATTACCTCCAGAGGCGCATTGTTGACGTCAAATGCCCTTTTTTTTGTTTATCCAGGTAGCGTACCTCTTTGTATCCTGTTAGAGCGGTGACTTTCACGTTATTGCTATGGACAAGGTTAAGTGTGCTGTTATCCAAAGGTCGATGTGACGCCCTCGACTCACAATTCAAAGGGAGCACAGACACACCTGTCAAAATGAAACTTTCAAAGTAACTACCGATGTTTTACAATAGAAAACAATGAATAATAGTGATATTTATTAATAATATACATACTAATTAAAATACAATAATTAATAAAAGTAATATTCATCATCAACAAGATTATTCATATCATCATGAACATCATCATAATAATAAATAATAATTCAAAACAAGGACAAGAATATTAGTATTATACTATATGGATATAATACTATACAATAACATAATTGCTGTTATCATGTAGCAACAATCGTAACAATATTCATTATTATAATTATACAGCTATGCTTATATTATTATGTATTGTGAATATTAGTATTAAAAACATTATTGTTATTATATTGATTATTACAAAAAAAATATATAGTAAATGTAAAATGGTAATAATATTTTTGCTACAGCAGCAGATCACATCTGTGTCCATTAAGTTACATCTGGAGAAAGCTTTGCCAAATCTGAGAAAGAAAAAAAAATAACATTTGCCTTGTAGGTCTTATTTGTTGATAGAGATGTGACGAAATAAAAACATGAAATCAAGACAACTCTTGTGAACACAACTGATGGATCCATTGCTAAAATATGAATAGAGAGAATTGTTGGCCTGTTTTAGGGGAATGGGCGGAAGGGAGAGAGGGTGCATCATCCATGCATCCTCGCACTATTTGCATACAGCCTCGCTCACGCTTTAAAGATGCAGAGTTGTCGAGGGTGACCACTTGATGGCATTGATCCCAACGGTCGCTTCAGAGAAATACGCGACCAGAGGCAAATTTAACGTTTTGGTTTCTTCGTTCACTTCCAAGAGAGAATGGACTATTTCTTGGCATCCATTTGAAAGGACCGTACGCAAGCAAAGCATCCCTTTTAAGGCACAGTAAGGTGATATTCAGTGACTTTACTCGCACTTGGAATCAGCATTCGAAAGAAATGTAAGTATCATATTTTTTTAATAATAGCCCACCGACCGTGTAATGCTGTGCGTTGTCCTTGATCTAGTAGAAGCAGGCTATTTAATATTATTATTGTTGTTGTTGTTGTTTATTAGGAGATTATGAGGTTATAGAAATTATTACAAAGAATATATACGTGTGTTCTTCACCTTTGCAATTGTGTAATTAGGACAACGGTAATGCCTTATTGAGACAAATAAAAAATACTATACATCGCTGCCCTATAACTATAATAGCACGTTTCACCATTATTTTCTTCAATAGTTACGTCTATTTATTAACTCGTAATATGCATATTTTATATTGAAGTGAATTATCCCTCATACAGGGAGAATCGACTCTCATTAGGTGTGTGATGAAAGCCTTGACAGTTGTCATCACACAACTGAAATCAAAACAGTTTTAGGGATCAGTCTACTGTGTTGTGAAATAGTTTTCACAGGCTACTCCGTGCAAAGATTTCAGTGCGTCTGACTGGGAATGTCTCGAGCTAGTTCCAACTGCAGGGTATGATGACATTACATTTTCGTCATTTAGTAGACGCGCTCATCCAGAGCAAGTTACAATTGGGGTAAAGTGCCTTGCTCAAAGGCACATCGACGGATTTTTTTTTAACCTAGTCGGCTCAGGCACTCGAATCGGGCCCTTTTGTCCCAACGCTCTTGATCGCTAGGCTACCTGCCACCCTAGAGAGGAAAGACCTGGACTTTATCACCGTGTAGAGTTTGAATAGTTTGTTCCTACTCAATCTTTCAACATAAAGACTAGGCATTCACAAATGCCAATTGGTTACAGAGATACAGACACATTACATAGATACAGACACATTACAGAGATAGAGACACATTACAGAGATACAGACACATTACAGAGATACAGACACTTTACAGAGATACAGACACATTACAGAGATAGACACATTACAGAGATACAGACACATGACAGAGATACAGACACATGACATAGATACAGACACATTACAGAGATACAGACACATTACAGATATAGACACATTACAGAGATACAGACACATTACAGAGATACAGACACATTACATAGATACAGACACATTACAGAGATAGACACATTACAGAGATACAGACACATTACAGAGATACAGACACATTACAGAGATACAGAGGTCAAATGATAAGGAGTTACCGGAAGTTACAGAGATACTATTAAATACTAGCCTATTTACAAACCCAATGACTTATCAGTGTCTACTGAAGACTTATCAGTGTCTACTGAAAAAAAAAAACGATCCAACAAACACAATTGTATACTTTTTTTTCCGTCATATAATTCTTTAAACAAAGCATTATAAGAAGTCAACCTGAAGTTATATGCTGTCTCTGAAGAAAACATCTTGCTCAGAACAGAAAGAGACAACATGAGCGTTACTGTTATGCCCACCTCCCAGGCAAAACATTGATGCCATATGTATAATTACAGTGCATTCGGAAAGTATTCAGACCCCTTTGACTTTTTCCACATTTTGTTACGTTACAGCCTGAATTTAAAATGTATTAAATAAAACATTTCCTCATCAATCTACACACAATACCCCATAATGACATCACAATACCCCATAATGACATCACAATACCCCATAAAGACATCACAATACCCCATAATGACATCACAATACCCCATAAAGACATCACAATACCCCATAATGACATCACAATACCCCATAATGACAAAGCAAAAACAGGTTTTTCTGTAGGGATGTTTTTCAGCGGCAGGGAGTGAGAGACTAGTCAGGATCGAACTAAAGATAAACGGAAACAAAGAACAAAGAGATCCTTGATTAAAACCTGCTCCAGAGCGCTCAGGACCTCAGACTGGGGTGAAGGTTCACTTTCCAACAGGACAACGACCCTAAGCACACAGCCAAGACAACGCAGGAGTGGCTTTGGGACAAGTCTCTGAATCTCCTTGAGTGGCCCAGCCAGAGCCCGGACTTGAACCCGATCGAACATCTCTGGAGAGACCTGAATATAGCTGTGCAGCGACGCTCCCCATCCAAGCGTCGCTTGGGAGGATCTGCAGAGAAGAATGGGAGAAACTCCCCAAATAAAGGTGTGCCAAGCTCGTAGCGTCATACCCAAGAAGACTCAAGGCTGTAATCGCAGCCAAAGGTGCTTCAACAAAGTGCTGAGTAAAGGGTCTGAATTAGGGATGCCAATATATCGGTGAACATATCGGAATCGGACGATATTCTCTAAAAATGCCAACATCGGTATCGGTTGTCTAGTTTAACGCCGATGTGAAAAACCGATGTCAAAGCTGACGTGCATACCGATATAACGTATTGACGCTACGTAAAATTTGGCGCTATACGTGCAACACAGCATTCCTAACCTAGCCCACAATGTCTGCTGTGTGGATCGAGTGGTCAACAAGTCCAGCAGTCATTTGAAATTCAAAGGCGAAATCCATTAACGCCAATGGAATTCATTGCCCTTAACAATCAACCGTTCTCTGTCCTGGGTGATGTTGGCACTACCAAGTGCACTATATTTCAGATGTTGCCCTAATGGAATTACGCAGTAATACAGACACATTACAGAGATACAGACACATTACAGAGATACAGACACATTACAGAGATACAGACACATTACAGAGATACAGACACATTACAGAGATACAGACACATTACAGAGATACAGACACATTACAGAGATACAGACACATTACAGAGATATACACATTACAGAGATACAGACACATTACAGAGATACAGACACAATACAGAGATACAGACACATTACAGAGATACAGACACATTACAGAGATAGACACATTACATAGATACAGACACATTACAGCGATAGAGACACATTACAGAGATACAGACACATTACAGAGATACAGACACATTACAGAGATACAGACACATTACAGTAATACAGACACATTACAGAGATACAGACACATTACAGAGATACAGACACATTACAGAGATACAGACACATTACAGAGATACAGACACATGACATAGATACAGACACATTACAGAGATACAGACACATTACAGAGATACAGACACATTACAGAGATACAGACACATGACATAGATACAGACACATTACAGAGATACAGACACATTACAGAGATACAGACACATTACAGAGATACAGACACTTTACAGAGATACAGACACATTACAGAGATACAGACACATTACATAGATACAGACACATTACAGAGACACAGACACATTACAGAGGTACAGACACATTATATAGATACAGACACAATACATAGATACAGACACATTACAGAGATACAGACACATTACAGAGATACAGACACATTACAGAGATTCAGACACATTACAGAGATACAGACACATTAGAGATACAGAAACATTACATAGATACAGACACATTACATAGATACAGACACATTACAGAGATAAAGAGACACATTGTAGAGATTCAGACACATTACAGAGATACAGACACATTACAGAGATACAGACACATTACAGAGATAAAGAGACACATTACAGAGATACAGACACATGACATAGATACAGACACATTACAGAGATACAGACACATTACAGAGACACAGACACATTACAGAGATACAGACACATTACAGAGATACAGACACATTACAGAGATACAGACACATTACAGAGATAAAGAGACACATTACAGAGATACAGACACATGACATAGATACAGACACATTACAGAGATACAGACACATTACAGAGACACAGACACATTACAGAGATACAGACACATTACAGAGATACAGACACATTACATAGATACAGACACATTACATAGATACAGACACATTACAGAGATACAGACACATTAGAGATACAGAAACATTACATAGATACAGACACATTACAGAGACACAGACACATTACAGAGATACAGACACATTACAGAGATACAGACACATTACAGAGATACAGACACATTACAGAGATACAGACACATTAGAGATACAGAAACATTACATAGATACAGACACATTACAGAGATACAGACACATTACAGAGATACAGACACATTACAGAGATACAGACACATTACAGAGATACAGACACATTACATAGATAGAGACACATTACAGAGATAAAGAGACACATTACAGAGATACAGACACATGACATAGATACAGACACATTACAGAGATACAGACACATTACAGAGACACAGACACATTACAGAGATACAGACACATTACAGAGATACAGACACATCACAGAGATACAGACACATTACAGAGATACAGACACATTACAGAGATACAGACACTTTACAGAGATACAGACACATTACATAGGTACAGACACATTACAGAGATACAGACACATGACATAGATACAGACACATTGCAGAGATACAGACACATTACAGAGATACAGACACATTACAGAGATACAGACACATTACAGAGACACAGACACATTACACAGGTACAGACACATTATATAGATACAGACACAATACATAGATACAGACACATTACAGAGATACAGACACATTACAGAGATACAGACACATTACAGAGATTCAGACACATTACAGAGATAGACACATTACAGAGATACAGACACATTAGAGATACAGAAACATTACATAGATACAGACACATTACATAGATACAGACACATTACAGAGATAAAGAGACACATTACAGAGATACAGACACATGACATATATACAGACACATTACAGAGATACAGACACATTACAGAGACACAGACACATTACAGAGATACAGACACATTACAGAGATACAGACACATGACATAGATACAGACACATTACAGAGATACAGACACATTACAGAGACACAGACACATTATAGAGATTCAGACACATTACAGAGATACAGACACATTACAGAGATACAGACACATTACAGAGATAAAGAGACACATTACAGAGATACAGACACATGACATAGATACAGACACATTACAGAGATACAGACACATTACAGAGACACAGACACATTACAGAGATACAGACACATTACAGAGACACAGACACATTACAGAGATAAAGAGACACATTACAGAGATACAGACACATGACATAGATACAGACACATTACAGAGATACAGGCACATTACAGAGACACAGACACATTACATAGATACAGACACATTACAGAGATACAGACACATTAGAGATACAGAAACATTACATAGATACAGACACATTACAGAGACACAGACACATTACAGAGATACAGACACATTACAGAGATACAGACACATTACAGAGATACAGACACATTACAGAGATACAGACACATTACAGAGATACAGACACATTACAGAGATACAGACACATTAGAGATACAGAAACATTACATAGATACAGACACATTACAGAGATACAGACACATTACAGAGATACAGACACATTAGAGATACAGACACATTGCAGAGATACAGACACATTACAGAGATACAGACACATTACAGAGATACAGACACATTACAGAGATACAGACACATTACAGAGATACAGACACATTACAGAGATAGACACATTACATAGATAGAGACACATTACAGAGATAAAGAGACACATTACAGAGATACAGACACATGACATAGATACAGACACATTACAGAGACACAGACACATTACAGAGACACAGACACATTACAGAGATAGACACATTACATAGATACAGAGATACAGACACATTACATAGATACAGACTCATTACATAGATACAGACACATTACAGAGACACAGACACATTACAGAGATACAGACACATTATATAGATACAGACACAATACATAGATACAGACACATTACAGAGATACAGACACATTACAGAGATACAGACACATTACATAGATACAGACACATTACAGAGATACAGACACATTACAGAGATACAGACACATTACAGAGATACAGACACATTACAGAGATACAGACACATTACAGAGATACAGACACATTACAGAGATACATTACAGATATACATTACAGATATACATTACAGAGATACAGGCACATTACAGAGATACAGACACATTACAGAGATACAGACACATTACAGAGATAGACACATTACAGAGATAAAGAGACACATTACAGAGATACAGACACATTACAGAGATACAGACACATTACAGAGATACCGACACATTACAGAGACACAGACACATTACAGAGATACAGACACATTACAGAGATACAGACACATTACAGTAATACAGACACATTACAGAGATACAGACACATTACAGAGTTAGACACATTACAGAGATAAAGAGACACATTACAGAGATACAGACACATTACAGAGATACAGAGATACAGACACATTACATAGATACAGACACATTACAGAGATTCAGACACATTACAGAGATACAGACACATTACAGAGATACAGACACATTACAGAGATACAGACACATTACAGTAATACAGACACATTACAGAGATACAGACACATTACAGAGATACAGACACATTACATAGATACAGACACATTACAGAGACACAGACACATTACAGAGGTACAGACACATTATATAGATACAGACACAATACATAGATACAGACACATTACAGAGATACAGACACATTACAGAGATACAGACACATTACAGAGATTCAGACACATTACAGAGATACAGACACATTAGAGATACAGAAACATTACATAGATACAGACACATTACATAGATACAGACACATTACAGAGATAAAGAGACACATTGTAGAGATTCAGACACATTACAGAGATACAGACACATTACAGAGATACAGACACATTACAGAGATAAAGAGACACATTACAGAGATACAGACACATGACATAGATACAGACACATTACAGAGATACAGACACATTACAGAGACACAGACACATTACAGAGATACAGACACATTACAGAGATACAGACACATTACAGAGATACAGACACATTACAGAGATAAAGAGACACATTACAGAGATACAGACACATGACATAGATACAGACACATTACAGAGATACAGACACATTACAGAGACACAGACACATTACAGAGATACAGACACATTACAGAGATACAGACACATTACATAGATACAGACACATTACATAGATACAGACACATTACAGAGATACAGACACATTAGAGATACAGAAACATTACATAGATACAGACACATTACAGAGACACAGACACATTACAGAGATACAGACACATTACAGAGATACAGACACATTACAGAGATACAGACACATTACAGAGATACAGACACATTAGAGATACAGAAACATTACATAGATACAGACACATTACAGAGATACAGACACATTACAGAGATACAGACACATTAGAGATACAGACACATTGCAGAGATACAGACACATTACAGAGATACAGACACATTACAGAGATACAGACACATTACAGAGATACAGACACATTACATAGATAGAGACACATTACAGAGATAAAGAGACACATTACAGAGATACAGACACATGACATAGATACAGACACATTACAGAGATACAGACACATTACAGAGACACAGACACATTACAGAGATACAGACACATTACAGAGATACAGACACATTACATAGATACAGACACATTACAGAGATACAGACACATGGCATAGATACAGACACATTACAGAGATACAGACACATTACAGAGATACAGACACATCACAGAGATACAGACACATTACAGAGATACAGACACATTACAGAGATACAGACACTTTACAGAGATACAGACACATTACATAGGTACAGACACATTACAGAGATACAGACACATGACATAGATACAGACACATTGCAGAGATACAGACACATTACAGAGATACAGACACATTACAGAGATACAGACACATTACAGAGACACAGACACATTACAGAGGTACAGACACATTATATAGATACAGACACAATACATAGATACAGACACATTACAGAGATACAGACACATTACAGAGATACAGACACATTACAGAGATTCAGACACATTACAGAGATAGACACATTACAGAGATACAGACACATTAGAGATACAGAAACATTACATAGATACAGACACATTACATAGATACAGACACATTACAGAGATAAAGAGACACATTACAGAGATACAGACACATGACATATATACAGACACATTACAGAGATACAGACACATTACAGAGACACAGACACATTACAGAGATACAGACACATTACAGAGATACAGACACATGACATAGATACAGACACATTACAGAGATACAGACACATTACAGAGACACAGACACATTATAGAGATTCAGACACATTACAGAGATACAGACACATTACAGAGATACAGACACATTACAGAGATAAAGAGACACATTACAGAGATACAGACACATGACATAGATACAGACACATTACAGAGATACAGACACATTACAGAGACACAGACACATTACAGAGATACAGACACATTACAGAGACACAGACACATTACAGAGATAAAGAGACACATTACAGAGATACAGACACATGACATAGATACAGACACATTACAGAGATACAGGCACATTACAGAGACACAGACACATTACATAGATACAGACACATTACAGAGATACAGACACATTAGAGATACAGAAACATTACATAGATACAGACACATTACAGAGACACAGACACATTACAGAGATACAGACACATTACAGAGATACAGACACATTACAGAGATACAGACACATTACAGAGATACAGACACATTACAGAGATACAGACACATTAGAGATACAGAAACATTACATAGATACAGACACATTACAGAGATACAGACACATTACAGAGATACAGACACATTAGAGATACAGACACATTGCAGAGATACAGACACATTACAGAGATACAGACACATTACAGAGATACAGACACATTACAGAGATACAGACACATTACAGAGATACAGA
Source organism: Brachymystax lenok tsinlingensis (assembly GCA_030435695.1). Taxonomy (NCBI): domain Eukaryota; kingdom Metazoa; phylum Chordata; class Actinopteri; order Salmoniformes; family Salmonidae; genus Brachymystax; species Brachymystax lenok. The sequence goes on from CM059793.1 coordinate 5,826,454, forward strand.
CACATTACAGAGATAGACACATTACATAGATAGAGACACATTACAGAGATAAAGAGACACATTACAGAGATACAGACACATGACATAGATACAGACACATTACAGAGACACAGACACATTACAGAGACACAGACACATTACAGAGATAGACACATTACATAGATACAGAGATACAGACACATTACATAGATACAGACTCATTACATAGATACAGACACATTACAGAGACACAGACACATTACAGAGATACAGACACATTATATAGATACAGACACAATACATAGATACAGACACATTACAGAGATACAGACACATTACAGAGATACAGACACATTACATAGATACAGACACATTACAGAGATACAGACACATTACAGAGATACAGACACATTACAGAGATACAGACACATTACAGAGATACAGACACATTACAGAGATACATTACAGATATACATTACAGATATACATTACAGAGATACAGGCACATTACAGAGATACAGACACATTACAGAGATACAGACACATTACAGAGATAGACACATTACAGAGATAAAGAGACACATTACAGAGATACAGACACATTACAGAGATACAGACACATTACAGAGATACCGACACATTACAGAGACACAGACACATTACAGAGATACAGACACATTACAGAGATACAGACACATTACAGTAATACAGACACATTACAGAGATACAGACACATTACAGAGTTAGACACATTACAGAGATAAAGAGACACATTACAGAGATACAGACACATTACAGAGATACAGAGATACAGACACATTACATAGATACAGACACATTACAGAGATTCAGACACATTACAGAGATACAGACACATTACAGAGATACAGACACATTACAGAGATACAGACACATTACAGTAATACAGACACATTACAGAGATACAGACACATTACAGAGTTAGACACATTACAGAGATAAAGAGACACATTACAGAGATACAGACACATTACAGAGATACAGACACATTACATAGATACAGACACATTACAGAGATTCAGACACATTACAGAGATACAGACACATGACAGAGATACAGAGATACAGACACATTACATAGATACAGAGATACAGACACATTACATAGATACAGACACATTACAGAGACACAGACACATTACAGAGATACAGACACATGACATAGATACAGACACATTACAGAGATACAGACACATTACAGAGATACAGAGATACAGACACATTACATAGATACAGACACAATACATAGATACAGACACATTACAGAGATACAGATACATTACATAGATACAGACACATTACAGAGATACAGACACATTACAGAGATACAGACACATTATAGAGACACAGACACATTACAGAGATACAGACACATTACAGAGATACAGACACATTACAGAGATACAGACACATTACAGAGATACAGACACATTACAGAGATACAGACACATTACAGAGATAGACACATTACAGAGACAGAGACACATTACATAGATACAGACACATTACAGAGACACAGACACATTACATAGATACAGACACATTACAGAGATACAGACACATTACATAGATACAGACACATTACAGTAATACAGACACATTACAGAGATACATTACAGATATACATTACAGAGATACATTACAGATATACATTACAGAGATACAGACACATTACAGAGATACAGACACATTACAGAGATACAGACACATTACAGAGATACAGACACATTACAGTAATACAGACACATTACAGAGATACAGACACATTACAGAGTTAGACACATTACAGAGATAAAGAGACACATTACAGAGATACAGACACATTACAGAGATACAGAGATACAGACACATTACATAGATACAGACACATTACAGAGATTCAGACACATTACAGAGATAGAGACACATTACAGAGATACAGACACATTACAGAGATACAGAGATACAGACACATTACATAGATACAGACACATTACATAGATACCGACACATTACAGAGACACAGACACATTACAGAGATACAGACACATGACATAGATACAGACACATTACAGAGATACAGACACATTACAGAGATACAGAGATACAGACACATTACATAGATACAGACACATTACATAGATACAGACACATTACAGAGACACAGACACATTACAGAGATACAGACACATTACAGAGATACAGACACATTACAGAGATACAGACAAATTACAGAGATACAGACACATTACATAGATACAGACACATTACAGGGATACAGACACATTACAGAGATACAGACACATTACAGAGATACAGACACATTACAGAGATACAGACACATTACAGAGATACAGACACATTACAGAGACACAGACACATTACAGAGATACAGACACATGACAGAGATACAGACACATGACATAGATACAGACACATTACAGAGATACAGACACATTACAGAGATACAGACACATTACATAGATACCGACACATTACACAGATACAGACACATTACACAGATACAGACACATTACAGAGATACAGACACATTACAGAGATACAGACACATTACAGAGATACAGACACATTACAGTAATACAGAAACATTACAGAGATACAGACATTTTACAGAGATTCTGATACAGTCACGTTACAGAGACACATTACATAGATACAGACACATTATAGAGACACAGACACATTACAGAGATACAGACACATTACAGAGATACAGACACATTACAGAGATACAGACACATTACAGAGATACATTACAGATATACATTACAGATATACATTACAGATATACATTACAGATATACATTACAGAGATACAGACACATTACAGAGACACATTACAGATATACATTACAGATATACATTACAGATATACATTACAGAGATACAGACACATTACAGAGATACATTACAGATATACATTACAGAGATAGAGACACATTACAGAGATACATTACAGATATACATTACAGATATACATTACAGATATACATTACAGAGATACATTACAGAGATACAGACACATTACAGAGACACATTACAGATATACATTACAGATATACATTACAGATATACATTACAGAGATACAGACACATTACAGAGACACATTACAGATATACATTACAGATATACATTACAGATATACATTACAGATATACATTACAGATATAGAGACACATTACAGAGATACATTACAGATATACATTACAGATATACATTACAGAGATACATTACAGAGATACATTACAGATATACATTACAGAGATACATTACAGATATACATTACAGAGATAGAGACACATTACAGATATACATTACAGATATACATTACAGAGATAGAGACACATTACAGAGATACATTACAGATATACATTACAGATATACATTACAGATATACATTACAGAGATACAGACACATTACAGAGACACATTACAGATATACATTACAGATATACATTACAGATATACATTACAGAGATACAGACACATTACAGAGACACATTACAGATATACATTACAGATATACATTACAGATATACATTACAGATATAGAGACACATTACAGAGATACATTACAGATATACATTACAGATATACATTACAGAGATACATTACAGAGATACATTACAGATATACATTACAGAGATACATTACAGATATACATTACAGAGATAGAGACACATTACAGATATACATTACAGATATACATTACAGAGATAGAGACACATTACAGATATACATTACAGAGATAGAGACACATTACAGATATACATTACAGATATACATTACAGAGATACATTACAGAGATACATTACAGATATACATTACAGAGATACATTACAGAGATACATTACAGATATACATTACAGAGATACATTACAGATATACATTACAGAGATACATTACAGAGATACATTACAGATATACATTACAGATATACATTACAGAGATACATTACAGAGATACATTACAGATATACATTACAGAGATACATTACAGAGATACATTACAGATATACATTACAGATATACATTACAGAGATACATTACAGAGATACATTACAGAGATACATTACAGATATACATTACAGAGATACATTACAGAGATACATTACAGAGATAGAGACAAAACAAATCTCAACTTCCAGATGAGCATTTTATTATTACCTATTATTTTTATGTATCCTTTATTTAACTAGGCAAGTCAGTTAAGAACAAAGTCTTATTTACGATGACGGGAGTGTTGCCCAAAGTCATACTTTTAGGAAAGGAGAGGGAAAGAGGGATACCTAGTCAGTTGTATAACTGGATGTGTTCAACTGAAATGTGATTTCAGCATTTAACCCAACCCCTCTGAATCAGAGAGGTGCTGCTGGGGGTGGGGGCTTCCTTAACTGGCATCCACGTCTTCGGCGCCCGGGGCACAGTGGGTTAACTGTCTTGCTCAGGGGGGCAGAACGACAGGCTTTCATGATGATTTGTAATGGTAGATGACTTTCATGCCCTCTTCATCTGACTAACAGCCCCTTTCTCTCTGTTTCTCTCCAGGATGACCACTAGGGATAAATGGAGGGTTTACAAGCGGGTATGTGTCGTGTTCTTTCTGGCTGTGGTGACGTTGACAGTGGTCCAGAGAGGGGCTCCCTTCCAAATTGAGAGGCTGGGCCGCATGGAGGCCTCCTCCGAGGGAGGGGAGAACAAGGCCCAGCAGCAGAATACAGGCCTCTACCCAGGGACCAACACCTTCTGGAAGGCTAGCAAGCCCAAACATGCCGAGTCTACAGCCGCCGCCACTGGCACCACGGAGGAGCCCAGCATTACCCAGGAGCGAGCAGGCTCCCGGACCTGGGACGTGTCCAGTGCCAACTGCAGTGCCAACCTCAACTTCACCAACCAGGACTGGTTCAGGGGCTTGGAGGAGAACTTCAAGCAGTTCCTTCTGTATCGCCACTGCCGCTTTTTTCCCATGCTCCTCAACCATCCAGAAAAGTGCTCCGGGGAGACCTACCTGCTCATGGTCATCAAGTCCATCGCTACGCAGCACGACCGCCGCGAGGTGATCCGCAAGACGTGGGGCAAGGAGCAGGTTGTTGACGGCAAGAAGGTGAAGACGGTGTTCTTGCTGGGGTCGCCATCCAATGAGGCTGAGAAGGCCAACCACCAGAAGCTCCTGGAGTACGAGGACTACATCTACAGAGATATCCTCCAATGGGACTTCCAGGACAGCTTCTTCAACCTGACCCTCAAGGAGACCCACTTCCTCAAGTGGTTCTCCACCTACTGTGCCGACGTGCGCTACGTCTTCAAGGGCGACGACGACGTCTTCGTCAACGTGGAGAACATCTTCGAGTACCTGGAGGCCAGCACCCAGGTCAAGAACCTCTTCGTCGGTGACGTGCTCTTCAAGGCCAAGCCCATTCGCAGGAAGGAGAACAAGTACTACATCCCACAACCACTTTACAACAAGACCCACTACCCTCCATACGCCGGAGGCGGTGGGTTCCTCATGGACGCACCCCTGGCCAGGAGGCTCTACTGGGCCTCAGACTCTCTGGAGCTGTACCCCATCGATGACGTGTTCCTGGGCATGTGTCTGGAGGTGCTGCAGGTCACGCCAATCAAGCACAATGCTTTTAAGACATTTGGTCTGGTCAAGAACAAGGACAGCAAGCTCAACCAAGAACCTTGTTTCTTTAAGAGCATGATCGTGGTCCACAAGCTGCTACCACCAGAGCTCATACACATGTGGGACCTGGTGAATAGTAATCTCATCTGCTCGCAGAAAGTGGAGATATTATAGCCTGGTGGGAACACTTAACTAGGCGAGGGGAGAAGAGTTGGATGTGTGAGCAGGCTGGGAGGCAGATGTTGACATCCAATTCAAGTTCTCCTTTGTTCATAGTAGGATATTTGATTTATTACATTCTTATCCAGAGCAATTAGGGTTAAGTGCCTTGCTCACATCAGCAGATTTTTCACCTAGTCGGCTCGGGGCGTCAAACCAGCAACCTTTTGGTTACTGGCCCAACGCTCTTAACCACTAGGCTACTTTCCTCTACTACATCACAGTGGAAGTAAATTATCTGGTGATAGTTTTTATATTCTGGTGGCATTTCGAATGACTCTCAATGTCAGCAGGCACATTCAGAGATGCCAAACCAAGGGGCTTGAGGTACTGGAAGATAGTGCTGCGAAGAGGACAGCGAGATGCCCCATGTTGTCATGCATCCCTTTGACTGTGCACTGAAAGTCACACACCTTGTTCATTTAGACCGGGCTTTACCTGTAGTAACACGGACCTCATAAGACAGGAAGAAATAAAGTCTCTCTACCTCACCAATGTAGTTTAAATTTCACTTCTCATGTAGGTATTTGTCAAGACAAAATGTCTTGTAAAGCATATTTTTTTTTACCATGTTAATAGTAAAATAAATAATAATGTCATTTTGTCTTTACATCTGACCCTGCAGTCCAACGTAGAGAGAGAGAGACCCTTTGTTATGGGTCACTGCACTTCAATGAGATTGTTCCGTTTTCAGAAAGAATCTGGACTGTATACTATATGTGTCAATGGATTTGAATGTGCTGATATACTTGATATGAATTGTGTTGAGGGTTGTGTTGTGGTCTAAGGCACTGCATCTCAGTGCTAGAGTTGTCACTACAGACCCTGGTTCGATCCCGGGCTGTATTGCAACCGGCTGTGACTGGGAGTCCCATAGGGTGGCGCACAATTGGCCCAGTGTCGTTAGGGGAGGGTTTGGCTGGGGTAGGCTGTCATTGTAAAATAAGAATTTGTTCTTAACTGACTTGCCTAGTTAAATAAAAGTAAAATTACATTGAAACTGTGAAACAAAATAAACTACTGCTGATATGTGTATCACAATATGTTAATTTAATAGCCCCACAGACAAAGGGGGCAAAAGAGGTTGTTTGATATTGAATTAATTGCAAGGAAGGTATTAGAATGAATGAAAATGTCCAGAGATTATAGTTCCTCGTGTTTTGGGGGCTGTGAATATGTGTGGATGATGTATATGAATGTAAAAAAAAAAAAAATCTAAATATATATATATATAGGTTTAAAAATCACGTTTGTAAATAAATGTTTAAAAAAAAAAATTATCATATGTGGGTCTTATCATTTTATTTATTTCAATTGTACCAGATTAATAAAAAAAAAAAAATTGTTGGGCTAATTGACAACAAACTGTGACCAACGATCCAAACAAGTTCAGATGACAAAAGGCTCACATGATATTTGGTCTTAGCGTTGATAATATGACCAAAATGTTCATTGTTCATGTTATTTCAATGTTCCCTTGTTATACGTCAACAGGATTATTTTAACTTCAACCATGTAATCAAAACCACATCACTTCCTGAAACAACGTCATCTCATTGTCCCCTGGAGGTTTGTCTAGTTTCCGGTTGGTTCCGGGGATGTCACCTGATGGTTGCAAAGAAACACCCCCAAGGCACATGCAGCCCAGTTCCATTACACATCACCCCTTCTTACTTTTGCCCATCAAGGCCTTGATCAGTGAACCACTCACAGCTCTTTGTCTTCTGGCAATGCTAGACACACACAGCTTTTAACATGCAGGGTTTTTTTAACTTAAACACACAATTAAATTGTGTATGTTCACTCAAAGTAATTGTTAGTTAACATGTCCTTGCCTGGGATTTGAACTCACAACCTCTTGGTTCACACCACCAGGTCTGTATCAATGACTGATTTCACCTGTAGGCCTATTCCTACACTTTGCACTTCAATGTGACTCTCAGCTCTGTTCAAAAATACACTGAAGACAGAAAAACTATAATATTTATCATAGTGATTCAGGAGTAACATTAAAACAGAATAATATGTCCCACTTCCATTAAACCACTCTACTGAAAACCCAAACTCAAATGGCTGAAATAAGTCAATGAGAGAAGTCAGATTAACTGACGACTAAAATAGCAGTGCAGATGCCACTCATTTGCTAAGTGCAGAGATGTGTCATAGGTAATGAATGTGTAGGGCACTTCTGAATTTCTACAGACTTTGTGGCACCGCAGAAAGATCAGCATACCCCAAATCCACATAGTTGAAAGTTCAAATCCCAGGTGGACTCATATTGAAAAGTCAGTACTAAGTGATCATGTCAAATGTTGTCATTGATTAAAGATCTTAGCTGAACAGTGTATTGCTTACCTTAAAACCCCTATAGCATTGTATTACTTTACTTATAAATATGTGGGACACCTGGGACCATCATGTCCCAAGAACCTTCATGGGACCATGACACAACATCTCAAGAACGTCATAAAAACATCCCCGGGAACTATAAAAAGTTCCCTCAGAGAACGCTCCCTTGAGACGATCATGCGACATCCTAAGGAGTAGCACAATTAAGGTCCTGAGAACATCCTAAAAAGGTCCTGAGAACATCCTAAAAAGGTCCTGAGAACATCCTAAAAAGGTCCTGACATGGTCCTAAAAAGGTCCTGAGAACATCCTAAAAAGGTCCTGAGAACATCCTAAAAAGGTCCTGACATGGTCCTAAAAAGGTCCTGAGAACATCCTAAAAAGGTCCTGACATGGTCCTAAAAAGGTCCTGACATGGTCCTAAAAAGGTCCTGACATGGTCCTAAAAAGGTCCTGACATGGTCCTCAGCAATGTCCAGGATATTTCCAGGGAACTAGACAAAGGTCCACCAGAGAACGTTCCCTTGACCCAGCGGTTGGATTTTAAACAGTGAGGAGGCTGACAATAAGGATAGGTTTTTTTCTTGCCCAGAGTGAAACTTGTATTACCAATGTCAAGAAATAGTAGCAACTGTACAATACGTACAAACAAAAAAAATAACAAACAGGCTGTTGATCAAAGACAATCTAAATAAGTAGAGCTATCAAAAGGACAGCCCCATGCTTCAAATATGCCTGATCAGTAAATACATGTTTAAAAAGAGAAATACACTGCATTCAGAATGTATTCACACCCCTTGACTTATTCCACGTCTTGTTGTGTTACAGCCTGAATTCCAAATGGATTAAATGGTTTTATTTTCTCACCCGTCTACACACAATAACCCCATAATGACAAAGTGAAAACGTGTTTTTAGACATTTTTGTAAATGTATTATAAATGAAATGCAGAAATATATCATTTACAAAAGTATTCACACCCCTGGGTCAATACTTTGTAGAAGAACAGGGGCCAATTACAGCTTTGAGTCATCTTGGGTATGTTTGTATTATTTTATTTAACTAGGCAAGTCAGTTTAGAACAAATTCTTATTTACAATGAGAGCCTAGGAACAGTGGGTTAACTGCCTTGTTCAGTGGCAAAACGACCGATTTTTGCCTTGTCAGGTCGGGGATTTGATTCAGCAACCTTTCAATTACTGGCCCAACACTCTAGCCACTAGGCTACCTGTATTAGCTTTGGCTATATGGATTTGGGGATTTTCTCCCATTCTTCCTTGCAGATTTTCTCATAGTTAGATGGGGAGTGGTGGTGAACAGCAATCTTCAAGTCTTTCCACAGGTTTTCAATGGGATTCAAGTCTGGGCCTTGGCTGGGCCACTCAAGGACTTTCACATTCTTGTTCTGAAGCCGTTCCAGTGTTGATATTTCTATATTTCATTTTCAAAATGTTTGCTAAAATTTCTAAAAACATGGGTATGAATACTTTCTGAAGGCACTGTATACCTGGCGACGCACCAAAAAAAGGTTGACGGCGTGCAAAACACAAACTGTCACACACCTCCTTGTTGTGTTGTGGGCTACCTGTTGTGGGCGGCAGGTAGCCTAGTGGTTAGAGCGTTGGTCTTGTAACCGGAGGGCTGCAAGTTCAAATCCCCGAGCTGACAAGGTAAAAATCTGTCGTTCTGCCCCTGAACAAGGCAGTTAACCCACTGTTCCCCGGGCGCCGAAGACGTGGATGTCAATTAAAGGCAGCCCCCCGCACCTCTCTGATTCAGAGGTTGGGTTAAATGCGGAAGACACATTTCGGTTGAAGGCATTCGGTTGTACAACTGACTAATAATGGTGACTTTGGCTGTGACTTTGTTGGCAGGTGATCAACAATCAAGACATCGAAGTACATTGCTAATCCCACATTATACTACATAAATACACACCAAGGGCATGACTTTGTGTTGCATATTGGGGGGGTCAAGGTCAATGGGTTCTGGAGAGAGAGAGAGAGAGAGAGAGAGAGAGAGAGAGAGAGAGAGAGAGAGAGAGAGAGAGAGAGAGAGAGAGAGAGAGAGAGAGAGAGACTGACTCAAGTCATCCACCACCAATTCATGAGAGCTGCATGTAGAGAGGAACTTCATGCTAGGAGTGACAGTTCACTCAAGTGGCCCAAGTGTGACGCAATGTGGCAAAGGCAACAGAGATATTTAGTGGACATGGCAGTAAACAGGCATAGGGATAACCCTCTGTGTACACAGGCCACCCTACAATCCTGTAGTAAATTAGGAGCCCGGTTATACGTGGTCGGAGCTATTGATGTCAGCCCGGTCAGTAGGAAGGCTGTGACGGCGGAGGGCTTCACACCAGCCCTCTACTGACTTCAAAGGGAAGGTCGAGAGCCATCTTGAATAACGTTGCTCTGCGGGAAAGAAAATAAGAAAACACTCATCACTCATCCCCGACGCCCTGGTCCCTTCTTCAGTCTGCAGACTGTCTGTACATTCACTCCTGGTACTGTGTATTATATTTCCATACTGTAAACGCACCATTCACTCCTGGCACTGTGTATTATATTTCCATACTGTAAACGCACCATTCACTCCTGGTACTGTGTATTATATTTCCATACTGTAAACGCACCATTCACTCCTGGTACTGTGTATTATATTTCCATACTGTAAACGCACCATTCACTCCTGGCACTGTGTATTATATTTCCATACTGTAAACGCACCATTCACTCCTGGTACTGTGTATTATATTTCCATACTGTAAACGCACCATTCACTCCTGGCACTGTGTATTATATTTCCATACTGTAAACGCACCATTCACTCCTGGTACTGTGTATTATATTTCCATACTGTAAACGCACCATTCACTCCTGGTACTGTGTATTATATTTCCATACTGTAAACGCACCATTCACTCCTGGTACTGTGTATTATATTTCCATACTGTAAACGCACCATTCACTCCTGGCACTGTGTATTATATTTCCATACTGTAAACGCACCATTCACTCCTGGTACTGTGTATTATATTTCCATACTGTAAACGCACCATTCACTCCTGGCACTGTGTATTATATTTCCATACTGTAAACGCACCATTCACTCCTGGTACTGTGTATTATATTTCCATACTGTAAACGCACCATTCACTCCTGGTACTGTGTATTATATTTCCATACTGTAAACGCACCATTCACTCCTGGTACTGTGTATTATATTTCCATACTGTAAACGCACCATTCACTCCTGCTACTGTGTATTATATTTCCATACTGTAAACGCACCATTCACTCCTGGTACTGTGTATTATATTTCCATACTGTAAACGCACCATTCACTCCTGCTACTGTGTATTATATTTCCATACTGTAAACGCACCATTCACTCCTGGTACTGTGTATTATATTTCCATACTGTAAACGCACCATTCACTCCTGGTACTGTGTATTATATTTCCATACTGTAAACGCACCATTCACTCCTGGTACTGTGTATTATATTTCCATACTGTAAACGCACCATTCACTCCTGGTACTGTGTATTATATTTCCATACTGTAAACGCACCATTCACTCCTGCTACTGTGTATTATATTTCCATACTGTAAACGCACCATTCACTCCTGCTACTGTGTATTATATTTCCATACTGTAAACGCACCATTCACTCCTGGCACTGTGTATTATATTTCCATACTGTAAACGCACCATTCACTCCTGGTACTGTGTATTATATTTCCATACTGTAAACGCACCATTCACTCCTGCTACTGTGTATTATATTTCCATACTGTAAACGCACCATTCACTCCTGGTACTGTGTATTATATTTCCATACTGTAAACGCACCATTCACTCCTGGTACTGTGTATTATATTTCCATACTGTAAACGCACCATTCACTCCTGGCACTGTGTATTATATTTCCATACTGTAAACGCACCATTCACTCCTGCTACTGTGTATTATATTTCCATACTGTAAACGCACCATTCACTCCTGCTACTGTGTATTATATTTCCATACTGTAAACGCACCATTCACTCCTGGCACTGTGTATTATATTTCCATACTGTAAACGCACCATTCACTCCTGGCACTGTGTATTATATTTCCATACTGTAAACGCACCATTCACTCCTGGCACTGTGTATTATATTTCCATACTGTAAACGCACCAGAAAAAGAGAGAGAAGCTCATTTTGCACAACTGATTTTATTGGTTTAATTCGGGATCCCCCATTAGCTATTGAGGAAGCGACAGCTATTCTTCCTGGGGTCCACAAAATAAGGTCCATAAAACACGACAATTAACAAAACACTGGTACACTGATAGACAAGAACAGTAACACACATTTAAAATACAACGATATACAAACACAACTAAATAATAATGTGTAAGTAGATTGTGTGTGTTACGAGTCTGATGGAGTGTGTGTGTGTGTGTGTGTGTGTGTGTGTGTGTGTGTGTGTGTGTGTGTGTGTGTGTGTGTGTGTGTGTGTGTGTGTGTGTGTGTGTCCCCTCACAGTCTCCGCCGTTCCATGAGATGTTGTTTAATGTGTATTTTTTTGAAAGGTAATGTTGCTGTTTGCTTGAGTAATTGGAGATTGCAGGGAGTTCCATGCGATCATGGCTGTGTACGACACTGTGCATTGCTGTGAATTTGTTTAGGACTTGGGGACTATTTCATATGATCTCTTATCAATTACTTTAGGACCAACCTTTGGCTTCCTCTGTAATATTTGTGTTGTGGAGAAATGACCAGGCAGGAGACGGGAGTACAGTTAGTTTCCTTTAGTCAAAACCTCTCGTGCTCATCGGCCCCCACGGCACAATGGTGCGCATTGTGCATTTCCTACTAGGTATAGTAACGTAACACTGCCGTAATACATTACTGCTTAGTAACAGCATAGTAACTCATATAAACAGATGGAGATCACAGATACTACAATTGCCACAATGTTATGGTCACTACAACCAATGGGAACTGATAGCTCTGCAGCATTAGTGAAGATATGATCGATACAATTGGATGTGATCGATACAATATGATATGATCGATACAATTGGATCCTGCCAGACACCCTGGACCCACTCCAATTTGCTTACCGTCCCAATAGGTCCACAGACGACGCAATCGCAATCACACTGCATACTGCCCTAACCCATCTGGACAAGAGGAATACTTATGTAAGAATGCTGTTCATCGACTACAGCTCAGCATTTAACACCATAGTTCCCTCCAAGCTCGTCATTAAGCTCGAGACCCTGGGTCTCGACCCAGCCCTGTGCAACTGGGTCCTGGACTTCCTGACGGGCCGGTCCCAGGTGGTGAGGGTAGGAAACAACATCTCCACCCCGCTGATCCTCAACACTGGGGCCCCACAAGGGTGCGTTCTCAGCCCTCTCCTGTACTCCCTGTTTACCCATGACTGCGTGGCCAAGCACGCATCCAACTCAATCATCAAGTTTGCTGACGACACTACAGTGGTAGGCTTGATTACCAACAACGACGAGACGGCCTACAGAGAGGAGGTGAGGGCCCTCGGAGTGTGGTGTCAGGAAAATAACCTCTCACTCAATGTCAACAAAACAAAGGAGATGATCGTGGACTTCAGGAAACAGGAGAGGGAGCACCCCCCTATCCACATCGAGGGGACAGTAGTGGAGAAGGTGGAAAGTTTTAAGTTCCTCGGCGTACACATCACGGACAAACTGAATTGGTCCACCCACACAGACAGCGTGGTAAAGAAGGCAACAGCGCCTCTTCAACCTCAGGAGGCTGAAGAAATTTGGCTTGTCACCAAAATCACTCACAAACTTTTACAGATGCACAATCGAGAGCATCCTGTCGGGCTGTATCACCGCCTGGTACGGCAACTGCTCCGCCCACAACCGTAAGGCTCTCCAGAGGGTAGTGAGGACTGCACAACGCATCACCGGGTTAAACTACCTGCCCTCCAGGACACCTACACCACCCGATGTCACAGAAAGGCCAAAAAGATCATCAAGGACAACAACCACCCGAGCCACTGCCTGTTCACCCCGCTATCATCCAGAAGGCGAGGTCAGTACAGGTGCATCAAAGCTGGGACCGAGAGACTGAAAAACAGCTTCTACCTCAAGGCCATCAGACTGTTAAACAGCCATCACTAACATTGAGTGGCTGCTGCCAACATACTGACTTAAATCTCTAGCCACTTTATACATAGGAATTGGATGTAACAAATGTATCACTAGCCACTTTAAACAATTTTGTATATAATGTTTACGTATCCGACATACTCATATCAAATGTATACACTGTACTCTAAACCATCTACTGTATCTTGCCTATGCCGTTCGGTCATCGACCCAAATCTCTAGCCACTTTAATAATTATAATTGGATGAAATAATGTATCACTAGCCACTTTAAACAATGCCATTTATATAATGTTTACATATCCTACATTACTCATCTCATATATATGTGTATATACTGTACTCCATACCATCTACTGCATCTTGCCTATGCCGGTCAGCCATCGCTCATCCATATATTTATATGTACATACTCGTATTCATTCCTTTACTCTTGTGTGTATAAGGTAGTTGTTGTGAATTTGTTAGATTACTTGTTAGATACTACTGCATGGTCGGAACTAGAAGCACAAGCATTTCGCTACACTCGCATTAACATCTGCTAACCATGTGTATGTGACAAATAAAATTTGATTTGATTTGAAATTTGATTTGATTTGATTTGATGTCACAGATCCAACACTATTGGTGTCCACTCTAGTTGGTTGAGTGTTAACCTGGGTCATATTACAGGCATTAGTCCCAGTTAGAAGTTTCCTCTTGAGAGGACAACTAGTTGATAACCAGTCAATGTTTAATATACTGCCATGAACACTACTCACAATAGAGTCTGTGACATCACATTTGCATGTACAGAAATTCTGACCCAAATTCTTATCCAAACAAAGAGGACATTCAAATTAAGATGTGTTTGGCAATGACATGCCACAATATTTCTTCCTGTGGTTCACTGTGGAATCAGATAAAACAACAGAGAGCTAGCACCTCCAGCTACCAACCTGCCTAGGGGCATCTCTCCACGTCCAGAGTAGACATCACACTAATAACAGGAACTGACAGCTAGATGTTCGTGGAGCGACAAACTGAAATAGTATGCCTCAGAATGACTGTAAGTTGTGTTTGTCTTTAATAAGTAAAGCAGAAAGAGGGAAACAGAAGGTAAGGTCAGGGGGTTCGAAAGGGAGTTGAGCCAATCAGAGAGGAATCTACAGCGCATTCGGAAAGTATTCAGACCCCTCCCCTTTTTCCACATCTTGTTACGTTACAGCCGTATTCTACACACAACACCCCATTATGACAAATAAAAATTGTTTTATAGATTTCTTTGGTCATTTATTTACATAAGTATTTACATAAGTAATCAAGTTTCTACAACTCGATTGGAGTCCAGCTATGGTAAATTGCATTTTTTGGATATGATTTGGAAAGACACACACCTGTCTATATAAAGGTCCCACAGTTGACACTGCATACCATAGTAAAAGCCAAGCAATGAGGTCGACGGAATTGTCCGAAGAGCTCTGAGACAGGATTGTGTCGAAGCACAGATCTGGGGAAGGGTGCTAAAACATTTCTGCAGCATTGAAGGTCCCCAAGAACACAGTGGCCTCCATCATTCTTAAATGGAAGAAGTTTTGAGCCACCAAAACTCTTCCTAGAGCTGGCCGCCCGGCCAAACTGAGCAATCGGGAAGAAGTGACTTGGTCAGGGAGGTGGCCAAGAACCTGATGGCCACTGACAGAGCTCCAGAGTTACTCTGTGGAGATGGGAGAACCTTCCAGAAGGACAACCATCTCTGCAGCACTCCACCAATCAGGCCTTTATGGTGGAGTGGCCAGACAGAAGCCACTCCTCAGTAAAAGGCACATGACAGCCCGCTTGGAGTTTGCCAAAAGGCACCTAAAGGACTCTCAGACCATGAGAAACATGATTCTCTGGTCTGATGAAACCAAGATTGAACTCTTTGGCCTGAATGCCAAACGTCACGTGTGGAGGAAACCTGGCACCATCCCTACGGTGAAGCATGGGTGGCAGCATCATGCTGTGGGGATATTTTTCAGCGGCAGGTACTGGGAGACTAGTCAGGATCGACGGAAAGATGAATGGAGCAAAATACAGAGATCCTTGATGAAAACCTGCTCCAGAGCGCTCAGGACCTCAGACTGAGATGAAGGTTCACCTTCCAACAGGACAACGACCCTAAGCACACAGCCAAGACAACGCAGGAGTGGCTTTGGGACAAGTCTCTGAATGTCCTTGAGTGGCCCAGCCACAGCCTGGACTTGAACCCGATCGAAGAGAGACCTGAAAATAGCTGTGCAGCGATGCTCCTCATCCAACCTGACAGAGCTTGAGAGGATCTGCAGAGAAGATTGGGAGAAACTCCCCAAATACAGGTGTGCCAAGCTTGTAGCGTCATACCCAATAAGACTTGAGGCTGTATTCGCTGCCAAAGGTTCTTCAATATAGTACTGAGTAAGGGGTCTGAATACTTACAGTTGACATCGGAAGTTACAGTTGAAGTCAGAAGTTTACATACACTTAGTTTGGAGTCATTATAAGTCGTTTTTCAACCACTCCACAAATTTCTTGTTAACAAACTATAGTTTTGGCAAGTCGGTTAGGACATCCACTTTGTGCATGACACAAGTAATTTTTCCAACAATTGTTTACAGACAGATTATTTCTTCAGATATAACAGACTGACCCTAGCCCCCCGACACATAATCTACTGCAGCATAAATACTGGGGGCTGAGATAGGAGGGGTCGGGAGACACAGGACCAAACAGGCAGGATATAACCCCACCCACTCTGCCGAAGCACAGCCCCCACACAACTAGAGGGATATCTCCAACCACCAACTAACCATCCTGAGACAAGACCGAGTATAGCCCACAAAGATCTCCGCCACGGCACAACCCAAGGGGTGCGCCAACACGGACAGGAAGATCACGTCAGTGACTCAACCCACTCAAGCTACGCACCCCCCCAGGGACGACATGAAAGAGCACCAGTAAGCCAGTGACTCAGCCCCTGTGATAGGGTTTGAGGCAGAGAATCCCAGTGGAGAGGGGAACCGGACAGGCAGAGACAGCAAGGGCGGTTCGTTGCTCCAGTGCCTTTCCGTTCACCTTCACACTCCTGGGCCAGACTACACTCAATCATAGGACCTACTGAAGAGATGAGTCTTCAATAAAGACTTAAAGGTTGAGACCGAGTCTGCGTCTCTCACATGGATAGGCAGACCATTCCATAAAAATTGAGCTCTATAGGAGAAAGCCCTGCCTCCAGCTGTTTGCTTAGAAATTCTAGGTACAGTAAGAAGGCCTGCGTCTTGTGACCGTAGCGTACGTGTAGATATGTACGGCAGGACCAAATCGGAAAGATAGGTAGGAGCAAGCCCATGTAATGCTTTGTAGGTTAGCAGTAAAACCTTGAAATCAGCCCTTGCCTTAACAGGAAGCCAGTGTAGAGAGGCTAGTTGTTATTGTCAAGCAGTTTTGGGCTGGAAATTACATTTTGCTCTGTCAGAAGAAACTGTGAACAGTGTCTGTCTGCATCATGTTGGAATGAGGACCTTGGATACACTTTATTACGGCACTGAGCTATTGAACACCATGTTCTGGACAATCAGAAATAGAGCAGTGTGACCCCATTTAAAAGGACCCTTTCAGACCAGCCTTCAAACAAACAAGGCAAAGTGAGTGTCAGTATCTTCTCCGTGCACAATGCCCCATTGAACCGGCTCCAAGTTTAGAGTCGAGTAGCTGACTAAACTCCACTCGGCGGTGAAGGAAATTTCATATGAACTCCACCAACGGATTTGAGCAGAGACCCGGCTTTGTGGAATACAGCTCCAACTACATAAATTCTCCCAAGGTCAATACAATTTTTATTTTTTTTTAAATGAAACTCTTTCCTTGTACCTGTTTGTCCTCTGTAGTTGCGTGCCTGTCTTTGTTCAACTAGTTTTTGCTCGGTGTGTTTGCCATCTTACATCTTGAGGAAACAGTTGGTGGTTGTATTTTATTAACGTTCATTCAAAAAGTATGGATTTCAGCAAACAAAGAGAGGCATGTAATTACAGAGAACAAACACAGGTACAAGGTAACATTTGACAGACACTCTTATCCAGAGCGACTTACAGTGGCTTGCGAAAGTATTCACCCCCCCCTTGGCATTTTTCCTATTTTGTTGCCTTACAACCTGGAATTAAAATGGATTTTGGGGGGGGTTTGTATCATTTGATTTACACAACATGCCCACCAATTTGAAGATGCAAAATATTTTTTATTGTGAAACAAACAAAAAAACTGAAAACTTGAGCATAATTAACTATTAACCACCTTTTGCAGCAATTGCAGCTGCAAGTGTCTTGGGGTATGTCTCTATAAGCTTGGCACTTAGATGGTGTTCTCATAGTGATGAGAGGTGTTGGGTTTGCGCCAGACATAGCGTTTTCCTTGATGGCCAAAAAGCTCAATTTTAGTCTCATCTGACCAGAGTGCCTTCTTCCATGTTTGGGGAGTCTCCCACATGCCTTTTGGCGAACACCAAACGTGCTTGCTTATTTTTTTTTTCTTTAAGCAATGGCTTTTTTCTGGCCACTCTTCTGTAAAGCCCAGCTCTGTGGAGTGTATGGCTTAAAGTGGTCCTATGGACAGATACTCCAATCTCCACTGTGGAGCTTTGCAGCTCCTTCAGGGTTATCTTTGGTATCTTTGTTGCCTCTCTGATTAATGCCCTCCTTGCCTGGTCCGTGAGTTTTGGTGGGAGTTATCTCAGCTCACTGGTCACCATAGCAGCAACCACCCGTAGCACGCGCTCCAGCAGGTATATTTCACTGGTCACCCCCAAAGCCAATTCCTCTTTTCGGCCGCCTTTCCTTCCACTTCTCTGCTGCCAATGACTGGAACGAACTGCAAAGATCACTGAAGCTGGAGACTCATATCTGCCTCACTAGCTTTAAGCACCAGCTGTCAGAGCAGCTAACAGATCACTGCACCTGTACATAGCCCATCTGTAAATAGCACACCCAACTTCCTCATCCCCATACTGTTATTTATTTTGCTCCTTTGCACCCCAGTATCTCTACTTGCACATTCATCTTCTGCACATCCATCACTCCGGTGTTTAATTGCTATATTGTAATTATTTCGCCACTATGGCCTATTTATTGCCTTGCCTCCCTTATCTTACCTCATTGGCACACACTGTATATAGACTTGTTCTATTGTATTATTGACTGTATGTTTGTTTATTCCATGTGTAACACTGTGTTGTTGCCCAGGATGCAGTTGTAAATGAGAACCTGTTCTCAACTGGCCTACCTGGTTAAATAAAGGTGGAATAAAAAATATAAAAAGAATGAGGTGAATACATACGCACCACTTCTCCGTTTGTTTTTTTTAATTTTTTATTTGAAACAAGTTATTTATTTCATTTCACTTCACCAATTTGAGTATTTTGTGTATGTCCATTACATGAAATTCAAATAGAAAGAAATTTAAATTACAGGTTGTAAAAACGCCAAGGGGGTGAATACTTTTGCAAGGCACTGTACATGAGCAATTAGGGTTAAGTGCCTTGCTCAAGGGCACATCAACTGATTTTCCATCTATTCAGCCCAGGATTCAAACCAGCAACCTTACGGTTACTGGCCCAGCAAGCTTAACCGCTAGGCTACCTGGCACCCCAATACAGAGGTAGGATAGGGGGGGGGCTCTCATTTCTTCTTCACTGACGCTGCCTCTGCTGTCTCTGCTGCAGCTGCCGAGGCCTCTGCTCTCAATCTCTCCTCCAGGAATGTCTTGTTCTCCTCTGCCTATAAATTGTTGACGATCTCAACGCCCGGCGAGCTGATGGTGCTCTTGACGTCCATCTTTAGGGAAGCGTTCTGCATCTTGAAGGCTTGTCCTGGGCCTTGACCTGAGCGATCTCATACACAGCCTTCACAGACACCATCCCAGCTGTCTCATGGCCTGTTTTACTGGCCCCTTTCCGGATGCCGGGCCGCCTGCTTGAGGAAGTAAGACACTTCCTGTCAGGCTTAAGGTGGATCTTAATGAGCAGAGGGATTCCTTCCTTGAGCTCTTTGGTTTTCCTCGTTAAAGTCCTTGCAGTATTGGCCAATTGGGATGGCCTTCTCTCCCAGGACAGGGCCAAGAGAGGGTCCAGGGGCCGCCTGCCCGTATCTCACTATGGCCCGTATATCCACTCTGTTGGTGGAGTTAATCAGAAACTTCCTTCACCTTAGTTTAGTCAGCTAAGAGTCCAGCTGATAGGAGAAAAATAACACAGGAGGTAAAAATCTCTGAGCGAGAGACAACGGCAAAAAAAGAGGTGTCATCCTAGAAGGCTGACATAATGCCAGGGACAGAGGCTAGCATGACCCCTGTCAACGTCTGACAAGGCAAGGGGGCAACAAATCCCTGGATCCCTAAATAGGGGCATTCAGTGGGCTGTCTGTGGCCCGTCATCGGTGCCTCCTGCCCGGGAACAAAGCATCCCTGTTCAGGTGCTGGGTCACTGGGATGACAGCACGGTGATGTCCGCTGTCCTAATGTCATCAGTCAGCCAGTACCTACCTACCTACCTGACCAATCTCAGACCTTGAAACTGTTACAGAACTGAAGTGAGCACAAAGTATGACCGTATGAGACTGCCATGTTGATGACAAAATATGTTTCCTTAGGGCCTCTTTGAAACATGTCAGCAAAGAATTGACTCCAGGGCCCATATTCATAAAACAAGAAGAAGTGCTAATCTAGGATTAGATCTGCATTTTAGATTATAATGAACGGATAGAGGGACCTGATCTAGGATCAGTTCTGCCTTTTAGATTATAATGAACGGATAGAAGGACCTGATCTAGGATCAGTTCTGCCTTTTAAATTATAATGAACGGATAAAGGGACCTGATCTAGGATCAGTTCTGCCTTTTAGATTATAATGAACCGATAGAGGGACCTGATCTAGGATCAGTTCTGCCTTTTAGATTATAATGAACGGATATAGGGACCTGATCTAGGATCAGTTCCGCCTTTTACATTATAATCAATTGATAGAGGGACCTGATCTTAGATCAGCACTCATACAGGCCCAGAATATCATGTGCTTGGAGGAATAGGAAGGTCATTATATCAATCAGTATTAGAATACAAATGTTTTATTGTTAAAAAACGGATCGATCATGCAAGTCTATGCCGGGGCTGCTGTCTGCTATCTTGTTTTCCTTCATTTGGCCCATCTATACTGGAGTGAACAGGCTCTGGCCCGTCCATACTGGAATGAACAGGACACCCACTTCATTAAGTAGTGGAGTATAGCCTTTACAGTGAAAGGGCCCAAAATCGCTTCTCCAGGCGGCTTGGTTCTCGTTCACCCAGTTCATCAACCAAAAGGTGTGTCAGCCCAGGAAGTGACCTTAATTGCAGTCAATACACAAGACTTCAAAAACACAGAATAATGTGCCCATGGCACGAAGATTGGTGTGCCAATCCTAGTTGGTATAATTTAATAAATGTGACCTGACTGCTATTGTTGAGACCTATGCTCTGTAACAGGTTCACAACATTTCATCCACTTACGTTTCATCCAGGTATTTGAAAAACAAATGTAATTTAACGTGCAAAAAAAGTTCCAATATGTCCCAGGCACAATGGTTGCGATGTATATCCTAGTTGCTGTCATTCAATAATGTCAACTAACCAATATCTATATATGAACTGTAACTCAGTAAAATTGTTGAAATTGTTGCATGCTGCGTTTATATTTTTTGTTCAGTATAGTTACATACTCAAAGGACTAAGTGAACAGCTATTTTGAGCAACAACTTCATTCCTGGTTGAAACTCCAGCAACCTCACTCATTTCTGTGTATCTAAGATATAAATATGTCCCGTAGTTTTCCATAGGTCATAGGCCATTGGATGGAGGCTGCATTGAAAGAAGACAAACTTTGGTTTTGCCTGAGTTGCCCAACTTAATTTATTACAACACCAAGCCAGAGATGTTAGTGCCCCCTCCTGGTAATAATGGGCACTGTAGTCTTTTGCAAAACATTATTTTTTATTTCACCTTTGTTTAACCAGGTAGGCCAGTTGAGAACAAGTTCTCATTTACAACTGCGACCTGGCCGAGATAAAGCAAAGCAGTGCGACACAAACAACAACAACACAGAATTACACATAAACAAACGTACAGTCAATAACACAATAGAAACATCTTTGTACAAGTGTGTGCAAATTTAGTAAAATTAGGGAGTTAAGGCGATAAATAGGCCATAGAGGCCAAATAATTATAATTTAGCATTAACACTGGAGTGAGAGACGTGCAGATGATGATGATGATGTGCAAGTAGAGATACTGGGGTGCAAAAGAACAACAAAATGTGATGCATAGCAATGCTGCTTATATTGGCTACTCTTCCTGTTTGGAATCACTATCACAAGATGTATCCCTTTAATGTAATTCAGTTGATCTCTAATTATAGAAGTGCTGCTTTCGACCAGTATTAATGAAGTCCGTATGTTGTTGCTTGGTAGGTCTGTGTATGTATGAATGCACTGTATTATTGAATATGTTGGACATTCACTGGCAATGCAATTGCTATCTATTCTGCCTTTTTGCTTAAAAAATATATATATATATAAATATTATAAAAAAACTGTTGATCTCCAAATAGAAAACAGTTATAGAATGTGACGTGCAGTCGATTGGGCCTATGGATTGGACAGTAACAGTCTAGGGATAAACTAGTCTCGAATGGGCGTCCTTCTTAATCTCTTCTCGTTAACTCTGATTATTGGTTCGCTAATCCCGTCGATATTATCCTCTGTAATAATGTTTAGGGCTACGTCGTGGATTATAATTGTGTGCCTTGGCTGCTCTTTCCTGTTACATAAATACAGAAACCATTAAAAGGTTCTACCCGATGACATCATCAAAAGTTTTATCCCTGCAAATTATGAGGGCATACAATAAAAATTCGGGAATAATGGCACAGCTATTTATAGCCTACTTCACTGAGGAAAAGGGGCTGGAATACAGGTCATGTTGTTATGATTTCCAGTTTGCTTCAATGTGACTGGCTTCACATTCGTCTCCTGGGATCATAAGTAATAAAAATATTTTAAACAATTGCTATGTGTATTTACAATCCCCTTCTCCAAACAAATTACCTAGTGTTTACCAGGGGCTCTTATACAATTCATAAATTACAGTGCATGGAGATTACATCGGGAAAAAGAAAGTAGATGTTTTTTCCACTTGGAACCGGCAGGTTTGCTCGACCTTATTCGTGGTTTCCTCGTGGGTAAAGGTGGTGGAATTATCAGGGAATTAAGGCAAGGTCAGAATATGGCATACCTGTACACAACTTCTCCACACCTTCATCTCTTAAATTTCCACCCCAATAACAGGGTGAATAGCACACTATTCTCATGCTTAAATTCAAAGTCAGAATACGCGTAAAGAGAAAAGTGCATAAATATTTACGCGTGCTTAATTCAGGTCAGATTTTTCCCCCATAGTTATTAAATGCCAAAAAGACATTAGTAATGTC
Organism: Brachymystax lenok tsinlingensis; assembly: GCA_030435695.1. Taxonomy (NCBI): domain Eukaryota; kingdom Metazoa; phylum Chordata; class Actinopteri; order Salmoniformes; family Salmonidae; genus Brachymystax; species Brachymystax lenok. The sequence goes on from CM059793.1 coordinate 5,850,323, forward strand.
ACGTAAAGCTAAGTCCAAGTTCCTGCAAAATACTGCACGAATTTGTAGTCACAGACTACGGAGCCTCGGAATTTAACTGGTAAACAGATCCCGGGATACTCCCCATTGGAAAAACATGAACTGGAGAAAAATAACGTTTTAACAAATATTTCCAGAACTAAAGTCTAATATACAGCTTGTTTGAAGTATCACCTGCTCTGTACGAATAGCAAAATGAGACTTCCACCTTGTGGAGAGATTAATCAATAACCAGGCATGGACAGGTTAATCATTAATCAGCTTAGTGATGTTAAGACGGTATTAAATCTAGTTTCGTGGATATTATGAAAGGTGTACAGCAGGGCTCCTTATTGAGACCTGTTCTTTTTACTATTGGTATAAATAATACTGGTCTATCTGTTAAAACGTGTAATATTCATCTGTATGACGACGCAATCGCAATCACACTGCACACTGCCCTAACCCATCTGGACAAGAGGAATACCTGTGTAAGAATGCTGTTCATCGACTACAGCTCAGCATTTAACACCATAGTACCCTCCAAGTTCATCATTAAGCTCGAGGCCCTGGGTCTCGACCCAGCCCTGTGCAACTGGGTCCTGGACTTCCTGACGGGCCGGCCCCAGGTGTTGAGAGTAGGAAACAACATCTCTACCCCGCTGATCCTCAACACTGGGGCCCCACAAGGGTGCGTTCTCAGCCCTCTCCTCAGCCCTCTCCTGTAGTTGGAGGCGTGGCCAAACACACCTCCAACTCAATCATCAAGTTTGCTGACGACACTACAGTGGTAGGCTTGATTACCAACAACGACGAGACGGCCTACAGGGAGGAGGTGAGGGCCCTCGGAGTGTGGTGTCAGGAAAATAACCTCTCACTCAATGTCAACAAAACAAAGGAGATGATCGTGGACTTCAGGAAACAGGAGAGGGAGCGCCCCCCTATCCACATCGACGGGACAGTAGTGGAGAAGGTGGAAAGTTTTAAGTTCCTCGGCATACACATCACGTACAAACTGAAATGGTCCACCCACACAGACAGCGTGGTGAAGAAGGCGCAACAGCGCCTCTTCAACCTCAGGAGGCTGAAGAAATTAGGCTTGTCACCAAAAACACTCACAAACTGTATCGGGCTGTATCACCGCCTGGTACGGCAACTGCTCCGCCCACAACCGTATGGCTCTCCAGAGGGTAGTGAGGACTGCACAACGCATCACCGGGGGTAAACTACCTGCCCTCCAGGACACCTACACCACCCGATGTCACAGGAAGGCCAAAAAGATCATCAAGGACAACAACCACCCGAGCCACTGCCTGTTCACCCCGCTATCATCCAGAAGGCGAGGTCAGTACAGGTGCATCAAAGCTGGGACTGAGAGACTGAGAAACAGCTTCTATCTCAAGGCCATCAGACTGTTAAACAGCCAGCACTAACATTGAGTGGCTGCTGCCAACATACTGACTTAAATCTCTAGCCACTTTAAACATAGAAATTGGATGTAACAAATGTATCACTAGCCACTTTAAACAATTTTGTATATAATGTTTACATATCCGACATTAATCATATCAAATGTATACACTGCACTCTAAACCATCTACTGAATCTTGCCTATGCCATTCGGCCATCGACTCAAATCTGTAGCCACTTTAATAATTAAAAATTGGATTAAATAAATGTATCACTAGCCACATTAAACGATGCCATTTATATAATGTTTACATATCCTACATTACCCATCTCATATGTATATACTGTACTCCATACCATCTACTGCATCTTGCCTACGCCGATCAGCCATCGCTCATCCATATATTTATATGTACATACTCGTATTCATTCCTTTACTCTTGTGTGTATACGGTAGTTGTTGTGAATTTGTTAGATTACTTGTTAGATACTACTGCATGGTCGGAACTAGAAGCACAAGCATTTCGCTACACTCGCATTAACATCTGCTAACCATGTGTATGTGACAAATAAAATTGGATATGCAGACGATACCATAGTCCCAACTGTAGACCAGCCATTGTTAGAGTTGCAATCTGATTTTGTTGCCTTACAAAAAGCCCTGGTTGGTTTAAAACGTTTTAGATTCCGACGCAATGCAATTCATTAATGCAATGAATTTTTTCTATAATAGTAGATTATAGAAAAAGGGTGTTCCATGATGTTATATCTTGTGTTTAATCGATTGGTTGCTTACTGTGTAATCTGCATTGCCATTGGCTAGTTATGACTGGTTAATCATGTTTTAAAATTGGCCGATTTTTGTTTTTGTCATGATTTGCATGATTTGCAAAGGCGTACTTTCAAGCCTTGGGATATTTTTCCAATATAAATCTTATTGCAATGTTACAGTGTTCTTGCAATAATATTTGTATTGTTTACAGGTAGACCAGAAAAGCCACATCCCCGATTGGCAGATGAGTGGAAACCCTGATCAGAAGCACCTTCTACTCATCGGTTGTTCTTTACCAAATGCTGTTTTGAATTAAACTAAAAGTGTACCTACACATTGAAGGCTGTGAAGTCGAAACATCTGTGTATGGTATCTACGATGCAGTGAAAATATATATATATTTTTTAAATCAAAAATTGAAGTAATATTTATGCGACATGCCAACCCATTACACCACCTACACAAAAGTATGTGGACACCTGCTTGTTCCAAAATCATGGGCATTAATATGGAGTTGGTCCCCACTTTGCTGCTATAACAGCCTCCACTCTTCTGGGAAGGCTTTCCACTAGACGTTGGAACATTGCTGCTGGGGACTTCCAGCTTCCATTCAGCCACAAGAGCATTAGTGATTTTGGGCGATAAGGCCTGGCTCGCAGTCAGGGCTCCAACTCATCCCAAAGGTGTTCAATGAGGTTGAGGTCAGGGCTCAACCCTATTGACTGGTCAGGGCCAGTCTAGTTCTTACACACCGATCTTAACAACCCACTTCTGTACGGACCTCGATTTTGCACAGGGGTATTGTCATGTTGAAACAGGAAAGGGCGTTCACCAAACTGTTTCCACTAAATTGGAAGCACAGAACCGTTTAGAATGTAATTGTATGCTGTAGTGTTAAGATTTCCCTTCACTGGAACTAAGGGCTCCAGCCCGAACCATGAAAAACAGCCTCAACCATTATTCCTCCTCCACCAAACTTTACAGTTGGATGGTGAAGCGTGATTTATCACTCCAGAAAACGCATTTCCACTGCTCCTGAGTCCAATTGTGGTGAGCTTTACACCACTCCAGCCGACGCTTGGCATTGCACATGTTGATCTGAGGCTTGTGTGCGGCTGCTCGGCCATGGAAACCCTTTTCATGAAGCTCCTGACAGTTATTGTGCTGACGTTGCTTCCAGGGGCAGTTTGGAACTCTGTAGTGAGTGTTGCAACTGAGGACAGACTATTTTTATGTGCTACGAGCTTCAAGACTTGGCGGCCCCGTTCTGTGAGCATGTGTGACCTACCACGTCGCGGCTGAGCCGTTGTTGCTCCTAGACGTTCTCACGTCACAATAACAGCACTTACAGTTGACCGGGGCAGCTCTAGCAGGGCAGAAATTTGACGGACTAACTTGTTGGAAAGGTGGCATCCTATGACGGCGCCATGTTGAAAGTCACTGAGCTCTTCAGTAAGGCCATTCTACTGCCAATGTTTGTCTGTGGAGATTGCATGGCGGTGTGCTCGATTTTATACACCTGTCAGCAACTGTTAAACCATTGGATACCATCTATCATAGCACCCTTCACTGAATCCTGTATGAAAATGTTGGCTGGTCCTCATTAAAGTCCCATAGATCACTTCATTATTTACTTTTTTGTTTACAAAGCTCTACTACACAAGCTTCCGACTTACCTAACTTTACTGTTAAAATATAAAAACATGAGACACCAAACCCGTTCACAGGGTTGTTTAACTCTTGAGGTTCTTCGTGTCTCCACCAAAGTAGGTACAGTGCCTTCAGAAAGTATTCAAACCCCTTGCTTGATTGACTAGCTAACTTCGACTTGCTACATTCGGTTCATGTCCTTTGCAGATGTTCATTCATAGTCATAACATAGGGTTCGTACGTTTACGGTTTCTAATGTAACATTTACGTTTCATGTTTACGCAAGGCTTTTTTCTTACGATCCTAACAATTTACATATGGATTTTCTTACGATCCTAGCGATAGGCACGTTCAACCTTTTGCCAGCTATCTCGCTCCATAGAAATCCCAGATCACGCTTGTAGGCGACTTCATCCGGGCCTAGCGGTCGTCTCGCGCCGCACTTCGCATGTGCACGCCGTCAAATCAACTTCGATATATAGTTATTATGGACGAAAATGAAAACCTGTCGGTTTGTCACTCTCACGAGGTTTTGGTAATAACAATATCATATTCTTAAGACATTTGCTCGAATCTAGGTTGTGTCTTTTGATTGAGAATCTGAACAGCTAAAGGAAGAATCTTTCTCTTCTCAAACCCCAAACCCCGGGCCTGTCAGTTGGGTCTGTTTCGCAAGCATTCCCGGAAGTCTGGCGATGTTGCGCCTCTGGGTTTAGAAACTCGGTGGTTACATATGGAGGTAAATTAATGACGTAATTATACAAGCATGTAAAGTATGGTTTGCACACGTAAAATAGGAGTTGCACCTGTATAATGAGTTTTGTAGTTGCCTTTTTTTATGTTGTTGCAAACATCTAACTTATTTTGCGAATAAATGAAACACATGCAAGCGCATAACCTGTTGTGTGAATAAATACAACACTTGCAAGCATGAAATTACATTTGAGAATGAACGAAACTCATTTACTAAACTTGCGAATGGTGACTCTTCTGTGAAACAAAACTATACAAAAATATTTTAAAAACACAAACAACAAATATCAAATAAAAACATGCAACCATTAATGATTTTTTATAAGGAAATCAGTTAATTAAAATAAATTCAGTAGACCCTAATCTATGGATTTCACATGACTGGGCATGGTGCAGCCATGGGTGGGCCTTGCTAGGCATAAACCCGTCCCACTGGGGAGCCAGGCCCAACCAATCAGATTGAGTTTTTCCACACAGAAATACTCCTGAAATACTACGCTGTTCAACACCTTCTTGTTGGCTGATGGACCTGCAGGTAGGTCACTCGCAGCAAGTGGCCGGCCGGCCGACCCCAGGTAGGCCACTCGGCAACCAGTGGCCGGCCAGCCGACCACAGGTAGGTCACTCAGACCAGGGGAACCACTCTGCACTCGCCAAGACGTCACAATAATGCATTGTCAAATGGAGCCGATGAACATCAAAATTGCATTAAAGTGGATTGGAAATACAATATTTAAACAGGATGCAAATGATTAGTAGAAAAACCTTTTGTCATCTTTTAGTGTCCCCATGCAGATTGACTTTAGATGCAGTATAACGTTCGCTAGCTTAGATTGAGGGGAGAACACCGGATTTTAGCTAGCCAACGATAGCTATTTGCACGGAATACTTTACACAAACGTTAATGTTGCTTCTATTCACAATCTGCTTGTGCTCCTTTAAACATGCATTAGTCATTTTCCAACTAACTAAAAGGATTGTTATTTTGTCAAAAACTCACCTGAAGTGGATTTCGCCGAGCCATGCTTTCACCTGTCTCTGAGGTGAAACCACTGAGGCATAGGGTGAAACACATGTCCTGCACGTTCCAGAATGACAACACCTCACCTGATTGGTCAGAATAAAAATCTCTGTCCACCAGAGCTCGTGTTTCTGTGCTGCTTGCTTGTAGATTTTTTTTATCTGCTAAACCTTTGGCAGAGTTTAGTCACAAAATTAGTGCCAAAGCTCTGACCCCAGATATTCGACATCGGCAAATTGAGTTTTGATCCGCAGAAGAATACTCACCAGTTTAGTAAATGAGTTGCATTCATTCTCAAATGTAATTGCATGCTTGCAAATCTTACTGAATTTATTCACATATCACATCAGGTTATGCGCTTGTAAGTGTTGTATTATTCACACAAAAATTTACATGTTTGAAAAACAAATGCAACTACAAAACTCATACAGGTGCAAATTATATATTTTTATAATTTTGTCATTAATTTACATCCATAGTTACAGCCCGAATTTTTAAATGTACCTGAAGAAACACCACAGGCTGTGGAAATCAACTAAAACATTTTGGTTGACAAGAATAGAATGCACTCTCCAGAGGCGTCACTATAATGGACTACTGTACGTAATCTTAACACGGACAATATTGCAGTCAACACATGCATGTGGCTATAAGAATGAAGATAAACCATCATTAATATGAATAACTGGATAACTGACTGTCACAGTCTTCACAACCCTGTTATGAACAAACAAGTTGAGCGTGACGAGGTTTAGTTTTCGGGCACAAAATGGCCACTGCTCCTCATCTGGTGAAGAACTGGAGACCACATGGCATGCATGAAATTGAGAATAACAAAATTGTTTAAATTATTTATTTAAAAAAAAAATAGTTTAGGTAAGTAATAGTTTATTTATTTAATGTAACAATGTTGACCCCCCAATCGAACAAAAATCTATGAAATACAGATATAAAACATTGTGATAACTTGCCTGTCTTTGCACCACGTCGTTCAGAAGCCGTGTAGGATGTCGCATAAGGATAAATACACTATTTTTATGGGGGGGAGATGAGTTGGCACAACGGGGTTGAGGGTAGACTGAGGTACGCAACTAAATGGTGTGATGCATTTATTTGGGAAAATATATTCTCAGCAAACAAGCACAAGTAGGATGTTGACAATGGCAGAATTAATGGATTATTTGCACATTTTACAAATTCAGTGAAGGCCATGACAAACTGCTCGGTGTCAGTTGAAAACATTTTCTGATATTAAAGAGGAACTTAACGTAACTTTTCTTATACTTCATTACAGGGGACATTTCAACTTAGATTTGTGACCCAGTATTTAAAATATACTTTTTAAAAGGTCAGAGGGACTCAAATTGTACTGGTTTCATGGAATGACCCAATTACGTTATTTGACATTTTTACAAATAAAAAAAAAATCTGAAATGTCTTTAGTCAATAAGTATTCAAGAATCTCGGTGCTAGAGGCGTCACTACAGACCTGGGTTCGATTCCAGGCTGTATCACAACCGGCCATGATTGGGAGTCCCATAGGGTGCCGCACAATTGGCCCGGTGTCATTAAAGAGTTTAGCCATCATTGTAAATAAGAATTTGTTCTTAAACTTTCCTAGTTGGGCAAATATTGTACATTTAAAAATTAAAAAAAAACAGGTGCGCAAAGCTTACTCACCCAGAAAGACAGCTGTAATCACTGCCAACAGTGATTCTAACATGTATTGACTCAAGGGTGTAAAACTCTGTATTCATACAAGCAATTTATTTCAGTTTCAATAAAATGTGCAAGTATCCTGTGTAGATGGGAGTAAAAAAAAATAAAGGGAACACTAAAATAACACATCCTAGATCTGAATGAATGAAATAATCTTATTCAATACTTTTTTCTTTACATAGTTGAATGTGCTGACAACAAAATCACACAAAAAGTATCAATGGAAATCAAATGTATCAACCCATGGAGGTCTGGATTTGGAGTCCCACTCAAAATTAAAGTGGAAAACCACACTAAAGGCTGATCCAACTTTGATGTAATGTCCTTAAAACAAGTCAAAATGAGGCTCAGTAGTGTGTGTGTGGCCTCCACGTGCCTGTATGACCTCCCTACAACACCTGGGCATGCTCCTGATGAGGTGGCGGATGGTCTCCTGAGGGATGTCCTCCCAGACCTGGACTAAAGCATCCGCCAACTCCTGGACAGTCTGTGGTGCAACGTGGCGTTGGTGGATGGAGCGAGACATGATGTCCCAGATGTGCTCAATTGGATTCAGGTCTGGGGAACGGGCGGGCCAGTCCATAGCATCAATGCCTTCCTCTTGCAGGAACTGCTGACACACTCCAGCCACATGAGGTCTAGCATTGTCTTGCATTAGGAGGAACCCAGGGCCAATCGCACCAGCATATGGTCTCACAAGGGGTCTGAGGATCTCATCTCGGTAACTAATGGCAGTCAGGCTACCTCTGGCGAGCACATGGAGGGCTGTGCGGCCCCCAAAGAAAATGCCACCCCACACCATGACTGACCCACCGCCAAACCGGTCATGCTGGAGGATGTTGCAGGCAGCAGAACGTTCTCCACGGCGTCTCCAGACTCTGTCACGTCTGTCACATGTGCTCAGTGTGAACCTGCTTTCATCTGTGAAGAGCACAGGGCGCCAATGGCGAATTTGCCAATCTTGGTGTTCTCTGGCAAATGCCAAACGTCCTGCACGGTGTTGGGCTGTAAGCACAACCCCCACCTGTGGGCGTCGGGCCCTCATACCACCCTCATGGAGTCTGTTTCTGACCGTTTGAGCAGACACATGCACATTTGTGGCCTGCTGGAGGTCATTTTGCAGGGCTCTGGCAGTGCTCCTCCTGCTCCTCTTTGCACAAAGGCGGAGGTAGCGGTCCTGCTGCTGGGTTGTTGCCCTCCTCGGCCTCCTCCACGTCTCCTGATGTACTGGCCTGTCTCCTGGTAGCGCCTCCATGCTCTGGACACTACGCTGACAGACACAGCAAACCTTGCCACAGCTCGCATTGATGTGCCATCCTGGATGAGCTGCACTACCTGAGCCACTTGTGTGGGTTGTAGACTCCTTCTCATGCTACCACTAGAGTGAAAGCACCGCCAGCATTCAAAAGTGACCAAAACATCAGCCAGGAAGCATAGGAACTGAGAAGTGGTCTGTGGTCACCACCTGCATAACCACTCCTTTATTGGGGGTGTCTTGCTAATTGCCTATAATTTCCACCTGTTGTCTATTCCATTTGCACAACAGCATGTGAAATGTATTGTCAATCAGTGTTGCTTCCTAAGTGGACAGTTTGATTTCACAGAAGTGTGATTGACTTGGAGTTACATTGTGTTGTTTAAGTGTTCCCTTCATTTTTTTGAGCAGTGTATTTAATCTATTTGATTTCAGGCTTTAACGCAACAGGAAAGGAAGGAAAGGGGGGGTACCTAATCAGTTGTACAACTGAATGCCTTCAACAGAAATGTGTCTTCCGCATTTAACCCAACACCTCTGAATCAGAGAGGTGCGGGGGGCTGCCTTAATCGACATCCACATCGTCGGCGCCCGGGGAACAGTGGGTTAACTGCCTTGTTCAGGGGCAGAACGACAGATTTTTACCTTGTCAGCTCGGGGATAAAGTCCAACGCTCTAACCACTAGGCTACCTGCCACCCCCCAGTTTTTGAATAAGTCAAGGGGTATGAATACTTTCCGAAGGTTCTGTACATCCGGTTTTATTTACCTTCTTAAGGAGCGGCTCCCGAGGTTTTGGAGAGTCTGGCGTGCCCAAAGTAAAATGCCTCCCACTCAGGCCCAGAAAATAGGATATGCACATAATTAGTACTATTGGATAGGAAACTCTGAAGTTTCTAAAAGTGTTAACATAATGTCTGTGAGAGTAACAGAACGGATATAGCAGGCAAAAAACCAGAGGAATATCCATCCGGAATTACTGTTTTTTGTGACATTTGCTCTGTTTGACAGTCTCACTATTGATTTCAAAGGCAAGCAGCTCCGAGATTTCAGTACCTATGGCTTCCACTAGATGTCAACAGTCTCTACAAAACCAGGAAACGGTAGCCCTGACCAGAAGGGATAGGAAGACAATATGGTCAAGTGAGCTCAGATGTCAACAAGCTTTTGCCGGCGCGTAACCGAGTGCGCGCTCCACTGTTTTTTCCTTTCTTATCGTTCAGGCTACAATCCGGTAGAAATATTATAGTAAATATACATAAAATGATACCTAAGGAAACATTAAAAATGATGTTTGATTTGTTTGGAGAAATATGATAGGTATAATGTGAACGCGTTCTCTTCACGGTTCAATGGGCGACTCAACGGTGGATTTTATGATCATAACGCGCGCCAACCAAACAAAGATTTATGGATATAATAAATGACTTTTTCTAACAAAAGCATGGATTGTCTTCGTTGGACACTTGGGAAGCCCTCAGCAGAAGTTCTTCGAAAGGTATGGGTATTTTATATTAGCGATTTTATGCGTTTTTTGAGACCCACGTTGGGTTATGAATTTATACTAATGGATAAAATATTGTAGGTGCTATCCTCAAACAATCAAAATGTTGTGCTTTCGCCGTAAAGCCTTTTTGAAATCTGACAACGCTGTGAAATTGCCAAGAAGCAGAGCTTCTGATGACTATGCAACACTTGTATATTGATGAATGTTAAAATAATTTAACTTTTGGATTTTGAATTTGGCGCCTTACATTTCACCGGGTAGTGTCGGGAGCGGCCCGCTAGCACGCCGTTTCTCCCTAAGTAGTTAAATCATGCGGTCTTTTTGCACGGCCTTCCGCATCTATTACTAATAATTCTACTATTACTACTATTTATAGCAGAGCGCCCCACTGCTCCCTAAGTAGTTAACGCACCTCACTGCTGGAGCAAGTTACATAAATTGGATTATACATTTCAAGTGTTGATTAAGGACTGAGTTTTACATAAATTGTGTTGTATTTTTTATTTTATTTTTGCATTGGATTGCTGTGATCACGGCACCCTTGAGAATGAGACCCCGGGCTGAATGGGTTTTCCCGCAATAAATAAAATAATTAGCTAGCTTTAGCTAATGGCTTGTCATTAGTCAATTTATTAATCTCACCAGGTTTGTTAACCACTTCGAAAAGTTCCATCACAGGAAAAATGTACAAATTAGTCTTTGGAAGGTCCAGAGTATTATGAAAGGAAAGGTCAAGACATGTATTTTTTTTTTTTTTTTTAAATCACCACTTCGGTTTATTCAATTATCACATTTGTGAAAACATTACATTTTCAAATAGCAAGTTTTAGTCAATGCACTACAAATAGCAGAAGCAATAAAAAGTACCTTGTCCTCCTGGGAGTTCTCTTTGCTGAAGTACAAGCAGCTCGATGGCCGCCTGTAAATTCTACGTAGGCAAACTTCCTGGTGTGCAAGACAAGTGTGCATTAGAAGACTGCATGTGAAACCCACCAATTAGGCTTCATTGTATTTTTCAAGTGTGCCAGCGATTGAGGATAGGACCAGCAGACGATAACACACACTGGTACCGAAGACATAGCACTGGCTTTGTTCTACCTCCGTACAATCACACGCGAGTACTGAGCAACTACAGGTGTGCCAAGAAATGGAGGGGATCCTGTTGAATTATAACCTGTCCTGATTTAAAAAAATCTACAGGCCTGATGCATTTCAGTCCAAGCCCTTTCTCCTTAGATGTGCCAACACCAAAAGGTGAAAGTGGGGCTAATGTCACGTTCACTTGCTAGTCAACTAGGAAACTGAAATGTCCAACTTGATTACTGGTTGAATGTGGCACGTGTTTACCTACAACATATTAGCAAGTCGTACATTTCAGAGTACTGACTAACACGTGAACATGGCATAAGGGCAATAATCCACCGGCTGTGATGATTGCCAGAGACCAAGCCACCCCTTTCAAATAAAAACACAGAAACAGACCTATTACTTACAGTCTTCCTCATCATCCTTCTCCTCATCATCATCATCATCTTCCTCATCATCCTCAGACTCCTCCTTAGCCTTGACCATGCCTGCTTTCTTTGCTGCGGGTGCCGGGGTGGTGTCCATCTCCTCTTCCTCAGAGTCTGGAAAGCACGACAGATGGCTTTAGTCTCACTAGAGACCCAAATCCTCAACTACAGGCCATTTACTGACCAGGCATTGGGCACATCAGATCAAATAAGTAGTGACATCAAATACATTCAGTATTAAGTCCCTTGTTGTTCATCAAGTGTGCTTGTGCTCAGCTGACCCCTACATCGACCTGCCAGTGTGGTTTGTAACACATTGAAAGAACTACCATTATGTTGCTTGCCACCCATTCTTTCAACCAATAAGCCCAACGCTCAAGATGGGCAGCTGGCACCCCCATCCTTACCATCATCATCGTCATCAGACTCCTCCTTGGCTGCAGTGACCTTCACTGAGGGCTTGGCAGCAGCCTTCTTTGGGGGTGGGGCCTCCTACTCAGATTCTTCATCTACAGACAAGAGTAACATTAAACATGAGCGTTTGCAGTCTAGTTGGTAAAACCACTTAAACATGAGGCCCCGGTAGAATAAAACATTCTAAGGGTTTACCACCTTAAAAAGGTACACTTGTCCAGTACCAAAGCCGTGAAAATGGTGCATGTTTGTGTTGTATAACAAAAAAATAACTGTTTCCAATGACATCGGTGTGCATTGAGTGATGGACCAATAGTGAGTAGACATTGCCTACAAACACATCTTCCTCTGCTACAGAACATAGAAACACGTCATTCTTACATGTTGATGTTGGGGTTTAATATGTAGACTGTAATTTAAATGTCCCTTTAAGGAATAATGTTCCCTTAACTACAGGAATCGTTTAAGTGTTGCATAGAGGCCATTTAATGAGGCCCCGTTCCTTATTTGTACGTGTGCCAGCGATTGAGGATAGGACCAGCAGACGATAACACACACTGGTACCGAAGACATAGCACTGGCTTTGTTCTACCTCCGTACAATCACACGAGTACTGAGCAACTACAGGTGTGCCAAGAAATGGAGGATCCTGGTTACTAGTAGTCAGGTAATGTATCATCTTTCAAACCATAAACCACTAAGACTAGTGTCCCCAACCCTCATTGTCCTTTCACTTTCATTGTGTAGAAGTATAAAAATTCAATCTGGGGAGAGACTCATACCGTCATCATCGTCGTCATCTGACTCCTCCGCCTTGGCTGGAGCTTTCTTTGCAGGTGTGGCTTTGGCTGGGGTCTTTTTGGGTGGGGGGGCTTCCTCCTCAGACTCTTCCTCTGAAAGGGCAACAAGTGTCAGGGCAGTGTATTTTAATTAGCCACAACTACAAGTAGCCTTACGAAACAAATTTCAATAGACAGAACCGTGAAGGGTTAAAATAGTTCCTTTGAAATTAATGCTGCCGATTGAGCGCCTAATTCAATATCTACCAGTTATCTTTAATGACAAAGTACAGAAAATAGCAAGGTTCTTCCCAGAGTCATCGTCCTCTTCACTTTCTGCCGCTTTCCCATTTTTTGCTGCTTTCGGTGCTGGCTTGGCTGGTGTCACAGCCTTCTTCGCTACTGCTTTTGGTGGGGCCTGGAACATGTGAACATTGTTAACCCCATTAAAATAAACAGGTTATTTTCTAGAGAGAGAGAGAGAATGTGTCCACTTGAGGGGTTAGTCTTACCTCTTCCTCCTCCACTGGATTCCTCTTCCACCTCTAGGTGGTGGGGCCTTGTTCTTCGGGTGCCCAATTCAGTGTTGCTTAAGGACAGAGTAGCAGCTTTGCCTAAATAGTGCATTTTTTCCTGTTTACATTGGTTTAACTGTTATCAGGGCACCCTTCTGGCTTGTCGTCATTAGTCAACTTACTCATGTCTCACTAAGTTATTCTTTGGAAGGTCCAGAGTGTTATGAAAGGAAAGGTCAAAAGTCTTTAAAAAAAAAAAATCACCACTTCGGTTTATTCAATTACCACATTTGTGAAAACCTTACATTTTCAAACAGCAAGATTTAGTCAATGCACGCACTACAAATATCATATGTTACATATTTTTTTTTGTTTGTTTATATAACGTTAATTCGAGGGCTCTAGTACCTCTGACTTCTAAAGACATTGACTGCACCCCACCCAAAAACATGACAGAACACCGATTTACCAGATTCTAAACGCCCAACAGACATGGGCAGATTTAATCTCTCTCTCTCCATCCATTACAATATGCCTTGCACATTTTACGGTTAAACGATCTCACCTAGAGCAAACTAGAACAAAAACAAGGATATTAAAGGATACAGGACTTTCTTACAAAAAAAGGTAAAATGAAATACAAATTGTTGAATGTACAATATGTACCTGAACAAACAGGGCTTTTTCACAGCAAACAGGGTTGCCAGACATTCCATTAACTCTTTTTGGAAAAGAAACAAACTCATATGGATGATGCAGGAGGGACAATTCAAAACTGGACAGGCAGCTCTCAAGTTGAGAGGGTGAAAAGGTTGGAGCTGGGCGGGGGCGCTAGAGAGCCCATTACAGTTATATATCAATGAAGCTTTCTGGAATGTCCAAAAGGCTCTGCCAGCGTATGGGTACGGTGATGAAAACAGAGTCTTTTCAAAACAGTAAAATAGACAGGGATTTTAATCATCAAATTTGATCTTCTTGCCCTGGGGCTTGTCTCCGAATCCACCACCTCTTCCACCTGGGGGGGGGGGAGAAGAGAGAAAAAAACAAGTCACGGTCTGTTCCTTAATATGAGGGTCTAAGTTGAGACTGCGTCAGCAGTTCGATATTTGGACCAGATCAGTACCTACTATCTATGAGATTCATCACAAGATATCAGAGTGAAAAGTATACATCATCTCTGGGTCTACGCAACACAAGAGCCAAACTGAACATTTACCTCTGAACCCTCCACGTCCACCACCGCGGTCACCTCCTCTGCCCCCCCTGAAGCCGCCGCCACGTCCTCCCCTGCCGCCGCCGAAACCGCCACCGCCGCCACGGCCAAATCCACCGCCGCGACCTCCCCTGCCACCGCCGAAGCCTCCGCGACCCCCACGGAATCCACCGCTGTCGCCCTTGGGCTTGGCGTAGTCCAGGTTCACGCTGCTGCCGTCAATTTCGCCGCCTTCCATGGCCTCTTTGGCCGCCTTACAGTCGTTCTCGCTGTCAAAGTCGACAAAGCCAAAGCTGGAGGGGGAAGGAAGGTTGACAGATGAAGGGAGGAAAGAGAAACATGTCCACAGAAAGGAACAGGAAGTGGTGACTGCAATGCAAATGCAGCAGTCCTTCAGTAACTAGAGGCATATGGCTACGATCTAGTTATTTTGTTTCACATCAGACATGGGCAAACTGCCACTGAGGTCAAGGTAGGCGCCTGTTTGACTGATTTGGCTCTACTTCTCGTGCGAATCCATTCACTGTCACTGTGTGGACAGGAGGAGCTCATGAGAAGAAGTCCCAGGCTATATAGCACTGTGACAGTTTCAACATCATTTACCATTTAGAATTGCCTGTGTCACGGTCTGTCACCACTCTGGCTCCAGTGGCACTGTCAAAAGCGTCTCTGAGTGACTGGTCTGTGGTGTCTTCAGAAAGCCCTCTGACAAACAGGGTTTTTGTGGGACCTCCTGGCAAAGAGAGAAAAAAAGTGATGTTAAATGTAGCAGAGATAACAAGACGTTCTTATCCAGAGGGACTTAAATTCATGCATACATCTTAAAGACAGCTGGATGAGACAACCACTCATACAGGAGCCAAGAACCTCACCGCCTTTCTAAAAAAAAAAAAAAAAAACCCGACAACAGTCTACAACCACAGACCGACAAGAACGGAGAAGTAAAACCTACCGGAACCTCCTCTGCCTCCAGCGTCTCTGCCGCCGCTGTTCTGGCTGTACTCTAGCCGGATTTGTCTGCCCTCAATCTCTGTTCCATTCAGGTTCTCCAGCGCCTCCTTGGCTGCCTCTGCACTCTCAAACTCCACAAAGGCAAATCTGCACAGGAGACAAAAAAGGTTCAGGAACTTCACTAACACTTTAAGGTGGGGGGGGTAGTGATGAGGTGTTAAATTGTTTCACAGCAGACATAGGCAACACCTGTTGAGATTAGGGGGTGCCTGTTCAATTTGTGATTTGGCTCTACTTCTCGTGCGAATCCATACAACGCCACTGATTGGCAGAGAGGAGCTCATGAGAAGCCCTTGGGGTTCGGTCTGACCGATCCCATGAGGTCACATCCAACAAAGCTCTAGGCACTACCGTTTGACAAAACGCCCAAACTTCCACTCACCCTTTGGGCCTGCCGTTGTTCTGTGGTACTCTGATGGAAACTGCTCCTTCGAATGCGCTCTGCAGGGAGTCTTCTGTAGCACTGTAGGACAGGTTGTTAACGATGAGGGTCTTGCTTTCAGCAGCTGCCTGAGCTGAGAGAAGGAAGGAACAAGAGTACGGTAGATGTTGGCATGCATTAGCACCATGGAAGTATATTTTGCACAGACCAGTATTTCAGTACTTGACTATCTTTGAAATCGTCACAGAGTTTCAGGAAGCAAAGTTCACATCACAACTGGTCCCGATTGAAGAACTAAAATGCCCTGTAGCCGGTGTTGCGTACCTGGTGGTCTGGCTCCCTTCTGGCTCTTGTTGCCTGTGTAGTCGACCATGATGGAGCGTCCCTGGACATCAGCACCCTGGGCCTCTGTCAGCATCTTGTCTGCAATGGCCTCAGTCTTGAACTCAATGTAGGCAATGCTGTGGGAGAAAAATGCAGCTTGGTTATATTTACGAATATCAGGCGTTAACAAGAACAGATACAATACGCAAATACATTATGCAGGAAACAAAGTTAGGGTCCTCACCCTCTGTTGGAACCGTCCTGGCCTGGGGGTATCCTGATTTCAACGGCATCCGCAAACACTTCCCTCAGGTCGTCTTGTGTGGCCGAGAAGGGCAGGTTCTTCACAAATAAGGTCCGTGCGTCCCTATCTGTTAAATGAGAAAGCGAGCATGAATATTCCCCTCGCGATGGTACAGTATAGACCGTTTCCACAAGAGGGCGATGTGTACATGTTGGCCCAAAACACAAGTTTTTGGGGCGGCTCAATTTTCATGTTGCTTATGTATATTTCATACTGCTTTTGAAGTATAGAATTCCAAGGTTTGTATGAATGTCTTGCTTAATTGTTTGTCATTGCAAATGGTTCTGTGGCCAGCTTTTGCTACAGCTCAGCAACGAGCATTAGCATTCTAGCTAACAGCTGCATCCAAAACAGTTACTTAGCAAAGCTCAAACAAATTTATTAGCATCTGTTCCAAGTGAGAATCAAACCATCATTCTAAAAGTATTTTTTTTTTTCCAGAAGTAAGACAAATGTAAATGCTGTCTGTTGAACAGGTGCAGATGTCTATGGCTTTCTCACTTCAGCCAAGAGCGCACATCCGTGTCTGCAGGGAAAAGCCTTTTACCTTTCTTGTCCTCCTGGGAGTTCTCTTTGCTGCGGGCCTTGTCCATCTTCAACTCCTGTCCCATGAACTTCTTGCCGTTCAGCTCCATGGCCGCCTGCATGTCCTCCGCTGAGGCGAATTCTACGTAGCCAAACTTCCTGGTGTGCAAGAAGTGTGCATTAGAAGACTGCATGTGAAACCCACCAATTAGGCTTCATTGTGTTTTTCAAGTGTGCCAGCGATTGAGGATAGGACCAGCAGACGATAACACACACTGGTACCGAAGACATAGCACTGGCTTTGTTCTACCTCCGTACAATCACACGCGAGTACTGAGCAACTACAGGTGTGCCAAGAAATGGAGGGGCTCCTGGTTACTAGTAGTCAAATCAACTACCGTATCCCATCAAGTACGCCATTTTTGTCTGGCCAATTGATAAGTAGGACTGATCACTCGTCCTGAGTGGGACACTATAACACAGGAATCCACCGTCACTTACTTTGATGCGCCAAGTCTGACGTCCTGAACTTCAAGGTTCTTCTTTGAGAAGAAAGCTGCCAAGGCTTCTTTGATTTCATCAAAGTCCTTGTTTGAGTTGAGGTTGCCAACAAATAGACAGAACGTTTCTGAGGGAAGAAACATTCGCAATTAGGTTAAACTTTAAATGACCGTCATCAACAGCAACCTATGACCAGTCAGAATAACATGAAGGTGACATCAAATGAATCAGTATTAAGTCCCTTGTTGTTCATCATGCGATTGTGGTTCAGTGTTGGGAGCAGGTGTTGGAAGGCTGAATGTAAAGGCCTTACCATCGCTTTCGGACTTTGCCTTCTTGGCAGGCGGGGTCTCCTTTTTGTTGTCAGCCTTTCTCTTTGCAGGAGTTGCTGGGGCCTCTGTGGAACAAAACAGCCTGCTTAGGACCAAAAAACCGTCACCAAATAACAGATGAGGATATTTCGTATAGACCTGCTCTGTACTTGACAATCTTCGAAATCCTTGCAGTGTCAGGAAAAGGTTTCAAATATAACCTGTCCTGATTTTTTTTTTTAATCTACAGGCCTGATGCATTTCAGTCCAAGCCCTTTCTCCTTAGATGTGCCAACACCAAAAGGTGAAAGTGGGGCTAATGTCACGTTCACTTGCTAGTCAACTAGGAAACTGAAATGTCCAACTTGATTACTGGTTGAATGTGGCACGTGTTTACCTACAACATATTAGCAAGTCGGACATTTCAGAGTACTGACTAACACGTGAACGTGGCATAAGGGCAATAATCCCCAGCTGTGATCATTTCCGGGAGACCAAGCCACCCCTTTCACCAAATGAATGATTAACAGCAAACACCACAAATAGACCTTAGCCAAACTATTACTTACCATCTTCCTCGTCGTCATCATCCTCCTCCTCATCATCTTCCTCATCGTCGTCATCATCCTCGTCATCGTCAGACTCCTCCTTAGCCTTGACCATGCCTGCTTTCTTTGCTGCGGGTGCCGGGGTGGTGTCCATCTCCTCTTCCTCAGAGTCTGGAAAGCACGACAGATGGCTTTAGTCTCACTAGAGACCCAAATCCTCAACTACAGGCCATTTACTGACCAGGCATTGGGCACATCAGATCAAATAAGTAGTGACATCAAATACATTCAGTATTAAGTCCCTTGTTGTTCATCAAGTGTGCTTGTGCTCAGCTGACCCCTACATCAACCTGCCAGTGTGGTTTGTAACACATTGAAAGAACTACCATTATGTTGCTTGCCACCCATTCTTTCAACCAATAAGCCCAACACTCAAGATGGGCAGCTGGCACCCCCATCCTTACCATCATCATCGTCATCAGACTCCTCCTTGGCTGCAGTGACCTTCACTGAGGGCTTGGCAGCAGCCTTCTTTGGGGGTGGGGCCTCCTCCTCAGATTCTTCATCTACAGACAAGAGTAACATTAAACATTGGTTGTTGGTAAAACCACTTAGATTCATATAGAACCCATCAATTAGGCTTCATTGTCTTAATGAGGTACACTTGTACCTCATTAATGCAATTGTCTTAAAAAGGTACACTTGTCCAGTACCAAAGCCGTGAAAATGGTGCATGTTTGTGTTGTATAACAAAAAAATAACTGTTTCCAATGACATCGGTGTGCATTGAGTGATGGACCAATAGTGAGTAGACATTGCCTACAAACACATCTTCCTCTGCTACAGAACATAGAAACACGTCATTCTTACATGTTGATGTTGGGGTTTAATATGTAGACTGTAATTTAAATGTCCCTTTAAGGAATAATGTTCCCTTAACTACAGGAATCGTTTAAGTGTTGCATAGAGGCCATTTAATGAGGCCCCGTTCCTTATTTGTACGTGTGCCAGCGATTGAGGATAGGACCAGCAGACGATAACACACACTGGTACCGAAGACATAGCACTGGCTTTGTTCTACCTCCGTACAATCACACGCGAGTACTGAGCAACTACAGGTGTGCCAAGAAATGGAGGGGATCCTGGTTACTAGTAGTCAAGTAATGTATCATCTTTCAAACCATAAACCACTAAGACTAGTGTCCCCAACCCTCATTGTCCTTTCACTTTCATTGTGTAGAAGTATAAAAATTCAATCTGGGGAGAGACTCATACCGTCATCATCGTCATCATCTGACTCCTCCGCCTTGGCTGGAGCTTTCTTTGCAGGTGTGGCTTTGGCTGGGGTCTTTTTGGGTGGGGGGGCTTCCTCCTCAGACTCTTCCTCTGAAAGGGCAACAAGTGTCAGGGCAGTGTATTTTAATTAGCCACAACTACAAGTAGCCTTACGAAACAAATTTCAATAGACAGAACCGTGAAGGGTTAAAATAGTTCCTTTGAAATTAATGCTGCCGATTGAGAGCTTAATTCAATATCCACCAGTTATCTTTAATGACAAAGTACAGAAAATTACACGGGTCTTACCAGAGTCATCGTCCTCTTCACTTTCTGCTTTTTTTGCCGCTTTCCCATTTTTTGCTGCTTTCGGTGCTGGCTTGGCTGGTGTCACAGCCTTCTTCGCTACTGCTTTTGGTGGGGCCTGGAACATGTGAACATTGTTAACCCCATTAAAATAAACAGGTTATTTTCTAGAGAGAGAATGTGTCCACTTGAGGGGTTAGTCTTACCTCTTCCTCCTCCTCACTTTCTTCTTCACTGGATTCCTCTTCCACCTCTTTAGGTGGTGGTGGTGCCTTTTTCTTGGGGTTAGCTTGTTTCTTCGCTGCCTGTGAAAATTAGAAATTTTAGTTCAGTATTATCAATAGTTATGGACACAAATCAAACTTGCTAGCTATTTACCTGAATGCTATGACCATGTGCAAAAAAAAAAAAAAGAAACGTCTGTTAATGTTAGCTAGTAACTAACCTATTTATTTTTATTTGTGGCAATTTCGAGCGAATGTGACAAGCCATCCACCCAGGTGGTGGTCGCTTTGTACCGCGGGTCGACATGCAGGTAACTCGTCGACTTTGGGGCTAGCACCTCGTGTGGGGCATCTGGGGGCTGGCGCACAACCCACGTGGAGCGCTAAACTACCGTGCTAACTGCTAACCGTAATATAGTTACTTTTGTTGTACACCAAATTGGCGTGTCTCAATGTATTGTCGCCACGTTTAACTAGTAATGTGCCAGATTGAAGAAACATTCAACATGTTACACGACAAAAACAGACAACAATTTTTGGGGCTAGCCAGCTAGTTAGCATTAGCTAGCTAAACGTGTGGCAGCACATTGCCAAACGGAAGTCGAAATTCCAAGCTTCTCTTAGCTTAAAATTGAAGTAATAAAAATAAAACTATCGTCATAACTCCACAAAATACACAATTGTTATAATTACATAAAGAAGTTAACCAGTTAGCGAGCCAGCAGGGTAGGAAAGAGCACGCTTGATTCGCGAACGCGCATGTATGGCCATTTTAGGGAGAACTGTAATTAGAAAATATGGCTGATCAAATCTGGGTCGAGAAAACGTTCAACTGCTTAACCTCCAATAAATTATTCAAGGCCATAAAAACTACGATGGTATCAGACTAAATACCAAATATATATATTTCCCCCCCACCCACAAGTAGTAGAATGAATGAGCAAGGCAACATAATGCGTGGTTTCTCTGCCATTTTCTAATGTCGGGTTGTCGTCTTATTTGCAATGCAGGATACTTCATTTTGGATGAGAAAAAAAATAAAATAAATAAATACCCCCTCCCTACTCCACTCCCGCATTGACAAAACACACGATTGAGTCACGAACATACAGTATATGGGGTGGAAAGTTGTCTTACCTTAGCTAATTTCACCATGGTTGTGTTGGGTTTGGACGTGTATAATAAGCTGAATAGATTACTGCCCGACCGACTCTTTCGAACACCGAGGAAGAAAGACAGATACGTAGGGAGACGCGCGGGTTACTTTCCTGCTCTGCGCGTACCCTGTACTCCGCCCACATTACAATCTCCTCCAATCACAGATCAAACATTTGCATAGTGTCCTGCGTATGGGGCTTCACATGCACGCGGATTTGCACTTGATTTATGAAAAAAAAGAAGCTTTTTAGTCGAATGTGAATTAAACCGAATCGGCATCGTTGAATCACACGCTTGATATTTAAATTATATATTTCTTTGTTCAACATCTGACTAATTATATAACTGCAAACAAATTATATCCTTGAGGCTTGGCCTATGCTATGCATGTCCAATGTAAAGCCTACAATGGTGAAGCGTCCTTGGTCCACCATGCCTACACATATTTTTTTAAGCGTTTATGTATATGTTTGTACATGCCACCTAGCTATTAGACAGCTAAAAAAAAATAATAATGTGTCGATTTGTCCAATAATATACTAGAATGCTCAATAAATTGCTCGAATTGGTTAAAACTTCTAGATTGAAATGCCACTTTGTATTGATACACAGCTGTTTCGATTTGAGCCACGTGGTGTCCTCCAGCTGCCTATCAACCACGTGTTTCATCTTGACTACGGTGTGCTGCTGGACAGCACTGCGCTAGTTCTCCAGCAGAACTGGGACTGGTATAATGACGGTGAACACATTAGACGCTTCCTATCTATTAAAGATTTGGGGTTTGATAAGTCAATGCTAGAAGTTTAAACTTAGCTGTTCATTTTCTCACAAATCTTAAAAGGCACAACCTAGATTCGAGCCAAAGTCTTAAAACAGTTGGAACATGTTATTACTCCAACAAACTTGACGTTTTCATTTTCGTCAACAACAACAAAAAAACTATTTTATATATATCGGTGCGTGACAACCGTTAGACCAGATGGCGTATTCTGCGTATGAGTTTAAATAGCCGACGTCGCCCTACAAGCGTGACCAGGGGGGATTTCTATTGTAGAAGCAGTTTCTGCCTTCATCTTTCATACTGTACCGACTTCGCTTGAGCCATTTGTGAATCAACTTTTTTTTAGGCCACACGCTTACTTTCCTGCTCTGCGCGTACCCTGTACTCCGCCCACATTACAATCTCCTCCAATCACAGATCAAACATTTGCATAGTGTCCTGCGTATGTTCTTCACGTGCACGCGGATTTGCGCTTGACAAAACAAAACCCAAAAGCTAAGTTACCCGAATCAATCGACATAGTGAATCACACGTTTGATATTTAAATTACATTTTTGTTGTTCTTCATCATACCGGTTCACCATCTTATTAAAAACATTGAATAATTACATTACTGCAAAAAATAATACCCTTGGGGCTTGGGCCATGCATGTCCAATGTAGGCCTACAATGGTGAAGCGTCCCTAGTCCACCAGGCCTATACATACATTATTTGTAATTATGTATATATTTGTACATGCCACCTAACTAGACAGCTATAATTGCAATATGTGTCTATGTCCATTAATATACCAGAATGCTCAATAAATAGCTTGAAGGTGGTTAAAAAATTCTAGATTGAAATTACCCTTTTGTATTCATGCACAGCTGTTTGGATTTGAACCACATCTCTTCCAGCTGCATATCAACCAGTGGAGGCTGGTGGGTGGAGCTATTGGAGGACGGGCTCAATGTAAAGGCTGAAATGGAATTAATGGAATGGCATCAAACAAACATATGGGAACCACGTTTGACAGCCATTACAATGCGCCTGTCAATCATTCAAATTTATTAATTAAGCCCTTTTTACATAGAGACAATGTCACAAAATGATGTGTACAGAAACTCATCCTAAAACCCCAAACAGCAAGCAATGCAGATGTAGAAGTTTGCCGATGACACAACAGTGGTAGGCCTGACCACCGACAACGACGAGACAGCCTATAGGGATGTCAGAGACCTGACCGTGTGGTGCCAGGACAACAACCTCTCCCTCAACGTGATAAAGACAAAGGAGATGTTTGTGGACTACAGGAAAAAGATGACAGAGCACGCCCTCATCGACTGGGCTGCAGTGGAGCAGGTTGTGAGCTTCAAGTTCCTTGGTGTCCAAATCACCAACAAACTAACATGGTCCAAGCACACCAGGACAGTCCCACTCAGGAGACTGAAAATATTTAACATGGGTCCTCAGATCCTCAAAAGGTTCTACAGCTGCACCATCGAGAGCATCCTGACGGGTTACATCACTGTCTGGTATGGCAACTGCTCAGCCTCCGACCGCAAGGCACTACAGAGGGTAGTATGAACTGCCCAGTACATCACTGGGGCCAAGCTTCCTGACATCCAGGACCTCTATACCAGGCGGTGTCAGAGGAAGGCCCTACAAATTGTCAAAGACTCCAGCCACCCTAGTCATAGACTGTTCTCTCTGCTATCGTACAGCAAGCGGTACCGGAGCGCCAAGTCTATGTCCAAGAGGCTTCTAAACAGCTTCTACCCTGCTTCTAAGACTCCTGAACACCTAATCAAATGGCTACCCCCCCTCTTTTACACCACTGCTAGGCTAATTGACATAATTTGAGTCAATTGGAGGTGTACCTGTGGATGTATTTCAAGGCCTACCTTCAAACTCAGTGCCTCTTTGCTTGACATCATGGGAAAATCAAAAGAAATCAGCTAAGACCTCAGAAAAACAATTGTAGACCTCCACAAGTCTGGTTCATCCTTGGAAGCAATTTAAAGCCTGAAGGTATGACGTTCATCTGTACAAACAATAGTACAGAAGTATAAACACCATGGGACCACACAGCCGTCATACCGCTCAGGAAGGAGACGCGTTCTGTCTCTGAGAGATGAACGTACTTTGGTGCGAAAAGTGTGAATCAATCCCAGAACAACAGAAAAGGACCTTGTGAAGATGCTGGAGGAAACAGGTACAAAAGTATCTATATTCACAGTAAAATGAGTCCTATATCGACATAAACTGAAAGGCCGCTCAGCAACCGCCATAAAAAAGCCAGACTACGGTTTGCAACTGCACATGGTGACAAAGATCGTACTTTTTGGAGAAATGTCCTCTGGTCTGATGAAACAAAAATATAACTGTTTTGCCATAATGACCATCGTTAGGTTTAGAGGAAAAAGGGGGAGGCTTGCAAGCCGAAGAACACCATCCCAACCGTGAAGCACGGGGGTGGCAGCATCATGTTGTGGGGGTGCTTTGCTGCAGGAGGGACTGGTGCACTTCACAAAATAGATGGCATCATAAGAAAGGGAATGTATGTGGATATATTGAAGCAACATCTCAAGACATCAGTCAGGAAGTTAAAGCTTGGTCACAAATGGGTCTTCCAAATGGACAATGACCCCAAGCATACTTCCAAAGTTGTGGCAAAATGGCTTAAGGACAACAAAGTCAAGGTATTGGAGTGGCCATCACAAAGCCCTGACCTCAATCCAAGGAGCAAGGAGGCCTACAAACCTGACTCAGTTACACCAGCTCCGTCAGGAGGAATGGGACATTCCTCCTAGCAGCCACTACAGGGACATCATCTGGAAAATGGCCAGGGAACTCATTTTTGGACGAGATAAAGCTCAGCATCAAAAAGGCTCTGATACCGAAGGATCAGACTGCCAGGGAGAAACTGTGGCTGCTAATACAGAAGGCATGACAGGAGGGAAAGAAGGCTGGGTTCAAGGGCCCACGCGTTCATCGAAGGAAGAAATATTACTGATTTAACTCTGAATCACACTTGAACTGTGAGTACTGCCAAGAGTACACTTACTGTACTGCCACGAGTAAATTTACAATTCGAACTACAATTTAGGAACACTTGCCAACCAAAAATAGAAAAACGTGTTATACTGTAAACCACCGCTACCTCAACTGAGCGTAGTTTCTCCGTTGGAGTAACCCTCTCAAGTTATACTGTTTGTTTTATTGTTCACATTACTACATCTGTTGTTTAATTTGTGTCTCTTTATTTTTTAATGCAGGAGTTTGTTTTCTACTCACTCAATATCGTTAGCCTGAATACTAAGGGTTTGAGAGATCTTACAAGAAGGAAGATCTCTTTTCAGCTGGTGTTTTGGCGCTTATCCACAAGTTTAAAGGCAACATTCTAGAATCCACAACTTCACAGGATGGAAGACCGGTCATAGTAACTGTTAAACTTGACAATGCTATTTTCACCATATGTAATGTGTATAGACCCTTTTTGCCCGACTTACCAGAAAATTACAGGATTTATGCATCAAATACTCAGAGGCTTTTCTAGTTCTCTCAGGGGATTCTATCGAAACACTTGATGACTCTGCTGATCGTTTTCCTCCTAGAATGAGTCAAAGCTCTCAAAATAGCAATATCATCACAACATTATGCAATGATCTCTCTGTTGATGACGCCTGGCATTATTTCAATCCGGATGCAAAGGGTTTTACCTGGACCAACAAAACTATGTCAAGTAAATCTAGAATAGATTTATTCCTAATTTCCCCGTTTTTGTTACAGTTTGTTATAGACGTAGATCATCAGCTGGCTCCTTTTTCTGACGCTCATTTGATTTCCCTGAATTTACAAGCTACTAAAAAAAATCAAAAAGATATTCAATGATATTGGAAATTAAACAACACGCTTCTTAAATAAGGATCTGTCAAATGGTGCCTTTGTCAGATCAAGAGCAAAATGGATTGAAGTAATTTTTTTGCACTTGAAAAGAAAAACAACAAAAACATTTTTTTTATAACTGCAGTCAAAATGAATGATGTATTATGTAAAGATCCCATTAAAATATTAACATGTGTCAATTCCTTTTATAAAAACCTGTACAAACTCACAATTTCAGGAAGATGGTTATGAAAGCTACATTTGCCACATTCAGAATTATGTTCCTGTACTGATTTCCACTCAGTTTGTGATTCACCGCTCTAAGAAATTAGAGACTCTGAATTCAATGAAAAAAGGGAAATCACTTGGCCCTGATGGCCTGTCAGGTGAATTCTATAGGTAGTTTTGGGAGTTACTGGTGTTTAATGTAATGAACTTAGTGATCACTGTTTTACAGCCTGTGTTCGTAATGGCTACTCAGTGAAACGACCTGTCCTGATTTGTCATAGACGCTTGCTAGAATGAGCAAGCCTTCCTTCATGACCTGGCCTCTGGTATAGAATTAGCTTGATCCCCTCTGTCAAAGACGCGTGGACCTTCTTTTTTAATATTTTCAGTGGTTTTGTTTACAAACACACCCGCATGAAGAAAATTAGAATTAAAAACAGGTTCAGCCCCTGGTTCGACCGTGATCTTGCAGAGTTACTCCACCTAAAGAATTGCATTTGGCGAAAGGCTCGGCACACGCATACTCAGGCTGACTGGCTCTTGTTCAGGCAAATGAGAAATAAGTGCACTCAGGCTATCCGGAAGGCCAACGTTAGTTATTTTATGGAGCAATTCTCTCTCTGTGGGTCAAACCCCAAGAAGTTCTGGAAAACAGTTAAAGACCTGGAGAATAAACCCTCCTCCCCACAGCTGCCCATGTCCCTTAATGTTGATGATGTGGTTGTTACTGACAAGAAGCACATGGCTGAGCTCTTTAATCACCACTTCATTAAGTCAGGATTCCTATTTGACTCAGCCATGTCTCCTTGCCCGTCCAACATTTCCTCATCTCACACCCCTTCTAATGCGACTAGCCCCAATGCTCCTCCATCTTTCTCCTATGCCCCGCTACAAAGTTTCTCCCTGCAGGCAGTCACTGAGTCTGAGGTGTAAAGGATCTCCTTAAACTTGACCCCAAAAAGCCATCTGGGTCAGATGGTTTAGATCCATTCTTCTTTAAGGTTGCTGCCCCTATCATCGCCAAGCCTATTTCTGACCTTTTTAACTTGTCTCTCCTCTCTAGGGAGGTTCCTATTGCTTGGAAGCCAGCCACAGGTTCTCCTTTATTTAAAGGGGGAGATCAAGCTGATCCTACAGTAATTGTTATGGGCCTATTTCTATTTTGCTCTGTTTATCAAAAGTGTTGGAAAAACTTGTCAATTATCAACTGACTGGCTTTCTTGATGTCTATAGTATTCTCTCTGATATGCAATCGGGTTTCTGCTCAGGTTATGGATGTGTCACTGCAACCTTAAAGGTCCTCAATGATGTCACCATTGGCATGGATTCTAACCAATGTTGTGCTGCTATTTTTATTGACTTGGCCAAAGCTTTTGATACGGTAGACCATTCCATTATTGAAGGCCGGCTAAGGAGTCTCTGAGGGGTCTTTGGCTTGGTTTGCTAACTACCTCTCTCAAAGAGTGCAGTGTATAAAGTCAGAACAACTGCTGTCTCAGCCACTGCCTGTCACCAAGGGAGTACCCCAAGGTTCGATCCTAGGCCCCACACTCTTTTCAATTTACATCAACAACATAGCTCAGGCAGTAAGTAGGAAGCTCTCTCATCCATGTAAATGTAGATGATACAGTCTTATACTCAGCTGGCCCCTCCCTGGATTTTGTGTTAAACGCTATACAACAAAGCCTTCTTAGCATCCAACAAGCGTTCTCTGCCCTTAACCTTGTTCTGAACACCTACAAAACTAAGGTAATGTGGTTTGGTAAGAAGAATGCCCCTCTCCCCATCGGTGTGATTACTACCTCTGAGGGTTTAGAGCTTGAGGTAGTGACCTCATACAAGTACTTGGGAGTATGGCTAGACGGTACACTGTCCTTCTCTCAGCACATATCCAAGCTGCAGGCTAAAGTTAAATCTAGACTTGGTTTCCTCTATCGTAATCGCACCTCTTTCACCCCAGCTGCCAAACTAACCCTGATTCAGATGACCATCCTACCCATGCTAAATTACGGAGATGTAATTTATAGATCAGCAAGTAAGGGTGCTCTCGAGCGGCTAGATATTCTTTACCATTCGGCCATCAGATTTGCCACCAATGCTTCTTTTAGGACACATCACTAAACTCCTTTTGGTAGGCCGTCATTGTAAATAAGAATTTGTTCTTCAAAATCAAATCAAATGTATTTATAAAGCCCTTCTTACATCAGCTGATGTCACAGAGTGCTGTACAGAAACCCAGCCTAAAACCCCAAACAGCAAGCAATGCAGGTGTAAAAGCACGGTGACTAGGAAAAACTCCCTAGTAAGGCCAAAACCTAGGAAGAAACCTAGAGAGGAACCAGGCTGTGAGGGGTGGCCGGGTGCAGATTATAACAGAACATGGACAAGATTTTAAAATGTTCATAAAACAGGCAGAACAGTTGAAACTGGAGAAGCAGCACGGCCAGGTGCACTCGGGACATCAAGGAGTCATCAGACCAGGTAGGCCTTGAGGAATGGTCCTAATGCTCAGGTCCTCCGAGAGAGAGAGAGAGAGAGAGAGAGAGAGAGAGAGAGAGAGAGAGAGAGAAAAGAAAGAGAGAGAGAGAGAGATAATTAGAGAGAGCATACTTAAATTCACACAGGACACCAGATAAGAGAAGAAATATAACAGACGGACCCTAGCCCCCCGACACAAACTACGGGCAGCATAAATACTGGGGGCTGAGACAGGAGGGGTCGTGAGACACTGTGGCCCCCCGTCCGACGATACCCCCGGACAGGGCCAAACAGGCAGGATATAACCCCACCCACTCTGCTGAAGCACAGCCCCCACACCACTAGAGGGATATCTTCAACCACCAACTTACCATCCTGAGACAAGGCCGAGTATAGCCCACAAGATCACCGCCACGGCACCAGTAAGCCAGTGACTCAGCCCCTGTAATAGGGTTAGAGGCAGAGAATCCCAGTTGAGGGGAACCGGCCAGGCAAAGACAGCAAGGGTTGTTCGTTGCTTCAGTGCCTTTCCGTTCACCTTCACACTCCTGGGCCAGACCACACTCAATCATAGGACCTACTGAAGAGATGAGTCTTCAATAAAGACTTAAAGGTTGAGACCGAGTCTGCGTCTCTCATATGGATAGGCAGATTATTCCATAAAAATTGAGATCTATAGGAGAAAGCCCTGCCTCCAGCTGTTTGCTTAGAAATTCTAGGGACAGTAAGGAGGCCTGCGTCTTGTGACCGTAGTGTACGTGAAGGTATGTACGGCAGGACCAAATCGGAAAAAAGATAGGTAGGAGCAAGCCCATGTAATGCTTTGTAGGTTAGCAGTAAAACCTTGAAATCAGCCCTTGTCTTAACAGGAAGCCAGTGTAGAGAGGCTAGTACTGGAGTAATATGATCACATTTTGGGGTTCTTATCTGACTTGCCTAGTTAAATAAAATAAATAAATGTGATAGGGGGCGTATATAGCAGTACTGTATTAATCTCCAAGGATACAGTCATGAAAGGGGCAGTATATAGTAGTACTGTATTAATCCCCAAGGGTACAGTCATGTGATAGGGGCAGTATATAGCAGTACTGTATTAATCCCCAAGGGTACAGTCATGTGATAGGGGCAGTATATAGCAGTACTGTATTAATCTCCAAGGGTACAGTCATGTGATAGGGGCAGTATATAGTAGTACTGTATTAATCTCCAAGGGTACAGTCATGTAATAGGGGCAGTATATAGCAGTACTGTATTAATCTCCAAGGATACAGTCATGTGATAGGGGCAGTATATAGCAGTACTGTATTAATCTCCAAGGGTACAGTCATGTGATAGGGGCAGTATATAGTAGTACTGTATTAATCTCCAAGGGTACAGTCATGTGATAGGGGCAGTATATAGTAGTACTGTATTAATCTCCAAGGGTACAGTCATGTGATAGGGGCAGTATATAGTAGTACTGTATTCATCTCCAAGGGTACAGTCATGTGATAGGGGCAGTATATAGCAGTACTGTATTAATCTCCAAGGGTACAGTCATGTGATAGGGGCAGTATATAGTAGTACTGTATTAATCTCCAAGGGTACAGTCATGTGATAGGGGCAGTATATAGTAGTACTGTATTAATCCCCAAGGGTACAGTCATGTGATAGGGGCAGTATATAGCAGTACTGTATTAATCTCCAAGGGTACAGTCATGTGATAGGGGCAGTATATAGTAGTACTGTATTCATCTCCAAGGGTACAGTCATGTGATAGGGGCAGTATATAGTAGTACTGTATTAATCTCCAAGGGTACAGTCATGTGATAGGGGCAGTATATAGTAGTACTGTATTAGTCTTCAAGGGTACAGTCATGTGATAGGGGCAGTATATAGCAGTACTGTATTAATCTCCAAGGATACAGTCATGTGATAGGGGCAGTATATAGCAGTACTGTATTAATCTCCAAGGGTACAGTCATGTGATAGGGGCAGTATATAGTAGTACTGTATTAATCTCCAAGGGTACAGTGTATAGCAGTATTGTATTAATCTCCAAGGGTACAGTGTATAGCAGTACTGTATTAATCCCCATGGCTAACCACTGAGCTAAAGGACCAGGCTTGGTTTGTCATGCTAGTAGTTCTGTTGTTGGTCCAGGCGTTTTGTTGTCCAAAGGGTGTTGGTGGAGCTGGGTGTCTGTGAGAGGAGGGAGAAAATCACAGAGAAAGTGAAAAGAGGAAATGTGTTAATAAATGTTGTGTTCATTTTGCCTTGTGGTCATTTTCTCTTTATTTTGCCTAACTACACACCAGATAGCACCAACCTTCCGGTTTAGCAATAAATAGCTATCCTGTGTAATCCACTCCGATGTACCTAGTTGTTAAAGTGTTGCAGGAGTCCATCACACACTGTGTTTGCATTAGCTTCCGTCCTCTCTGGAAGTGGCACTGCAGACTGCTGAAAGGCTGCATTCGCTTTCGGGGAGAGGGACACAAAGGTCGGAACACTGCATCCTGTCTCTCCCAGTACTCAGCCCTTTTGCAGAGGAACTGGAAAGTCTCTGCCTACATGCAGAAGTTATCGATCCATTGTGGGTCTGAAAATTGTGGAACAGGGTCCAGACAGTGGGGGTCGCCTGCGGTTCTGCAACGTGATAGCTCTGAAACACACATATTGCAGATTGTTTCTATAGCTTTGTGATATTGTAATAGTATGTTGTCTTCTGTTAGTACTACCCCACACCTCCACATCTCCACCCACAGAGTTCCTGAGAGGAATCACAGTGACCATCCAGATGGTCACACCTGATCAGACAGTCTGGACCCAGGTAATCAATAGAATGTGAGCTGGCCACTCCAGTCAATGATGGGACACATATCAACTCACTATAGAATAGGTAGAGATAACATAGTTGATTAATTATCACTTGACTAGGTCAGGAAGTGTTTCTGTTAACAATGTTTAGCTAAAGTGGTCTTGTAGTGTTGAATGAGGATAGCTGGCTATTACACTTGCAAAAAAAAAAAGTGCAGTCTGCAATATTACTCTTTTTTTTTTTACTAGGCAAGTCAGTTAAGAACAAATTCTTATTTTCAATGACGGCCTAGGAACAGTGGGTTAAACTGCCTCGTTCAGGTTGCAGAACAACAGATTTGCACATTGTCAGCTCGGGGATTTCAACTTGCAACCTTTCGGTTACTAGCCCAACGCTCTAACCACTAGGCTACCGCCTCATGTACTATGTCATGTATGGTTGTAACGTTAGGCCTAGGTATGCACTGGATCCAACCAAAAAAACAGAGATAAGACATGATGTAATTAACTAGCTCAACATATACATTGTACTATCACACCAGCATACTGCAGAGTAATACAGTACTGCAAGACTGACCCTTATTGCAAAGCAACTGTAACAGTTGTCCTCTTTCAAAATAGGTTTTGAACGATTCATTGAAGACAGATAGAGCTTCTCTTTCCATGCATCTTTCAACCGGCTGAAGCCATCCTTTTACCGTATGACTATATGTCATGTATTTCAGTCTCCATTGCTGCCCACCAATGAAAAAGGATGGCACAAATTGCCCGGCTGACTCTACCAGCACATCACCCTTCTCCGTACTTAATGCCAGTCACCGAGGATCACAACAATATCGCTGTCGAATGTTGCCATCGTAAAATAGTCACTAGCAGTTTTTCCCGCAAATTAAACCTAATCCTGTCTCCAGTTCCACGGCAAATGGAAAAACAACCAAGAACCAACAAGGCTAGTTCGTGCTGGTTCCGGTTTCTTTCAAACGCACGGTTTGGTTCCTCTAGTGGAATTGTGCCATTATAGACTGCTTAAGGTTGCATGCATATTGGTCAAACGTAAAGTCTCCTGAAATAGGAGCTCTGTGATTTAATGGGTGATAGGCCTTGACAAACTGCTGTAGTTGTCACGACTTCCGCCGACGTCGGTCCCTCTCCTTGTTCGGGCGGCGGTCGGCGGACAACGTCACCGGTTTTCTAGCCATCGTCGATCCACTTTTCATTTTCCATTGGTTTTTCCTTGTTTTACACACCTGGTTTCAATCCCACAATTACTTGTTCATTATTTAACCCTCTGTTCCCCCATGTTTCTTTGTGAGTGTTTGTTATTGTATTGTGGTCTGTTATTTGTGGGCTTGGATTTTTTTTGTTGTGTATTGTGATTGATATTTGAGTAAATTGCTATTATTACTAATTTCTGCTCAACTGTGCCTGACTCCTCTACACCAGCTACACACAGACACATTACAGATGTGCTTCTGTTGTTTGTGGGGAGTGTTGGTGACTGATTTACAGTGGATAAAAATGGGTGATAGGCCTTGTCAAACTGCTATAGCGCTTCTGTTGTTTGTGGGGAGTGTTGGTGACTGATTTACAGTGGTTTCAAATGGGTGATAGGCCTTGACAAACTGCTATAGCGCTTCTGTTGTTTGTGGGGAGTGTTGGTGACTGATTTACAGTGGTTTCAAATGGGTGATAGGCCTTGTCAAACTGCTATAGTGCTGCTGTTGTTTGTGGGGAGTGTTGGTGACTGATTTACAGTGGTTTCAAATGGGTGATAGGCCTTGTCAAACTGCTATAGTGCTGCTGTTGTTTGTGGGGAGTGTTGGTGACTGATTTACAGTGGTTTCAAATGGGTGATAGGCCTACACTGTTTTGAATGTCTAAGCTATGGATTTGTTGACTTTGCGTAGTTGAAAACACAAAAATGTAACAAATCGGCTCAAGGAAGAGGTTGTTTTAACCACAGTTCTCAAATATTTGACCCTTTATCAGTAGTAGTTAGTGTTAACTTCTACTAACATGTTCCAGCTCAGCCATGTTGCTACATTGCTGAGGCTTGTCTACTTATTGACTAGAGGAATACGTTGGTGAATCTAAATAGAGGCCTAATAAAAGTGTTTCCATCCTTTTGACAGGTGTAGCATCTCAACAAGCTTATTAAACAGCATGATCATTACACTGGTGCACCTTGTGCTGGGGACAATAAAAGGCCACTCTAAAATTCCACAGATGTCTCAAGATTTGAGGGCGTGTGTTATTGGCATGCTGACTGCAGAAATGTCCACCATTATCTGTTGCCAGATAATTGAATGTTAATTTCTCTACCATAAGATGTCGTTTTAGAAAATATGGCAGTACATCCAACCGGCCTCACAACTGCAGACCAGGTGTAACCAGGCCAGCCCAGGACCTCCACATCCGGTTTCTTCACCTGCGGGATTGTCTGAGACCAGCCACCCGGACTGCTGATGAAACTGTGGGTTTGCACAACTGAAGAAACAGTCTCAGGGAACCTCATCATAACCAACTTCAGTGGGCAAGTCTAGGACCGAAAGGCTCCTTAACAGCTTCTACCCCCAAGCCATAAGACTGCTGAACAATCAATCAAATGGCCACCCAGACTATTTACATTGACCCCCCCCCAATTTGTTTTTTACACTGCTACTACTCACTGTTTTATCTATTCATAGTCACTTCACCTTATCCTACGTGTACAAATTAGCTCGAACCTGTACCGCCACACATTGACTCGGTACCGGTGCCCCCTGTATATAGCCTTGTTATTGTTATTTTATTGTGTTACTTTTTTATTCTTTTTTACTTTAGTTTATTTGGAAAATATTTTCTTAAATCTTATTTGAACTGCACTGTTGGTTAAGGGCTTTAAAAAAAATATATATTTCACCTTTATTGTAAGTAATCATTTCACTGTAAGGTCTACACATGTTGTATTTGGCGCATGTGACAAATACAATTTGCTTTGATGATGATGACCTTGACACCAGCTTTAGTAATACAGAGCCTGTAGACCCATTGGATGAAAGCTTTCAGCCTGGAATAAGCTGAAGCTCAACATCATCTGACTCGGAAACTAGCCAGGAAAGCCAAAGGCATTTACGAAAGCACAATACCCTCTTGAGGAAACCAAATCACCAGTACACTTAACTGTCTACAAGACAAGTGCTCCTCAAAACGTTTCACACCCTTGTAGTCCGTTCTTTGTCATGGTGGAGAGGTGCTGTTAGTATACTATTCATTCTATTGTTGGCAGGTACCAACAATAAACTAGACCGTCTACAGGTCAAGGCCCCCTCAACCTTTTCACACCTTTGCTAACAGCCCAGTGTAACAAAACACATACCAGTCTACTGTACCCTTTTTTTGTTTACTGGTGAACATCAAATGCAATTGTATTGGTCGCATACACATATTTAGCAGATGTTATTGGTCACATACACATATTTAGCAGATGTTATTGGTCACATACACATATTTAGCAGATGTTATTGCGGGTGCAGCAAAATGCTTGTGTTCTTAGCTGCAACAGTGTAGTAATATCTAACAATTCACAACAATACACACAAATCTAAAAGTAAAAGAAGGGAAGTAAGAAATATATAAATATGAGGACGAGCAATGTCGGAGTCTGGAGTATAAATATACAGTGCATTCGGAAAGTATTCAGACCCCTTGACTTTTTCCACATTTTGTTACGTTACAGCCTTACTCTAAAATGGATTAAATCGTTTTTATCCATCATCAATCTACAAACAATACCCCATAATTACATCACAATACCCCATAATTACATCACAATACCCCATAAGGACAAAGCAAAAACAGGTTTTTATATATTTTTGCAAAATTATACAAATGCATGCAGTCCAGTGCTGGGTGCCAGGCGGTTACCGGAACTCATCTCACCTCTTAAACCGAGTGAGGCTCGTTTTGACAACAGTAGCCCCAAGTGGCACTGCCAATAGGGGTACATCACTGATCGCCAGAGCCCTTGTACCCAGAGTGGGCCGGGCTTCAGGCAAACCTTGCAGCACACAGTTTTTTTTTCAACCCCAAGTTCCACAGTGTTCACTAGTGTCAAAAGTTGTTGTGTCTCCCGCATGTGAGTTTGATCAAAAGTGTCCCTTCTCCACATTCAGACACACAGTTGTCAAGAGTGGTGAAAATGGAAAAATAACCAATCTCTCCCAGTCCACAAGGTGGCGTCCCACCCCTTCAGATGGCACTTCACGGGAGGCTTGCCGTCTGCTCCGACCAATGGTGCGCATGCGCAGTGTCTCCCTGGATCATGTGACGTCAGGGAACAGGCTACAATTTGTTGTGTCCCACTCACATTTCTGCTGAGTCGTCAAGTCAACTGTTCCCGAGACCTCAGAGCCCGTTTTGTATCTAGGCTTCATAAGAAACCATGAAAAGACCTGTCTGACTCTATTTCTGGGTCTCGAGCTAGACTCACTCAATTGCTTTTCTATCCCCATGGAGGGTGTCCGGGTTCCGGCTCTGCTTAGGCAAATTTCGTCTGGGTCACGCAGTCTGTTTTCGCAAGTGCCTATGCCTACTGTGGGATGATAGCTTCTGTGATGGAAGTCGTTCCCTTGGGGCTATTGTTGATGCGGTCCTTCCAGTGCTGAGTGCTAGACACTCACCTAGACGCATCTCACCGCCTAAGTCAGTCACTTCGGATGTCCCTGTCAGGTCTATGGGCCATGGCCCTGTGATGGGACCCTCTGCTATTGTCAGGGGGCTCCAATGGGCTGAGTTGTATCCCACAAGGTGATCATGACAGATACATCCCTCCGAGGGTGGGGTGCGAAGATCATTCGAATTTTAGGCGGGGACCAGCGGCAACTCCCGCTGCACAGGGTCCTGTTGTCCAAGGCGCACAGGCAGGTTTGTTAAGTGAGGCCAGAGATTTGGTTCCTATGGGGCTGGCCCCTAGGAGGACCAATCTGATGGCTAGAGGTTTACCTCTGAATGTTATTGCTACCATTCAGTTTTCAAGGGTGCCCTCCACGAGAGGTCTGTATGCATATAAGTGGCAAGTGTTGGAGCTCTGGTGCCAAGAAATGCACCTTGCTTCTTCACAGTAGGAAAGTACATATCTGACATGTAAGTTGAGGTCAACCAGTGGAGCCTTCTGAGGGGAGGATGGCTCATAATAATGGCAGGAATGGAGTGGTTTCCATGTGGTTGATACCATTCCATTGACTCCATTCCAGCCATTATTATGAGCCTTCCTCCTCTTAGCAGCCTCCACTGAGGTCATCGGTTTGTAGGTTCTGTGTTCTGTCTCAGCTGAAGGACATCTCCTTGTCAAGGTCCCCAACAGCATGTGAAAACATGTTTGAACGTCTCCAAGATTCTCTTGAGCGAACCTCTAGATGGCAGCACGGCTACCTCCAAAGGCATTGCATCTCAGAAAAGATCTTCAAAGATCAGACACAACACTTGGTTCAATCAAAATGTTTACATATCAAAGCAGTTCTGCATCACTAAGAGCTAGACGCCATCTTGAGGTCAACCAGAAAAGATGCCTGTGTGAACATTCCGCATGGAATATTACAGTCTTAGAAAAAATGGTTCCAAAAGGGTTATTCAGCTGTCCCCATTGGATAACCATTTTTGGTTCCAGGTAGAACCCTTTTGGTTTCCATGTAGAACCCTCTGTGGAGCTCTCACGATCCATGCTGGAGGATATAGGCATGATCCGCTGTAGGAGTGCTGACAGCAAAAAGACAAGAAAGATCTCTTCTTCATGCTCCTCCATGGACGGCAGCCAGAAGTGCTTCTGACTCCATTCTTTCAAGGCTGAAATGGGGAAAGGAACAATGTGCCATATCCAGGAAGCTCTCCTCTCAGCTTCTCCAGATATTTGCTGAAGAGACAGTGATGGGCTTCCTAAAACAGTGGTTAGATGAGTATGAAGATATAAACGTTGATGTTTCAGTCCAGAATGAACCAAGCACCTCGACTTGCGTGGTCTTTCCTATTCAGCTCAATCAGAGCAAGCCAGAGGATAGTGACACAATGAATCAGCTCACCAAGGACATGGTCAACAAAATGATGGATGCCTTATCAGTTGGCTCAAATCATCAAATGATCACCAAAGCCATGTTCCTTTGAGTCCGGTACCAGCATGGCCACCAGTGACATTGTAGAAGGGGTGTTGGGTTTGGCAAGGGATACCACCAGCAGTACTGGAGAGCAGGTCCCCATCTCCAAGGTCAATAAAAGCAAGGCCAGGTTATCCTGATCTGCTTTTGATTATTATAAAAAATGTTTAATGCTATACTTTTTACACGTTTTTCTCTCCAAATTTGTGATATCCAATTGGTAGTTAGTCTTGTCCTATCGCTGTAACTCCCGTACGGACTCGGGAGAGGCGAAGGTCGAGAGCTGTGCGTCCTCCAAAACACGAACAAATCAAGCATGTGTGTTTAGTGAGTCTGCCAGATCAGAGGCAGTAGGGATGACCAGGGATGTTCTCTTGATAAGTGCGTGAATTAGACCATTTTCCTCTTCTGCTAAGCATTCAAAATGTAACGAGTACTTTTGGGTGTCGGGGAAAATGCATTCAGTAAAAAGTACATCATCTTCTTTAGGAATGTAGTGAACTAAAAGTATAAAGTTGTAAAAAAACAACAGATGACTGATTAAACTACAGTCAACTGGTGTCCTAGGTTTATATTACACAAACCCATGACCATCCACCAACATATTATTATTCCTCTGTGGAGAAATTAAATTAATTAGGTCTTACAATTTCCAATCCCGCCCTAGAAACAAGACAATGGCAAAGGCGCAGCTCATTAAACAAGAATATGATTTCCTTTTCCCATGTATCCCCTTTCCTCTTAGATAGGAACAAATCGAATTAGGGGAGAGCGTCACTCTTACACAGAACCTCCATGTTCCTGCTGTCTTTTCATAGAGACTTCTCTGCAACACATGGATTCCCATGTAGTCTCTTAACTAAAATAATGGACCATGAGATGAGAGACCATGAGATGGGCGGTTGGTGTTGATTACATCAAGCATTATGGTAAATACAGTAAATTGATCACATGTATTGCTATATATTCTTTGAAGGGCTGTCTATTTTTACAGCATGTTCTATATCATACCCCTCAAATGTTGCTGTCAATAGACTACCCTGTCTCCCAGCTACCGCATGGGCTTCATATTCTGAACTCACTTCAATCAGTGCTAACGATGTTGCAGAGAGTTGCAGGGAGCTAGTCGTTATCGTTTTCAGTGGTCTCTGGATGGCCTTAGCTCAGCTTTGCCTCACTGGCACGTAGCTCATGCACCTGTACAGTTGGGGGAATTCCACATGTATTTGCTCACTGCTGCTCTCCTGTGTTTAAATATCACACTGCTGAACACTTGCCTTTGTTCAAAGAAATGGTTATGTTCATCTAGAGCGGCTTGCAGGGTTGTGTTCAATATGTACCAAATGGAAGAGAACGGATTGAAATAGGGAGGGACATTCTGGACTCTTTTCCCTATTTAAGAAATGCTCTTTTTCACACAAGAAAAAAAATCCATTTGCAAAACATTTCAAAACATTTTGGTGTCATGTGCCCACAGTGGATCAGCATCCAGGTGACTAAGGATACCTCTGCTGTAGTTGTCATGTGCCCACAGTGGATCAGCATCCAGGTGACTAAGGATACCTCTGCTGTAGTTGTTCCAATGAATACACACATTCACATGATTGTAAAAAAAAAAAAAAGAAGGGTCTCCCCTGCATCCATACGTGACCTTCATGAGGATTAACGATGACATCCAAGCACTCCAGCCTGACACGTGAAAAGCTGTCGCAGCTTTATGAAACAACGGTTGGGTCTGATGTCAAAACTGTTGAGAGGAAGCAAGTTATGTATAAGGTATCTTTATGTGCATTTGGTCTTGCCTAACAGTTTGTGTTCTTGTATTTCTCTGTCCATTCACTTGCCCCTCTTAAAAAGTAATGATTTACAACAGCACTCAATGAAGAGATTTGTTGGCCTACGTAACGCTGTCCCCTATCACGGAACAAAGCCTGAGCCTCAGACTCCCATTGAATAGAGCCCTAGACATGTTTTCCCCATATACAAAAACTGGGGGGAGACTCGTAAGTGCATGGAATGTTTTTTTTTTAATCATTTTGAAAACATTTACAACTGTTTAGGACAAAAAAAAGGTTACAAACAGAATTGACCTGCAGTTTGCATCCATTTCAAAATGTTGCATAAATAAAACTCATATTTATAAATATCTCTTTTATAAACATATAAATAGTTTTTAAAACATAAATACATTTATGCGGAATGAAAGTACACGAATGTACAGCAGCAGCGACAATATACAGCTTTGCGGTTTCTAGTTTTTCCCCCATTATCCGCCATCTTGTATTGTGTGTTGGTCTTTATGTTATACATATGGGTTGGTTTTATCATTGTTGTCTCAGTCCTTGAATATGTTGGTCATGGTGGCTTTTCGTACCAGAAATCGGTCACTTTTTAGGTAATTTTCCTCAGGCGAGGACCAACTTAATCCAAGTTGTCCGAACCCATCGTCTGAATGCTCTGGGAAGAAAGAAGAAAAAACCTGGTTAGATGGATCTGTTCACAGAAACCTCTAAATAGATGGATCTGTTCACAGAAACCTCTAAATAGATGGATCTGTTCACAGAAACCTCTAAATAGATGGATCTGTTCACAGAAACCTCTAAATAGATGGATCTGTTCACAGAAACCTCTAAATAGATGGATCTGTTCACAGAAACCTCTAAATAGATGGATCTGTTCACAGAAACCTCTAAATAGATGGATCTGTTCACAGAAAACTGGATATGGACCCAAAATAAAGCGAATCACCTGTCAGCCTCACTAAAACAAGCCCTCTAACCTGTCAGCCTCACTAAAACAAACCCTCTAACCTGTTAGTCTCACTAAAACAAACCCTCTAACCTGTCAGCCTCACTAAAACAAACCCTCTAACCTGTTAGTCTCACTAAAACAAACCCTCTAACCTCTCACATTAAAGTTAGTAATGGGAGGAAGAGAGGTGTCTGCCCAAGAAACATACACACTTAGTCACATACTGTATAGACAGTCTGTGAGCCACAGCGTACACAGGCGCCACAACAGCCCCCCCCCGGGCAGGATTTCACTGTTAGCCACACACAACCACATGAAGGCCAAGCTCGTTTCACCTGGTTTCCTCATTCTACATACCGTCCCTTTAATGGTTTTTTTCTAACCGCGCAAAAAGGAAGGGTTTCCTGGAACATTCCTCCTAGGGTGCTGTGTGTGTGTGTGTGTGTGTGTGTATGTGTGTTAGACGTTTTCTGTGTGTCTCCATCTACAAAGTGAGGGACCTTCTCTCTCTCTCTCTCTCACTGTAGTTGTTCCTCTCCCTGCCTACTAAGAGACTGGTCGATGACTTCATAATTGTCCCGCAATCCATTCTGCATTATCAATGGCCTTTGACTTCATAATTGTCCCTCAATCCATTCTGCATTATCAACGGCCTTTGGCCTAACACTGAGATCTACTGTAGATCTTATTGTCAGACCAAAGGCCATTGATAAAGCAAACTGGATTGTGGCCCTGTGATGAAGTCATCGACATGTCCTCATCGTGTTCACATCTGTCCCATTAGGTATTCAGCCAACAGCTATGATTACTTATGATGATGTCCTGCAATGTGTATGGACTTCCTAAAGCCAATTTGATCACTTCCCACAGACTTGAAGCATTTCAAGAGGGGATTCGTGATCTCATTCTACGGGGCTTTTGTCCTCAACACAAGTCAAACAAATGTTCTGTTACAGCATCAGAGGGACACATCGTTCTGCCCTGAAATTCTCTCTCCCACTGTCCCACACAGGGAATGCATATGCAGATAGCACATAGATGGACTGCTTGTAACAGTCAATTTGGTGTTGATTGTTCATTATTTAAATCAAGAAGCAGACGCATCCATCCTTATCATTCTTCCTAATGCAGTCTTAATAAGATGCATTTGTATTAGTCAGTAGGCCTAAACCAAAAAGACTAGCCTGTAGGATTTATCCCTACTCTGAAGTTTGAGGTCAGGCATGTGTCGTGCATATAGGAGTCTACCTGTGCCGAGCACCTGTCCCTTTGCTCTCTCACGCGCCAAGTGCCCTTATTGGTGGTGGAATAATACTTTTTTTTTTATCGTTGTTGTTCTGTCCGCAATTAGTCGTGACGTCGTCAAATTCGCCACCCCCTACCCGTACGGATACGTGCCCTGTACGGAGCTCGCATGCCCAGTATCCAAACATGCATGGCTTGAGATGCAGTGACTGGTCGATCGTCTGTATGTAACAGTATAGCTTCCGTCCTTCTCCTCGCCCCTACCTGGGATCGAACCAGGGACCCTCTGCACACATCGACAACAGCCACTCTCGACGCATCGTTACCCATCGCTCCACAAAAGCAAGGTCTCAGAGCGA
The DNA here is from genome assembly GCA_030435695.1 of Brachymystax lenok tsinlingensis. Lineage (NCBI taxonomy): Eukaryota > Metazoa > Chordata > Actinopteri > Salmoniformes > Salmonidae > Brachymystax > Brachymystax lenok. The sequence goes on from CM059793.1 coordinate 5,892,347, forward strand.
GTGACGTCACCGATTGAAACGATATTAGCGCGCACCCCGATAGCTAACCATTTCACATCGGTTACATGTAGCTAGCTACTTGGATTAAATATCAACAGTACTGCCACAGCAGCATAACATTTGATTGACACTGAATAACACTGGATTTACATAATCATCAATATTGGCTCTGGCTGGCTGCTACGTTTAGCAGAGAGAGGCAACACACTCATCACAAATGCAATGTAGTTACAGTGCCTCCTAAACGCATGAGAGGACGGAGAGGATGGGCTATCAGCGGAGAGTGTGGGCGGCAGGTAGCCTAGTGGTTAGAGCGTTGGACTTGTAACCGGAGGGTTGCAAGTTCGAATCCCCGAGCTGACAAGGCAGTTAACCCACTGTTCCCCGGGCGCCGAAGACGTCGATGTCGATTAAGGCAGCCCCCCGCACCTCTCTGATTCAGAGGGGTTGGGTTAAATGCGGAAGACACATTTCAGGTGAAGGCGTACAACTGACAAATAATGGTGACTTTGACTGTCAGCGGAGAGGATGGCCTATCAGCGGAGAGTGTGGGCTATCAGCGGATGATTAATGAAACGCTGCTAGTGAGCTGGCTTGATTGTATTTTGTATTTTTGAAATGAAATGTATTTTTTCATTTTGAGCACCTGCCCCCTGGAAGGTCTGTGCACGGCCCAGGTTGAGAAATTGCAACATGTTGCCAGTCTGACATGCTCACAAGGGGCCGCCTCATCACCCCCACGAGCATACATTTAAAAAACATGGCCATTTACTGCAAACTGTTATACGCTTTTACAGTCTGTAGTCTATAGGTGACTCATGTCAAATTCCCACAGGAGTTACATTGGGGATTTTGTAGTAGGCCCATGGAACTGTCCTCAAATTAGGTTGTTTCCCAATGGTCTTAAAAAAATATATATATATATATATATATATATATATATATATTACATTCGCCTTTTTGTCTCCCATCCTAAAGTGGTGGTGATGTACGTGCCTCCTGATTTAATCACAGGACGTGCAATTGCGCATGGAGAAAGGAAGATAGCGCGACAGGTTATGTTACTTACCAACAAGTCTTGATGTGCCTTCTCTAACAGCCCATGCCGCTAATGGTGCCTATCCTGTCCATTTTGTGTCCGAAGCAGCCGCTCCGGGCCGCGGACCCTTTCTTGGTGTTTGATTTGTGTCTCCGTGCGCTGGGCTGGTCGTTCAGCATACGCGCCCACATGGCCTTGGCGCGAGTGTCCATGCGCAGGTCTCGCAGCAAGCGTACCCGGGAGCGGACTTTTTCCAGCCTCTGCTCTCTCTCGCCCGACGCCATGAACTCTGACAGTTCCTCCCCCAGCAAACTTCTGAGAGACTGGGATACAGAAACAATAGACACACGCTTTAGAAAATACATTCTAATACATTCAAACGACTAATCTGCGTATTCGGGACATGATTTGCCTACTTCGGCAAGCAGTAAACTCACTATCCGCCACTTTTCCCAACACTTTTGTTTTCAAATGGCCTTATAAATGTTCCGCAATTATAGGCTAAATCTAGTAATGTTAGTGCTGTCTACACTTGACTCACGCCGGGAAGAACCAAAAGACAGGTCAGAAGTCGTCGTGTAGCTACTAGCTACTGAATAGAAATCACATAAAATGCTGCAATTAATTGGCCCGTCCTTGAAACCAAATCCTGCATTTGTGTGTGGTCATGGGCTACAGTTGCGCTTTAACGCATGGGAAACGGTGTGTAGCCTATCCTATTGCACATTCGTTGAATAAAGCGATAAACACGGGTCAGAAATGAGTCTCCCAGTCCCGGGGATTATCGGATGCAGCTGGAAAGACAGGTGCGTATGCAGTAGAATACCCACTCCGCACAGATGGCAGTTCAACGTCTAGTTTTGATTTACATCTGGTTGACTTGTCAACTAACTTGAATTCAACGTTATTTTTTATTGTATTTAGGTTTGATGTTGGGTAAAGGAAATTACTAAATTCCCTTACATTGATGACTTTTTTGCAAATCCAATCAGTTTTCCACGTTGATCTAAGGGCATCATAATGATTTTTGTTGTTGAAATATTTGTGCTATGAGTCTCTTGATGGCAGATGCGCCTTTTCAACCGGTGGGAAAGGGATGTTTTCTGGTTTAAAAAAACACGTTACAAAGAAATGTAAGATTTGGTTGCCTTATATAGCCTACTAAATCAACGTGTATGTTTACATGTAGGACGCGCAAAAGCTAATTTGGGTAGTCTACATGTAAAGGTCTCTGTGTCCTCGTATCCTATGTCCACTCGAGCGCTTTCCAAGGCGCGCTTGGGTACCAGCCTGAGTGTAGTCAACCTTGTGCAATTAAGTAGCCTAAGTGGCCGTAGGTTCGCTGTAGAACACAATGTCTATCCATATATCGCCCTGATCGTTTTTGATAAAAAAGCAAGCCTTTCCTTCCAGTAATAGCCTATGCGTACGTTATGAAAGATACAAACTTCTATCTTCAATATGACCAGTGTAATGTAAATGCAATGGTCTTAGACAACTTTTAGGCCTACTGTTAAATGCAATTGTATTAGGAACATTACAAAGGTCAACAGTATAGCCTAGGCTATATATGATACATGGCCATTGATAGTCTACATTCCAAGATATACATTCCCAGTAGTCTATACACTTGCATCTGTTGTCAATGTTATTTGGGGCACCGTAATGTGAGTAATAGTAGTTCGGCTATAGCTGCGCACCATGCAAAAATAGTTCCCCAAAGAATCGCATTCTACTCACAAATTACAGCGCTCACGTCAATGAAGTGACCTCACCTTCTGTTGCGCGGGTGTCAGAGGCTTCGCCCCTGTCCTCAGTGAAAGCAGGGTGATCATAAGTCCACATGCCACCAAATGTGAGATGTTCATTCTGACAAGTTTTTTTTTGTAAAGGATTCCTCTTTGGCGAAGTTCAGTATACGATAAATGCTATTGGTTGTTTACCAATTGGTTCTCTGTCTCTGCGTCGTTCTTTACTCCAAGCTTTCCAAGTGCTACTCTAACTCTACGAATTACTACTCACGGCTTTATAGGCAGCCGCTGGTGATGTCATGACAACCTGCGTAATGGTCTTCTTTCCCTCCCTCTTGTACCTTGCCAATTTCGTTTTTTTTTCTTCTTTTCTCTGCATAGGCCTACCTGCGTAATCTATTGAGGAGCATGCTATATTATGAATTAAAACTATACCTACACGGGTCATTATGTCTTAAATTAATGAAATAAAGCAAAAAACAACTACATTACTGTTTCACCATGCACCACTCCGACTGGTTTGCCACCAAAACAGTACTTAATTGCTTTGCTTGAAAAGGAGAAATGATATGTAATTCACAACTGTTGCAGTGTGGCATTGGCAGACACATGATACTATATTAAAATGCCAACCACCCACCGCGAGGAAATGAGGTCGGACAATGAGTTCCAAAGAAATCAAGACCTGACTTGTTAAATGCAACAGATTTTGTGGGGAATGATAAACCCACTCATTAACGCAGAATTACCACATTGGTGGGGGGAAATGTATCAAACACCATTCCAAAATATGTACTGTCTTGGTAAATAAATGTGTATTTGTGTTTGGAATGATGTATTCGTTAGTCAGCTGTATTTGCTATTGATATACATTAACTCATAATAACAAATAGGCCTATTCAGCCTGTGCACCAACATGTGAAGAAAATAATGAATAATACGTAACTTTAAAACATGAGCCTCTAAAACTTGAATTCAAAAGATCTAGGCAATTACAACCGCTCCTACCTCGTAAATTAGATTGAAAATGAACGAGGGTGGTTGTGCGTCGTGTGGACCTGCTGTAGAATAGTAGCCTAGTAGCCTAGTATGCGCTCTTTGATAGGCTGTTTCCTTGGTTATTGTCAGTAATTGGTGGATATTAGACGATACTGATGCTCATTTACTTTATATCAATGCATCCATTTGGGCATCGACCTAGGGCGATGTATGGGTTTAATCTGCCGTGCGATTCCCATGCAACTGCAAGCATTACGTTTATGGGTGCCTGCTACGTGTACTCTAACCCGTCAGTCACGATCAAAAGCCTATGGTTCATTCGCTTTTTGTCGAGCGTGTCAGACCCCACAAACATCACTGATGCGACAGAGATGACATAGCGGAGCCCACGTGAAGATGCTCCGTTTGCCTATGCGTCCTCCCGGTTACGCACAGGCACATTAAATGAACCATGGTCAAATCTGATACTCATGTCAGGGCTGTCATTCAGAAACAGACATTTTAAATGATTCTCTAACACTTTTTGTCATGAAGGAAACACGTTGTCTTTCGACACACATCTGCACACTGCAGTGCGCGCGTTTCTCTTAAGAGCACAGTTGCCTCGCGCTTGACTTCAGTAATGCATGGTTGTCGATTGCAAATGCACCGAATAAATGATGCTGTGTAGATGTGAAACACTTATACAACTTTGCCCGACCTACGTTCTAAGTGTGGACATGGCAAAAGTTCAATCGACGAGCAATATGATGCACTTTGGAGAGGTGGCCTCGCGCTACGACGCATTCTGTTAAAGCACCTTCAGTTTTAGACCACAGAGTGGCACTATTTGCTCTCTCGAAATACCAAAGGACTAAACATTCATTCCCCAAAATATGTCCTTTCCTTACTGTGTTCACTATTGCTTACAGTATTTATTATTGCTTACTGTATTTACTATTGCTTACTGTATTTACTATTGCCTACTGTATTTATTATTTACCTAACATCACCTGATATTGTCTCTGGTCTTAAAGATTGCAACCCCGATACAACCCAATACAACCCCATACAACCCAATACAACCGAATTCAACCCAACACAACCCAATACAACCCCAATACAACCCAAATACATCACAATTCAACCCAATACAACCCCAATACAACCCAATTCAACCCAACACAACCCCAATACAACCCAATTCAACCCCAATACAACCCCAATACAACCCAATACAATCCAATACAACCCCAATACAACCCAATTCAACCCAATACAACCCAATTCAACCCCAATACAACCCCATACACCCCAATACAACCCCAATACAACTCCATACAACCCAATACAACCCCAATACAACTCCATACAACCCAATTCAACCCCAATACAACCCCATACACCCCAATATAACCCCAATACAACTCCATACAACCCAATACAACCCCAATACAACTCCATACAACCCAATACAACTCCATACAACCCAATACAACCCCAATACAACCCCAATACAACTCCATACAACCCAATACAACCCCAATACAACTCCATACAACCCAATACAACTCCATACAACCCAATACAACCCCATACAACCCAATACAACCCAATACAACCCCAATACAACCCCATACAACCCCATGCAACCCCGATACAACCCCAATACAACCCCATACAACCCCAATACAACCGAATTCAACTCAACCCAATACAACCCCAATACAACCCCAATACAATCCAATTCAACCCAATACAACACCATTCAACCCAATACAACCCCATACAACCCAATACAACCCCATACAACCCCAATACAACCCCAATACAACCCAATTCAACCCAACACAACCCCAATACAACCCCATACAACCCCAATACAGCCGAATTCAACTCAACACAACCCAATACAACCCCAATACAACCCCATACAACCACAATACAACCCAATACAACCCCAATACAACCCAATTCAACCCCAATACAACTCAATTCAACCCCAATACAACCCAATACAACCCCAATACAACCAAATACAACCCCAATACAACCCAATACAACCCCAATACAACCCAATACAACCCCAATACAACCCCAATACAACCCAATTCAACCCAATACAACCCCAATACAACCCAAATGTCCAATGCCTTCTTTCTCTCGTGCGTTATCCCTAACACCCTGGACATCATGCATGCACACAGTCTCAGCCGCAGGGCAGTGCCCTCGGAGCAGTGCCCTCTGAGCAGGTTATGGGTTACGTGCCTTGCTGAAGGGCACAACGCAGTAGGTGGCACCTGAAATTCTGATGTCAGCAACCCTCCAGCTGCCAGCTTCCTCTCACCAGATTTCCCTGTCAGCCCTGGGACTCAAACAGACAAACCTCCAGTTACTGGCCCGTCTCCCTAACCTTGAAGCTACCACTGCCACCTAAGTCTATTTAGTATTCAGCTATACAGTATTCAGCTATACATTATTCAGCTATACAGTATTTAGCTATACTGAATATAACCTGGCCCTGTCACCATCTTATTCACTACTAGAGAGGAAAATCTACTTCACTCTGGCATGCCCCCCCTTCTCTCTCCCACTCTTTCACCCTCATTGAAACCCAGGCTGGAGCTAGACAGAACCCCCATCCATACCACCCTGAATGAGAAAAGCTGTCACCAATTACACCCAACCAGGCAGCCTGGTCTCATAGATTTACGTCTACTATTTTACGTCTACCCCTGAGTCCAGGTTGAACCAGGTCCAGGTTGAACCAGTCCAGGTTGAACCAGTCCTGGTTGAACCAGTCCAGGGTGAACCAGGTCCAGGGTGAACCAGGTCCAGGTTGAACCGGTCCAGGTTGAACCAGTCCAGGTTGAATCAGTCCAGGTTGAACCAGTCCAGGTTGAACCAGTCCTGGTTGAACCAGTCCTGGTTGAATCAGTCCAGGGTGAACCAGGTCCAGGGTGAACCAGGTCCAGGTTGAACCAGGTCCAGGGTGAACCAGGTCCAGGGTGAACCAGGTCCAGGTTGAACCGGTCCAGGTTGAACCAGTTCAGGTTGAACCAGGTCCAAACACTTAGTCTCTTGACGGAAATCTTGACATACAGTTTACAGTGTAAATTGGCTCCGAAGGTGAATCCACATATACAGTGTAACTTGGCTCCAAAGGTGAATCCACATATACAGTGTAAATTGGCTCTGAAAGTGGACTCTGATGGATTCGGACAGTGCTCCTGGCCACGGCTTGGGTAACACACCGTGGTCGGTGATGGCGGTATCAGCATGCTTCAGGGGCGTACCCCCTGCCAAACGTTGTCTATAACAAAGGCCCATTGTGGAAAAAGAGAAGGTTGATCTGGAACCAGGCCGATCAGAGGTGAATATTCCCTGTCAACAGGTGGTGTGGAAATGCTCATAGTCGCCTATTGTCATGCGCCAACTGGAGGGGTTATAATACTCTTTCCCGGGCAGTGAGAAATAAGAGCGGACATGTGGTGTTCGTCTACATGAACGCAGGCGACATTTCTGAGCGGTCAGCTCCATCACGAGGAGACAGTGGGAGGCAGGGAATCAATCGAAGGGGTTCTGGACCTGGTTCAACATGGACTACATATTCCATGCTCCTTTGCAGTTTCAGTGGCAATGATGGCCCTAGAGCAAGCCACAGAAGCCATGTTTTTGTTTCCCGCGCTTTGGACGGTACAGACTCAGGCCACACTCAGCCTTCCTATGAACTAATGGAGGGTTTCAGCGGTGGCTCATTCTGGAAAATCCCACTCACTCTCCGGCTTCCTAGTGTGAGAACTGGGGGAGCTCACTGATTCTCATGGAAGGAGAACAACAGCATATGCCTCATACACACGGTGCTGATCCAACAACACAACCCATTTTCTCTCCAAACCTACTCTTACCTCATGTTGACCTGTTTTTTTTCTCTCAACATTTTTATCCCGAGTGGCGCAGCGGTCTAAGGTACTGCATCTCAGTGCTAGAGGAGTCCCTACAGACTCTGGTTCGATTCCAGGCTGTATCACAACTGGCTGTGATTGGGAGTCCCATAGGGCGGTGCACAATTGGCCCAGTGTCGTCCGGGTTGGGGTTTGGCCGGGGTAGGCCGTCATTGTAAATAAGAATTTGTTCTTAACTGACTTGCCTAGTTAAATAAAGGTTAAAAAAAAAAAATGCTACAAATAAGTAATAATCCACCAGCTATTTTATTTTGACATTTTAACAAGCGAGGGACACATGTTTTCGCCATGCTGCAAATGTGGTGTCATACGTTTTTCTTCTCCTCTTCTTCCTCTTTGCGTATATATTTTAATGATGTTACAGATTTTTTCCAATGACATTATGACGAAGACTGGGGTGAGTTTGATTATTACAATTTTTTTCTTCACCACAAAAATGTTATACGCTTAAGTTTTCAGCTTTCATATGGCCGAAAATAAAATTATGAACCAAACTGGTTTGCTGCAGGAAGCTATGCACATGCTGCCAGGGGAGGGCAATGTAGGGGTGTGTTCTGCTTCGCAGTAGTCTTTCTCTGCCGCTGCATCAATAAGTGTCTCAGTGAGGATTGAGTGTCTCTGTTCCTCCTCTGGGGTTTGTGAAACACAAACTACAAGACTGTTACGGTCCTATAAATAACAGTTTATTACATTTGGGTATTTTGCACAACGCTGCTGCTCTAAAGGTTAGGAGGAAGGAGGGAAGGGGGCTGCTGCTCTAAAGGTTAGGGGAAGGAGGAGGGGCTGCTGCTCTAAAGGTTAGGGGAAGGAGAAGAAGGGCTGCTGCTCTAAAGGTTAGGGGAAGGAGGGAGGGGGCTGCTGCTCTAAAGGTTAGGGGAAGGAGAAGAAGGGCTGCTGCTCTAAAGGTTAGGGGAAGGAGGGAGGGGCTGCTGCTCTAAAGGTTAGGGGAAGGAGGGAGGGGCTGCTGCTCTAAAGGTTAGGTGGAAGGAGGGGAGGGGCTGCTGCTCTAAAGGTTAGGGGAAGGAGGAGGGGGCTGCTGCTCTAAAGGTTAGGGGAAGGAGGGGAGGGCTGCTGCTCTAAAGGTTAGGGGAAGGAGAAGAAGGGGCTGCTGCTCTAAAGGTTAGGGGAAGGAGGGGAGGGGGCTGCTGCTCTAAAGGTTAGGGGAAGGAGGGAGGGGCTGCTGCTCTAAAGGTTAGGGGAAGGAGGGAGGGGCTGCTGCTCTAAAGGTTAGGGAAGGAGGGAGGGCTGCTGCTCTAAAGGTTAGGGGAAGGAGGGAAGGGGCTGCTGCTCTAAAGGTTAGGGGAAGGAGGGAGGGGCTGCTGCTCTAAAGGTTAGGGAGAAGGAGGGGAGGGGGCTGCTGCTCTAAAGGTTAGGGAGAAGGAGGGAAGGGGGCTGCTGCTCTAAAGGTTAGGGGGAAGGAGGGAAGGGGGCTGCTGCTCTAAAGGTTAGGGAGAAGGAGGGGAAGGAGGCTGATGACACTGAGAGGTTAGGGGGAAGGAGGGGAGGGGGCTGATGCCACTGGGAGGTTAGGGGGAAGGAGAAGAGGGGGCTGATTGGTGCATTGGGGTAGTTCCACATGAAAGCCAATGGGGATACGGATGGAAGAGCCAGAAGTGGAACTGTTTCAACTTTGTTGTAATTCCATTACCAAATATCACAGTCACATTTGATTTCATTTGATTTGCAAATGGATTTCATGACATTTTGATGAATGCACTAAAGCAATTAGCAATAAAGCAATAAAGCAATAAAAAATGAATTCCTGGAAATCTTGTGGCTTTAATTGGATTTTGTACAAAGTACAGGTCAGATACAGACTGGCCATTAAGGAAGCTTGAGCAGATGCCATATGGACTGGATAATTTTTTGCAAAAATGTAAGAATCCGTGCATTATTGGTCTATTAATGGTTGCCTAGAAGACGAATATGGAAATGCCCAGGCCAATTTCTGTTCCCAGTCAGTCCCTGATTGCAGCTAAATCATACTGCGACATGATATTTTTGTAGGAGCTGCGTTATGCTGTGTAGTCTGTGAGAACATTTACACTATTACTCTGTTTAGAGTTTTTTCGACTACATGCTGTTTGATACTATATATAAACATCCACAACATCTATTTGATTGCATGTACTGTAATGTAAACTCTATGAACTTCTTAGTGATTGCTACAGTACACCCGTTTTGGCTGGAATATTTACTACTGTATTAAATATAATCTTTGTCATGGATAATCTATTGGTCGTCAATGTGACAATTATACAATTATTATAACATATTGCTAAGGTTGGAAAAGCGTTTCTGAATTGTAACCATTCTTTGCAAATGAGTACATGAACCTCTTAGGTAAAAAGCTATTCTAGTTCAAATATTAATTTGCTTTTTGGATTGCAAGAGATGAGGCCTGGTCTTACTGTGGTTTGTATTTAGTGACCTGGTCTTACTGGGGTTTGTGTTTAGTGGCCTGGTCTTACTGGGATTTGTGTTTAGTGGCCTGATCTTACTGGGGTTTGTGTTTAGTGGCCTGTTCTTACTGGGGTTTGTGTTTAGTGGCCTGGTCTTACTGGGGTTTGTGTTTAGTGGCCTGATCTTACTGGGGTTTGTGTTTAGTGGCCTGTTCTTACTGGGGTTTGTGTTTAGTGGCCTGGTCTTACTGGGGTTTGTGTTTAGTGGCCTGGTCTTACTGGGGTTTGTGTTTAGTGGCCTGGTCTTACTAGGGTTTGTGTTTAGTGGCCTGTTCTTACTGGGGTTTGTGTTTAGTGGCCTGGTCTTACTGGGGTTTGTGTTTAGTGACCTGGTCTTACTGGAATTTGTGTTTAGAGGCCTGATCTTACTGGGGTTTGTGTTTAGTAGTTTTGTAATAACTGCAACAAATTACTAACATGCCAATGATGTCACTGTGCCAGGGTACTACTACTACTACTACTAATAATAATTAAAACAGTAACAAATAGTAATGATTCATTAATTATTATTATCATCGTCATCATCATCATCATCATCATCATCATCATCATCATCATCATCATCATCATCCTTGTTGACATTGCTTTTAAAATAATAAAAGTCTAAACTTCCCCAAAATTTTAAGAGCATTCATTGCAATGTTCACTGCAAAGCCACAAATAGTTGGTCGAAGCAATGTTTTTCTAAGCCTAGAAAGTGTGTGTCACTTGTGCTTTTGAACCATGTGGAAAAAAACATGTTTTAGGGTTTGGGTGGCACAAACGGCGCACGAACGACATGGAAAAGAGGACATTTTAGCACAGATATGTAATCTCGGATGAAGGTATAGCTGTAAAAATAAATCAAAGATAATATATAAATCAAAGATAATATATCAAATAAATATAATATATACAATTAAAACAAAGACAATATCAATGGGATATTTACATATATGGCAACTGAAATTCTGCAAGTCACAATACGTGGATAGCCAAGAACTTGCTTGCTCAGTGTTGAGCAACAAGCTCATCATTACAGGGATGATCTTACACATCAAAAGGCAAACACCAGATTGTGATATATGTTTTCAGAAAGACAAGATTGATATTTCCCTGGCATGATTGTGCCAGCTCAAAGCCACAATCTAATATCTAAGCCTAAGGGTCTTTGAGAAAAGAACGCTGTTCAGTATTTCACAGCAGGTAAGAGGTCTGGGATCTTTTTCAAATTGTTGCTGGCTCTTGTATTAATCCATATTTGAAGTTAACAATGATTTAGTGTCTGTATCCCCACAAGAGAGGGTAAATGAGGAGAAAACTAACCAAACAATAGTCGCAGTCAATACTGGGGAAAGGCTCTGTTTGGTTGCTACTGTTTACACACGCAGTAGAATAATACTCTGAGATTTGTGATAAAGATCATCTGTCAAGTGGTTGTGACCGCAGTTATTAAAAGAAAGGCAAATTAATGCGTATAACACTGGATTTTGAGCTGAGGATTACTTTGATGTGGCTAGATCCTCGAAAATATTGAATCTTTCAGGAGGGTACAGTAAATTGCAAAACAAAACACGACAAACAAAGTCAGTGTTCAAAGGAAGTTGCATCTATGAGCGACCTATTATTAAAATATACATTTGATTGGGGGAATATCACATTCTTCCATTTATTTGGCCTTTTATCTGTTTCTTGTTTTAGTAACATTCTGAAGATTAGCTGGTAATGAGGAAAAGCTAAAAATCCTGCTCGAAAAAAATGGGAGGAGAGAAAATGCGTTGATGTGAATGGGAAAAGTGAGGCCGCAGTCCATGCCGCAAGGCAGAACACACATCCCAGAGGAGAAGCCACGCCTCAGAGGAGAAGCCACGCCCCAGAGGAGAACCAGACTCAGACAAGAAGCCACGCCCCGGCGGAGAAGCCACGCCCCGGAGGAGAAGCACCGCCCCAGAGGAGAAGCCACGCCCCCAGAGGAGAACCCACTCCCCAGAGGAGAATCCACGCCCCAGAGGAGAACCCACGCCCGGAGGAGAAGCCCCGCCCTGGAGGAGAACCAGTCTCAGAGGAGAACCCACGCCCCAGAGGAGAATCCCCTAGCCACTATTAAACTGGTGATCAGGGTTAGACTGGCATCCCGACCTATCCGCCATTAAACTGTTGATCAGGGTTAGACTGGCGTCCCGGCCTAGCCACCATTAAACTGGTGATCAGGGTTAGACTGGCGTCCCGGCCTAGCCACTATTAAACTGGTGATCAGGCTTTGACTGATATCCTGGCCTAGCCACCATTAAACTGGTGATCAGGGTTAGACTGGCGTCCCGGCCTAGCCACCATTAAACTGGTGATCAGGGTTAGACTGGATTGGCTATTATGGCACCTTGCCAGTCTTGTAGCCAATGAGATAAGCTTTCCAGGGATATGCAGTTGACCTGGGTGGGACAAACAGTGCAAATAGAAATAGTGTTTTAATACTGAACAAATTGCATTTAAGGATTGTGAATATGTAATAGCACAGGAATTATCTAATTCACAGACATATGCCACTTTGGAGATGTTTAAGGACACTTGGAAACGTCTCGTGACCACACCTGACACCACTTACTAAAACATCTGCCCATTTCTAGTTGTTAGGTCTATCAATCCCATTTATTTTTCTGATATCATTTACATGTTGCGGAAGGCATCTGATGTGTTTCCAGCTCTAGTCATCAATAATTAACTTATAGCTTGTCAATGAAAAATGACTTTCACATTTTTTTTGTGTGTGTGTGTGTGCTTGATCTTGTGTATTATGAACAATGTAACTCCTATCTATATTCTGATCATGTCCTCATAATCTCCCAGATTTATTCTATCCAAATACCATGTAAGAATAATGTAATTACACATGAATAGCAGTTACTTTTGTGTATGGCTATTTTGGCGGAAATCTACATTTTGCCATTACATTTAAGAGACTAAACTGGTGATCAGGGACTGGCGTCCCGGCCTAGCCACCATTAAACTGGTGATCAGAGTTTGACTGGCGTCCCGGCCTAGCCACCATTAAACTGGTGATCAGAGGTAGACTGGCCTCCCGGCCTAGCCACCATTAGACTGGCCTCCCGGCCTAGCCACCATTAAACTGGTGATCAGAGTTTGACTGGCGTCCCGGCCTAGCCACCATTAAACTGGTGATCAGAGGTAGACTGGCGTCCCGGCCTAGCAGCCATTAAACTGGTGATCAGAGGTAGACTGGCCTCCCGGCCTAGCCACCATTAAACTGGTGATCAGAGTTTGACTGGCGTTCCGGCCTAGCCACCATTAAACTGGTGATCAGAGGTAGACTGGCCTCCCGGCCTAGCCACCATTAAACTGGTGATCAGAGGTAGACTGGCCTCCCGGCCTAGCCACCATTAAACTGGTGATCAGAGTTTGACTGGCGTCCTGGCCTAGCCACCATTAAACTGGTGATCAGAGGTAGACTGGCGTCCCGGCCTAGCCACCATTAAACTGGTGATCAGGGACTGGCCTCCCGGCCTAGCCACCATTAAACTGGTGATCAGAGTTTGACTGGCGTCCCGGCCTAGCCACCATTAAACTGGTGATCAGAGGTAGACTGGCCTCCCGGCCTAGCCACCATTAAACTGGTGATCAGAGTTTGACTGGCGTCCCGGCCTAGCCACCATTAAACTGGTGATCAGAAGTAGACTGGCCTCCCGGCCTAGCCACCATTAGACTGGCCTCCCGGCCTAGCCACCATTAAACTGGTGATCAGAGTTTGACTGGCGTCCCGGCCTAGCCACCATTAAACTGGTGATCAGAGGTAGACTGGCGTCCCGGCCTAGCCACCATTAAACTGGTGATCAGAGGTAGACTGGCCTCCCGGCCTAGCCACCATTAAACTGGTGATCAGAGTTTGACTGGCGTCCCGGCCTAGCCACCATTAAACTGGTGATCAGAGGTAGACTGGCGTCCCGGCCTAGCAGCCATTAAACTGGTGATCAGAGGTAGACTGGCCTCCCGGCCTAGCCACCATTAAACTGGTGATCAGAGTTTGACTGGCGTTCCGGCCTAGCCACCATTAAACTGGTGATCAGAGGTAGACTGGCCTCCCGGCCTAGCCACCATTAAACTGGTGATCAGAGGTAGACTGGCCTCCCGGCCTAGCCACCATTAAACTGGTGATCAGAGTTTGACTGGCGTCCTGGCCTAGCCACCATTAAACTGGTGATCAGAGGTAGACTGGCGTCCCGGCCTAGCCACCATTAAACTGGTGATCAGGGACTGGCCTCCCGGCCTAGCCACCATTAAACTGGTGATCAGAGTTTGACTGGCGTCCCGGCCTAGCCACCATTAAACTGGTGATCAGAGGTAGACTGGCCTCCCGGCCTAGCCACCATTAAACTGGTGATCAGAGTTTGACTGGCGTCCCGGCCTAGCCACCATTAAACTGGTGATCAGAAGTAGACTGGCCTCCCGGCCTAGCCACCATTAGACTGGCCTCGGCCTAGCCACCATTAAACTGGTGATCAGAGTTTGACTGGCGTCCCGGCCTAGCCACCATTAAACTGGTGATCAGAGGTAGACTGGCGTCCCGGCCTAGCCACCATTAAACTGGTGATCAGAGGTAGACTGGCCTCCCGGCCTAGCCACCATTAAACTGGTGATCAGAGTTTGACTGGCGTTCCGGCCTAGCCACCATTAAACTGGTGATCAGAGGTAGACTGGCCTCCCGGCCTAGCCACCATTAAACTGGTGATCAGAGGTAGACTGGCCTCCCGGCCTAGCCACCATTAATATGGTGATCAGAGTTTGACTGGCGTCCCGGCCTAGCCACCATTAAACTGGTGATCAGAGGTAGACTGGCGTCCCGGCCTAGCCACCATTAAACTGGTGATCAGAGTTTGACTGGCGTCCCGGCCTAGCCACCATTAAACTGGTGATCAGAGGTAGACTGGCGTCCCGGCCTAGCCACCATTAAACTGTTGATCAGAGGTAGACTGGCCTCCCGGCCTAGCCACCATTAAACTGGTGATCAGAGTTTGACTGGCGCCCGGCCCAGCCACCATTAAACTGGTGATCAGAGTTTGACTGGCGTCGGCCTAGCCACCATTAAACTGGTGATCAGAGTTTGACTGGCGTCCCGCCCAGCCACCATTAAACTGGTGATCAGAGGTAGACTGGCCTCCCGGCCTAGCCACCATTAAACTGGTGATCAGAGTTTGACTGGCGTCCCGGCCTAGCCACCATTAAACTGGTGATCAGGGACTGGCGTCCCGGCCTAGCCACCATTAAACTGGTGATCAGAGGTAGACTGGCCTCCCGGCCTAGCCACCATTAGACTGGCCTCCCGGCCTAGCCACCATTAAACTGGTGATCAGAGTTTGACTGGCGTCCCGGCCTAGCCACCATTAAACTGGTGATCAGAGGTAGACTGGCGTCCCGGCCTAGCCACCATTAAACTGGTGATCAGAGGTAGACTGGCCTCCCGGCCTAGCCACCATTAAACTGGTGATCAGAGTTTGACTGGCGTTCCGGCCTAGCCACCATTAAACTGGTGATCAGAGGTAGACTGGCCTCCCGGCCTAGCCACCATTAAACTGGTGATCAGAGGTAGACTGGCCTCCCGGCCTAGCCACCATTAAACTGGTGATCAGAGTTTGACTGGCGTCCGGCCTAGCCACCATTAAACTGGTGATCAGAGTTTGACTGGCGTCCCGGCCTAGCCACCATTAAACTGGTGATCAGAGTTTGACTGGCGTCCCGGCCTAGCCACCATTAAACTGGTGATCAGAGTTTGACTGGCGTCCCGGCCTAGCCACCATTAAACTGGTGATCAGAGTTTGACTGGCGTCCCGGCCTAGCCACCATTAAACTGGTGATCAGAGTTTGACTGGCGTCCCGGCCTAGCCACCATTAAACTGGTGATCCCAGCATGGCGGTTAACCTCCAGATGCTTCACTCCTTCCTACTGTAAAAGCTTTGTTCTAGTTTGAGAACTGCGGGAGCCCACTGGTTCTCATGGAAGGAGAACACTCCGTCAAACTCATCAACAGCATATGCCTCGTTAACACGGTGCTGATCCAACAACCCAACCCATGGTCTCTCCAAACCTACTCTTACCTCATGTTCAGCAAATCTTTTCTCTCAACATTCTTATCCCCCAGCTATTTTCTTTTCTTTTGACATTTTAACAAGCGAAGGACACATTCTTCTTCTCCAGACTAATGCTTTCTCTACTGTAAAAACCTTGCTAAGGCGACTGGCCATACCAAGAGTAATGCTTCCCTCTCTCTTCCCATGGCCCCTCCCTTGGGTAATACCTTTACCCCTCCCCTTTCCCATGGCCCCTCCCTTGGGTAATAGCTCTACCCCTCCCCTTTCCCATGGCTCTACAAAAATGCTTAAGATGGCCTAAACTAACCATGCCACTCTCACACAGTACAATATGGAATAGCCAGGCCTATACAAATGACCTCAAGCACTGCTTCAGGGCAAGTTCAGTTTATTAACATTTAATGGTTAAGGTTAAGATTGGGGTGGGGAAAACTGATCCTAGACCAGCAATTAGAGGAAACTGTTTAGGGCCTGTTTAGGCGTGTCATTTAGTCCTTACCAATAAGATAGTTGCCTAGTTAAGTAAAGGTCAAATAAAAAAATGAAAAAGGTTATGCAGCACTGTCACTATAGGAGAATGTGTCTGTGGGTCTCGCTCCTCTTACTGTAGACCCTCTCTAAAAAGATAACCAGAGGGTGAAGATGTCTCCCTCCGCTAATCAGGTAACCAGAGGGTGAAGGTGTCTCCCTCCGCTAATCAGGTAACCAGAGGGTGAACGTGTCTCCCTCCGCTAATCAGGTAACCAGAGGGTGAAGGTGTCTCCCTCCGCTAATCAGGTAACCAGAGGGTGAAGGTGTCTCCCTCCGCTAATAAGGTAACCAGAGGGTGAAGGTGTCTCCCTCCTCTAAACAGGTCACCAGAGGGTGAAGGTGTCTCCCTCCTCTAAACAGGTCACCAGAGGGTGAATGTGTCTCCCTCCTCTAAACAGGTCACCAGAGGGTGAAGGTGTCTCCCTCCTCTAAACAGGTCACCAGAGGGTGAAGGTGTCTCCCTCCTCTAAACAGGTCCCCAGAGGGTGAAGGTGTCTCCCTCCGCTAATCAGGTAACCAGAGGGTGAAGGTGTCTCCCCAATCCAATCAGGTCACCATAGGGTGAAGGTGTCTCCCTCCTCTAAACAGGTCCCCAGAGGGTGAAGGTGTCTCCCTCCTCTAATCAGGTCCCCAGAGGGTGAAGGTGTCTCCCCCATCCAATCAGGTCACCAGAGGGTGAAGGTGTCTCCCTCCTCTAAACAGGTCCCCAGAGGGTGAAGGTGTCTCCCTCCGCTAATCAGGTCCCCAGAGGGTGAAGGTGTCTCCCCCATCCAATCAGGTCACCAGAGGGTGAAGGTGAATCTCCCTCCTCTAATCAGGTCACCAGAGGGTGAAGGTGTCTCCCCCATCCAATCAGGTCACCAGAGGGTGAAGGTGTCTCCCCCATCCAATCAGGTCACCAGAGGGTGAAGGTGTCTCCCTCCTCTAAACAGGTCCCCAGAAGGGTGAAGGTGTCTCCCCCATCCAATCAGGTCACCAGAGGGTGAAGGTGTCTCCCTCCTCTAAACAGGTCACCAGAGGGTGAAGATGTCTCCCTCCTCTAATCAGGTCCCCAGAGGGTGAAGGTATCTCCCTCCTCTAAACAGGTCCCCAGAGGGTGAAGATGTCTCCCTCCGCTAATCAGGTAACCAGAGGGTGAAGGTGTCTCCCTCCTCTAATCAGGTAACCAGAGGGTGAAGGTGTCTCCCTCCGCTAATCAGGTAACCAGAGGGTGAAGGTGTCTCCCTCCGCTAATCAGGTAACCAGAGGGTGAAGGTGTCTCCCTCCTCTAATCAGGTCACCAGAGGGTGAAGGTGTCTCCCTCCTCTAAACAGGTCACCAGAGGGTGAAGGTGTCTCCCTCCTCTAAACAAGTCACAAGAGGGTGAAGGTGTCTCCCTCCTCTAAACAGGTCCCCAGAGGGTGAAGGTGTCTCCCTCCGCTAATCAGGTAACCAGAGGGTGAAGGTGTCTCCCCCATCCAATCAGGTCACCATAGGGTGAAGGTGTCTCCCTCCTCTAAACAGGTCCCCAGAGGGTGAAGGTGTCTCCCTCCTCTAATCAGGTCCCCAGAGGGTGAAGGTGTCTCCCCCATCCAATCAGGTCACCAGAGGGTGAAGGTGTCTCCCTCCTCTAATCAGGTCATCAGAGGGTGAAGGTGTCTCCCTCCGCTAATCAGGTCCCCAGAGGGTGAAGGTGTCTCCCCCATCCAATCAGGTCACCAGAGGGTGAAGGTGAATCTCCCTCCTCTAATCAGGTCACCAGAGGGTGAAGGTGTCTCCCCCATCCAATCAGGTCACCAGAGGGTGAAGGTGTCTCCCCCATCCAATCAGGTCACCAGAGGGTGAAGGTGTCTCCCTCCTCTAAACAGGTCCCCAGAGGGTGAAGGTGTCTCCCCCATCCAATCAGGTCACCAGAGGGTGAAGGTGTCTCCCTCCTCTAAACAGGTCACCAGAGGGTGAAGGTGTCTCCCTCCTCTAATCAGGTCCCCAGAGGGTGA
Source organism: Brachymystax lenok tsinlingensis (assembly GCA_030435695.1). NCBI lineage: Eukaryota > Metazoa > Chordata > Actinopteri > Salmoniformes > Salmonidae > Brachymystax > Brachymystax lenok. The sequence continues at coordinate 5,911,127 of CM059793.1, forward strand.
AGGTGTCTCCCTCCTCTAAACAGGTCCCCAGCGGGTGAAGGTGTCTCCCCCATCCAATCAGGTCACCAGAGGGTGAAGGTGTCTCCCTCCTCTAAACAGGTCACCAGAGGGTGAAGGTGTCTCCCCCATCCAATCAGGTCACCAGAGGGTGAAGGTGTCTCCCTCCTCTAAACAGGTCACCAGAGGGTGAAGGTGTCTCCCTCCTCTAAACAGGTCCCCAGAGGGTGAAAATGTCTCCCTCCTCTAAACAGGTCACCAGAGGGTGAAGGTGTCTCCCTCCTCTAATCAGGTCACCAGAGGGTGAAGGTGTCTCCCTCCTCTAAACAGGTCCCCGGAGGGTGAAGGTATCTCCCTCCTCTAATCAGGTCACCAGAGGGTGAAGTTGTCTCCCTCCTATAAAGAGGTCACCAGAGGGTGAAGGTGAATCTCCCTCCTCTAATCAGGTCACCAGAAGGTGAAGGTGTCTCCCCCATCCAATCAGGTAACCAGAGGGTGAAGTTGTCTCCCTCCTCTAAACAGGTCTCCAGAGGTTGAAGGTGGCTCCCTCCTTTGAACAGCTCACCATAGGGTGAAGGTGTCTCCCTCCACTAATCAGGTCACCAGAGAGTGAAGGTGTCTCCCTCCTCTAAACAGGTCCCCAGAGGGTGAAGGTGTCTCCCCCATCCAATCAGGTCACCAGAGGGTGGTGTCTCCCTCTTCTTATCAGGCAACCATAGGGTGAAGGTGAATCTCCCTCCTCTAATCAGGTCACCAGAGGGTGAAGGTGTCTCCCTCCTCTAAACAGGTCACCATAGGGTGAAGGTGTCTCCCTCCTCTAAACAGGTCACCAGGGGGTGAAGGTGACTCCCTCATCCAATCAGGTCACCAGAGGGTGGTGTCTCCCTCTTCTTATCAGGCAACCATAGGGTGAAGGTGTCTCCCTCCTCTAATCAGGTCACCAGAGGGTGAAGGTGTCTCCCTCCTCTAAACAGGTCACCATAGGGTGAAGGTGTCTCCCTCCTCTAAACAGGTCACCAGAGGGTGGTGTCTCCCTCCTCTAAACAGGTCCCCAGAGGGTGGTGTCTCCCTCCTCTAAACAGGTCACCAGAGGGTGAAGGTGTCTCCCTCCTCTAATCAGGTCATCAGAGGGTGAAGGTGTCTCCCTCCTATTAACAGATCATCAGAGAGTGAAGGTACCACACATTGAAGTCCACCATAATCCGGTGACTTGAGATCTAGGTGGCCACAGTATGAAAAGCAGTTTGACAGAGTCAGAAAGAAGAAATGAGTCACACTTTTATTCTCCTTTGTATTCGCACCACTGTTTTCCCTTATTACTCTGACAGAGTCTAATGGTGGTATCACGAGGCCAGTCACAATGCACTTCCAAATCCCTGGACAAACTACCACCACCACTGTTATTCTAGAAACGGAGGAGAGCAGGCAAACCTGTGTTCCTCACTTTGAGGCTTCGTCTTAAAAGGGCCCTCGCTGAAATGAGAGCCTTATTGAATTATCGCCAGACTGTAAATGCTCAGTCATCTTAGCTGGCGTGTTGGGTTTTGAGTGGAAACAAAGATTAAAGCAGAGAGGGAGAGCTTTTCACCCAGCCTTGACACTGAGGAGCCCTCTCACATAGAGTTGAATTAAAGCCGTCGCTGTCATAATAAGGCATGGATCTGGAACAATATACAACAAATCAACGATAAACAACTTACAATATACTAAAATATGAAGTTAGTTATATAGTAGATCAAATGTATGTAGAGTATGCATGCTTCACACAATGAAACAAGAGACTCAATGAAACAAGAAACACAATGAAACAAGAAACACAATGAAACAAGAAACTCAATGAAACAAGAAACTCAATGAAATAAGAAACACAATGAAACAAGAAACTCAATGAAACAAGAAACACAATGAAACAAGAAACTCAATGAAACAAGAAACTCAATGAAACAAGAAACTCAATGAAACAAGAAACACAATGAAACAAGAAACTCAATGAAACAAGAAACTCAATGAAACAAGAAACTCAATAAAACAAGAAACTCAATGAAACAAGAAACACAATGAAACAAGAAACACAATAAAACAAGAAACTCAATAAAACAAGAAACTCAATGAAACAAGAAACACAATGAAACAACACAACGAAACAAGAAACTCAATAAAACAAGAAACACAATGAAACAAGAAACACAATGAAACAAGAAACACAATGAAACAAGAAACTCAATGAAACAAGAAACTCAATAAAACAAGAAACTCAATGAAACAAGAAACACAATGAAACAAGAAACACAATAAAACAAGAAACTCAATAAAACAAGAAACTCAATGAAACAAGAAACACAATGAAACAAGAAACACAATGAAACAACACAACGAAACAAGAAACTCAATGAAACAAGAAACACAATGAAACAACACAACGAAACAAGACACTCAATGAAACAAGAAACACAATGAAACAAGAAACACAATGAAACAAGAAACTCAATGAAACAAGAAACTCAATGAAACAAGAAACACAATGAAACAAGAAACACAATGAAACAAGAAACTCAATGAAACAAGAAACTCAATAAAACAAGAAACTCAATGAAACAAGAAACACAATGAAACAAGAAACACAATAAAACAAGAAACTCAATAAAACAAGAAACTCAATGAAACAAGAAACACAATGAAACAAGAAACACAATGAAACAACACAACGAAACAAGAAACTCAATGAAACAAGAAACACAATGAAACAACACAACGAAACAAGACACTCAATGAAACAAGAAACACAATGAAACAAGAAACACAATGAAACAAGAAACACAATGAAACAACACAACGAAACAACACAATGAAACAAGAAACTCAATTAAACAAGAAACACAATGAAACAAGAAACACAATGAAACAACACAATGAAACAACACAACGAAACAAGAAACTCAATGAAACAAGAAACACAATGAAACAAGAAACACAATGAAACAACACAACGAAACAAGAAACTCAATGAAACAAAAAACACAATGAAACAACACAACGAAACAAGAAACTCAATGAAACAAGAAACACAATGAAACAACACAACGAAACAAGAAACTCAATGAAACAAGAAACTCAATGAAACAAGAAACACAATGAAACAACACAACGAAACAAGAAACTCAATGAAACAAGAAACACAATGAAACAATAAACACAATGAAACAAGAAACACAATTAAACAACACAACGAAACAAGAAACTCAATGAAACAAGAAACACAATGAAACAAGAAACACAATGAAACAACACAACGAAACAAGAAACACAATGAAACAAGAAACACAATGAAACAAGAAACACAATGAAACAAGAAACTCAATGAAACAAGAAACTCAATAAAACAAGAAACTCAATGAAACAAGAAACACAATGAAACAAGAAACACAATAAAACAAGAAACTCAATAAAACAAGAAACTCAATGAAACAAGAAACACAATGAAACAAGAAACACAATGAAACAACACAACGAAACAAGAAACTCAATGAAACAAGAAACACAATGAAACAACACAACGAAACAAGACACTCAATGAAACAAGAAACACAATGAAACAAGAAACACAATGAAACAAGAAACACAATGAAACAACACAACGAAACAACACAATGAAACAAGAAACTCAATTAAACAAGAAACACAATGAAACAAGAAACACAATGAAACAACACAATGAAACAACACAACGAAACAAGAAACTCAATGAAACAAGAAACACAATGAAACAAGAAACACAATGAAACAACACAACGAAACAAGAAACTCAATGAAACAAAAAACACAATGAAACAACACAACGAAACAAGAAACTCAATGAAACAAGAAACACAATGAAACAACACAACGAAACAAGAAACTCAATGAAACAAGAAACTCAATGAAACAAGAAACACAATGAAACAACACAACGAAACAAGAAACTCAATGAAACAAGAAACACAATGAAACAATAAACACAATGAAACAAGAAACACAATTAAACAACACAACGAAACAAGAAACTCAATGAAACAAGAAACACAATGAAACAACACAACGAAACAAGAAACACAATGAAACAAGAAACACAATGAAACAAGAAACACAATGAAACAACACAACGAAACAAGAAACTCAATGAAACAATAAACACAATGAAACAAGAAACACAATGAAACAACACAACGAAACAAGAAACTCAATGAAACAACACAACGAAACAAGAAACTCAATGAAACAACACAACGAAACAAGAAACTCAATGAAACAAGAAACACAATGAAACAGGAAACTCAATGAAACAGGAAACAGGGGGAGCAGGAGGGGACAGCGGGAGAAGGTAGCTGCCTAGTGGTGGCAATTCAGCAGCCTGATGGTTCTGGGAGTAGAAGCTATTGACCAATCTTCCAGTTTTTTGACATGATGCTCCTGTACAGCCCGTGTCTTAGTGATGGAAGCGGGGAGACCAGGCCATGGCTCGGGTGGCTGGGTGTCCCTGATGATCTTCTTGGCCTTCCTGTGACACCTGGTGTTGTAGGTGTCCTGGAGGGCAGGCATTGAGCACCCAACGGTGCATTCGGCTGTGGATGCCACCCTCTGTAGCACCGTGCGGTCCGCGGCCATACCAGACTGTGACACAGCTTGAAAGAATGCTCTCGATGGTGCTCCTGTAGAGCACTGTGAAGGCCCTCTGGGAAAGGCTGCATTTCTTCAGCATCCTGAGGCTGAAGAGTCGCTGTCGTGCCTGAACACAATGAAACAAGAAATTGTACAAATTGACGTTAATCTAACTCTAAACTCTAGTCTAAACACTACTCACAATTACGGCAAGAAACACAAACGTTTTTATTGCGTATCGCGTGACATGCGAATTACTGATTCAAAAGTAAATAAAACGGTTGTGTGTTTCTCCCACCGTAAGACAGGTCATTACACACCTGTGTGGCCTGTATGCAGGTCTATCTAGCTTGACGTCACAGTCCTTCGCTAAATCAGAAGCACATGGCGCTTTGCAGCATTGTGTACCTAAAGGCATTTTTCCAGACCAGCCTGGCTTCTTGACTAGTACGTCACTCCTCAAACTTCTGGTCTGGTTGGAAATTGCTCTGGTGGTGGGCAACTCCTAGCTCTCCATAGTCACAGGTCCCATAAGATGAAGGTTACGGTCTGACTGAGCTATAATGGAGTCAGCTCCCCATAGAGAGACCCTAAACTTAACCCTAAACCCATAAGATGAAGGTTACTGTTTGACGCTGAGTTATAATGGAAATATATTTCCCGCTCTCATACAGACAGGTACACAGAATGATTCTCTATACTTTTCCAAGCATTTATTTGTCTGAAAGAAAGTGTACCCGAAGGACATTTTTGCAACTGAATGACGCAATGTAGAACAACATATAACACATCTTACAATAAACATATTAAACTTAGAAAAGAGATTCAAGCAGTTTAAGTCACAATCTAGAGTCTGTGTTATAGCACAACAGCAGCCCCGCCACTTGGTTTGGTATAAAGCTGAACTACTAAGGAACTACTCTCAAATTCATAGACAGAGCTATGGATCAGTGGATGCAACTACTGACAGTCCGTTAGATCAACGTTTGTAGCTACTGTATAGATTACTGTTTACAAAGACTCAAATGACAACAAAATAATAGGATTCATGCATTTACAAGTACATTTTTCTATAATCAATCGGTATGTATTGATAATGGGGCGGCAGGTAGCCTGGTGGTTAGTGCGTTGGACCAGTAACCGTAAGGTTGCTAGATTGAATCCCTGAGCTGACAAGGTAAAAATCTGTTGTTCTGCCCCTGAACATGGCAGTTAACCCACTGTTTCTAGGCCGTCATTGTAAATAAGAATTTGTGCATGTGTCTGGCCTGCTACAGAGTCGCTAGAGTGCGATGGGACAAGGACATTCTTGCCGGCCAAACCCTCTCGACACTGGGCCAATTGTGCACCGCCCCATGGGTCTCCCGGTCGCGTCCGGCTGTGACAGAGCCTGGACTCGAACCAGGATCTTTTGTGGCACACTGCACCATTTGGGAGGCCCCCAAAGGAACAGTCCATTCTATCAACAGTAGCATAGGTGGATATCTGCATCTAGCCTGGTCTCAGATCTGTTTGTGCTGTCTTGACTATGACCATGGGAGTTGGCTATAAAGCACAAACTGATCTGGGAACAGGCTAATATGCATCTACAGTACATAAAAGGAGATAAAGTTCAGTCATAATCAAAGACCTCCCATTTGCACATCATACTTACTGGAGTAGTACAGGCTACTTCTTCTCGCAGTCAGCTAATTCATGACATTATGCAATGCTTTCTGTTCCAACCTTTGTCTTGAGCAGGAACGCAGATACACAGTAATACTGTCCATTTTAGAATGTCAATTATTGCCTGATGTAAAGATTTTCTAAATGTATCTCTGGGCCCTAAGATACTTTCCAAAACTCTACAGTATAGTGCTTGTACAGTATATGGCTTTTTATTATTATTTAATACTGTCATGCAATCGGAATACAATCGGAAGCCTCCATAGCATCCATTTCTAGGACAATTTATCCAAGATCAAATGAACAGACATTGAATTTGAACATCAGTAGATGTCTCTAATATCATTCTAAGACCATTCAGGTCTGTCCTCTCAAATATTTTGTACAAATTAGTTTCTCCCACTTCAAAACACTGTGAAAGTATTAGAATTTTTCTCTCAGTGCCCCCCTCAAAACTACATAGGTGCACGACGCCTCAACTCCTTCAGATGGCATTCTAATTGGTCTGTCCTCTCTGCAAAAACATCTACAAATGTTTGAAAAAAAATTAAATAATACTAAGCTTATCAAGTCTTTGAATTCCCTATAATGCAGTCTTCAGCAGTTGTTTTGAGAAAGGAATGGAACGTTCGCTCACATGAGGCACCTGGGGCTCTGGATTTTAGTTCAGAGGTTGTTGGGAGTGGTTACAACATATCCTAAAAGTAGCTCGTCCTCAGACATTACAGCTACCATTTCTATAGGTACATACAGGGTGGCAGGTAGCCTAGTGGTTAGAGTTGTAACCGGAAGGTTGCAAGTTCAATTCCCCGAGCTGACAAGGTAAAAATCTGTTGTTCTGCCCCTGAACAAGGCAGTTAACCCACTGCTCCCCGGGTGCTGAAGACATGGATGTTGATTAAGGCAGCCCCCCGCACCTCTCTGATTCAGAGGGGTTGGGTTAAATGCGGAAGACACATTTCAGTTGAAGGCATTCGGTTGTACAACTGACTAATAATGGTGACTTTGACAACCCCAGTGAGTCAAAACGCTTTTATTTTAACCCTGGGTCATGGCATTGCGTTATTATTACATTATTGTGTATAAATGTGTGGTTATCTTTCGATGCTGGTTCTACTGTATCATAATATTATTCAATTGACTTCTATTACCTGTCCATACTGAAAGAACCATCAAAATGTAGAAAAAGTATCAAGTTAATTTGCATGAGTGAAATTGAGATCAAATGTGATCAACTGAAATAGTGTATCGGATGCGGAAAACCTGATTGTGCAATGTCATACTTGACCAATTGCATTCGCACCCTTATATTTTGACATTTCTGGGGAAATATAGCAATTTTACAGGGCAGAATTAGGCTACTGACAACCCTAAGGAATGATCTAGAGACTACCACCAAGTCTGTGGCCAACCAACATTTTCAGGACAGTATTTGTCTAAAAATAGGACATTAATATATTATCTTTATGTTAGATATTATCTTTGTTTTATATATTATCTTTGTTTTACATATTATCTTTGTTGAATATATTATCTTTGTTATATACATACACTACCGGTCAAAAGTTTTTGACTATTTTCAACATTGTAGAATAATAATGAAGACATCAAAACTATGAAATAACACATATGGAATTATATAGTAACCCAAAAAGTGTTAAACAAATCAAAATATATTTTATGTTTTCAAATAGCCACCCTTTGACTTGATGACAGCATTGCACACTCTTGGCATTCTCTCAACCAGCTTCACCTGAAATGCTTTTCCAACAGTCTTGAATGAGTTCCCACATATGCTGAGCAGTCATGCAGTTCCACTCATCTCAAACCATCTCAATTTAGTTGAGGTCGGGGGATTGTGGAGACCAGGTCATCTGATGCAGCACTCCATCACTCTCCTTCTTGGTAAAATAGCCCTTACACAGCCTGGAGGTGTGTTGGGTCATTGTCCTGTTGACAAACATATGATAGTCCCACTAAGCGCAAACCAGATGGGATGGTGTATCGCTGCAGAATGCTGTGGTAGCCATGTTGGTTAAGTGTGCCTTGAATTCTAAATAAATCACAGACAGTGTCACCGGCAAAGCACCCCCACATTATAACACCTCCTCCTCCATGCTTTATGGTGGGAAATTGTGAGGATCAACGCTGGAGACGAGAAGCAGGTACAGGGGGTGAATGCTGACATAGAGATGAAACAGCAGAAACAGACAGATATAGGGAAGGCAATCAAAACGTGAAGGAGTCCAGGTGAGTCCAATGAGCGCTGATGCGTGTAATGATGGTAACATGTGTACGTAATGAAAGGCAGCCTAGCGCCCTCGAGCGCCAGAGGGAGCGGGAGCAGGCATGACAGTACCCTTCCCTCTAGGGGCGCCACCCGGCATCCCACCTTGGCGAGCCTGACGAGCCAGCCGAGGCATGGGCGTTGGACAAGCCGGCTGGGGCGTAGAAGCCTGACGAGCCAGCAGAGGCGTGGGAGTCTGACGATCCGGCTGAGGCGGGAAAGCCTGACGATCCCGCTGAGGCGTTTTGAGCCCCTTGTTCCCGCTGAGGTGTTTGAGCCTGACAAACCGGCTGAGGCATGGGAGCCTGATGGGCCGCTGAAGCATGATGTGGGGTGGGCGTCTGCCGAGCCAACCGAGGCAAGAAGACCTCTCGAGCCAGCTAGGCGTGGAAGCCCAACGAGCTAGCTGAGGCACCCCCGGTTCCATCAGCGACGGCACCCGGACCCGTCGTCACCAACCAAACCAAAACAAAAAACTCCCTGATGCTTCTTTTAGATGTGTCAGCATTCTGTAAGGATCGGCGCTGGAGACGAGAACCAGGTACAGGGAGTGAACATGTAATAACCACAAACAGGTACAGAATACGGACAGAGTCTGGACAGGGGAAACGGAAACGACAATGAAACAGAGGAAACAGACAGATATAGGGAAGGCAAACAAAACGCAAAAGAGTCCAGGTGAGTCCAATGAGCGCTGATGCGCGTAATGATGGTTACAGGTGTGCGTAATGAAAGGCAGCCTGGCGCCCTGAGCGCCAGAGAGGGAGAGTGCGAGCAGACGTGACAGAGATACACATGCGGGGATCATCCGTTCACCCACTTCGCGTCTCACAAAGACACGGTGGTTGGAACAAAATCTCCAATTTGGACTCTAGACCAAAGGACAAATTTCCTGTTACTTGAACTCTGTAAAGTATTTATTTGGGCTGCAATTTCTGAGGCTGGTAACTCTAATAAACTGATCCTCTGCAGCAGAGGTAACTCTGGGTCTTCCTTTCCTGTGGCGGTGCTCATGACAGCCAGTTTCATCATAGCGCTTGATGGTTTTTGTGACTGCACTTGAAGAAACTTTCAAAGTTCTTGAAATTTTCCGTATTGACTGACCTTCATGTCTTAAAGTAATGATGGACTGTCATTTCTCTTTGCTTATTTGAGCTGTTCTTGCCATAATATGGACTTGGTATTTGGCTCAAACGCATTAAGAAGGAAAGAATTTCCACAAATTAACTTTGAAGAAGGCACACCTGTTATTTGAAATGCATTCCAGGTGACTACCTCATGAAGCTGGTTGAGAGAATGCCAAGACTGTGCAAACATTCAAGGGGTGGCTACTTTAAGAATAAACAAAATATTTTGATTTGTTTAACACCTTTTTGGTTACTATATGATTCCATATGTGTTATTTCATAGTTTTGATATCTTCACAATTATTGTAGGTGTTCTAAAACTTTTGACTGGTAGTGTGTGTAATGTATGTATGTATGTATATTATTTTTATGTTACATATTATCTTTGTTTTATACACTGAGTATACCAAACATTAGGAACACCCTCCCCCTATTGCCCTCAATTCGGGCAATTGTCTCAAGGCTTAAAAAAAATCCATCTTTAACCTGTCTTCCCCCCTTTCATCTACACTGATTGAAGTAGATTTAACAAGTGACATCAATAAGGAATCATAGACTGACCAGGTGAATCTAGGTGGAAGCTATGTCACTTACACACACTGTATACTCAGTTTAAATTAAAAATTGTTTTGCTGGAGCTAAATCACTATTTGCCTACCTTTGCTCTGATTGGTCCAAGTACCCAGTATCACATGTCACTCTGTAAAGACGATGAAGATGATGAAGATGATCACTGCAGGGTGTGACAATGATGCAAAGGGTATCTTAGGGTTTATAATTCTAGATTTACAGTATATATAATGTTGAAATGCTTGGTCCTGAATGTCACCTGCCATGCATCAGCTAGATCGACAGGTAGCCTATGTGATAGAGAGCGGACCAGTACCCGGAAGGTCGCAGTTCCCAATCCTGGGTCAGGCATATAGTGGGAACTAAACCACAGGTTTGCTGGACTCTGATTCCAGGCACCATCCACTGCTGTTGGGCCTCTGAGCATGGCACTTGACCCCAAAACTGCTCCAGGGGCACTGCATTGCGATTGACCCTTTTGCCTTGCGATGTGTGTGTGTGTGTGTGTGTCAGGGACAAATGCATGTTTCTAACAAAACTGGACAATTAAGTATTGACATCAAAGCCATGTCATGCAAACTTGAAAGCGAGACAGGAAGAGAAAAGTCAACCCTGCCCCTGATTTGCTTCAACTCCACTTCTAATTCTGTGGCTTTTGTGCAATGCTTTATATTGTCAAGGGCTCTTAGCCATGTGGCCCTTCATTTTGTAAACCCTTTGAAGGTATGAACAGGTAATTAGTGTCAAAGGGCAAGGTGACAGAAGTGACAATTCAACCGACTGAATGCAGGGAAAGCGATACCAAGACAACTTGTCGGTTTTGTCTGAGGTAAATCCGGAGCACTCCCTGTGGTAGTTCATTTGGATAGCGTTTCATTTTCTCACACACAACGAAAGAATTTACACACAAGTAAGATGAGACTGTTTTAAGATGACATTGAGCTATATTTCACGTTAAAAAGACATCACATTTTTTCTCATTGCACTTCTACAAAGATGTATTCCTGTTTGTATTCCTTCCATTTTGATATTTCTATTGCGATTCAACCCCTGCATTTCCAAAATGTGTCTTTTCCATTAATGGACTGCTGAATTCATCTTCGATGACCACATACGGTTGGATAGATCGTTTTTTTTTTCTTTCATCCCCTTTGTTCCATGAGTCATTCGTAGCTCGTCCTACAATAGCTCGTTCATTCAGGGTCCAACATCCACATTTGAGGAAAAAAGGAAAAAAAAACTCCTCCTGGCTCCTTAATACGCGGTTTTCCAACAAAGTAAATACTTGAGGAACGGAAGGGAAACCTTTCAGTGACCAGGCGAGTGGGCGCTAATAAAATCCCGGAGTTCTTCACTTTACAAGACATGGGGCTGCCATCACATTTGGGAGGAGCTTTCCCCAAATTATTGCAGTCATTTGTCATCACATTAGCGGCCTGCTGCCGGCCTGGGAAGTTGCAGATGATTCCTAAAACAGTGCGGACTGTTGGAGCGGCCAATGCTGGTCGGTTCCATTTTGGTGCGCACTGACTCATACATACAGCAAAGGGGCAGTTCAGGGACACCATTGTCACCCCCGGGAAACTTGCCAGCCTTACCTCACAGAACAACCAGCCAGCTATTAGCCAGCCTTACCTCACAGAACAACCAGCCAGCTATTAGCCAGCCTTACCTCACAGAACAACCAGCCAGCTATTAGCCAGCCTTACCTCACAGAACAACCAGCCAGCTAATAGCCAGCCTTACCTCACAGAACAACCAGCCAGCTATTAGCCAGCCTTACCTCACAGAACAACCATCCAGCTATTAGCCAGCCCTACCTCACAGAACAACCATCCAGCTAATAGCCAGCCTTACCTCACAGACCAACCAGCCAGCTATTAGCCAGCCTTACCTCACAGATCAACCATCCAGCTAATAGCCAGCCTTACCTCACAGAACAACCAGCCAGCTATTAGCCAGCCTTACCTCACAGAACAACCAGCCAGCTATTAGCCAGCCTTACCTCACAGAACAACCAGCCAGCTATTAGCCAGCCCTACCTCACAGAACAACCAGCCAGCTATTAGCCAGCCTTACCTCACAGAACAACCATCCAGCTAATAGCCAGCCCTACCTCACAGAACAACCAGCCAGCTATTAGCCAGCCTTACCTCACAGAACAACCATCCAGCTAATAGCCAGCCTTACCTCACAGAACAACCAGCCAGCTATTAGCCAGCCTTACCTCACAGAACAACCATCCAGCTAATAGCCAGCCTTACCTCACAGAACAACCAGCCAGCTATTAGCCAGCCTTACCTCACAGAACAACCAGCCAGCTATTAGCCAGCCTTACCTCACAGAACAACCATCCAGCTAATAGCCAGCCCAGAACAACCAGCCAGCTGACTCCTTAGGACAGCACATTACCTCTCCTGGCTCCTTATTTGTCTATAATAACTCAAATAGATTTAAATAGATTTGTATAGATATCCTGACAATCGTGCAAATTGCATTGATCGGACCAATAAAAAGTCTGGGCCTTAAAAAAAACTCTATTATCCCATATGAACACTAGAAACTCTGAGCCCTATGAACACAATAAACTCTATGAGCCCTACGAACACTAGAAACTCTATGAGCCCTATGAACACTAAAAACTATGAGCCCTATGAACACTAGAAACTATATGAGCCATATGAACACTAGAAACTCTATGAGCCCTATGAACACTAGAAACTCTATGAGCCCTATGAACACTAGAAACTCTATAGGCCCTATGAACACTAAAAACTCTATGAGCCCATGAACACTAGAAACTCTATGAGCCCTATGAACACTAAAAACTATATGAGCCCTACGAACACTGAAAACTCAACGAGCCCTATGAACTCTAAAAACTTTATAAGCCCTATGAACACTAGAAACTCTATGAGCCCTATGAACACTAGATACTCTATGAGCCCTATGAACACTAGCAACTCTATGAGCCCTATGAACACTAGAAACTATATGAGCCATATGAACAATAGAAACTCTATGAGCACTATGAACACTAAAAACTCTATTAGCCCTATGAACACTAAAAACTATATGATCCCTATGAACACTAGAAACTCTATGAGCCCTATGAACACTAAAAGCTCTATGAGCCCTATGAACACTAGAAACTCTATGAGCCCTATGAACACTATAAACTTTATGAGCCCTATGAACACTAGAAACTCTATGAGCCCTATGAACACTAAAAACTATGAGCCCTATGAACACTAGAAACTCTATAAGCCCTATGAACACTAAAAACTCTATAAGCCCTATGAACACTAGAAACTCTATGAGCCCTATGAACACTAGAAACTCTATGAACACTATAAACTTTATGAGACCTATGAACACTAAAAACTCTATGAGCCCTATGAACACTAAAAACTCTGAGCCCTATGAACACTAGAAACTATGAGCCCTATGAACACTAAAAACTATGGACCCAGCAACATGGACCCAGCTGAGATCGACCTGATCAAGAACGTTATAACACACCAAGGAGCACTAACCCACCAAGGAGCACTGTTCCAGTAAGAACAACTCTCCCAAATATCAGAGACTCTCCGGGCACTTACCAACTCCCTCCAACCACTGCACACCCCCAACCCAGGTGGAGCCACTGCCCAAGTCTCAGTGCCCAGTGCAGGAGTCATCGCTGTAGACCCTCAGGGAACCTGCACCGGAACCCCAAAACCCAGCCCCGAGCGGTATGAAAGCCATCTGGGAAGATGCAAGAGGTTCCTCACTCAGTGCTCTCTGGTGTTCAAGCTACAGCCCTCCTCGTTCCACACGATAGCCTATATAATCTCTGTACTCTTGGGCAAAGGCCTGGCGTGGGCAACAGAGGTGTGGGAAAAGCAGCCACCTAACATGCAGCTCCATATCAGCCTTCACTTCCAAGTTTTGACGAGTCATCAACCATCCAGTCGACAGATGAGAAGTGTCGATCCGGCTATTCAACTGCTGCCAAGGGGCCAGACCAATGGCCAACTTTGCCCAGATTTCCGTACCCTCACCGCCGACAGTGGGTGGAATACAGAGGCACTGGTCACCACCTTCCACCAGGATCTGTCTAACTCTATCAAGGATGAACTGGCATCTCGGGACCTGGGAGAGGACCTCGAGTCCCTGATAATGCTGGCAATCGAGATTGACAACGGCATCCGAGAACGAGTGAGACAACGCCCATTTGACACCACCCGGTTTCCCAAGTACCCCAAGCCCCCTAAGCCAAGCACTGAGGAGGCCATGCAGCTGGGACGCACACACCTGAGCCCACAGGGATGAAACAGGCGCATGCACAAAGGCCACTGCCTCTACGGCGGAGGCCTCGGCCATCTCCGTGCTACATGCTCAGAGCTGATGGGAAATGGCGTGGCTCGCCACGACAAGGGGAGACCCTGACAAGCTGTGCAGTGACTCCCAGGCTTTCCCAGTCACCATCTGTCACTACCGTCGACCCTCCACTGGGACAACCGTCAGCACCAAATTCAAGCCTTCGTGGACTCCGGGGCCGCGGACTTGTTCCGAACTTCAACCAACTACGTGGGGGGTCACCCTGCCTCCGCGGTTGGAGACGCTCCTAGAAGGGGGGTACTTTCATGGTTCCACTTGTCACCAGAGGACAGCAGAGACTATAATGACACTGTTTTCAGTTACTAATTATGATTTCCTTTTAGAGAGGTGTGTATTTGTCTCCTGAATGAAATATCATAGGGTTTGTTGTTTTCCAACAGTAGGTACAAATTTTACCCAGTAAAGTATTTAAATGTATTAGTTCCTCATCTGATTTCGTTCTCTGCTCCTGGGTCCTACCGCACCACATGACACATGGTGGCAATGGGGTTATGGTATGGGAAGGCATAAGCTACGGACAACGAAAACAATTGCATTTATTGTTAGCTATTTGAATGCATAGAGATACCGTGACAAGATACTGAGGCCCATTGTCGTGCCATTCATCTGCCACCATCACCTCATGTTTCAGCATGATAGTACACGGCCGCATATCACAAGGATCTGTGCACAATTCCTGGAAGCTGAAATAACTCTGAGCCCTATGAACTCTGAGGTTGAGGTCAGGGCTCTGTGCAGGCCAATCAAGTTCTTCCACACTGATCTCAACCAACCATTTCTGTATGGACCTCACTTTGTGTACAGGGGCATTGGCATGTTGAAACAGGAAAAGGCCTTCCCCAAACTGTTGACACAAAATTGGAAGCACAGAATCATATAGAATGTCATTGTCATGAGGGTAGCGTTAAGATTTCCCTTCACTGGAACGCAAGGGCCTGAACCATGAAAAACAGCTCCAGACCATTATTCCTCCTCCAACAAACTTTATAGTTGGCACTATGCATTGGGGAAGGTAGCGTTCTCCTGGCATCCGCCAAACCTAGATTCACTTCATCACTCACCGGTCCCGCTCGGTGAGCTTGTGTAGCCTACCACTTCACGGCTGAGCCGTTGTTGCTCCTAGATGTTTCCACTTCACAATAACAGCACTTACAGTTGACCGGAGAAATTTGACGAACTGACTTGTTGGAAAGGTTGCGTCCTATAATGGTGCCACGTTGAAAGTCACTGAGCTCTTCAGTAAGGCCATTCTACTGTCAATGTTTGTCTATGGAGATTGCATGGCCGTGTGCTCAATTTTATACACCTGTCAGCATCGAGTGTGGTTGAAATAGCCGAATCCACTTATTTGAAGGGGTGTCCATATACTGCTGTACATGTGTTGTAAATACATTTTCGCTCTTTTCACACTGTTATTATATTTATCTACCAGTTTATTATGAATAAGTCATCATATATTCCCCATTTGCACAAGGCTTCTAGGTTACTTTTGACTTCTTGCAGTGCGATACTTCAACCACTAGAATCTGTGTGTATACGTGGTCTCAAGTTTGCGGGAGGATAAGCACATTCTCACGTCAAGTTCAGTTTTTAGAAATGCCAACTTTTGTGTGTTTTTGTTGTTGCATGCATAACATTTATAAATGAAAAAAAAGTTACCCTTCTGCTGGGAAATTTAGTGTATTCTCTCCTGGCTTCTACCCTCCAGCAATGGGTGTCCCAATTAAGCTGGGGGAGTGAAATATATATGTGTTATGTAAAATGTTATTTTTCCACAGGCCAAAGACAACTAATTTGGATCTGCAGGATGTGTTTTTTGGCAGTTCATTTAATGCTCATGTCGTTGTCATTGATGTCAATCATTTATGTAAAAGGTAATGTTTACAATACAGAGTTTCCTAATTTAGTGGTTTGATTCAGTCGAACATATGTGGGCAATTTTTAATGTTACTAGGTATACATTTTTGTGGAAGAACTTTTTAATAATTTGTTAAGTGGAGTGACTGTTGAATAATCATATGACAGATGGTTAAATAATGATGCTCTTGGATAGAACATTGCTTAGCTATTTAGGGTTGACTCAGGACAAAGTGATGCATCATTATAATATCATACTATTAAGAAAAACGATGGATCTACAAAGACAATATTCAGCATGATGTTTCTTTTCTCCGTTCGAGTGACATGATTAATCCTACTTAGTTAAGTCTGGGACCTCAAGCTAGTGGTGGTTATGCTCTTATAAGTAAATAGCCTTGTCCGAGACAGAATGGCCCATAGAGCCTAAGTCCTGTTACTGTAGCGTGAGGAAGCTTGATGTACAAGTACACCCTCTGAACAGGGTGCTAGTCTATCGGATTAAAAAGTGCTACATTTAATAGTGCTACAATTAAAAGTGCTACATTGTGTCTACGGTGATATTGCAATTAGCTCTTGGATTCAAACTACAGTTCAAGAGCGTCTGTTGATAACCCTCTTGAAATAGTGGAAATGGGTTACTGTCCTCATAAATACGTTGACAGGCGGAGTTTGTGTTGTTTCAAATTGGGTTACATATGCAGCAACCATTCCTAAAACACATGAAGACATCAAAGCTGTCAGTCAGACATCAGCTAGCGCCTTATCAGGAGCCAAAAGATTAACTCTGCACTTACATAAAGCATTTAATCAATCTATTTACCCTACCTGTCAATATAGAGCTTCATGACTGCTAGCAGTGAGCATGAGTGTTTAGCGAGGTTGTGATCTTTGCATCCTGATCTGTGTGAGTGAGATCACACGGCTGGCTCCTGTAGAAGGCACTAAAGCCTAAACCAAAGAGATTCTGTGTGGCCTGGCAGCCCGTCGCTGTGTCAGTCGCTGGTCCACCAAAGTGTTCTTTGGCGGCGGGCCATGTTCTCCAGGGCTCCTGCTGTCTTCGCCCTGTTCTCTCCTGCCCAGCCCTATCCTCCCAGGGGATCTTCCACCTCCCCTGCCTGGCCTCTGACTGACGGCTCCTCAAGGCCTCTTCGTTTCTGTACAGTGATCATAGTTGTGTCAAAGCTCCTCAAACACTACCAATCTCCCCCCTTATCACCCGGTAGAGCTCATTTACCCTAGCTCTAAACAGATACAGTCACATCCAAAATGATTGGTACCCTTGATAAAGATTAGCAAAAAAATGGCTATATTGTATGATCAACATTTTTAGAAAAGTATATTATTTTATACTAATACAATTGCTCAGAGAAAGAGACTTTATTTAACAAGTAGCAACAAGTTTAACAACAAGTCTTTTTTTAAAGACAGGTGTCAACATAATTAGATTCTTATAAAATCTAAACAAACAACACATGCATTACCGTTCTACTTTGAGTTCATCTCAGTTTAATGACCAGTGTTATGGCCTTTCATGGCTTCCTGAGGTAACGTGCATGTAAAATCCCATTGTCATCCATCATAAATAAGGCAATGGGTGCAAAACAACTGAAAAAAAAAAAATATATATATATACCACTTACCCCTATTAGGGCAACAATTAAAACCAGTGAAACTTGCCTTGTAGAGGACTCATGTGTATCTTGTCCCCACAGTGAGGAAGATGGTTCGGGAGGCAAAGGAAAGTCCAAGAGCCACAGTTGGAGAATTTCAGAACTTGGCCGCATCTTGGGTTCACCAAGTCTCTAAATCTGCAATTAGAATTACAAATGCCAATAGACTAAGGGAAGGGTTGCTATAAAAAGCCTTTACTGAGAGCAACCAACATATGTCAACACCTGGAGTTTGCTGAAAGACTTTGGCAATTGGATTGGAACAGGGTGCTATGGTCAGATGACATGAAAATAGAGCTCTTTTGCCACGCAAACCAGTGGTGGGTTTGTCGTCAATAGAAGGATGCATATGCAGAAAATAATCTCATACCTACTGTAAAATATGGTGGTGGATCTTTTGATGTTATGGGGTTGTTTTGCTTCCACCGGCCCTCTGGCCCTTTGCCATCATGAACTCTACCAAGTACCAGGACATTTTAGCCAAGCATCTGGTTGCAATAACCCCAAGCACAAATCAAAATCAACGTTTTGCAATGGCCATCTCAGTCTCCGGACTAGAACCCCATTAAAAACCTGTGGTTTGAATTGAAGATGGTGCAGACCGAAAGGATATCAAGGATCTGGAAATATTCTGTATGGAGGAATGGTCTAAGATCCCTCCCAATGTGTTCTTCAATCTCATAAAATATTTTAGAAAAAGGGTTAAGTGCAGTTATCCTTGCAAGGGGAGCGTGCACGTTGAATTGAAAAAAGGGGTGCCATTAATTTTGACACTTTATTAGCAATTGTATTAGTATAAAACAATAATAATAATATTTGTGTTTTCAGCATTTTTTGTTGTTGCAGGGGCATTTGAGGAAAACGTCCCAATACGTTTTTTTAGGGCTTGTGTCATTTTCAATTTTCCAACGGTGTTGTTCGTTTGCAATAACTGACAAGCCACACGTCTCACAGAAAACACTTGGCGAGGACAACCATAAAAAAAGCTGTTGTCTTGTTTTGATCTTCTGAAACACTTGATTTATATGAGGTTGAGAGAGAGAGAGCTATTAACATAAGAATCGATGGACCTTTCAGCCTATAAGGTAGGGAACCCTAGAAGACCTGTGGTTATTAAAGGTAGGGAACCCTAGGAGACCTGTGGTTATTAAAGGTAGGGAACCCTAGGAGACCTGTGGTTATTAAGGGTAGGGAACCCTAGGAGACCTGTGGTTATTAAAGGTAGGGAACCCTAGGAGACCTGTGTTTATTAAGGGTAGGGAACCCTAGGAGACCTGTGGTTATTAAGTGTAGGGAACCCTAGGAGACCTGTGGTTATTAAGGGTAGGGAACCCTAGGAGACCTGTGGTTATTAAGGGTAGGGAACCATAGGAGACCTGTGGTTATTAAGGGTAGGGAACCCTAGGAGACCTGTGGTTATTAAGGGTAGGGAACCCTAGGAGACCTGTGGTTATTAAGGGTAGGGAACCCTAGGAGACCTGTGGTTATTAAGGGTAGGGAACCCTAGGAGACCTTTGCTCATCCTGTGAGATCTGTTTTGAAAAGTCATCTGAGGTATTTGTTCTGGGTGGAGACGATGGTTTGGGCTAAATAAAGGGTGGAAACCCAACAGGCTGCCTCGAGTTGGGAAAAAGGCCTTAGGCGTCTGACTAGTGCAAATTGGCATCAAATAAAAGGCTTTGTCTTTAGGATACACTATTAGTTTAGGTAATGTACTTTTGGAAGATTCCACATAAACAGCAATCTGAACAGGATCAGTTAGAAGAACGTAACATGCCAGAGATACACATTAAAAAGGGATTGTAATCTGCACGCTGCGGTTCAAGAGGTTTGCTGTGCCATTTTTCTTTGTCATCCTTTTTTCGTCCAGAGTTACCAGTATTATTCACTTGATGTCTGCATTTAACACAACGGAAAATTAGCTAAAGCAGAAACAGACCTTCACCCAGGCTAAACCAACATTGTTTATTAACCAAAAAAGTGACACCATCGCGTCTTTGAAAAGAAAGAGGCTTGTTCTTCGATGGGTTTGAGTGGAACTTTTGTCACTAACACTTTCCATGAAAACAAAATTAAACAAATGCAGTGAGGGAATCGGGGCGGTCGAGTCAGACTGAGTCAACAAAACCAATCAGAGGAAAGATCTTCAAAACAAACTTTCACCAGCTGAGCCTGTTTAGCGCGTTGCGGTGGCGGTGCTGAAAAGATAAGTTTGGATTGAGGAAAAAGAACCCTTGAGCAGTCGTAAAGGGATACTTCCTTCCTAGCGGTTTGTTTCTAGTCAGTTACTAGGACTTAATTACTTTAAAATTTTTCCCTACCCCTCTCTCCATTTGTTTGCAAGAAATGATGTTTAGGAACATTTAGCTTCCCCCCAATAGCAGAAAGGACCACATGAAGCCACCAAGGACTTCATGTAAATGTGCCTTCCGTGGAGATGATACATTTTAAAATGCACTTTAGACGCGAGCGAAGCATTAGAACCTTGGTATCCTGCTGTTTTTAAACCATCTCCTATTGACCCCACTTATTTTGAGTTTGCCAGTTGGTTGAACATTGTTGTAATCCTATATTAATCGTGGTACTTGTGAGCATTTGGGGACACTACCTTCACCAATCAATCAATAGACCTGCATTCATCACTCCATATTGACTCGATGTTTACTGAGGAGAGGAAATGGATGTCACTGGTACCGCCTTGCTTGGTAACCCACAACCTAACTGGGAAATTATCTCGTAGTAGAATAACAGGAAAAAGGACATCGATGGCGAACGTGTAGGAAAGTAATTTCTTACAAATATTGGACTAATCTGGAACCAGACCATGTCTTCCACCACCCTAACATGCCACAGACTGTTACAGTAGTCACCACACGAGTATCACAGAGATGGATGTGAATCAGGTTTTAATCAGCTAGCTACAGAGACACTAATCACAATGCGACTCCACCACAATTGGTGAGACTACTGCAGGGTCTAGCCACAAAGATCCTACCCAGAATTTCTGTGACTACTGCAGGGTAGATCCTACCCAGAATTTCTGTGACTACTGCAGGGTCTAGCCTAGGAGTGGGCAATTCCAGTCATCGAGGGTCTGATTGGTGTTACAGTTTTGCCCCAGCTAGCACACCTGACTCCAATAATCACCTAATCATGATCTTCAGTTTAGAATACAATTTGATTAATCAGCTGTGTTTTCTAGGGATGGAGAAAATGTGTGACACCAATCAAGCCCCTGAGGACTGGAGTTTCCCACCGATGGTCTAGCCACAAAGATCCTACCCAGAATTGCTGTGACTACGGCATGGTCTAGCCACAAAGATCCTACCCAGATGGTAGAAGTGTAATTATTAACGTTACTGGAGCGCCAAGCGGTAAGTCTAGGTTCAAAAAGATTCTACCGTCAAGCCATAACACTCCTGAACAGCTAACCAAATGGCTACCCGGACTACTTGCATTGCCCCCTGCCCCGTCTACTGTCTGTTTATTATCTATGCATAGTCACTTTACCTCTATCTACATGTACATATTACTTCAATTACCTCGACTAACTTGTGCCCCTCCACATTGACTCTGTACCGGTACCCCCTGTATATAGCCTCCACATTGACTCTGTACTGGTACCCCCTGTGTATAGCCTCCACATTGACTCTATACCGGTACCCCCTGTATATAGCCTCCACATTGACTCTGTACCGGTACCCCCTGTATATAGCCTCCACATTGACTCTGTACTGGTACCCCCTGTGTATAGCCTCCACATTGACTCTATACCGGTACCCCCTGTATATAGCCTCCACATTGACTCTGTACCGGTACCCCCTGTATATAGCCTCCACATTGACTCTATACCATAACACCCTGTATATAGCCTCGTTACTGTTATTTTATTGTTGCTCTTTAATTATTTGTTATTTTTCTATTAAATATTTTATTTTAATTTATTTATTGTTTACATCAGTTTATTTAGTAAATACTTTCTTAACACTTTTTTTTTGTTTGTTTTGTTGTTAAGGGCTTGTAAGTAAGCATTTCACTGTAAGTTCTACACCTGTTGTATTCGACGCATGTGACAAATAACATTTGATCTGATTTGATTTGAACTTGGTGCAGTTTGTCACTTAGACATATTGTATGAAAATAATAATAAACACACATTTTTATCGACATGATTTATTAAACGATCAAAGTCCACGAGGATGGTCTTGCAGTTCAATGTGCGGCCTGCAAAAAGACACTGCATCCCCAAGGCCTCATTTGGTTCCATACAGCCAAAAGTCACACAAGCAGTAGTTAGGCAAGTTCTCCCACGTAGAGAAGGCATCCCGATATCTGGATAAACAAAGGTTACATAAAGCAATCCCTTAATGATACAATCTGTTTATTTCCACTGAGCTAGGCCATTTTCATGTCACAAGGCGGGACCAGGGATAACTTGAAACAGACTATGGTTTTCATGTCGCAAGGCAGGGACCAGGCACCGCCCTGCGACATGAAAACCCTAGTCTGTTTCAAGGTGGTCCCTGGTCCCGCCTGGCGACATGAAAACAATAGTCCGTTTCAAGGTGGTCCCTGGTCCCGCCTGGCGACATGAAAACAATAGTCCGTTTCAAGGTGGTCCCTGGTCCCGCCTGGCGACATGAAAACAATAGTCCGTTTCAAGGTGGTCCCTGGTCCCACCTGGCGACATGAAAACAATAGTTTGTTTCAAGGTGGTCCCTGGTCCCGCCTGGCGACATGAAAACAATTGTCTGTTTCAAGGTGGTCCCCGGTCCCGACTGGTGACATGAAAACAATAGTCCGTTTCAAGGTGGTCCCTGGTCCCGACTGGTGACATGAAAACAATAGTCCGTTTCAAGGTGGTCCCTGGTCCCGCCTGGTGACATGAAAACAATAGTCCGTTTCAAGGTGGTCCCTGGTCCCGCCTGGTGACATGAAAACAATAGTCCGTTTCAAGGTGGTCCTGGTCCCGCCTGGCGACATGAAAACCTTCTTATTATTGGGAAATGGTGTCTCTGCTTTGTATCACCTCTGTTTCCTACCTGTTTTTGTGCCGCTTGACATGCAGCTGTTGCTCTCCCTGGACTCTAGACAGTGCACACTCTGTGTTAATCTGCTCCAAAGTACCGTGATCAACTCCAATTATGTTTAGTGTTGCTCTGTGTATTGCTCCCACCGCCACCACTGTGTGTGGGGGGCCTCTGTTACTGTTATCCAGAGCAGCCTCAAATGAGACCAGCCGTCTGTGTAGCACACCGGTGCATCTGACCAGAGCCCCAGTGGAACAGGCTACCTGCAACAACTTTGAGGAAGTTCAAAAGAAAAATGACTTTAGCGAGATGTGGGGTTGGATCCTGGATTAGATCATGTTGATTAGGATCATATTATAATCAGATCTTTTCCAATCTCCATGGAGCAAAGTCGGTGAGAGCTGCTGCTAAATGCTATTTTTTCCCCCTTTTAGTTGTTTTCAGATATTTTGTCATAAAATTACATATGGAGCCAATGGTTTATCAATGGTGGTCAACGGAGAAGATTGTCCGTCAAAAACACACACATTGTCAGTCTTTTTATTTATGTGACTCGTCCAAAACAGTATACTTGAATTGAACTTCAGATGGATAAAAACAGACAACGGAAGAATGCATATAGTATTTGATTTGATCCATGTTTATGTGTCTCTGTGTGGCTGTAGCCTAACTGGATGCTACATGCTAACTGGATCCTACATGCTAACTGGATGCTACATGTTAACTGGATGCTACATGCTAACTGGATGCTACATACTAACTGGATGATACATGCTAACTGGATGATACATGCTAACTGGATGCTACATGCTAACTGGATGCTACATGTAAAGTTGGAGGGAAGTGACACATGATCAACGTCCCGTAAGCACTCAAGCAAAGTGAGTGTATACACTTGACCTGCCTTGATAAGGGGGTCCTTTTCCACAGGGAGTGGTGCGACTCTGATTTGGAACACAAAAGAAGTGGAGGGTGTAACTGCTAGTTATCAACTAGAGGGAGGGCCTGGAGGGACAGATTAGAGGGTAATGTCACCATGACTGACTGGCTTCCTGTACACTAAACCCTTAAAACTAAGTATTCTGTCATACTCACTTCCTGTCTGTTTTATACAGTCATGCTTAAACTGTAAAGGCTGAGATTAAATGTATCCTCAGTCTAATAAGAAGTCTGGGATTATTCCAAAATATGTAACTGAAACGCATTCAACCAACTCAAATTATAATCTCTTTTTATTTTAGAATGATTATTTTAGATCCCTAGTACATACTATGTAACAATGTGTAAATAACAATCAATGTGTATGTAACAATGTGTAAATAACAATCAATGTGTATGTAACAATGTGTAAATAACAATCAATGTGTATGTAACAATGTGTAAATAACAATCAATGTGTAGGTAACAATGTGTAAATAACAATCAATGTGTATGTAACAATGTGTAAATAACAATCAATGTGTATGTAACAATGTGTAAATAACAATCAATGTGTATGTAACAATGTGTATCCATACTGGTACATGTAACTACCGACACATAGGTATTAGTTGACAATTATTGTAAAGTGGGACCAATATTTATATCAACCGACCCAACATACAGTACCAGTCAAAAGTTTGGACACACCTACTCATTCATGGGTTTTTATAGTATAGTGAAGACATCAAAACTATGAAATAACACATATGGAATCATGTAGTACCCAAAAAAAGTGTTAAACAAATCCAAATATATTTTATATTTGAGATTATTCAAAGTCACACCCATTCGGTTAATTACAGTTTCGCACACTCTTGGCATTCTCTCAACCAGCTTCATGAGGTAGTCAACTGGAACTCATTTCAATTAACAAGTGTGCCTTGTTAAAAGTTAATTTGTGGAATTTCTTTCCTTCTTAATGCATTTGAGCCAGTCAATTGTTTTGTGACAAGGTAGGGGTGGTATACAGAAGATGTGTCACGCCCTGATCTGTTTCAACTGTCCTTGTGATTGTCTCCACCCCCTCCAGGTGTCGCTTATTTTCCCTGGTGTGTTTATTGGGGCGGCAGGGTAGCCTAGTGGTTAAAGTGTTGGACTAGTAACTGTAAAGGTTGAAAGTTCAAATCCCCGAGTTGACAAAGTACAAATCTGTCGTTCTGCCCCTGAACAGGCAGTTAAACCCGCTGAAATGGGAAAAAAATATTTGTTCTTAAATGACTTAGCTAGTTAAATAAAGGTAAAATAAAAACCCCTGTCTCTCTGTGACAGTTTGTCTTATATGTTCAAATCAACCAGTGTGTTTTCCCGTGCTCCTGCTTTCTATTTTCTTCTACTAGTCCTCCCGGTTTTGACCTTTGCCTGTTTTTCTGGACTCCGTTCCCGCCTGCCTGACCATTCTGCCTGCCCGGACCTCGAGCCTGCCTGCCATTCTGTACCTCTGGAACTCTGAACTGGTTTTGACCTTTTGCCTGTCCACGACCATTCTCTTGCCTACCCCTTTTGGATTGTTAATAAACATCTTGGACTCCAACCATCTGCCTCCTGTGTCTGCATCTGGGTCTCGCCTTGTGCCCTTAATAAGATAGCCCTATCTGGTAAAAGACCAAGTCCATATTATTGCAATAACAGCTCAAATGAGCAAAGAGAAACGACAGTCCATCATTACTTTAAGACATGACGGTCAGTCAATACGGAACATTTCAAGAATTTTGAAAGTCTCTTCAAGTGCTGTCGCAAAAACCATCAAGCGCTATGAAGAACTGGATCTCATGAGGACTACCACAGGAAAGGAAGACCCAGAGTTCCTTCTGCTGCAGAGGAAAGTTCATTAGAGTTAACTGCACCTCAGATTGCAGCCCAAATAAATGCTTCACAGATTTCAAGTAACAGACACATCTCATCATCAACTGTTCAGAGGAGACTGCGTGAATCAGGCCTTCATGGTCAAATTGCTGCAAAGAAACCACTACTAAAGGACACTAATAATAAGAAGAGACTTGCTTGGCCCAAGAAACACGAGCAATGGACATTAGACCAGTGGAAATCTGTTCTAGTCCAAATTTGAGATTGTTGGTTCCAACCGTCATGTCTTTGTGAGAAGCAGAGTAGGTGAACAGATGATCTCCGCATGTGGTTCCCACCGTGAAGCATGGAGGAGGTGGGATGCTGTGGGGGTGCTTTGCTGGTGACACTGTCTTGATTGTAGAATTTGCTAAGTGGTTTCACCATAGTCAAGAACTGGCAGGAAAGTTGACTGTAGAATCTGCTTCCTGCCATTTAGAGAGAGGCAAGGTCTGTTTCGAAAAAAGAAGCCCACTTTAAATCTGAGCTTTTTGACTAGCTCATCTTTATGTTTTTTTTAACATTAAGTCTTTGTCAATCCAAATGCCCATATAATTATAGGTGGAAGCAAAGAGAATTGATTGTTGGAGATTGTTGGTTCCAACCGTCATGTCTTTGTGAGAAGCAGAGTAGGTGAACAGATGATCTCCGCATGTGGTTCCCACCGTGAAGCATGGAGGAGGTGGGATGCTGTGGGGGTGCTTTGCTGGTGACACTGTCTGTGATTTATTTAGAATTCAAGGCACACTTAACCAGCATGGCTACCATAGCATTCTGCAGCGATACACCATACAATCTGGTTGCGCTTTGTTTTCAACAGGACAATGACCCAACACACCTCCAGGCTGTGTAAGGGCTATTTGACCAAGAAGGGGAGTGATGGAGTGCTGCATCAGATGACCTGGCCTCCACAATCACCCGACCTCAAACCAATTGAGACGGTTTGGGATGAGTTGGCACGCAGAGTGAAGGAAAAGCAGTCAACAAATGCTCAGCATATGTGTGAACTCCTTCAAGACTGTTGGAAAAGTATTCCTCATGAAGCTGGTTGAGAGAATGCCAAAAGTGTGCAAAGTTGTCATCAAGGCAAAGGGTGGCTACTTTGAAGGTTCTCCAATATAAAATATACTTTGATTTGTTTAACACTTTTTTGAGTCATAGTTTTGATGTCTTCACTATTATTCTACAATGTAGAAAATAGTAAAAATAAATAAAAACTCTTGAATGAGTATGTGTGTCCAAACTGTTGACTGCTACTGTATATATTGCTTTATTACGCCATCCGAAGGTTTAAGAGTAGTGGCTGCTTCATTCTGCTAAGTGGTTTTACCATAGTCAAGAACTGGCAGGAAAGTTGATTGTAGAATTTGCTAAGTGGTTTCACCATAGTCAAGAACTGGCAGGAAAGTTGACTGTAGAATCTGCTTCCTGCCATTTAGAGAGAGGCAAGGTCTGTTTCGAAAAAAGAAGCCCACTTTAAATCTGAGCTTTTTGACTAGCTCATCTTTATGTTTTTTTTAACATTAAGTCTTTGTCAATCCAAATGCCCATATAATTATTGGTGGGCACCCATCCATTGTCTATCACCCATAATGCACCACACAATGAGATGAACTCACGCCAAGGTCCAATGCTTGGCATCTCTCTTCATGTGTGAAGGCATGTGCTGATAATGAATTAGGGAACAGGTTGTCAGGATGTATTTAATGCTAAATTAACGTATATGTGTGATGGTCCCTATAAGAATGAGACATAATAAAGAGAATTACACTACACTACGGTCCTTTGTCTCAGGTTGGAAGAAGCTCTCCGGGTTTTTCATTTCCGACGGTGAGTAAACATTGTGCAGCCAATTATCACACTTGTGTTTGGGCAAGCTAATCAAAGCTTTCCTTGTCTATTCATAATCTAAATTTAACACAGGTGCCCTGCCCAGAGGTAATTGGAAAATCTCTTGACTCAGATAAAAACCACATAAATTAAGTATGGATTAGAATGTCATTGGAGTGCCTAGTAGTATTTGTGCCCCAAAATCTTCAGATTTCACAGACTCACCCACTTGACTCAGTCAAGAGATGACTGCACAAAGGACCTAAGAATTAACAAATTATGATGTTATTCTGTTCCCTGTGAACAAAAAACTGAAGTTCTCTAGTTGTATCTGATAAGAGTAAAAAAAATTGAAAGTTCACCCAAATTACACATTGGTTTCCTTACCCTGTAAATCTATGGACAAGGTATGACAGCAATGCATGCTTTGTTTTGATTTCCCTGGCACAGAGTTCTCTTTTAAATGTCAGGTCTGGAGGCGCAATAGATGCAATTTGTCCGCGTGTTGTCCTGATATTGTTTGGATCTGGTTGTCCCCCCTCCCGAAGTGGATGAGCTTCGCGTTGCGCTACAATCTCAACATAGTGTTGATTCAATCAGGCAACTCAAACTTTCTATAATAAAGTTGGAGGAAATACCTCCTAGCCTGTGAGGGAAAATATTTGCTGGCTTCATAAATGCAAGCCAGCTAACTAATATTTAGAAAATGTTAAAAAAAATTTATTATATAAATGGTAATGCTAACCTGTTTGCAATCGCTTTAGCTTTGCAAGGTAGCTTTGTGGATTAGATACGGTAGTTTGCCAATGCCATCGGTTGTGTCATCTTGATCTCTTCCCTTTGTCACCAATTGCAGCTGGTTACTGGCATTTTAATATAGAGAGGGAATTGGCAGTCCAGACACACTGTGGACACAGTAATCACATTTAAACAGTGTAAAGTACTTAAGTAAAAATACGTTACAGTACTGCTTAAGTTGTTTTTTGGGGGTATCTTTACTTACCTATTTAACATTTTTTATTTAGTAATTTTACTCCTTTTTCCAATTGGTAGTTACAGTCTTGTCCCATTGCTGTAACTCTCCTACGGACTCAGGAGAGGCGAAGGTCGAGAGCCATGCATTCTCCGAAACACCACCCTGCCAAGCCGCACTACTTCTTGACACACTGCTCGCTTAACCCAGAAGCCAGCCACACCAATGTGTCGGCGTTAACACCGTCCAGCTGGCGACCGAAGTCAGCTTGTAGGCGTCCTGCCCGCCACAAGGAGTTGCTAGAGTGCAATGGGACAAGGAAATCCCGGCCGTCCAAACCCTCCTCTAACCTGGACGATGCTGGGGCATTTGTGCGCCGCCTAGGGGCGGCAGGTAGCCTAGTGGTTAGAGCGTTGGACCTGTAACCAGAAGGTTGCAAGGTTGAATCCCCGAGCTGACAAGGTAAAAATCTGTCGTTCTGCCCCTGAACAAGAAAGTTAACCCACTGTTCCCCGGGCGCCGAAGACGTGGATGTTGATTAAGGCAGCCCCACGCACCTCTCTGATTCTGAGGGGTTGGGTTAAATGCAGAAGAGACATTTCAGTTGAAGGCATTCAGTTGTATAACTGACTAGGTACCCCCCTTTCCACAAGGGTCTCTCGGTCACAGACAGCTGTGACACAGCCTGGGATCAAACCCAGGTGTGTAGTGATGCCTCAAGCACTGCGATGCAGTGCCTTAGACCCCTGCGCCACTCAGGAGGCCCCCTCTATTCATATTTTTGACTTTTATTTTTACCTCACTACATTTCTAAAGACAATATTGTACTTTTTACTCCATACGTTTTCCCTGACTACCAAAAGTACTAGTTAGAATTTGAATGCTTAGCATGACAGGAATATTGTCAAATTCACACACTTATCAAGAGAACATGTGGTCATCCCTACTGTCTCTGGCCTGGCGGACTCACTAAACACATGCATCTTTTGTAAATAATGTCTGAGTGTTGGAGTGTGTCCCTGGCTTCCATGCATTTTAAAAACAAGAACATGGTGCCGTCTGCTTTGCTTTTATTTCAATACATTTCTAAAGAAAATTATGTACTTTTTACTCAATACATTTTCCCTGACTACCAAAAGTATTCATTACATTTTGTATGCTTAGCAAGACAGGAAAATGGTCCCAAATCACACAATTATCAAGAGAACGTCCCTGGTTATCTCTACTGCCTCTGACCCTCTGGACACACTTAACACAAATGCTTTGTTTGTAAATGATGTCTGAGTGTTGGAGTGTGCCCCTGGCTATCCATAAATTAAAGAACACAAAAATGGTGCCGTCTGGTTAGCTTAGTATAAGGAATTTGAAATGATTTATACTTTTATTTAAATACTTAAGTATATTTTAGCAATTACATTTACTTTTGATACTTAAGTATATTTAAAACCAAATACTTTTAGACTTTTACTCAAGTAGTATTTTACTGGCTGACTTTCTCTTTGACTTCACTTCCACCACTGCATTTAAAATAAACACATCCAGGTGTAGACTCACTGATGTGATCAGATCTCAGTGATCGGAATACAATAGCTGCAGGTCTCAACCTCTCACTCTATCCCATTCTTTTGAGGGTTTGGGTTGTACAGTATCAGACAACCCCTGAAAAGTCTCTGTTTTGTCGGAGATGATACATAGTCTGTCCCGTTTACCCTTTTTCCACAGACATTGATGGGGTATCCTGGGCATTCCTGCCTGGTGCCACGGTATACTTGGACCTGTCAGAGTCCACCCACAATCTCCCCAGAGAAGCTTGCTGTGTAACACTGCAGAGAGACATTCTCTCAAAATCCAGCCGTGTATGTCCAAAGATAACCCAGAGCGGTATGGACACATGCCAAATCATTACACTGCAGAAACCTCTCAGAGAGAGAGAGAGAGAGAGAGAGAGAGAGAGAGAGAGAGAGAGAGAGAGAGAGAGAGAGAGAGAGAGAGAGAGAAAACACTTCTCTTCCTGCTAACCCTCCTCCAGCCCTTCTTTGTATTTTATTATCTTCATGGCTTTGTCAGATCTCTCTGTTTCTCAGAGAGCTGCAGTGTGTTCATTTACAGTTCCATAATGAATAACAACATTTTACATTTGTAGCGTCCTGTCTGAGAAATATGCATCCTCCCTTAACCCCTTCCCCCCCTTTCAATGGAGGTACATTGTCCAGTCTCAGACTGAATTGAAAGAAGACAGAAACCTTAGCTGATTTAAATCATTGTAGAGTCGTTCCACCAATTTGGTGCCTTTTGAGATGTGAAACTTCGTGGGGGAAATTTTTTTTGATTTCACCTAATTTTAACATTCTGTCATTAAGAGCACATGTTCAACTTAATAATAAACACATTTTCCCTTCTCAAGAAATAAAAAAATGACTATAGCCTATTAAGTGCCAAATAAAGTATCAGTAACAGTTGACCGTAACAGGCTTGACCGTAACAGAGTTGACCGTAACAGGCTTGACCGTAACAGGCTTGACCGTAACAGAGTTGACCGTAACAGGGTTGACCGTAACAGGGTTGACCGTAACAGAGTTGACCGTAACAGGGTTGACCGTAACAGAGTTGACCGTAACAGGGTTGACCGTAACAGGGTTGACCGTAACAGGCTTGACCGTAACAGGGTTGACCGTAACAGGCTTGACCGTAACAGGGTTGACCGTAACAGAGTTGACCGTAACAGGGTTGACCGTAACAGAGTTGACCGTAACAGGGTTGACCGTAACAGGGTTGACCGTAACAGGCTTGACCGTAACAGAGTTGACCGTAACAGGGTTGACCGTAACAGAGTTGACCGTAACAGGGTTGACCGTAACAGGCTTGACCGTAACAGGGTTGACCGTAACAGGGTTGACCGTAACAGGCTTGACCGTAACAGAGTTGACCGTAACAGGGTTGACCGTAACAGGGTTGACCGTAACAGGCTTGACCGTAACAGGCTTGACCGTAACAGGGTTGACCGTAACAGGGTTGACCGTAACAGAGTTGACGATTTCATCTTAAATCAGCCATAAATCCCCTTGTGACAGGGGAAATTGAAGTTGGCTAGGCCCACAACCCTGACTTTATAAGCACCATGCTCTACCAACTGAGCCACACTGGACCACCAGAATTCCATTGAGTCAAGTCTAGGTGGAGTTAAGGGGACCATAGTCAATTGGTATGAATCACAGTGCTCTATATGTTTTTTCTTCTTCCAGGAGAATCTTAAGTTAATCTTTAGTTTTTTTTCTCATTGACTCCTCACAAGCAATGGCTACTGTGTTTCCTGGAACCGTATTCTCTTTCTTCATCATAGTGGTGTAATAAACTTGAGGTTTTGTTTTCTCTCCCTCCTGCAGAACAGTGCAGTAAAGCTAATCTGTCCTCAATGGAAAAAGTGGCCCACAGTTCCGTTTGCTGATGATTTATAATAATTTAAATCCAAAATAAAAAAAAACTCAGCATTAGAAGGTCACTCTAGAACGAAGCCGCTGCAAGTTGATGCAGATTTCACTGACGTCATTGGTCCAATGGTAGCTTACGAGATTCCGATTGGACATTTCAACCACACGTCATTTAAATATGTACAAGAGTCCATAACAGTTATCCAACCTTAGGAAGACTGGATTGGCACTCCACCTATTGTCAGTGTTATAACAGTTATCCAACCTTTGGAAGACTGGATAGGCACTCCACCTATTGTCAGTGTTATAACAGTAATCCAACCTTAGGAAGACTGGATAGGCACTCCACCTATTGTCAGTGTTTTGTCCCTAGATAACATAATTTGTTATCTCCTCATGTTATTCTTTAGAAAGCTCAAATTTTGAACCTTAAAGTTACGAACCAAGAAGGACATCATACATTAGACGCTCAGGTTGCAAATTGGGGAGGGAAAACACTAGAATTTATTTGGGTGGCAACCTCTGCATCACTTTTTCCCTTGTGGCTTGTCGTGGTTGATGTCTACATTATCAAAATAAACGTTTGGAGGGAAAGCAGCTCTCTGCTTCAGCACCTGCAACGCTGTAGACACAGTTATACTAGTTCCAGATGAAGAGTTCAATACTCTCAACTAAATACGCAGCTAGACGGTACCTGCTTCATGTAAGGACTTGTCAGTGTGTTTGGAAATGTTAGGTTGAAGAGCAAATGGTTATGTAAACAAAGTTTGTGGGTGTTACAAACCATATTTGAATAGAAGTAAAACAAAACAAAACTGTTATCAACAAATGAAAGGAGACATGAGATCAAGTCAGTGAAATGTTAAGGTGTGTTGTTATTACAACGTCATTACCAAACGCCTTAGAACTATCCAGCAAAGCATGTTTGTGTCTAGCAATGTTGCCAGAAGGTTTTTTGTTCTCTGGCCTTCTTGTGAATTATGAACTTAGTAATATGAACTACTTGGCATTGGCCGTCATTGATGGCCTGCACAGCTACAGTTGGTACTAAACTGAAACGTAATTCTGTCAGAGACTTGCATGGAATTGCACCTGTGGGTCTGCACGATGATATGGAGGTGACTTCAAGCATAGGACCTGAGTGTTTAGTTAAGTGACTTTACTTGAATATGTGCTAGTGGTAACTGAGGAAAGGGGTGCTGCTAAGGTGCCTGTGGTGATTCTTGACTTGACTTGACTTGACTTGGTAAAGAGACTTATGGTGTCTTAGATTCACCGTAATGGTTGAGGCTTCCTAAGATTTTATTATACTTTAGCTCTCCAGCTTTCTCCCACTTGTAAAGGTAACAAAATTGAGGATATGTAAAATCACATCATTGCTGTCAATAGTTGGCCTGACTCGCAAGACTCTCTGAAGCTACATTTTCCCTTTTATTTCTAAGTTTGAAACAATGCAGACACCTCAGGAGTTCCATTACACTAAAGTCACTTAGCCACTTAATAGGGTGTTTCAATAGTGCACTTCACCTCACAGGTGAGCCACCATCCCTGCTATGTTTACAATGTGACCTTCATCACTGAAGTACTTACTGACTCTTCATTTGATAGCTTTTATAAATTATTCTTCACTACATTGTCCAATTACAGAGAACAGTTTTTTTCTCTATTAAACTTTGGGGTAAAAAAAGAGGGAATCTTGTCAGACTGGCGAATTAGCTGGACATCCAATTGCTTGTTTGTTTTGTGCTGTTCTCCACCTCAGACCACTTCCTTTACCAGTTCTCCACCTCAGACCACTTCCTTTAGCAGTTCTCCACCTCGGGCCACTTCCTTTACCAATTCTCCACCTGGGGTCACTTCCTTTACCAATTCTCCACCTGGGGTCACTTCCTTTACCAATTCTCCACCTGGGGCCACTTCCTTTAGCAGTTCTCCACCTCGGGCCACTTCCTTTACCAATTCTCCACCTGGGGTCACTTCCTTTAGCAGTTCTCCACCTGGGGTCACTTCCTTTACCAATTCTCCACCTGGGGCCACTTCCTTTAGCAGTTCTCCACCTGGGGCCACTTCCTTTACCAATTCTCCACCATCCACTGACTAACTGTGATATCCTCATGTTGGAGGCTGAATAGGAAGTGATATCCTCATGTTGGAGGCTGGAGGGGGAGTGATATCCACATGTTGGAGGGTGGAGGGGGAGTGATATCCACATGTTGGAGGCTGAAGGGCAGTGATATCCTCAGGTTGGAGGCTGCAGGGGGAGTGATAGAATGGAATTATATATAGAGACTGTTTAGTGCCTAAAATAAGGGGTTAAATATATGTAAAAAAACAAACTTCCTTTATATTTTTTGTGGGGGACAATATCTGTTGTTCCATGTAATGAATCTGTTATTTAATGTATTTGTATGGGCTAATAGCGGTAAGGCCAAACATTACCGTCTTTTATATTTCAAGGGGTCTTAAAATTCGAAATCAAAAAGCAAAATGATAATTGGTATGACCTTCTTAAAACAATGTGAATTGCTATTAACCCTGGCGCTTTGGAGACAAGATTTGTTCTGCCTGTTGGTGTAATGTGCTCCAATCAGGACGCGCCAAGCCGGAGCCAGAGGAGAGGCTAGTGCCCCCCATGCCAGGCTCTACCAATGAAAGGTCACCATGGTGATGCTTCAAATCTTAGGGTAAATCCCCTGGTCTCAAGAAACAGGGCTGAGTGCTGCAAACCAGAAACCCAAACATAGGTCGTAACTTGTCTTAAAAGAATGCAGAAAAAAACATTATTTCTAGGTTGCCGTTTTGATTTGTATAAATATCTTTAATCGTTACCAGAAATATGTCTAT
Source organism: Brachymystax lenok tsinlingensis (assembly GCA_030435695.1). NCBI lineage: Eukaryota > Metazoa > Chordata > Actinopteri > Salmoniformes > Salmonidae > Brachymystax > Brachymystax lenok. Next base: position 5,946,249 of record CM059793.1, read on the forward strand.
TTGTTTATGGCAGGAAGTCAATATGCGTGTCTAAGCAGGAGTATCCTAAGCTGAGATGCTACGTTGTCATTGTTGAGCATTGATAAAGGAACACAGTGTCTCAGCCCAAACAGAGGGACTGTGTTTATGGTTACCATTCATGCTATCCACTGACTAACAATGACTCACCATTGCGCCTCATTTGTGAGTTAATTTCAACGCAAATGTAAACCCAAGAAATAATCAGACCCCCGATTCACAATGGAATCCATTTGGGGAGTGTTGCTCTAAGTATTTCCCTGTGTTTTGGAAGGGCGTATTGTCATCGGAATTACGCATCGTCCTCTTTGTCTGTGTCGTCTTACTTTTAGCCTGCTGCATCAGTCGATTCCAAAACATTCCATTAGTCAGGATGTTAACCAGACACAGCCTCAAAGACTCACACTGAAGACCTTTCAGGATCCCCCAAGCTAGGACTCACAACAACAACCTTTCTAGGACCTTCCGATCCTAGCACTCTTGTTGTTGATGTGTTAGTTAGTCCTAGCTGTCTCTTGTTGTTGATGTGTTAGTTAGTCCTAGCTGTCTCTTGTTGTTAATGTGTTAGTTAGTCCTAGCTGTCACTTGTTGTTGATGTGTTAGTTAGTCCTAGCTGTCTCTTGTTGTTGATGTGTTAGTTAGTCCTAGCTGTCTCTTGTTGTTGATGTGTTAGTTAGTCCTAGCTGTCTCTTGTTGTTGATGTGTTAGTTAGTCCTAGCTGTCTCTTGTTGTTGATGTGTTAGTTAGTCCTAGCTGTCTCTTGTTGTTGATGTGTTAGTTAGTCCTAGCTGTCACTTGTTGTTGATGTGTTAGTTAGTCCTAGCTGTCTCTTGTTGTTGATGTGTTAGTTAGTCCTAGCTGTCTCTTGTTGTTGATGTGTTAAGAGGAGAGCAGACATGGCTCAGTGCCCGAACAGCACAGAAAAGCTATTTTATTAAGTATTGGTAAGGTTTTCAGCTACATCAATAAAGCAGGCTGAGAGAGCCCAGGCTGGAGTCTTATCTTAGGCTAAAGGCCTGCCTTTGGCCTGGGCGAACAGGAAGGGAACCGTGACACAAATCCCCTGCCCTTATTCCCATTACGAAAGTTTCACATTTATCATAAAGAGAAACACTGCCCCAGCTTCCTTCCCTGCAAACCGGAGGAGAAATCTAAGAGCTATTTTTACTTTGACGAGCGACTCAACATGAGCGATCTGCGTAAAAGAGAGAGAAGTATCTTCATTGACTTGTGTTTGTAGAGGAAGTGTGACTGCGGTCAAATAACTTATCGCAGCTTATTCCGTGGAACTTATGAGCAACTCTCATACTGGTGTTGAGGGTTTATCACTCAATAATAGAGAAAAATGACCACAGTGGTTGACCACTCTCAGCCAGTCTCAGCCAGTCTCAGCCAAAGTGATGGCCCCAATCATATTTCATAATCATCCATCTAGTATGGTGTTGGAAGTGTTACAACACAAATCAACATATTATCAATAGTAAGACATTTTCTTTGAAAAGGTATCAGATGAGGACATCAGCACTGGTAAAAGTATTTAACAAGTGCTAACTATTTTCTCCTTTGCTTCAGCAGGCTCCGGGAGGGACTATGTCCGAACTTGCATACTAAAAACTCTCCACATAGCTTGAGAGTATTTGATTAATTAATCGGTAGTGACAGCCACAGCATAATATTGAAACAGATCCCAAAGTGTCAACTCTGATTTAGAACATGAAACAATTGAGAGAACACAGCAGATGAAAGAAGTGATTGTATTGCAAGTGCCAGATGAACAATTCATGTTATCTCCCTCGCCAAGTCTGACTCGAGGCTCTCGGAGTAGGAATATTTAGTGGGGTTCCAAAAATGATCTGTTTGTATTAGTTAACCTGACAACTCGGTGTTCTTATGTCTAATTCAGACTAGAGAATGGAAAAAGTAATCTGGACGTAATGAAACAGGAGGAGAAGCAAATATATATATATATATATATATATATATATATATATAAATATATATATATATATATATATTAAAGTTACTTTAGTGGTGTCATTTTTAAACAGTTGTTTTTCAATAAAGCCACCCACACACGATAAAAATGATTGACATGTTCTGAAATGGTTAGAAAACCAATAGGAATGATTGTCAACGTCATCCAGCAAACATTAATGTTTAAATAAAATCAAATCAAATGTTATTTGTCACATACACATGGTTAGCAGATGTTAATGCGAGTGTAGCGAAATGCTTGTGCTTCTAGTTCTGACCATGCAGTAGTATCTAACAAGTAATCTAACAAATTCACAACAGCTACCTTATACACACAAGAGTAAAGGAATGAATACGAGTATGTACATATAAATTTATGGATGAGCGATGGCTGACCGGCATAGGCAAGATGCAGTAGATGGTATGGAGTACAGTAAATATACATATATATATGAGATGAGTAATGTAGGATATGTAAACATTATATAAATGGCATTGTTTAAAGTGGCTAGTGATACATTATTTCATCCAATTATAATTATTAAAGTGGCTAGAGATTTGGGTCGATGGCCGAACGGCATAGGCAAGATTAAGTCATAGTCCAACAGTCTTCGCTTTTTCCATACTGCATATTGTGAATTCCCTATTGAATTTGGAGTAGAATTTGAGTAGTGTTGGTAAGAATTGGGATAATTAGATTTCTGTGTCTAATAATGACATATTGGATGTAATAAACAATTATGACAGCTGACGACAACTGATGTACGCAGTCATGAAGCAAACCATTATGTGAGCTTGTCTTGCTAGGTAACTAACGCAAACTAAACAGAGATTCGTCATGGCGTTGTAAGTCAGTAATACGTTGACATCAGCTGTAATGACATGTTTTGTCAAGTCCATGACAGCATTATACCGGCCTTATGACGAAAGGTGTCCACTACGCCATTTTCCCGATTCTTAAAACTTCCCCTCCACGTTGTCATGGAAACCGTGAAAGGATTTAATTGCTGATGAATGCATTGTCCAGCATTGATTAAAATCCTCTTACTTCCAGTAATGTTATTCTTTACTTATTCTGCCAACGCAAGGATGTCTACTCGGGACATGAGAATTATTTTTATTTATTTGACCGTTATTTTACCAGGTAAGTTGACTGAGAACACGTTCTCACTTACAGCAACGACCTGGGGAATAGTTACAGGGGAGAGGAGGAGGGATGAATCACTTTTTCAAGGAATCAAATTGGTGTTAGTTTGGTTACATGGTTACTTTGTTTTGAATCTGTGGGAGGTCAAGTGAGTCTAAAGAAGACTCTCCTGGTCATTATCTGAAGAAAAATAAATTAGGAGACGGATATTCCCACCCATTGTTTTGGGTGGGAATATAATGTCCTAGTCAACCTTTCAGCTTACAACCTTCATCATCGAGTGAACTGTATTACTTAATCTTCCTTTGCCATTCAAAAAATGCATGAATCTCTGAATGAGGTGTTGTCCATAGGTTGTAATTATGTCATTAATCTATGTTGTGAAATTGATGGAACGATGTTTTAAAGTTTTGTTGACAATACACGTATACCTTCTGAGTAATACGATTGCCTTACAGCTTAGATCTCAGAGTTTATGCCTAGTCGAGCAGTATATCTTATTTTTGTAACAGAGAAAAAACAGATATCTGTGTTATTGCAACTTTGACACTGTTTAGAATAGTGAGGCACACAAGATCTCTCTTTTGTTGGTTCTCTGCCAGTGTAGGGAAGGTCTGTTCAGATTCTGATGCATATCTGATACTGCTAAGCATTCTAGTACTCCTTTTCATTCTGGGTGAGTTCTTTGAACATAGACTTTCGGTTTTCAGAGTGCTATTTGCTATGCTTTCTTTATTTATATCCAATCATATCCAATCCAAGCTGTACATTTCTGAATGAAACTTAATGTTTTGCATTCAACATCGGCAGTAACAGTCCTATAATTACGAGCATTAGTTTAAATATGTTGCTACAAATACCTTTGGATGCTAAATTAATTATTTCTGAGGTGTTAAAATCATCTCCAAGAACGATGGACAAATAAATGTATTTTACGCAGCTTTAAGATTATATCTGGGTCACATAAACAAATTATTTTTAGGCATTATTTTGAGAGAAGGGCTGTCTTCATTGTGTAGACTAGGCTATTAGTGCTTAGCGATTAGTGTTTTTTGAGGTCGGTTCGGTTTCGGGTACGGTTTTAGATTTAGATTTATTTTTTTAAATACATTAAATTCATTAACGCATTACATGCAACATGACCATGGAATGATTTTAGAGCTTTTTAATTAAAATTCCAAAGCCAAATATTGAGAACATTCAATTTCCAAAACATTAAAAGCATTCCATTGTCTATAACAACACAAGAAAAAAGCAATTAATAAGAACCACATATTGGTAAGGACATTAATGCTAGTCACTTATTTACCATCATTTATTCACATTACTTTACTTAAATTAAGTATTTCAGATGTGTATATTACTTTATTATTTCATTTCTTAAAGTCATCATCTCATCTCTGCTCAGGCAGTAGCAGCCAGACAGACATACAACCATCTAATGTTATATCTGTGCTATCCAACGAGCCAAGCTCCCCTTGGATAGTGAAAAGAGTTGCCACAGCTGCCAACGCTGCAGAGCTGTCTGACAAAATCCATATTTTAGTAGTTCTTCATAGTACAGTACCAGTCGAACATTTGGACAAACCTACTAATTCAAGGGTTTTTCTATTTTTTTACTACTTTATATATTGTAGAATAATAGTGAAGACATCAAAGCTATGTCTTCACTATTAAATAACATATATGGAATCATGTAGTAACCAAAAAAGTGTTAAATAAATCAAAATATATTTAAAATTGTAGATTCTTCAAAGTAGGTGACTACCTCATAAAGCTGGTTAAGATAATGCCAAGAGTGTGCAAAGCTGCCATAAAGGCAAAGGGTGGCTACTTTGAAGAATCTAAAATCTAAAATATATTTTGATGTTGTTTAAAACTACTTAGGGAGCACTCCCGACACTACCCGGTGAAATGTGAGGCGCCAAATTCAAAATCCAAAAGTTGAATTATTAAACATTCATAAATATACAATTGTTGCATAGTCATCAAAAGCTCTGATTCTTGGCAATATCACAGCGTTGTCAGATTTCAAAAAGGCTTTACGGCGAAAGCACAACATTTGATTGTTTGAGGGTAGCACCTCTAATATTTATTCATTAGCATAAATCCATAACCCAACACGGGTCTCACAAAACGCATAAAATCGCTAATATAACATCGCTTACCTTTGATGAACTTCTGCTGAGGGCTTCCCAAGTGTCCAACAAAGACAATCCATGCTTCGTTGGTTAGAAAAAGTCATTTATTATATCCATAAATCTCAGTTTGGTTGGCGCGTTATGATCATAAAATCCACCGTTGAGTCGCCCATTGAACCGTGAAGAGAACACGTTCAAATTATACCTATACACTTTCTACAAACAAATCAAACATAATTTTTATGTATCCTTAGGTATCCTTTTGGGTATATTTGCTGTAATATTTCAACCGGACGATAACGTGAACGATAGGAAAGGAAAATAAAGTGGTGCGCGTTCACAATCTCGCACGCGTCAAACCTTGTTTACAAAAGTGGTCGCATGACAATTTCCTCTCCCTATCCGTTCTGGTCACTGCTAGAATTGCCAGTCTTGACTGTTGACTGTTGACATCTAGTGGAAGCCATAGGTACTGCAGTCTCAGTCCTACATAAAGTTGTATGCAATAGGCACAATGGAGAAGATGCTCATTTACAAAAAAAACTGCAAATCCGGATGGATTTTGCTAGGGTTTCGCCTGCTATATCACTTCTGTTATACTCACATACATTATTTTAACACTCTTAGAAACTTCTGAGTGTTTCCTATCCACGGCACGCCAGACTCTCCAAAACCGTCACCTCGGGAGCCGCTCCCTAAGAAGTTTTAACACTTTTTTGGTTACTACATGATTCCATATGTGTTATTTCATAGTTTTGATGTCTTCACTATTATTCTACAATGTATGAAATAGTCAAAATGAAGAAAAATCCTTGAATGAGTCAGTGTGTCCAAACTTTTGACTGGTACTAAAAGATAAGGTATACTTTCAAGACTGCTACAACTATCAATCGGGTAGAGCTACCTTACAAACTGTCTCTATCCCTCTTGTCACTGTGCTGTGTACATTCCTCTCTCATGTGTGCTGGGCCGGGAAGAATAGGTACATTGCAGTTAATTGCCACGTTTTCCGTGATGAAATGGGTTGAATATTTGCCTATTGAAAACTAAAACTCCCTACAGTGTCCCACAATTTATTCTTGATTTGATGTCTCTTGTGCTTGCTATGATTTCTCTCTAGAGAAAGGGTGTGTTGAGCTCACCAAAAAACAAACTATATGGAATTCAAGTAATTTAACCGACTTCGGACAAGTAATTGCTTGATAATAATACAAATGTAAACACTTTGGAGGGTTAATCGCTCAGCACTACAGGCTATAAATCTATTGTTATGTGTCAAGGAGAGTGATGCAGACATACAACATGGCTTGGCCAAGACAGTCGGTAAAGTTCTAGAAGGGATAATATCTGCAACCTGCTGACCCTCACTCTGTTGTTGATAACACCCTTCAAAGCTCCCTGACGGTAAGATGGGGAGCACTAATTACTTCCATATCCTCTCCTCATTCGGTTTTTATTGTAGTCAATAGGGAACCCAGTGGCTGGTGCTCTGAAGCATACAAAGTTCAGAGTAGATCCTGAGCCAGATTAAAAGAAAGAGGAACAATCTAGTAGGGGTCTTTTCCCACTAGACATATCACAACAAGACCTCCTTGCTCTGTGCTAGCAAGGCTTTTGTTCCCTGAGATTCAAAATGATTATGAGCAAAAGTGCATGCTTATAATGATTAGCCTAAAGAGCTGTGGTCCAGGGTTGGTGTAAAGCCCAGTAATGTTTTTCTCACTTTTTCTCTCCTCCTCCTGAAGGTTTGGTTTGTTTTGCTACTGACTCTGCACTTCTCAGGCAATTAGGGTGCGACAGAGGAGGACCGGGGAGAGAAAGTCATTTCAGGCTGAGGCAAGCGATTTCTGTCAACATCCAGACCCTGAAGAAGGCCTCTCCAGAGATAATCAAAGACCACAATGGGTGAGGCTTCAGTACTAGGCCTAGTACACATCTGCATACTACAAAGTTTGCCACATGCTGCATATATACACCTCATTCTAAAACTGCAGTGATTTTCTTGAAGTAACTGTCTAGTGAAAATAACATTTTTAAAAGCTAATATTCTCTTTGCTCATACCCAAATAATGTTGTCCTTTACTTGTAGTTGTGGCCAGAGCATAAATTAGACCTCTCCGTAAAACCCCACAAACTATTTCCAAAAATGCTTGAAATTTGCTTGGAGAATGACATCATCCCCTTGGCCGCGACAGGCTTGTCTGTGATTGGTCCAGCAGCTTCTTTTCCCCAAATTCTCCGGTGGGGCTGTATTTTTACCAAACCTAACACAACGGTAAATCTTAGCGCTGGCGGTAGCGTTATAGGTTCGGGATGTGTCAGAAATATTTTAGCTATTTTCACAACCGGAATTATGGCCTCAGTAGCTGGCGGTGGTGCTAAAGGCATGGGTGTGCGTGTGTGTGGATTTCTTAATAAATTGTTTTAATATATACTGGTCCAGACAATTATTAAGATTTAAGATCTGAGAAAGAGAGAAAACGCTGTAAAATGACTCACTCTCCAGTCTCCATTGAATTTGCTTATACCGCATGTAGTCTAGGGGTCTGCATGTGTGGGAGAGAGTGTGGATTTCTTTAGATATTGAACATACACTGAGTGTACAAAACATTAAGAACACTTTCCTAATATTGAGTTGCAGCCTGCTTTTGCTGTCAGAATAGCTTCAATTCATCGGGGCAGGGACTCTACAACGTGTCGAAAGAATTGCACAGGGATGCTGGCCCATGTTGAATCCAATGCTTCCCACAGTTGTGTCAAGATGGCTGGATGTCTTTTGGGTGGCGGACCATTCTTGATACACACAGAAAAGCATGAAAAACACAACAGCATTGCAGTTCTTGACACAAACCGGTGTGCCTGGCACCTACTACAATACCCTGTTCAAAGGCCCTTTAAACATTGTGTCTTGTGTGCCGTTCAACAAAAGAGAGATCTTGTGTGCCTCACTATTCTAAACAATGTCATAACACAGATATCTGTTGTTTCAAGGCTTAAAAATCATTCTTTAACCTGTCTCTTCACCTTCATCTACACTGATTGAAGTGGATTATAACAAGTGACATCAATAAGGGATCATAGCTTTCACCTGGATTCACCTGGTCTATGTCATGAAAAGTGTTTATACTATTTTGTACATTCACTGTAGTATCCAGACAATCTATATACCAAACATGTAAAGATCTGAACTTGTTTATGATCTGAGAAAGATCATTGGATTTGTTTACACTGCATATACTGTATATTGGTCCGGACAATATATATATATATTTTTTAAAGATCTGACCATTTAATTAAACATGTACAGTGCCTTCGGAAAGTATTCAGACCCCTTGCCTTTTTCCACATTTTGTTAGCTTACAGCCTTATTCTAAAATGTATTAAATATTTTTCACCCTCATCAATCTACACACAATACCCCATGATGACAAAGCAAAAACAGTTTTTTAGATTGTTTTGCTAATTTATTAAAAATACAAAACTTAAATATGACATTTCCATAAGTATTCAGACCCTTTACTCAGTACTTTGTTGAAGCACCTTTGGCAGCGAGTACAGCCTCAAGTCTTCTTGGGTATGACGCTACGAGCTTGGCACACCTGTATTTGGGGAGTTTCTCCCATTCTTCTCTGCAGATCCTCTCAAGCTCTGTCAGGTTGGATGGGGAGTGTTACTGCACAGCTATATTCAGGTCTCTCCAGAGATGTTCGATCAGGTTCAAGTCTGGGCTCTGACTGGGCCTCTCAAGGACATTCAGAGACTTGTCGCAAAGCAACTCCTGCGTTGTCTTGGCTGTGTGCTTAGGGTCGTTGTCCTGTTGGAAGGTGAACCTTCATCTCAGTCTGAGGTCCTGAGCTCTCTGAAGCAGGAATTCATCAAGGATCTCTGTACTTTGCTCCGTTCATTTTCCCCTCGATCCTGACTAGTCTCCCAGTCACTGCCGCTGAAAAACATCCCCACAGCATGATGCTGCTATTGTGCGTAGATTGCTGAGGAAATAGTTTTATTGAATCCATTTCAGAATAAAGCTGTAATGTAACAAAATGTGGAAAAAGTCAAGGGGTCTGAATACTACCCAAAGGCACTGTATTCACCTGATTTAATGAAATGTGGGAAAAAAATTAATCCCATGTGTCCAAAGACTAAATATAGACAATATATATACAAGTGTATGTAAACTTCCGACTTCAATATATACACAGTTGAAGTCGGAAGTTTACATATACAGTGAGGGAAAAAAAGTATTTGATCCCCTGCTGATTTTGTACGTTTGCCCACTGACAAAGAAATTGATCAGTCTATAATTTTAATGGTAGGTTTATTTGAACAGTGAGAGACCGAAAAACAACAAAAAAATACAGAAAAAAAGCATGTGAAAATTTTTATAAATTGATTTGCATTTTAATGAGGGAAATAAGTATTTTACCCCTCTGCAAAACATGACTTAGTACTTGGTGGCAAAACCCTTGTTGGCAATCACAGAGGTCAGACGTTTCTTGTAGTTGGCCACCAGGTTTGCACACATCTCAGGAGGGATTTTGTCCCACTCCTCTTTGCAGATCTTCTCCAAGTCATTAAGGTTTCGAGGCTGACCTTTGGCAACTCGAACCTTCAGCTTCCTCCACAGATTTTCTATGGGATTAAGGTCTGGAAACTGGCTAGGCCACTCCAGGACCTTAATGTGCTTCTTCTTGAGCCACTCCTTTGTTGCCTTGGCCATGTGTTTTGGGTCATTGTCATGCTCGAATACCCATCCACGACCCATTTTCAATGCCCTGGCTGAGGGAAGGAGGTTCTCACCCAAGATTTGACGGTACATGGCCCCGTCCATCGTACCTTTAAAGCGGTGAAGTTGTCCTGTCCCCTTAGCATAAAAACATCCCCAAAGCATAATGTTTCCACCTCCATGTTTGACGGGGGGGAAGGTGTTCTTGGGGTCATAGGCAGCATTCCTCCTCCTCCAAACACGGCGAGTTGAGTTGATGCCAAAGAGCTCCATTTTGGTCTCATCTGACCACAACACTTTCACCCAGTTGTCCTCTGAATCATTCAGATGTTCATTGGCAAACTTCAGACGGGCATGTATATGTGCTTTCTTGGGCAGGGGGACCTTGCGGGCGCTGCAGGATTTCAGTCCTTCACGGCGTAGTGTGTTACCAATTGTTTTCTTGGTGACTATGGTCCCAGCTGCCTTGAGATCATTGACAAGATCCTCCCGTGTAGTTCTGGGCTGATTCCTCACCGTTCTCATGATCATTGCAACTCCACGAGGTGAGATTTTGCATGGAGCCCCAGGCAGAGGAAGATTGACAGTTCTTTTGTGTTTCTTCCATTTGCGAATAATCTCACCAACTGTTGTCACCTTCTCACCAAGCTGCTTGGCGATGGTCTTGTAGCCCATTCCAGCCTTGTGTAGGTCTACAATCTTGTCCCTGACATCCTTGCAGAGCTCTTTGATCTTGGCCATGGTGGAGAGTTTGGAATCTGATTGATTGATTGTTTCTGTGGACAGGTGTTTTTTATACAGGTAACAAACTGAGATTAGGAGCACTCCCTTTAAGAGTGTGCTCCTAATCTCAGCTCGTTACCTGTATAAAAGACACCTGGGAGCCAGAAATCTTTCTGATTGAGAGGGGGTCAAATACTTAATTCCCTCATTAAAATGCAAATCAATTTATAACATTTTTCATTTTTCTTTGTGATTTTTTGTTGTTGTTGTTATTCTGTCTCTCAATGTTCAAATAAACCTACCATTAAAATTATAGACTGATCATTTCTTTGTCAGTGGGCAAACGTACAAAATCAGCAGAGGATCAAATACTTTTTTCCCTCACTGTACTTAGGTTGGAGTCATTAAAACTTGTTTTTAAACCACCCCACAACATGATGCTACCACCCCCGTGCTTCACGGTTGGGATGGTGTTCTTCGGCTTGCAAGCCTCCCCCTTTTTCCTCCAAACATAACAATGGTCATTATGGCCAAAAAGTTATATTTTTGTTTAATCAGACCAGAGGGCATATCTCACAAAAGTATGATCTTTGTCCCATGTGCAGTTGCAAACCGTAGCCTGGCTTTTTTATGGCAGTTTTGGAGCAGTGGCTTCTTCCTTGCTGAGCGGCCTTTCAGGTTATGTCGATATAAGACTCATTTTACTGTGGATAAAGATACTTTTGTACCTGTTTCCCGCATCTTCACAAGGTCCTTTGCTGTTGATCTGAGATTGATTTGCACTTTTCACACCAAAGTACGTTCATCTCTAGGAGACAGAACGCGTCTCCTTCCTGAGCGGTATGACGCTGCGTGGTCCCATGGTGTTTTAGCTTGCGTACTATTGTTTGTACAGATGAACGTGGTGCCTTCAGGCGTTTTGAAATTGCTCCCAATGATGAACCCGACTTGTGGAGGTCAATTTGTTTTTTTTTAAGCCATTACATCATTTTCTGGAATTTTCCAAGCTGTTTAAAGGCACAGTCAACTTAGTGTATGTAAACTTATGACCCACTGGAACTGTGATACAGTGAATTATAAGTGAAATAATCTGTCTGTAAACAATTGTTGGAAAAATTACTTGTGTCATCCACAAAGTAGATGTCCTAACCGACTTGCCAAAACTATAGTTTGTTAACAAGAAATTTGTGGTGTGGTTGAAAAACGAGATTTAATAACTCCAACCTAAGTGTATGTAAACTTCTGACTTCAACTGTTTATACACCTGGGTCTAGGGTTTCTGGCATGATGGTGTTTTTCAAAGCACTTCATGGCTACCGACGTGAGTGCTACGGGTCGGTAATCATTTAGGCAGGTTACTTTCGCTTTCTTGGGCACAGGGACAATGGTGGTCTGTTTTAAACATATATGTATTACAGATTCGAACAGGGAGATGTTGAAAATGTAATTGAAGACACCTGCCAGTTGGTCCGCACATGCTTTGAGTAGATGTCCTGGTAATCCGTCTGGACCAGCGGCTTTGTGAATGTTGACCTGTGTAAAGGTTTTGCTTATATGCTTATATCGGCCACGGAGAGCGTGATCACACAGTCGTCTGGAACAGCTGGTGCTCTCATGCATGGTTCAGTGTTGCTTGCCTCGAAGGACATAGCGGGATTTCTTATAAGCGTCCGGATTAGTGTCCTGCTCCTTGAAAGCGGCAGCTCTAGCCTTTAGCTCGGATGTTGCCTGTAATCCATGGCTTCTGGTTGGGAAATGTATGTACTGTCACTGTGGGGACGATTTTGTCGATGCACTTATTGATGAAGCCGATGACTGAGGTGGTATACTCCTCAATGCCATTGGATGACTCCTGGAACATATTCCACTCTGTGCTAGCAAAACAGTCCTGTAGCGTAGCATCCGCATCATCTGACAACTTCCGTATTGAGCGAGTCACTGGTACTTCCCGCTTTAGTTTTTGCTTATAAGGAGGAATCAGGAGGGTAGAATTATGGTCAGATTTACCAAAATGAGGGCTAGAGAGAGCTTTGGTGTAAAGGTGGTCTAGAGTTTTTATGCATTAAAGTTTAAATGCATTAAAGTCCACGGCCACTCAGAGTTCCACTTCTGGATGAGCATTTTCTTGTTTGCTTATGGCCTTTTACAGCTCGTTGAGTGTGGTCTTAGTGCCAGCATCGGTTTCTGGTGTTAAATAGACAGCTATGAATAATATAGATGAGAACTCTCTTGGTAGGTAGTGTGATCTATAGCTTATCATGAGGTATTCTTCCTCAGGCGAGCAATACCTCAAGACTTCTATAATATGAGACATTGCGCTCCTGCAGTTATTGACGAATAGACACACACCTCCGCCCCTCGTCTTACCAGACGTAACTGCTAGTTACGTGGCTCGTTGGTCTAAAGGTATGATTCTCGCTTTGGGTGAGAGGTCCCGGGTTCAAATCTTGGACGAGCCTTTTAGCCTGGCCTTCAAGGGTGGCAGGTAGCCTAGTGGTTAGAGCGTTGGACTTGTAATCGGAAGGTTGCAAGTTCGAATCCCTGAGCTGACAAGGTAAAAATCTGTTGTTCTGCCCCTGAACAAGGCAGTTAACCCACTGTTCCCTGGGTGCTGTGGATGTTGATTAAAGGCAGCCCCCTGCACCTCTCTGATTCAGAGGGGTTGGGTTAAATGTGGAAGACACATTTCAGTTGAAGGCATTTGGTTGTACAACTGACTAATAATGGTGACTTTGACTTTGCTCTGTCCTGCTGAAGCACAGAGAAGCCAGCCAGCTCTATATTATCCATGTCATCGTTCAGTCAAATCTCTGTGAAACATAAGATATTATGGTTTTTAACGTCCCGCTGGTAGGATAGTCTTAATCTTAGATCGTCCAGTTTGTTTTCTAATGATTGCGCATTGGCCAAATAATACAGAGGGTAGTGGTGGTTTACCTACTCGTCTGCAAATTCTTACAAAGCACCATGACCTTTCTTCACGCTGATGATGGGGATTTGGGCCTTGTCCCGACAAAGCAGCATATCCTTCACGTCAGACTCATTAAAGAAAAAATCTTTGTCCAGTTCAACGTGAGTAATCTCTGTTCTGATGTCCAGAAGCTCTTTTCATCATAAGAGACGGTAGCAGCAACATTATGTACAAAATGAGTTACAAACAATGCCATAACAAAAAAAAAATAGCACAGTTGGTAGGGAGACCGTAAAACAAAGCCCTATCCTCCAGTGCCATTATTAAACTGCCTCTGATCTGGTGGACTCACTAAATGCTTAATTTGTAAATTATGTCTGAGTGTTGGAGTGTGGCCCTGCAATCCGTAAATAAATAAAAACATGGAATTTGTGATAAATAAAAACATGGAAATTGTGCCTTCTGTTTTTTCTTTTACTTAAGTCATTTTCTATTACGGTATCTTTATTTTTACTAAAGTACGACAATTAAAAGTTAAAGTACAGATACCCCCAAAAAAGTACTTTAAGCCTCTGGTTCGTAACTGTTTACACCTTGATCTCAGCCAAGCAAAACCTGGCCAGATGTGAGTGCTAGGGGGCGATTGTCACTTAGATAGGTTACCTTGGTGTTATTGGGCACAGAGACTATGGTACTCTGCTTGAAACATGTAGGCATTACAGACTGGGTGAGGGAGAGGTTGAAATGTCAGTGAAGACACTTGACAGCTGGTCGGTGCGTGCTCTGAGTACACAGCCATGGTAATCCGTCTGGCCTTGCGGCCTTGTGAGTGTTAACCTGTTTAAAGGTCTTACTCACATCGGCTATGGAGAGCGGGATCACACAGTCGTCCAGAACAGCTTGTGCTCTCATGCATGGATCAGTGTTGCTTGCCTTGCCTTGCATAGCAAAATAGCGGAAGGCTTGTGTCACTGGACAGCTGACAGTTGGGTTTCCCTTTGCAATCTGTGATAGTTTACAAGCCCTTCCACATCTGACGAGGGTCAGAGTCGGTGTAGAAGGATTAGTCCTTTATTGATGCTTTGCCTGTTTGATGGTTCGTCAGAGGGCATAGCGGAATTTCTTATACGCGTCAGGATTAGTGTCCCGCTCCTTTAGCTCAGTGTGGATGTTGCCTGTAATCCCTGGCTTCTGGTTGGAATAAACATCAAAGAGCAGCGCGAACAATAAACAGTCTAACTTACCTAAACAGTCTACCTGCGCCCCAAAGGGCAGCGGGAACATGTTCAGAACACCTCAGGGGTCCGTATTAAAAAAAGTGTCTCAGAGTAGCGGTGCTGATCTAGGATCTGGTCCATCAGTCCATATTCATTTTGATCTAAAAGGCTAAAGTGATCCTTTTTCAGAACTACTTCTCAGAGACGCTTTGTGGATATGGGTCCAAGGTACTCAATCCTGTTGTTTAAGTAATTTTGTCTTTAACTCCCTGCTACCATTGAGTCCAAAAAGGAAACTGGAGTTTTTTTTTTTTTTTTCAAATCCTGAAGATTTGGCTTCCTTCCCCCTTTTCATTCCCAGAGGCTGTTCATAGCAAATATGGCCTGAAAAGATTACAGAACAGTCTCTTCAAACAGGCTGTTTGGCCATGCGTACGCTCTTGTGCAATTCTGTTAGGTTTCCGTTTTGAAAGTAGATCATAAATCCAGTGTTGCCTTCATAACTTTACAGGTTAGTTGGCTGGCTGAGAATATTCACAATTATGTAAATAACAACTGCTTTGGCTTCAGTTTTTGGGGAAAGTGCCAAGGAGTTGGTCTTTCAGAAATTAGTAACTGCCTCTTCCTATATGGGTTTTTATGAGTAATATCATTAGCATAAACGACAGCCTAAACATTAGCTACAATGTGGCTAATTGCTCCAATGAAGTGAGACCATTGATAAACAATTGTCTCAAAAGGACTTGTAGATCTCTGAACTGGAAGTAGATGCAGCTGTGTGCAGCTGCAGTAGACAAGGTCACTACAAAGAAATTCAGACAAATTACTGTCTCTCTCTCAAGCAACTGTGAGACAATCTGAAGAGACGTAAAGGATTTTAAATTGGATGACATAAGTTAGCCAAGTCAACACTGACAATAACAGTCTTGCCGGATTGTGTCCAGTTCAACATCATTTCCATAATTAAGTTGATAATTCCCAAATAGATTACATTTCACTATTGTTCCCATCACATTGACTTTCTTCTGCAGCTTAGGTCATATCAGCCAGCACACGTGCAGCAGAGGTTCTTCCAGACAATCTCTTTGCCTTTTAAATTGGGTAATGCTTTTGTATAAGCTTGCTTCAGGCTAAGCGAGATCAATGCATCTAAGTGGAAGTGGGGAAATATAAGCCTTTAATTCATGTGAGGATGTGACCTCAGAGACCAACCCATAAGACGGCATGTTGAGCCACTTATCCCCTAGAGGACGTCAATAACAACAGACTGTTGGTGGGGAACCTAGAATTATAGGGAAATTAGCGCTGATTCACCCAGATTTTCTCCATGTATCCAACACAGTGTGAATGAGGAATCATTTGAAATGAACTGTCGTTGATCTAAGTAGAGGTGTACTGTATGTGTGTCTGTGTACATTTGTGTGTGTACAGTAGGTGTGTACATGTACATGTGTACACTTGTGTGTGTAGGTGTATATGTGTACATGTGTACATTAGTGTGTGTATGTACATGCATATATGTGTGTGTGTATGCACATGCTTGTGTGTGTGTGTGGGTGTGTGTGTGTGTGGGTATGCACGTACATATGTGTGTGTATGCACATGCACGTGTGTGTGTGTGTGTGTCTGTGTGTGTCTGTGTGTATGCACGTGCATATGTGTGTGTGTGTATACATGGGAAAGACAGAGAACAAGACCAGACCTGGTCAGCTTGTGATGCTTGTCTGCTTAGCGAGGACTGTTTGATCCAACCTCATCAGGGCAAAAAGAGTCTTAGAATATCTTTTGGATCTGCTACCATTAGAAGGCCCTATAATTTGTTCCATACCCCCCCAAAGTAGGAAATCTACAGCCAGGCTCCCAATCTGCCTTCAATTAATTTCCAGGTAGGCTCTTCGTGGCTGGCCTCAACTGGGAAGTGAACATGCTGCAAGCGGAGGGTCTGGTCGATGAAAACAGTGTTGCATGTTCAAATTGAGAGAGTGGATGCTGACCAGCAGCAACTGGGATTACACCATGGTCTCACTCCTCCAATCTCAAAGCCCACGGTTCACTCTCTGACTGTTTGATGCAACTGTAGGGCACTCTGTAGTACAGACTGTTTGATGTGACCACTCTGTAGGATAGTAGAGAGTTCTGTTTTGTTCTTAGTTTTGTGTTTTCTTTAACAGTTTACAAACCTCTTAAGGATCGGTGTCCCGCTAGCGGGACAACTTCCGGTGAAACTGGAGGGCACACAATTCAAATAAATAATCATAAATATTATGGATTTTAAACATTTAGGTAAATATAAGTGTCTTATATCAGCTGAAAGCTTAAGTTCTTGTTAATCTAACTGCACTGTCTGATTTACAGTACTATTACAGCGAAATCATGCCATGCGATTGTTTGAGGACGGCACCCGACATCAAAATATTTTTCCACCGGCACAGTTTGCATAAATTCACATATAACGATTAAATATTCACTTACTTTTTGAAAATCTTCCTCTGATTTGTCATCCAAAGGGTCCCAGCTACAACAATGTCGTTTTTAGAGTCGTCTTGTTAGATAAAATTCTTCTTTATATCCCAAAAAGTCTGTTTAGTTGGCGCCATCAATTTGAGTAATTCACTCATTCAACTTGCAGAGAAAGGAATCTGAAAATCTACCCCTAAACTTTGTTTCAACAAGTCAAAATACATTTGTATTTACTCCTGAGATATCTTAAAATGTAATCAAACTGTACAATTTATTTCGGAAAGAAGTATGCTCAATAGGAAACCGATTTTAGCAGGTGCGTAATGTCTTCATGGCGCAAGCGAACACGAATTTCCAAGACTGTGTCCTTCTACTAAAACTGTTAAAATAATAATTTACAAAGTGTTTATGTGTTTTCCCCTAGATGGTAAAAATATGTTCAGATATTTAGCATCATTTATAAAGGTTTTATAAGTAATGTGGGTATAGAGACTTATAAACTGTAAAGTGATCAATTATTTCTAACCCCACTTTTTATAAAGGCCGTTCTTACCCCCACCTGAGAGATCTTTTGAGATTGTACTGCAGCTTCAGAGATACTACAGGTAGTTTGCACACAGAATAATCCATTCATGCTGACTATGTTATAAAAAATTTTTTTTACTGTGAGTACTTGGCATAGAACCGTATCATGTATCATTGACTACATATGGTAGCCGTATTTTACAGGTTTCCCCGGTCTGCCTGTCTCAGTTACCACTTAATTTGCAGTTGTCATCATGAAATTATAGCTCTCAACTTGCATTCCATTGGATGATAGGCATTTTTCTCTCTGTGTACGATAACTACCACACTCTTATCAGTGTTCGATGAGGTAGACTTTGGCAGATCCGCAGGTATAGATTTTCCTGAATTAAATGCATTGGCACAAACGTGAAATTGTTCTCCTTCACATATGGAATTACAATATTTTCAATATGCATTTCTTTCACTCTTGAGAGACAAGTCTATTCTGAGACATCATTACAATCATATCCAGGTTTCTTTTAAATGAAATGCTGTCTTTGACTAGCTTCTCTTTGCTAAGAAGAAATTAATATCACCCCAGCTTTTAAATTCTACCAAATGTATACTGTAGATCTGTGAACTGTGACAGGTGATGACATGTCTACGTTGTAATAAAATCATTTAGTGCTCAGGTTACTGCCTAGTGCCTACCCCAAACCAAGTGCGGAGGAGACTGTGAGCTTTTCTGTATGCAGAATTAGAGTTAGAAACATTTATTTAATTAAGTGTCACTCCACAATGATAAATAATACAAACAACACATTTTTTGGGGTCTGAGAGCCGATGCTCCGGTACCTTTTGCCGCATGATAGCAGAATGAACAGTCTATGGTTTGAGTGCCTGGACGCCTAGACACTTTTTTTTTTCTTCGTCTTCCTCTGACACCGCCTGGTATAGAGGTCCTGGATGGCAGGGAGCTCGTCCCCAATGATGTACGCACCACCCTCTGTAGCGCTTAGCGGTCAAGGGCAGTGCATTTGCCATACCAAGCGGTGATGCAGCCAGTCAAATATGCTCTCGATGGTGCAGCTGTAGAACTTTTTGAGGATCCAAGGGTCCATGCCTAGTCTTTTCAGCCTCGCTGCCATGCCCTCTTCACGACCGTGCGGTTATGTGTGGACAATGTTAAGTCCTTAGTGATCAGGACACCAAGGAACTTGAAGCTCTCGAACCCGCTCCACAATTAGGCCTGTAGTAGGCCGTAATGTTTTATATGGGGATATTACAAATAAATTATTTATTTATTTTACTAGGCAAGTCAGTTAAGAACAAATTCTTATTTTCAATGACGGCCTAGGAACAGTGGGTAACTGCCTGTTCAGGGGCAGAACGACAGATTTGTACCTTGTCAGCTCGGGGAATTGAACTTGCAACCTTTCGGATACTAGTCCAACGCTCTAACCACTAGGCTACCCTGCCGCCCCAAATCATATGCGACTCGCAATAAGACTATGCAGTTAGCCTATTAAAATGTTTATCTGACTCCATAAAGATAATTAGAAATATTCCAGAAACTATGGTTGAGTTACAGTAATAGAACACTATTGTTGAGTTACAGTAATATAACACTATGGTTGAGTTACAGTAATAGAACACTATGGTTTAGTTACAGTAATATAACACTATAGTTGAGTTACAGTAATATAATACTATAGTTGAGTTACAGTAATAGAACACTATAGTTGAGTTACAGTAATAGAACACTATAGTTGAGTTACAGTAATAGAACACTATAGTTACAGTAATAGAACACTACAGTTGAGTTACAGTAATAAAATACTATAGTTGAGTTACAGTAATAGAACACTATAGTTACAGTAATAGAACACTATAGTTGAGTTACAGTAATATAATACTATGGTTGAGTTACAGTAATATAATACTATAGTTGAGTTACAGTATTATAACACTATGGTTGAGTTACAGTAATAGAACACTATGGTTGAGTTACAGTAATATAATACTATAGTTGAGTTACAGTAATATAACACTATGGTTGAGTTACAGTAATAGAACACTATGGTTGAGTTACAGTAATATAACACTATAGTTGAGTTACAGTAATATAATACTATAGTTGAGTTACAGTAATATAACACTATGGTTGAGTTACAGTAATATAATACTATAGTTGAGTTACAGTAATAGAACACTATGGTTGAGTTACAGTAATATAATACTATAGTTGAGTTACAGTAATAGAACACTATGGTTGAGTTACAGTAATAGAACACTATGGTTGAGTTACAGTAATATAACACTATAGTTGAGTTACAGTAATAGAACACTATAGTTGAGTTACAGTAATATAACACTATGGTTGAGTTACAGTAATATAATACTATAGTTGAGTTACAGTAATAGAACACTATAGTTGAGTTACAGTAATATAACACTATGGTTGAGTTACAGTAATAGAACACTATGGTTGAGTTACAGTAATAGAACACTATGGTTGAGTTACAGTAATATAACACTATAGTTGAGTTACAGTAATAGAACACTATAGTTGAGTTACAGTAATATAACACTATGGTTGAGTTACAGTAATATAATACTATAGTTGAGTTACAGTAATATAATACTATAGTTGAGTTACAGTAATATAACACTATAGTTGAGTTACAGTAATAGAACACTATAGTTGAGTTACAGTAATATAACACTATAGTTACAGTAATAGAACACTACAGTTGAGTTACAGTAATAAAATACTATAGTTGAGTTACAGTAATATAACACTATAGTTACAGTAATATAACACTATAGTTGAGTTACAGTAATAAAATACTACTGTTGAGTTACAGTAATGTAATACTATAGTTGAGTTACAGGAATATAATACTATAGTAGAGTTACAGTAATAGAACACTATGGTTGAGTTACAGTAATATAATACTATAGTTGAGTTACAGTAATATAACACTATGGTTGAGTTACAGTAATATAATACTATAGTTGAGTTACAGTAATATAACACTATGGTTGAGTTACAGTAATATAATACTATAGTTGAGTTACAGTAATATAATACTATAGTTGAGTTACAGTAATATAACACTATGGTTGAGTTACAGTAATAGAACACTATAGTTACAGTAATATAACACTATGGTTGAGTTACAGAAATATAACACTATAGTTACAGTAATGGAACACTATGGTTGAGTTACAGTAATAGAACACTATAGTTGAGTTACAGTAATATAACACTATAGTTACAGTAATAGAACACTATGGTTGAGTTACAGTAATATAACACTATGGTTGAGTTAACGTAATATAACACTATAGTTACAGTAATAGAACACTATAGTTGAATTACTGTAATAGAACACTATAGTTGAGTTACAGTAATATAACACTATGGTTGAGTTACAGTAATATAATACTATAGTTGAGTTACAGTAATATAACACTATGGTTGAGTTACAGTAATATAATACTATAGTTGAGTTACAGTAATATAACACTATGGTTGAGTTACAGTAATATAATACTATAGTTGAGTTACAGTAATATAATACTATAGTAGAGTTACAGTACTTGAACACTATGGTTGAGTTACCGTAATATAACACTATAGTTACAGTAATATAACACTATAGTTGAGTTACAGTAATAGAACACTATAGTTGAGTTACAGTAATATAATACTATAGTAGAGTTACAGTAATAGAACACTATGGTTGAGTTACCGTAATATAACACTATAGTTACAGTAATATAACACTATAGTTGAGTTACAGTAATAGAACACTATAGTTACAGTAATAGAACACTATAGTTGAGTTACAGTAATAAAATACTACTGTTGAGTTACAGTAATATAATACTATAGTTGAGTTACAGGAATATAATACTATAGTAGAGTTACAGTAATAGAACACTATGGTTGAGTTACAGTAATATAATACTATAGTTGAGTTACAGTAATATAACACTATGGTTGAGTTACAGTAATATAATACTATATTTGAGTTACAGTAATAGAACACTATAGTTGAGTTACCGTAATATAATACTATGGTTGAGTTACAGTAATATAATACTATAGTTGAGTTACAGTATTATAACACTATGGTTGAGTTACAGTAATAGAACACTATGGTTGAGTTACAGTAATATAATACTATAGTTGAGTTACAGTAATATAACACTATGGTTGAGTTACAGTAATAGAACACTATGGTTGAGTTACAGTAATATAATACTATAGTTGAGTTACAGTAATAGAACACTATGGTTGAGTTACAGTAATATAACACTATGGTTGAGTTACAGTAATATAACACTATAGTTGAGTTACAGTAATAGAACACTATAGTTGAGTTACAGTAATATAACACTATGGTTGAGTTACAGTAATATAATACTATAGTTGAGTTACAGTAATAGAACACTATAGTTGAGTTACAGTAATATAACACTATGGTTGAGTTACAGTAATAGAACACTATGGTTGAGTTACAGTAATAGAACACTATGGTTGAGTTACAGTAATATAACACTATAGTTGAGTTACAGTAATAGAACACTATAGTTGAGTTACAGTAATATAACACTATGGTTGAGTTACAGTAATATAATACTATAGTTGAGTTACAGTAATATAATACTATAGTTGAGTTACAGTAATATAATACTATGGTTGAGTTACAGTAATATAACACTATAGTTGAGTTACAGTAATAGAACACTATAGTTGAGTTACAGTAATATAACACTATAGTTACAGTAATAGAACACTACAGTTGAGTTACAGTAATATAACACTATAGTTGAGTTACAGTAATATAATACTATAGTTGAGTTACAGTAATATAATACTATAGTTGAGTTACAGTAATATAATACTATGGTTGAGTTACAGTAATAGAACACTATAGTTGAGTTACAGTAATAGAACACTATAGTTGAGTTACAGTAATATAACACTATAGTTACAGTAATAGAACACTACAGTTGAGTTACAGTAATATAACACTATAGTTGAGTTACAGTAATATAATACTATAGTTGAGTTACAGTAATATAACACTATAGTTGAGTTACAGTAATATAATACTATAGTTGAGTTACAGTAATATAATACTATGGTTGAGTTACAGTAATATAACACTATAGTTGAGTTACAGTAATAGAACACTATAGTTGAGTTACAGTAATATAACACTATAGTTACAGTAATAGAACACTACAGTTGAGTTACAGTAATAAAATACTATAGTTGAGTTACAGTAATATAACACTATAGTTACAGTAATAGAACACTATAGTTGAGTTACAGTAATAAAATACTACTGTTGAGTTACAGTAATGTAATACTATAGTTGAGTTACAGGAATATAATACTATAGTAGAGTTACAGTAATAGAACACTATGGTTGAGTTACAGTAATATAATACTATAGTTGAGTTACAGTAATATAACACTATGGTTGAGTTACAGTAATATAATACTATAGTTGAGTTACAGTAATATAACACTATGGTTGAGTTACAGTAATATAATACTATAGTTGAGTTACAGTAATATAATACTATAGTTGAGTTACAGTAATATAACACTATGGTTGAGTTACAGTAATAGAACACTATAGTTACAGTAATATAACACTATGGTTGAGTTACAGTAATATAACACTATAGTTACAGTAATGGAACACTATGGTTGAGTTACAGTAATACAACACTATAGTTACAGTAATAGAACACTATGGTTGAGTTACAGTAATATAACACTATGGTTGAGTTAACGTAATATAACACTATAGTTACAGTAATAGAACACTATAGTTGAGTTACTGTAATAGAACACTATAGTTGAGTTACAGTAATATAACACTATGGTTGAGTTACAGTAATATAATACTATAGTTGAGTTACAGTAATATAACACTATGGTTGAGTTACAGTAATATAATACTATAGTTGAGTTACAGTAATATAATACTATAGTAGAGTTACAGTAATAGAACACTATGGTTGAGTTACCGTAATATAACACTATAGTTACAGTAATATAACACTATAGTTGAGTTACAGTAATAGAACACTATAGTTGAGTTACAGTAATATAATACTATAGTAGAGTTACAGTAATAGAACACTATGGTTGAGTTACCGTAATATAACACTATAGTTACAGTAATATAACACTATAGTTGAGTTACAGTAATATAACACTATGGTTGAGTTACAGTAATAGAACACTATAGTTACAGTAATATAACACTATGGTTGAGTTACAGTAATATAACACTATAGTTACAGTAATGGAACACTATGGTTGAGTTACAGTAATACAACACTATAGTTACAGTAATAGAACACTATGGTTGAGTTACAGTAATATAACACTATGGTTGAGTTAACGTAATATAACACTATAGTTACAGTAATAGAACACTATAGTTGAGTTACTGTAATAGAACACTATAGTTGAGTTACAGTAATATAACACTATGGTTGAGTTACAGTAATATAATACTATAGTTGAGTTACAGTAATATAACACTATGGTTGAGTTACAGTAATATAATACTATAGTTGAGTTACAGTAATATAATACTATAGTAGAGTTACAGTAATAGAACACTATGGTTGAGTTAACGTAATATAACACTATAGTTACAGTAATATAACACTATAGTTGAGTTACAGTAATAGAACACTATGGTTGAGTTACAGTAATATAATACTATAGTTGAGTTACAGTAATATAACACTATAGTTGAGTTACAGTAATAGAACACTATGGTTGAGTTACAGTAATATAACACTATAGTTGAGTTACAGTAATATAACACTATAGTTGAGTTACAGTAATATAATACTATAGTTACAGTAATATAACACTATAGTTGAGTTACAGTAATATAACACTATAGTTGAGTTACAGTAATAGAACACTATAGTTGAGTTACAGTAATATAACACTATGGTTGAGTTACAGTAATATAATACTATAGTTGAGTTACAGTAATATAATACTATAGTTGAGTTACAGTAATATAATACCATAGTTGAGTTACAGTAATAGAACACTATGGTTGAGTTACAGTAATATAATACTATAGTTGAGTTACAGTAATATAATACTATAGTTGAGTTACAGTAATATAACACTATGGTTGAGTTACAGTAATATAATACTATAGTTGAGTTACAGTAATATAACACTATGGTTGAGTTACAGTAATAGAACACTATGGTTGAGTTACAGTAATATAATACTATAGTTGAGTTACAGTAATATAACACTATAGTTGAGTTACAGTAATAGAACACTATGGTTGAGTTACAGTAATATAACACTATAGTTGAGTTACAGTAATATAACACTATAGTTGAGTTACAGTAATATAATACTATAGTTACAGTAATATAACACTATAGTTGAGTTACAGTAATATAACACTATAGTTGAGTTACAGTAATAGAACACTATAGTTGAGTTACAGTAATATAACACTATGGTTGAGTTACAGTAATATAATACTATAGTTGAGTTACAGTAATATAATACTATAGTTGAGTTACAGTAATATAATACCATAGTTGAGTTACAGTAATAGAACACTATGGTTGAGTTACAGTAATATAATACTATAGTTGAGTTACAGTAATATAATACTATAGTTGAGTTACAGTAATATAACACTATGGTTGAGTTACAGTAATATAATACTATAGTTGAGTTACAGTAATATAACACTATGGTTGAGTTACAGTAATAGAACACTATGGTTGAGTTACAGTAATATAATACTATAGTTGAGTTACAGTAATATAATACTATAGTTGAGTTACAGTAATAGAACACTATGGTTGAGTTACAGTAATATAATACTATAGTTGAGTTACAGTAATATAATACTATAGTTGAGTTACAGTAATATAACACTATGGTTGAGTTACAGTAATAGAACACTATAGTTACAGTAATATAACACAATGGTTGAGTTGCAGTAATAAGTAATGAAGAAATGTCTGAGAATGGATTTTAAATGTATTTAATTACCTTGTAAAACGAATGGTTACAAGGCATTATTCTAAGCATGGTCAGAGAGAGAGAAACCATAGCCTGAAAGGCCATTCCCCAACAGTCCATGGTGCAGAGAGAGAGAGAGACAGTATCTCACCACAACAGGTCAGGAGCTAATACAGTAATTAACAATGCATCTGAGACCCTTTTATAAGTATCTGAGTTGTTGACCAACATAATTACTGTAAAGTTAACCTCCAATCAGATATCAGACCTACTGTACATTATGTAACCTCTGCTTCTCAGAGGTGTGACAATGGGGGTTGGCATGACAACACAAAGAATGCGGAATTCCCAAGACAACACCGAGAATGCTGAATTCCTATGACAACACAGAGGAAATTCTTGCATGCAGTTGATTCAAATTATCTTAACTTTGGGGGCTGCTCTCCCCTCTTTCTCCTATAGTCCATGATCAGCTCCTTGGTCTTACTGACGTTGTTGTCCTGGCACCACACTGCTAAGTCCTCCCTGTAGGCTGTCTCATTGCCATCGGTGATCAGGCCAACCAACGTCATGTCGTCAGAAACCTTGATAATGGTGTTGGACGTGGCCACGCGCTCGTGGGTGAACAGCAAGCACAGGAGGGTATTAAGCATACACCAATGAGAGGCCCCATGTTGAGGTTCAGAGGTGTTGTTACCTACCCTCACCACATTTGAGTTATTTAGCTCTTATCCAGAGAGACTTACAGGGGCAATTAGGGTTAATCCCTTGCTCAAGGGCACATCGACAGATTCTTTTCACCTAGTCGGCTCTGGGATTTGATCCAGCGACCTTTCGGCTACTGGCCCAACGCTCTTAACCGCTAGGCTACCTGCTGCCTTACTGGGACCAGAGCCATCAGGATGTCCAGGATCCTGTTGCAAAGGGAGGGGTTCAGTCCCAGGATCCCTAGCTTGGCGATAAGCTTGGAGGGGACTAGGGTGTTGAATGCTGAGTTGTAGTCTATAAACAGCATTCTCATATAGTTATTTCCCCTCTTGTCGAGGTGGGAGAGGGCAGTGTAAAGTGCAATTGATATTGCGTCCTCTGTGGATTTGCTTGGGGCGGTATGTGAATTGGAGTGGGCCTAGAGTGTCTGGGATGATGGTGTTGATGTGTGTCATGACCAGCCTTTCAATTCACTTCATAATTAATGAAGACTGAGACAAGGAGAGATTGAAAATGTCTGTGGAGACACTTGCCAGCTGGTCAGGCTTTGAGAACGCTCCCTTGTATTCTGTCAGATTTTTTACCTGTTTAAAGGTTTTGCTAGCAAACGGTCACAGAAAGCGAGATCACACAGTCATCCGGAAAAACAGTGGCTTTCACGCAAGGCACAGTGTTATATTCCTCAAAGCGAGCATAGACAATGTTTAGCTGGTTTAGGAGCTCTTTATCACTGCACAACTGCACAACTTCCCTTTGTAATCCGTTATCGTCTGTAAACTCTGCCACATACGACGAGCGTCTGAGCCGGTGTACTAGGATTCCACCTTCCTCCTATATTGTCCTTCTGCATGTTTGATGTCTTATCCGAGGTCGTAGCGGGCTTTCTTGTATGCGTCCATGAAAATTTCAAATTTTTATCAAGACCGTAATAAATTTCTATTTTGGCTGGACAGCTGACAACAAAGATCATTCCTAATTTTGTTGTGTAACCCACAGTAAACCATGAATAGGTGATTTATTGTGTATTTGGGCCTTCAAGGCCTTTCATTCTAGCCTGGATATCCATCCGCATCGCTCCTGCCAAATGCCACGCCCACTCACTTTTCTTTTCAACGTTGAGTCTGGAATTAATCTCCTCCCCTACGACTTCTAGAATGCCAACACATTAAAACCGTTATGTTATGATTGGTCCCAGAAACCAATGGGTTGGGCCAGAGCCTGAACGCATGTCGGCAAAGCGGCCTTTCAGAAATAGTAATTGGCTTTGATACCTGATTGGTAAGAGACGATCCAATTGCTGATGACTTGTTTTGTACAATGCCCCTCACTTCTAGGATGGCAGCATCAGACTGAATGTATGTAGCCATAGATATAGCAGGGGGATTACATTCAGTATGAGTCATCAGGCAACTTCCATTCACCCTTCAAGATTCATGTCTTCTATATTCTTACCCAGATCTATGGTGGATTTGGTGTTTAGTATGAGCTGAGGAGAAAATGGGAGATGCTATTCTCGCTAGCATTATATCTCTTTATTGTTGTGTTTTTATAGCCGTTTCCTTTCAATCTACTGGCTCCCAAATGTACCTTAATTTTCTGTTGTTGTGAATCTCTGGCAACTGAAATCTCTGGGAACTGAAATCTCTGGGAACGTCCCCACCCGAAAAGCTTTAGAAGTTTCCCTCTTCCTCACTTTCATCAGGCCGCAGCAACTGCTCCAACACCCCCAAAACGACTCAACAATTACTGACTTTGCTTGTTATGGGTTCAGCAATGGCTGGCTCCGTGTTGTGATGTCCACTTGCAGTGCCTTGCACGCACCACCAAAGGACTTCGCAAACCACACAATGTAGATTGTTAAATGTTAGTGCTCTTTCCTAGCTACCCCATGCTTGGCGTGCCCCTTACCTACAATTCATTTAATACACATTCAGCAAGTTTTCCGGGGATTCCGTTTTCCCCTGCAAACCATTTCTGTCGAAGTGTGTTTACACTTTGGACAATAGTCCTAATTCAACCCAGAGCATTGCCTGCGATTTACATGCAAGGGACTGAAATTTGCATTGAAAATCAAAGGGTACTGGTCTGAAGCCAATGACTGTTTGCCCCTAGCAGTTACCATAACAAGCAAACACTTACACATATTGTTGTTTAAGGAAACTTAACAACCATCTTGCCGATTGGTTTCAGTGACACACTGTACTGTGACCTACTTCGTTCAAGCTAGTCTCCACATCACGAAAACCCCCAAAAACCAAACCCCATCATGGGTTTAAGTCAATATGGTAATTCTTATATTTCCTTGTCAACAGTGAATAAATACACATGTAATGGCTACCAATCCTGGCATCCTCTCATAGCTCTGTTAACAGCAGCAGTCTTGACTGGAGGCATTCTGTGGTGAGAAGGTGGTTCTGGTGTTTTCATACAGGAAAGGGGTTGCCATTTTGGTTTTATCAGTTAGCTGTGGGCCAGCTGTGTAGCCCTCTTTGTCTTTTGCTCTACCTCTTTAATAGGCAACAGTGGCATTGAGGAAATAATGAATCACACTTTTAATTGCTGTATTTCAGGCAGGAGTTTAGGGTTAATTGGTTACAGCAATAGGAAGACGAATTGTATCTTCCTACTTCTGCATGCACCATAACACTGCATGCACTTCGACCTTCACTGCCACATTTGGTGGGCAGTTGAAGTGTTTGGTGTTGTGGTTTGTGTTGACATCGACATGGCCTGAGGTGGCCCACTGTATAAGGTCAAGTACTCACTTTCGCTGGAGTTCTTGCTAGTGTATCTACAGTTTTCACATGCACCGTAATTGCAGCAAAGCACATTCCCCTTGGTGTGAAGTCCGTTCTTGTTTAATTGAAACCAGTATCCTTTTTTTTTAAATAACACATTTGAGATTAGCACCAGCCTGCTAACGGAATCACCCACTGGCTTCCAAGGAAAGTCTGTTGGGTAGAAATCTGTTTTTAATATGAGAAGACAAATAGCTGGGTTATAAAGGGTAACAATAAAGTGTCGGAAATTTGAGCAATATACGTGGAAAAAGCAGATCTTTGGGAGGCTAAGCAACGACGGAGGCCCTCTAAAATAAAACTCGACAGCCTATAAATAGAGCAACCCCTATCTTCAGAAAACAGAGCCCCACCATCAACAAATGTAAGGCATTAATGTGGAGTTTTCAATCCCCAAAGGTCACATGTTTGTTTGGCTGATTGCCGCCGCACCGCCCTACTTCAGATTTATTGATATTGTAAAGTTACAGCCATTTTGGGGAAAAGGGGCAGATGTTGCTTTTCGTTTTAACGGAATGTAGAATCTGGGTTACTTAGGAAACAGTGGTAGTTGTTTTGTCTTTGTTGAAGGGAATGAGGAATCACAGAAACATAACATTTATCTAGGGCTATCTATGTCCCCCTCTCATTAATGCTGACATCTGACCAGTTTATACACAGAACAACTACATTTGCTCAGTCAAGAGGAGAAAGGTTGATCCTGAGGAAGAACTGTTCCATGTTGGGATGTGGTGGTGGTGGGCCCTGCCAATCATATAGACAGCATATAGACAGCACCAGGGCCCCTTGATGCGTCTAGCTTTGAGAGGCAGTATGGCAGAAGAAGATAAAGACAGTGAATGAGCGGCGCCTCCCTCGGACCAATTATCTCAGCAACTTTAAAACTGAGACGGACACTCTGGGTGTGAATGGAGGGAGCGTACAACACACTGCTGTGGGGCACAAAATGGAGCCTCTGGTGAGACACACAATGGCCACACAGGGGTTATCTGGTGGACCCATTTCCACAAGGCCCAAAAGTCTTACGCTACCCAGGTCTTTGACCTCTGTACCACATGGATGTCTGTGTTGAACAAGGGATTGTTTGTGGACTAGTGATGACGGAAATTTGTGAGCACTAATAGGGAAATCTTGGGGCACTAACATGACTGTCGTGAGTAAATCATGAATTAAAAACTAAAAATTAAAAATCTTAATTCGGCATAAATGAACAACTTGTGAGATGTTATTTGATAACTATGAATTGATTATCTAACTCCAGCTTTGATCCTAAAACTCTTAAGGGATTGGACAATTTTTTTTCAATTTTCGCCTAAAATGACATACCCAAATCTAACTGCCTGTAGCTCAGGACCTGAAGCAAGGATATGCATATTCTTGATACCATTTGAAAGGAAACACTTTGAAGTTTTTGAAAATGTGAAATTAGTGTAGGAGAATATAACACATTAGATCTGGTAAAAAATAATACAAAGAAAAAAAAACGTTTTTTTGTATTTCTTTGTACCATCTTTGAAATGCAAGAGAAAGGCCATAATGTATTATTCCAGCCCAGGTGCAATTTAGATTTTGGCCACTAGATGCCAGAAGTGCAAAGTTTATTAAACTTTTTTTTTTTTAACCAGGTAGGCCAGTTGAGAACAAGTTCTCATTTACAACTGTGACCTGGCCAAGATAAAGCATAGCAGTGCAACAAAATCAAACAATACAGAGCTACACATAAACAAACGTACAGTCAATAACACAATAGAAAAAATCTATTGACAGTGTGTGCAAATGTAGAAGAGTAGGGAGGTAGGCAATAAATAGGCCATAGAGGCGAAATAATTACAATTTAGCATTAACACTGGGGTGATGGATGTGCAAGTAGAGATACTGGGGTGCAAAAGAGAAAGAGGGTAAGTAATAATGTGGGGGTGAGGTAGTTGGGTGTGCTATTTACAGATTGGCTATGTACAGGTACCGTGATCGGTAAGCTGCTCTGACAGCTGATGCTTAAAGTTAGAGAGGGAGATATAGGACTCCAGCTTCAGTGATTTTTGTAATTCGTTCCAGTCATTGGCAGCAGAGAACTGGAAGGAAAGGCGGCCAAAGGAAGTGTTTGGGGATGACCAGTGAAATATACCTGCTGGAGTGTGTGCTACGGGTGGGTGTTGCTATGGTGACCAGTGAGCTGAGATAAGGCTGGCATTACCTAGATGACCTGGAGCCAGTGGGTTTGGCGATGAATATGTAGTGAGGGCCAACCAACGAGAGCGTACAGGTCGCAGTGGTGGGTAGTATATGGGGCTTTAGTAACAAAACGGATGGCACTGAGATAGACTGCGTCCAATTTGCTGAGTAGAGTGTTGGAGGCTATTTTGTATGACATCGCCGAAGCCAAGGATTGGTAGGATGGTCAGTTTTACGAGGGTATGTATGGCAGCATGAGTGAAGGAGGCTTTGTTGCAAAATAGGAAGCTGATTCTAGATTCTAACTGTGCACTCTCCTCAAACAATAGCAAGGTATTCTTTCACTGTAATAGCTACTATAAATTGGACAGTGCAGTTAGATTAACAAGAATTTAAGCTTTCTGCCAATATCAGATATATCTATGTTCTGGGAAATGTTCTTGTTATTTACAACCTCATGCTAATCGCATTAGCCTACGCTAGCTCAACGGGTCCCGAGGGGGACCCACCAATCGTGTAGAGGCTAAAGGAAAACTCCACTTAAAAACTATGTTTTGGTATTTATTTCATTAGTCCACTATTCATACAGTCCCCAAAGATATTGGACTTTTCCACATCATTTAACATCATCGTGAGTTAGTGGCACTTTTCTACTTGAGAGTCCAATATCTTGAAACCTTTGACTGCTGAGCTGACCTGCTAAACATTTTGGGACCGTATCAACAGTCGACTAGGAACGGCAGGTAGCCTAGTGGTTAGAGTGTTGGGCCATTAACCGAAAGGTTGCTAGATTCCCGAGCTGACAAGGTAAAAATATGTAGTTCTGCTCCTGAACAAGGCAAGGCAGTTAACCTGCTGTTCCTAGGCTGTCATTGTAAATAAGAATTTGTTCTTAACTGACTTGCCTAGTTGAATAAAGGTTAAAAAAATAAAAAAGTAAAGAAATAAATCAACAGTGGACAAAAATAAAAAAACGGAGTTTTCCTTTAATAATTAGAATTAAAGATAAGCCCCACCACTTATGTCTGTGTTAATTTTGTGTTGTTAATTGAACAGTTAATTGAACAGGGAACAGGAGAAGGTAAAGGGGATATCTAGTCAGTTGAACAACTAAATGCATTCAACCGAAATGTGTCTGTGTCGCATTTAACCCAACCCCTCTGTATAACAGTTGTACAATGTAATACAACTTTAAATACACTGTCCATGCCTATGCAACTAGCCTGAACATGTATAGCTATTCAGGAAAGGTTGCAAATGAACCATTGGCAGTTGGTGCATCATCCATCGTCCACTCCTTTTCACCAGCTGACCTTTTACTGCTGCTTGTGATCCCAATAGTCCACTGAACCCCGAGCGTAACCTTTTTTTAACGAGATGTAAACCTTTCCATCCCTCGGGGGGTGGGTGGGGGGGATTTGCAAAGCTATTATTACAACGATAAAAATCAAAAACCAAATACCATTTTTGACCCCCGGAGCCAAACACCTCTTTATTTTGGAAATGGAAAAGGCAAATCGGCATTAAGCTGTTAAAATTAATTTAGCAAAACATTTGAACTTGATCAAGGTTAATTTCCTCCCGAAAGCCTGTCCCCCCCCCACGTTTGGTATCTGCCAAATCAAAACCATTGTACCTGTAAAAAAAAACCCGGTCATATTTTTAACAATGGGCTGGCAGGCCCTACTAGTCCACATGAAGAGGGGAGTCCTCTGCAAGTTTTTCCAGCAGTGATGGTGTAATTTTCCATTGGAATTCCTTGAGGCATCTGTTTATGGTGGTGTTTCCCAGTGATCCTGTAGTAATGCCGAAACACTTGTTTTGTTTTGTTTTTGTTCGGAGATGTTGGAAAGAATGCGTAGCCACGATAGACTGTTCCTGCCAAAGACCCTTGATGAAGCCTTGTCCTCCACAACCACTCCCAGATGGTATGCTGGTTTTATGAATACACGTTCCTCATTATTTGGATCTTTACAGTGTTCTCCACAGCGCAGAAATAACCACTTTACTATTATGAAATGTGGGAATGTCAACAGCTTCAGATTTAGCTTCTCTCCTGTGGGAAGTGTGAGTAGAAATATGTCATAGTACTGTAATATAACTGATGACTGCCAGTGAACCATGTCATAGTATTGTAATATGATTGATGACTGCCAGTGAACCATGGCATAGTATTGTAATATGACTGATGACTGCCAGTGAACCATGTCATAGTAATGTAATACGGCTGATGGCTGCCAGTGAACCATGTCAAAATATGACTTTTTTGTCATGTCTGGTCTGGCTTTTTGCACTTACATGACATGCAACTCAAAACTCGGGCTTGTCAAGAGGTTTTCACAATAATCCACACACAGAGCCCACAATGCTTTTCCTTCCCAAGAATGCACCAAAATTGGGCCATTCAGCATTTCAAAGGCAATTGGGTATCACAGACTGGAACATGTTCCGGGATTCTTCCGATGGCGTTGAGGAGTGCACCACATCAGTCACTGGCTTCATCAATAAGTGCATTGAGGATGTCGTCCCCACAGTGACTGTACGTACATACCCCAACCAGAAGCCATGGATTACAGGCAACCTTCTCACTGAGCTAATGGGTAGAGCCGCCGCTTTCAAGGAGCGGGACTCTAACCCGGAAGCTTATAAGATATCCTGCTATGAACCATCAAACAGGCAAAGCTCCAATACAGGGCTAAGATTGAATCGTACTACACCGGCACCAATGTGGCAGGGCTTGCAAACTACAAAGGAAAGCACAGCCGCGAGCTGTCCAGTGACACGAGCCTACCAGACGAGCTAAATCACTTCTATGCTCGCTCCGAGGCAAGCAACACTGAGGCATGCATGAGAGCATCAGCTGTTCCGGACGGCTGTGTGATCACGCTCTACGCCAGACGGATTACCAGGACTTGTGATCCGGGCATGTGCTGACCAACTGGCAGGTGTCTTCACTGACATTTTCAACATGTTCCTGATTGAGTCT
Source organism: Brachymystax lenok tsinlingensis (assembly GCA_030435695.1). NCBI lineage: Eukaryota > Metazoa > Chordata > Actinopteri > Salmoniformes > Salmonidae > Brachymystax > Brachymystax lenok. The sequence goes on from CM059793.1 coordinate 5,980,793, forward strand.
GTAATACCAACATGTTTCAAGCAGACCACCATAGTCCCTGTGCCCAAGAACACGAAGGCAACCTGCCTAAATGACTACAGACCCGTAGCACTCACGTCCGTAGCCATGAAGTGCTTTGAAAGGTTGGTAATGGCTCACATCAACACCATTATCCCAGAAACCCTAGACCCACTCCAATTTGCATACCGCCCAAACAGATCCACAGATGATGCAATCTCTATTGCACTCCACACTGCCCTTTCCCACCTGGACAAAATGAACACCTATGACTTATGTGAGAATGCTATTCAATGACCACAGCTCAGCATTCAACACCATAGTACCATTGTACCAAAGCTCATCACTAAGCTAAGGATCCTGGGACTAAACACCTCCCTCTTCAACTGGATCCTGGACTTCCTGACGGGCCGCCCCCAGGTGGTGAGGGTAGGTAGCAACACATCTGCCATGCTAATCCTCAACACTGGAGCCCCGTGCTCAGTCCCCTCCTGTACTCCCTGTTCACCCACGACTGCATGGCTAGGCATGACTCCAACACCATCATTAAGTTTGCAGATGACACAACAGTGGTAGGCCTGATCACCGACAACAACGAGACAGCCTATAGGGAAGAGGTCAGAGACCTGGCCAGGTGGTGCCAGAATAACAACCTATCCCTCAACGTAACCAATACCAAAGAGATGATTGTGGACTACAGGAAAAGGAGGACCGAGCACGCCCCCATTCTCATCAACAGGGCTGTAGTGGAGCAAGTTGAGAGCTTCAAGTTGGTGTCCACATCACCAACAAACTAGAATGGTCCAAACACAGCAAGACAGTCATGAAGAGGGCACGACAAAGCCTATTCCTCCTCAGGAAACTAAAAATATTTGGCATGGGTCCTCAGATCCTCAAAGGGTTCTACAGCTGCAACATCGAGAGCATCCTGACTGGTTGCATCACTGCCTGGTATGGCAATTGCTCGGCATCCGACCGCAAGGCACTACAGAGGGTAGTGCATACGGCCCAGTACATCACTGGGGCTAAGCTGCCTGCCATCCAGGACCTCTACACCAGGCGGTGTCAGAGGAAGGCCCTAAAAATTGTCAAAGACCCCAGCCACCCCAGTCATAGACTTTTCTCTCTGCTAACGCATGGCAAGCGGTACCGGAGTGCCAAGTCTAGGACAAAAAGGCTTCTCAACAGTTTTTACCCCCAAGCCATAAGACTCCTGAACAGGTAATCAAATGGCTACCCGGACTATTTGCATTATGTGCCCCCAACCCCTATTTTACGCTGCTGCTACTCTCTGTTTATCATATATGCATAGTCACTTTAACTATACATTCATGTACATACTACCTCAATTGGGCCGACCAAACCAGTGCCCCAGCACATTGGCTAACTGGCTATTTGCATTGTGTCCCGCCACCCGCCAACCCCTCTTTTACGCTACTGCTACTCTCTGTTCATCATATATGCATAGTCACTTCAACCATTTCTACATGTACATACTACCTCAATCAGCCCGACTAACCGGTGGCTGTATATAGCCTTGCTACTGTATATAGCCTCGCTACTGTTAATTTTCACTGTCTTTTTACTGTTGTTTTTATTTCTTTACTTACCTATTGTTCACATAATACCTTTTTTGCACTGTTGGTGAGAGCCTGTAAGTAAGCAATTCACTGTAAGGTCTACACCTGTTGTATTCGGCGCACGTGACAAATAAACTTTTGATTTAATTTGATTTAGGATGAGACACATCAATTTCCTTTAAAGCTTATCCCAACCTCCCCCTTTAAAACAAAGTAGCTCAACCCTACAACGCACAACTCCGGCGAACACCGCTCTCTTTTGTGAAATAAGCGGCCGTAATCGGCAAACTCATTTGGTGTACGTTTGAAGACTTCAGCCTTTTTGTCAACATGGTTACCTCACGGAACCCAGTTCTTTTTGCAGCCAAGTGGAATATCCAGCCCAATACCTGTGTGTTTGGAGCAGGGGAGATGTGTTTCCTTGCGTGAGCAACATGGTATTCCCTTGCTATGTAATCAACACATTGCTTTAATTTGCACGCTTAAAATATAACTTCATATTGTGTTAGGAACTGACTTTCTAGGTTTAGAAAGGACTAGATTTAACATGAGGATGATTAAGAGGGAAAATGGTGTACGTACTGCAGGCAGCCAAATATAATATTGACAGACAATATCACTTATTCCCCCATCCTCCTCAATCATTACATAAAACTGAACACTTGATGCTATATCTACAAGTGTCAAGTCAAAATCAAACTTTATTTGTCACATGCGCCGAATACAACAATATTTACCAAATAAACTAAAGCAAAAAAAAATAAAAAAAGTAACACAATAACATAACAATAACAAGGCTGTATACAGGGGTACAGGTACCGAGCCAGTGTGCGAGGGTACAGGTTAGAGGTAATTTGTACATGTAGGTAGGGGTGAAGTGACTATGCATAGATAATAAACAGCGAGTAGCAGCAGTGGACAAATGGAAGGGAGGCAGGGGGGGTCAATGTAATAGTCCGGTGGCCGTTTGATAGAACAGGAAAGGAAATGTGGTCTGTGTAATAGCACAGGTCTCAACAAAGTCCTCAAACTTGTCAACATGTTCCAACTCTAGGGTCTCGATAAGAGGTACTGGACCTTCTGGTACAACTAGCCACAATAGATGAGATGTTCTGGACCTTCTGGTACAACTAGCCACAACAGGAACAAACAGACCATCTAGCTGTTCAAGACCAGGTTCAGAGACCCCTAAACTGGGCCAGTCTGTCTCAGGCTTGGGCCCACCAGTTCTCTTCTCCAGGTCCCCCTTGCAGTCCAAACCATAGAGCTAGAAAGAGGACTCATCTTTATATCTGTACTGTTATAGCGTCTGTGATGGTATGGGCAGCACCATTGAGACTACAACCCATAGGAATCCCCACTCAGTTGACTACTTTGACTACTTTAAAATGGCAGAAGCATGGTGGAGGCCCTCGATGGTGCTGCCCATGCTAATACAGACTTTTGGCTACTAGAGGCCTCCATCATTCTCTGTGGTCCAAACTACTGCCCCTGTTGATCTTTCCCGAAGCAGCAGTGTCTCCCGACACGTAGCAGGAACCGAGACACTCACAACAAACAGGTGATTAGCATCGGAGGGGGGGGGGGAACAAATGGCGATGGACCCGATTCTGAACCATGCCTTATGCCGAGGCGGAAGATTGCTGGCAGGTGGACCCAATTGTCGAACAATGGCCCCGACCGGGGCTTGAAGGGTCGATGATTGCTGACAGATGGGGCCCCAAAGCCCCAAGAAGAAAGCAATCAGGTGGGAAGGAAGGGGGCACCCGGGGCAAGTGAGATGGTTGTGATCAGGCGAATATGAAAGCAGCATGATGTCAGTGTAACACACACACTACGGCTACGCCATCCCCTGCTCTCCAGATACGCTAACGTAATGTCCCCTCCTCTAATGCCACCCTGTGAGGGGTACCCTGGTGTTTGGGGGTGGGCGGCTGTGGGTGAGTGGGGGGGTTTGGGGTCACATAGAGCGTTTAACAGGATACTACCGAGGCTGCCAGCTCAAAGGGAACCTCTGTCTGAAGAACCCACATTTGATCCGGAATTTGAAGGCAAGTCACTTCCTTTACGTTGACCATGATTCATGAAGTTCACTGAGTCATTTCCACATTTGATGATTCTGAGAGTGAGATGAGAATGAAAAAAACCTATGTCCAATTTCACAAGAATGAGAAATGTTATGACTATATAATATGACTATAAACACTATCCTGCTTGAGCTAGTACTTACTGTTAACAACAACATTGTAATACTGGAGACAATGGACCTCCTGAATAATTTTATACCAATTTCTAAATCAGTATATGGAAGAACCCAATGGACTGACACAACAGTAGCACCACGTATGATGCTTAAACAATTACTCGATGAATCACCTTTCTTCTGGGAAATGCAACATGAAAGAAAATGAAATTACAGAATAAGATATGGCTATAATTAAACATTTCCAAGGGAACGCCAGAACACCTGGAATCTCTCCCGAGTGGAAGTAACGTTGAAAACCTCATCAGTGGTGCCATAATGATTTTAACACTGAGCTTTATTCCGGCTGTAACCATAGCAGAGTCTGAATTCATACAGCTGGCAATCACTTTAGAGAGAGAGAGTAGAAAGAGAGAGAGGGAGTAGAAAGAGAGAGAGGGAGAGAGAGAGAGAGAGAGAGAGAGAGAGAGAGAGAGAGAGAGAGAGAGAGAGAGAGAGAGAGAGAGAGAGAGAGGAGAGAGAGAGAGGGAGAGAGAGAGAGAGGGAGTAGAAAGAGAGAGAGGAGAGAGAGAGAGAGAGAGAGAGAGAGAGAGAGAGAGAGAGAGAGAGAGAGAGAGAGAGAGAGAGAGAGAGAGAGAGAGAGGTGATGTACCTATATGATATGGATCAATGGATTGGCACCTCGATGGCCCCTAATTAGTCTAATTAGTAATTAGTCACCAAACTAAAGAAAACAGACAGAAACAGGCCCTAATGAACACGACTCGGCTGATCAGCCCTGGTGTTGTTCAACCATAGTGTGTGTAATAATTACACATCTATGCAGTAGGGATTGCAGCTATTAGTGGACTACCAAAACATCTCTTCAGCATTGTGGTCCTGTGTTGCTCAGTTGGTAAGAGCAAGGTGCCAGCAATACACAGGTTGTGGATTCAATTCCTGCAGGGATCACATCATTAACATTTTCGCAATAATTTTATCCAAAGTCTCTTAAAGTCTCTAAAAGCATCTGGTAAGTGGTATACTTTGTTAAAACAAAAACAGGTCTAAAAGTTGTAACTACATGCCCGTGTTACTGCCATGTCCATAGACGGCTATTGTGGAAAGTCACTTTAAAGTTACAGTCCTTAATTGAAACAACAACAAAGAGGCCACCTCTGTTATAGTAAACAGCTGAGGGATTGGCCCAGAGAAATGTCACCACATTCAAATCCATAGACTACGCTATGGATGCAAGGACTGACCATCCATGATGTCCAGGCTGTATCACATCCGGCTGTGATTGGGAGTCCTTTAGTGTGGCGCACAATTGGCCCAGCATCGTCCGGGTTTGGCCCGGGGTAGGCCGTCATTGTAAAGAAGAATTTGTTCTTAACTGACTTACCTAGTTAAATAAAGGTTTTAATAAATATCATATTGATCCTTTTTAACCATGTTTTGACATTAATTGTTAACATTTGCATTGTTTGTAAACATTGCTTATATTTTGGTTTCTGACTGGGCACGGCAGTTTAACTAAGCTCATGAGGCATTTATAAGTTACATTCTTCAAGAATCAATGGGTGTATATATATAATTAATTCATAAGTAAAAAAAATAAAAAATGAATGTAGCAACAAAAGATTCCATCTTTAAACCAGGACCCAGTAGCATTGAGGTCGGTGGGTGACTCAAGTCCCAGAGGACACTTGGGCCAGTTGGGAGTTCTCCAGTTCCTGCTGAAGTCTCTAGTTTCTTTTTATTAAGCCATTTATTCCCTGAGTCCAAATCTTGAGAATAAATGGTTTTTCGATCTATCTTGTCGAAAAGGCTTCACTTTCAGTGGCTTATCAATGATACCATCTTTTATTATAAACTGTGTCAAGTATTTGTTGACTTTCAGGTGTAAGGAAAACTGAGAAGTGACTTTAATTGTACTCCACTAAGAGCCACTATGGCACGTGAGGCTAATACGTTTCGTTCCTCTTACACCCCTGGTTCAATTCCTTTCCATTACAAAGCAGCAGAAAATGTGTTAAAGCAATATTTTCAGAGCATCGGATCATTTTATTTTAAGCGTGCAATATGATGGCAATAGTTACACTTTTTCCACTGCAGCGGGATCTGCATTTAAAAAATGTTTATTTTTCTTGGGAAGAGAATGTCACCATATTGGAGCCATATTCCAACTGTCTTGCACAGGGCTCTCCTCTTGGCACTGCTTGTTCTGTATCTGAGCAACATGCAAACAGACCAAACTAATTTGTGAGGCAGTCAGGCCCGCTATACGATACTCCTTCCACTTAAGTCATGCTCTTAGTCCCTGGCTTTCTAAGCTCGGAGTCCCTGGCTTTCTAATCTCTGGGTCCCTGGTTTTCTAAGCTCTGAGTCCCTGGTTTCTAATCTCTGGGTCCCTGAGTTTCTAAACTCTGAGTCCCTGGCTTTCTAAGTTCTGAGTCCCTGGCTTTCTAAGCTCGGAGTCCCTGGCTTTCTAATCTCTGGGTCCCTGGCTTTCTAATCTCTGGGTCCCTGGCTTTCTAACTTCTGGGTCCCTGACTTTCTAAGCTCTGGGTTCCTGTCTTTCTAAACTCTGGGTCCCTGGTTTTCTAAACTCTGGGTCCCTGGCTTTCTAATCTCTGGGTCCCTGACTTTCTAAGCTCTGAGTCCCTGATTTTCTAAGTCTGACTCCCTGGCTTTCTTAAAGCTGGGAGAGAGGGGGGAAAAAAGGAAAAGCATGACATTTTTCATTTCATCTGTTTATTATTTGTTTATTCAAATGTAAAGGAGCTGGTGCTAATAGTACCCGTCCTAAAGTCTGTTAATAATCCTGCCAATACCATGGAGTTCCAACCAGGCTGGGTTGCTTTATTCAAATAGAGCGCCCAACGTGTTACTGAGGACGCATCATGACAACATGGTGCCATTGAAACGAAACATGATTTAACATGCTCAAGGAGTACATGGAACTTCTATATAGTAGTGGATGTTTATAGAGAAGGTAAATGTACAGATTAATAAAGTAAAAATAAGGGGGTCTATAAATTCACTAATGAGGAAAGTACACGTTTAGAGCCACATCTTGACTTTAAGGGGTTGTTAAAGTCCAACTTTCGGTTAATTCTTTCTTCGTTTTACTGAAATGCATGATTTTCGTAAAGGTTATTACTTATGCACATTTAATTCCTCATTCTATTGATTTTCATTCTGTGAATGGGAATGGGAGAAATATTTGAATCAGGTGTCATTATTGTTTCAATATGCTTAATGTTGTAGTCATGACAGACAAAGATAGTTAGGCGAATCTTACTAAGTTGCTACCATTTATTGCAATGAGCATATTCTAATGTGGTTTGTTTGAATTGTAGCTATTTCTCTTTGACTTTGTGGACAAGACAGACGCCTCTGAGGCCATGTTCAACAAGACTGTGACTGACCGGGTCTTTAATTGATCTAAGTGATCTATTAGCTACACACCGGGTTTACCTGGTCCAAATCAGACACTAGCTTTCAGGAAAGACACCAGCAACTCCAGACTAACATCTTCCCTGCTGGAACGGTGTTTTTCAGTTGGTGGCACCAGCCCATGATTTTGTCGAACCAAAATGAACATGCACATTTTATATCTCAAAAAAGCCATACGACATACAGTGCTATTAGCTCAATAATGAGGGATTCGATTAAGCTGGCCCGGGCACCCGGGTAGGCGTAGTTTGCACCAGGTGACAAGTGATTGCACTCGTAATGGGAAATGTCAAACATTTTCAACTTTGTCATCTCCAGGACCACCCCAACATCAACAGATGTGAAAAAGGAGTTTTGTAGTCAAAGAGATGGAGGAAGATAAGTGTTTCCAATGACATCATCGGTGTGAATCATGTGATTTTACCAGGTATGAGTAGATATTACCTACTAATTGTCTACCTACTAATTGTCTACTAAGTGTATTCTAATTGCCTACTAAGTGTCTACTAAGTGTCTACAAATTGTCTAGCAAGTGTCTACCAAGTGTCTACTAAGTGTCTACTAATTACCTACTAATTGTCTACTAATTACCTACTAATTGTCTACTAATTGCCTACTACTTGTCTACTAATTGGTTGATGTGGTATTGGAAAGACATCTTCCTCTATCTTTAGCTAACCTTATCAAGCAGTTGCTTATCAACAGATAGTTTGTTGATAGTATGAGCATCTGTGGAGCATCTACAGATGGACAATGTGGACTATCCAAATAAAATGTGACCTGAAAATTCAAACATATATTTTATGGAAAAGAGTTGTTGTATGTTTCTGAACCTTTGATCACGCCGCCTTGTTGACAACATGACCGAGCGGTGCAGATTACTGTTCCATTTGAACAGGGAGCACCTCCCTCAACAGCGTTGCCGAGTCACATGTCGGGCCATTGCCCAGTGCAAGCCGGGGCGGTTTAATAGAATCCCCTTATAATAAAATGTGTACTAACATTAATATTCTGTCTGAACACTTTACCTAGCAGCCAACCTGCTTGAACCAATTTCTTGTAATACAGTAAAATATAGTGAAATACAAACCTCGCCACCTCAATGAATTTAATTCATTAATTTATTAATTAATTCATCCTTAAGAGTCTATTGACACACTTTTAACGTAATACCAAAAAATCCCCATCAAAATCCGTCTGTTTAAGCTAGAGATATCAGTATTTTTTGCATCTACGGTGTACAGGCAGAGATAGAGTACTGTTTGTCAGGTCTTCTCACGAGCACATCTGTAGCGTCCGAACGGTTTGGCCTACTAACTAACCACTCTATGGAAAGGGTAGACTCTCGTGAACACGATGGTGTTCTTCGTTTCGCTCCACGACCCACACAAGTGTCACGGGAATCATCTACATTTAACCAGGTACTGGTGTATGGAGGTAGTTTTGTGCCCCCAAAAATGTCACCCCCTAAAATAATACAAATACAATATATATATAAAAAAATCCTGAGCTTTTTTATACCTCCTAGATGTAGGATTTATTTTTTAAAGGTCTGTTGTGCCATTTATAAATGTGTTATTCAATGCGTTTCTATGTGCTATGATAGTAAAGGCCAAATTCAATATTTTATCATATCATTTGTAAATATATTTTTGTTAACTATTGGGGCCCTAAAATTCATAATTAAATAGCTAAATGCTAACCCCTTTACAGTGTAGTTATGCTGTAGGTTTCTAATGGGCCTTGTGCTTATTGGAGTCTTTGATCTTCAGAGAGAAGGAAATGTTAACCCAGTCATTCACCAAAGGAAAAGCACAGACCTCAGCTGTTGTTGACTTTACGTTTTTCATTTCGGGGAAAGAAAAGTAAAAAGAGGAAGGGGGGGTGGTTTAGATGAACTAATATTCCAGTGAATAGAAAATCAGCTGGGTTTATTTTAAAGTAGTTCTCTATTGTTCTAGTAATTTGTGCTGTTCATTTCATAATGTTAGTTTTGGACCTCTCTTTGTGAGAGTGGAGCCGTGTTAGATTAGCCATCTGCACAGTGTAAACACAGACCTCTTCTGTTCTAAGAAAACAACTGCATGGGATGATATTGACGGTATTGTATCTCATTCACTCACATGTGTAACTTGGTACACAACTTATCCTCACTTCCCTATGTAATGCTCTCTGAGCCCATGCATATGAGGGACGGTGGATATAGATTACTGGCTTATGTACACTCTTAGAATTAGTGGTGACTTGAGGAGCCCTGGAGATCCTCAAGAAACCCCTGGAGTTCCTCAAGGAACCATTGCTAGTCAATGGTTCATATTTGCACCTTTGGTTAGTTGAGTGGTTCTTCGAGGAACCTCTTCGGGCTAGGGGGCAGTGTTCGGAAGTACGGAGAGTCTGATGTGCCCAAAGTAAACTGCCTGTTACTCAGGCCCAGAAGCTAGGAAATGCATATAATTAGTACTATTGGATAGAAAACACTCTGAAGTTTCTAAAACTGTTAAAATAATGTCTGTGAGTATAACATAACTGATATGTCAGAAAAATCCAACCAGATTTGTATTTTTGGGAGCTCCCAGCCACTTCAAATGTAAAGCTATTGGAAACTATGACTTCCACCTCCCAGATTGCAGTTCCTATGGCTTCCACTAGATGTCAACAGTATTTATACATGGTTTCAGGCTTGTTTTTTTTTGAAAAACCAACGAGTAATAGTTGTTTATCCAAATGTAGCAACAGGTTCCTGGAGTGGAGGTGTGGCTTAGTAGGTCATGGCTGTTTCACTGACCATATTACCAGCACTCAGGCAGTCATGAATCATGACCGCAGTCAAATTCCACGTGACTGTTGAGTCACGGTAATCTCCTTTTATGCACTCTGGACATGCGTTGGTAGTACCCAACTCGCTAACGACCATCAGGTCGCTAATGACCTGGTACTCAGTGCTATATTTAAGCAATAAGGCCAGAGGGGGTGTGGTATATGGCCAAAATACCACGGCTAAGGGCTGTTCTTAGGCACGACGCATCACGGAGTGCCTGGACACAGCCCTTAGCCGTGGTATAGTGGCCATATACCACAAACCCCCCAAGGTGCCTTATTGCTATTATAAACTGGTTACCAACGTAATTAGAGCAGTAAAAATAAATGTTTTGTCATACCCGTGTAATACGGTCTGATGTACCACAGCTGTCAGCCAGTCAGCATTCAGGGCTGGAACTGCCCAGTTTATATTGTCCCTCTCACCACTTTGACATCAATGCAATCCAAAATCCCATCAAACACTGATCATCAAAACATTATCATGCTTTTAAAACTCACCGTTAGGCAAAACATTTTTGACATCACTTTGATGATCAATTTGAAGAAAGAAGTTGAACAATAGGTTGAAACTGAGTGGAAAGCATGGTCATTCTTTTTTGCTTCAAAGCCTAACACAACGAAATGGGCATTGCTTTCTAAGGTGATTATTAATTCAAAGCAGTTAATGCGTTTCATGAAGAACAACCATATGCATAGTACAGTAGAGCTTATGCATAGGCCTGTATACCATATGAGCCCAAGCCCGAAAAAAACAACTGAATTAAAATAATAATTGTACATTATACAATACGTAGCCTACTAGCCTACTGCATTTTACTCAAAACAAACAACAACATACATTTAAGATGTCTTTGGTACATAAGTGGTCTAGTCTAAACTCCAAAATTAAACAAAAATCTAGTGATCGCCTTTGAGTGTGGACTGTATTATTATGGATGGCTCTGGGAGAGAACTAGGTCTAGGGCAGTGGTTCCCAATCTTTTTTATCGTCCCGTCCCCCCGTCAAACATTCAACTTCCAGCTGCGTGCAACCTCTAGCACCAGGGGTCAGTGCACTCTCAAATGTTGTTTTTCTGCCATCATTGTAAGTCTGCCATACACACACATTATACAATACATTTATTAAACATAAGAATGAGTGTGAGTTTTTGTCCCGGCTCGTGGGAAGTGACAAAGAGCTCTTATAGGACCAGGGCACAAATAATAATATAATAATAATAATCAATCATTTCGCTCTTTATTTAACCATCTTACATATAAAACCTTATATGTTAATTGAAAAATGTGAATTACTCACCACAGGTTAATGAGAAGGGTGTGCTTGAAAGGATGCACATAACTCTGCAATGTTGGGTTGTATTGGAGAGAGTCTCAGTCTTACATAATTTTCCATACAGTCTGTGCCTGTATTTAGTTGTCATGCTAGTGAGGGCCGAGAATCCACTCTCACATAGGTACGCGGTTGCAAAGGGCATCAGTGTCTTAACAGTGCGATTTGCCAAGGAAGGATACTCTGAGCGCAGCTCAATCCAGAAATCTGGCAGTGGCTTCTGATTAAATAAAATTTTCACAGAACTGCTTGTTGCAATTTCGATGAGGCTCTCTTGTTCAGATATCGGTAAGTGGACTGGTAGCCTAGAGGCAGGGCATGAAAGGGATAACAAATCCAGTTGTTTGTGTCATCCGTTTAGGGAAAGCACCTGCGTAATTGCGCACCCAACTCACTCAGGTGCTTCCCTACATCACATTTGACATTGTCCGTAAGCTTGAGTTCCATTGCACACAAAAAATCATACAATGATGGAAAGACCTGTGTGTTGTCTTTGTTAAAACTACTTAGGGAGAAACGGGGCGCTAGTGGGTCGCTCCCGACATTACCCGGTGAACTGTAAGGCGCCAAATTCAAAATCCAAAAGTTTAATTATTAAACATTCATCAATATACAAGTGTTGCATAGTCATCAAAAGCTCTGATTCTTGGCAATATCACAACGTTGTCAGATTTCAAAAAGTCTTTACAGCGAAAGCACAACATTTGATTGTTTGAGGATAGCACCTCATATATTTTATGCATTAGCATAAATTCATATCCAGCGCGGGTCACACAAAACCCATATAAGCGCTAAAATAAATCACTTACCTTTCGAAGAACTTCTGCTGAGGGCTTCCCAAGTGTCCAACAAAGACATTCAATGGTTCTTTTGTTAGAAAAAGTCATTTATTATATCCATAAATCTCAGTTTGGTTGGCGCGAAATGTTCAGAAAATCCACCGTCGAGTCACCCGTTGTACAGTGAAGAGAACGTGTTCAAATTATACCTATCAACTTTGCCCAAACAAATCAAACACAATTTATAATGCATCCTTAGGTATCCTTTTATGATTAATAACGATAATATTTTACACGGATGATAACCTAAACGATATATGTATGGTTCTGTATGGTTCTGTATGGTTCTGTTCAGTGCTAAAGCCTCCAAACTCTGTCCAGAGACTGTTGACGTCTAGTGGAAGCCATAGGTACTGCAATCTAGGAGCTATGCACTCATTACTGTAAGTCTCTCTGGATAAGAGCCGCTGCTAAATGACTCACTACTGTAAGTCTCTCTGGATAAGAGCTGCTGCTAAATGACTCACTACTGTATGTCTCTCTGGATGAGAGCTGCTGCTAAATGACTCACTACTGTAAGTCTCTCTGGATAAGAGCTGCTGCTAAATGACTCACTACTGTAAGTCTCTCTGAATAAGAGCTGCTGCTAAATGACTCACTACTGTAAGTCTCTCTGGATAAGAGCTGCTACTAAATGACTCACTACTGTAAGTCTCTCTGGATAAGAGCCGCTGCTAAATGACTCACTACTGTAAGTCTCTCTGGATAAGAGCCGCTGCTAAATGACAAAAATATAAACATACAGTAGGCCTACTCATATTATGTTGTTCTGAAATATATTTTCTTCATATCATAAAGTTTCTTTAGACCTGCCTGAAATAAATAATGGATTTATTGTGATGGTCTGTATTTAATAGTCAATTAGACTTTTTTAAACTGCTCCAAAGGTGTCATCAGCTGCTTGTATGCGTGGAGGCTTGGAGACATGTTTATGTTAATTACCGTGAGACCGGCAGTCAATAACCAGCTAACAAAATTTCATGATCACCACAGCCCTAGAACAGACCACCAAAATCAGCTACCTTGTTCTCCTACAACCTCTACATTGGCGTGTGTCTGTCTCTGAGGTTCAGTTCGAAAGCAAAAGATGCATTTCCAGCATCTAAAAAAAGGACATTCAGTGCATTCAAAAACCACTTACCAATATCAATTTCACCATAGACTGGGCAGTGTACCTTACAGGTATTTGTGAGAACTAATTCACTATTGTAACCGTGTTATAAGGCTTGTACAACACTGTCATGCAGTGTTAGCCACAGTTCACATGTATCAGTGCTGTTTGTGCTGTTTTCCTGAAATGGAGTGCGAGAGGGAGGGCAGGCAGCAGGGATGGCGAGAGGGAGGGCGGGATGGCAGGCGGGAGGGCGGGCGGTAGGGAGGGCGGTCGAGGCTGATGAACACATAGTGAGGAGGGCGTCAGCCGGGTGGAGAGAGAACCCCAGAGTTTTCTCAGAGCATGCTGGGTTTATGGAGCTGCTTTTCAGGTGGTCCAGTGGAAAGTCAGGAACCAGAGCACTCAGGCCAGGGTCTGCACAGTGTTGTACATTTTCCCCCGACTGGGGTGAAAGGCTAAGTGTTATTTTTCTCTCTCGCGCTCCCTTTGCGCTCCCTCGCTTCTCGACTTGTTTTTCCTCACAGCCCTTAATTAGACATTGAAGCACAATCAGAGTAGAGCTGTGATTTAGGAGTCCTGTGAAGTCATGGTACGAGTGGTGTACAACGGTCTGGGTGTAGCTTACTGCATGTATCAGGGATGTGTACATAGTCAAGTTTGGCCACTGCTGAGAAACTCATATCTATGACATAATTCATGGCAACAAGAGAGTTTATAGGGTTTGTATGTAGGTCACCAGTACTGTGCATATCTCACGAAGACCATGTTGTCATTTTCTTGTAAGGCTTCATAGTTTTGGGCCACAATGAGGATGAAGATCATGTTCTACCACACCGAATATAGCATTTTCAGTATACTTCACCCTAGAAGGGCTGCTGGGCATATTTAAGGGGGATTATTCAAAATGCAGATACTGTAAGTCCATTTTATCACTGCAGGAGATAAGATGAGAACCAATAACAATATGAGTGGCTGGACCATTGTGGTTTTCGCAACGTGAGACGGGGAGGGCTGCCCGTAAACTCTTTTCATTTCCTCCCTCTGCCTTTAGCACTCTGAAAACTTTGAAGTCTGACTCCATATTGCTGACGTGAGGCACTTTCGTCGGGGAAGGCGTTGTGGTGCTAGCTCGGCGATTGGAGACAGGTTTGCATGCATATAACGTCCGTTTATTTGTTGAAAAGTTTGGGGCTGTGTATATTGTATCTCATTTCTTTTCTCCCTCAGAGGCACTAACAATGTTCTAGGACATGCACGTTTTTTTCTCCAAAGGGAATTTCACATTCAACTTTCTTATTTCTTTTTGCACAACTGGAAATACGTTTACATTTATTGTGTCAACTATTAAATACAGCACATCGTAACATATTATAATCATATTCCATTTATAAACAACATATCAACACCCCATCCACCCCAGCAGCATTACCAGCCTGCATCCCATTGCTGGCTTGCCTCTGAACTAAGCAGGGCTGGTCCTGGTCAGTCCCTGGGTGGGAGACCAGATGCTGCTGGAAGTGGTGTTGGAGGGCCAGTAGGGGGCACTTTTCCCTCTGGTCTAAGGAGATCCCAGTGCCCCATGGCAGTGAAGGGGACATTGCCCAGTGTAAGGTGACATCTTTTGGATGGGACGTTAAACAGGTTTCCTGACTCTCTGTTGTCATTAAAAATCCCATGGCACTTATTGTAAGAGTAGGGGTGTTAATGGCTAAATTCCCTGGCCCCATTCCATCATGGCCACCTAATCATCCCCCTCATTCCTAATTGGTACATATCACTCCTCACCTCTCCAGCTAACGTGTGGTGAGCGTTCTGGCACAGAAATGGCTGCCGTGCATCACCCAGGTGGGTGCTACACTTTGTCAGTGGGTAAGGTGAGTTTTCCCCTACTATGTAAAGCTCTTTGAGTACCTCAGTTGGTAGAAAAGCGCTATATAAATCCTATTAATAGTTGACTCACATTTTTAACAAAATGTTGAGCAGGCTTTGACAGTTGACAGGAGACCTGGGGTTTCAAGAACTGTTTGAAAAGGTTGCTTACACTGAAGAAATGCCATCGTTGATATTTGCAAAGTATTATATATATATACAGTGACAGTCAAAACTATTATATATATATATATATATATATATATATATATATATATACAGTATCAGTCAAAAGTATTATATATATATGCAGTACCAGTCACAAGTTGACACCTACTCATGCAAGGGTTTTTCTTTATTTTTACTTTTTCTACATTGTAGAATAATAATGAAGACATCAAAACTATGAAATAACACATAGGGAATCCTGTAGTAAGCAAAAAAGTGTATAATTTGTATTTGAGATTCTTCAAAGTAGCCACCCTTTGCCTTGATGACAGTTTTGTAAACTCTTGGCATTCTCTCAACCAGCTTTATGAGGTAGTCACCTGCAATGCATTTCAATTAACAGGTGTGCCTTTTTAAAAGTTAATTTGTGGAATTGCTTTCCTTCTTAATATGTTTGAGCCAATCAGTTGTGTTGTAACAAGGTAGGGGTGGTATACATAATTTAGCTCTATTTGGTAAAATACCAAGTCCATATTATGGTAAGAACAGCTCAAATAAGCAAAGAGAAACGATAGTCCATCATTACTTCAAGACATGAAGGTCAGACAATACGGAAAACTTTGAAAGTTTCTTCAATTGCAGTTGCAAAAACTATCAAGCACTATGATGAAACTGGCTCTCATGAAGACCCCTGAGTTGTCTCTGCTGCAGAGGATAAGTTCATTATCCTCTGCCCAAATAAATGCTTCACAGAGTTCAAGTAACAGACACATCTCAGCATCAACTGTTCAGAGGAGACTGCGTGAATCACGCCTTCATGGTCAAATTACTGAAAAGTAACCACTTCTAAAGGACACCAATAAGAAGGAGAGACTTGCTTGGGCCAAGAAACACAAGTAATGGACATTTGACCGGTGGAAATTTGTGCTTTGGTCTGATGAGTCCGAATGTGAGATTTTTGGTTCCAACTGCAGTGTCTTTGTAAGAGTAGGTGAACGGATGATCTCTGCATGTGTGGTTCCCACCGTGAAGCATGGAGGAAGAGGTGTGACGTTGTGGGGCTGCTTTGCTGGTGACACTGTCTGTGATTTATTTAGAATTCAAGGCACACGTAACCAGCATGGCTACCACAGCATTCTGCAGCGATATGCCGTCCCATCTGGTTTGCGCTTAATGGGACTATCATTTGTTTTTTGACAGGACAATGATCCAAAACACACCTCCAGGCTGTGTAAGGGCTATTTGACCAAGAAGGAGAGTGATGGTGCTGTCATCAGATGACATGGCCCCCACAATCACCCGACCTCAACCCAATTGAGATGGTTCGGGATGAGTTGGACCACTGAGTGAAGGAAAAGCAGCCAACAAGTGCTCAGCATATGTGGGAACTCCTTCAAGACTGTTGGAAAAGCATTTCAGGTGAAGCTGGTTGAGAGAATACCAAGAGTGTGCAAAGCTGTCATCAAGGCAAAGGGTGGATACTTTGAAGAATATAAAATATATTTTGATTTGTTTAACAGTTTTTTGGGGGTTGCTACATTATTCCATAAGTGTCATTTCGTAGTTTTGATGTCTTCACTATTATTCTACAATGTAGTCAATAGTAAACATAAAGAAAAACCCTTACATTTGTAGGTGTGTCCAAACTTTTGACTGGTAGTGTAGATTTTTTGTCATTTAGCAGACGCTCTTATCCAGAGCGACTTACTGTGTATTCATCTTAAAATAGCTAGGTGGGACAGCCACATATCACAGTCAGAGTAAATACACTTTTCCTCAATAAAGTAGCTATCAGCAAATTCAGAACTGTTAAGGGAGAAAAGTCAAGTGCGACTGTTAGTTCAACATGGCTGTTCGATAGGTTGATTCTATGAGAGGGCATGTATGTTCTCTCTAGTCCATTGTGAATAAGAAATAGTTTATATAGCCTACAGCAGGGGTCCCCTTGGCCTACAGAAAGCTAATTAATGAAAAATGTATCCATTAAATCTGTCTGGTCATGTAGACCCAAACATAACAACATTTTATCCATATCTTTCATATCATATCTTTCCTAAATATCTTTGTTTGCAGGTTTTCACCACGAGACTAACAGCAGTGATAGAGAATACCACCGTCAAGTTTATATTATCACAGGCAGAATCAGATTAACAGAGCCCTAAGGGTCCTGGTCTAAAGTAGTGCCTTATATAGGAGATACACTGCCTACAGAAAGTATTTATACCCCTTGACTTATTCCACGTCTTGTTATGTTACAGCCTGAATTCTAAATGGATTATATAGATTTTTTTCTTCTTACTTATCGACACACAACACCCCAAAATAACAAAGTGAAAACATGTTTTTAGACATTTTTGCTAATTTATTGAAAATTAAATACAGAAATATTTCATTTACACCCCTGAATCAAAACTTTGTAGAAGCACCTTTGGCAGCTATTAAAACTGAGGATGGGATCAACAACCTTGTAGTTCCTTCACAATGCCAACCTAATTGACAAAGTGAAAAGAAGGAAGCCTGTACAGAATATTCCAAAACATTCATTCTGTTTGCAACAAGGTACTAAAGTAATACTGCAAAAAAAAATGTGGCAAAGCAATACATTTTTTTGTCCTGAATACAAACTGTTACATTTGGGGCAAATCCAATACAACACATTACTGAGTTCCATTCTCCATATTTTCAAGCATAGTGGTGGCTGCATCATGTTATGGGGTTTCAGAATCAAAAAGAAACAGAATGGAGCTAAGCACAGGCAAAATCGTAGAAGAAAACCTGTCTGCAGTCGGGTTTCCACCAGACACTGGGAGATTAATTCACCTTTCAGCAGGACAATAACCTAAAACACAAGGCCAAATCTACACTGGAGTTGCTTACGAAGAAGACAGTGAATGTTCCTGAGTGGCCGTGTTACAGTTTTGACTTAAATCTACTCGAAACTCTATGGCAAGACTTGAAAATGGCTGTCTAGCAATGATAAACAACCAATTTGACAGAGCTTGAAGAATTTAGAAAATATTATAGGGACTTACCCAAAAAGTCTCACAGCTTCTATCACAGCCAATAAACGCTGTAACTGTTTTAAAGTCACCACTGGCCTCATGGTGAAATCCCTGAGCGGTTTCCTTCCTCTCCGGCAACTGAGTTAGGAAGGATGCCTGTATCTTAGTAGTGACTGGGTGTATTGATACACCATTCAAAGTGTAATTAATAACTTCACCATACTCAAAGGGATATTCAGTGTCTGCTTTTTATTACCCATCTACTAACAGGTGCCCTTCTTGGTGAGCTATTGGAGAACCTCGCTGGTCTTTGGGGTGGAATCTGTGTTTGAAATTCACTGCTCCACTGAGGGACCTTACAGATAATTGTACGAGTGCGGTACAGTGATGAGGTGGTCATAAAACATTATAATGTTAAACACTATTATTGCACACAGAGTGAGTCCATGTAATGTATTATGTGACTTGTTAAGCAACATTTTTACTCCTGAAGTTATTTAGGCTTTCCATAACAAATGGGTTGAATACATATTAACTCAAGACATTTCAGCTTTTCATTTTTAATACATTTTTTAAACATTTCAAAAACATAATTCCAAGTTGACATTATGAGGTACTGTGTGTAGAGGCCAGTGACAAGCAATCTCAACGTAATCCATGTTAAATTCAGGCTGTAACACAACAAAATGTGGAATAAGTCAAGTGGTGCGAATACATTCTGAAGGCCCTGTATGGTGACTTTTGGGACGCACAAACACATTACAGACATTGTTTCAGATTCCCTATGTCATGTCTCTCCCCAAATACACTTTCCCCTAAACGTTTCTACCAATCAAAACACAATGATCACATGACAAGCCATGAGGTCAGTCTAGTCCAGGGGGACAATTCCTCCTCCACTTCCTCCCACCCACTGCAGTATCACCATAGTGACATGAAAATGTGGGAAAAAGCCAAAGGGTGTGAGTACTTTCCGAAGGCAGTGTAGCTAGTCCTGGGAGGGGAGGGGGACGTAACGACTAGTCATTCAACCTTTAAACCCTTCCTATTGTCCTCCATTGTCTTCCACCAAGTCACCTATGAACAGTCAGTGCGGCTGGAGGACGCCGAGGCAGGAGGTTCTGAGAAGGAGAATTGGAGGACAGCTAAAACAAAAAGGCGATGGATGGTGTCAGAGATGCAAGGACATGCAGAGGATGAGAAATCCTCCATGGGAGGATGAGAAATGGCCTCTGGTTGCTCCACTCATCACCAACATGCAGCCATTAACCCAAGATGAATCATTGTGTCACGCGTTAGAAGAGGCCAACCAGAGTGAAGAATCACTGTAGATGCTTCCGTATTGGTTGTTCAAAGATTGTCATATAACAATCCTTCACTCCTTTCATACTGTTTGGTTCTCATCATTGATTGAGTGAGTATCAAGAGGTATTGATGCGATCATTACATTTTAAACATAACAAGTGTGATGTAGTCCAAACATTTTCACAAAGGATTTATTCCTCTTAATTCTGATATCTGTAACCTCAGTTTTTCAGAACTTTTAATACAGTTGCAAAAGATGTAATGTGTCAAATGTTGTCCCTCCGGTCCCTCCTAGCTCATTAATATCTGAGGTTTCTTTTTCAAACGTAATGTGTCTTCATGAAGCAAATGGGGAACAGAATCTAAGGCAACACAGGATCATTATGCCGTGGTTGTTGATGAACCGCACTTGAATGATGAGTAACCTGAGACCTGAAGACTTGCCTAGGCTTTAGCTCAGCGGGCTGGACTAGGTTACAATCTTGTGGTCCGCGTGAGAACCTCGTTAGTCACAACGTCATGTCTGATAAAGCTCTTCAGCCACTAGCTGAGTTGGTCACTGTTAGTTTTGAACCTCCCCACCATCCCACTAGCCTCGTACCTCCGTCATCTGGAGAACCATTCAGTAGAGCGAGAATGCAAAGCTCAACCAGTCAGTAGGACTCCTTACACTATGCGTTGTGCCCATTTATACCACGGCATTGTTGAATACTCATTTCTCATTGGCTTGAAGGGCATTCTAGAAGGGCATTGTAACAAATGGCTACATTAGGAAGTTCGTTATTACATGTTCTTTGTTTGAGCTGCTTTTGAAAGCCAAACTCGAATTGAAAACATTATTGGTATTGTTGAATTAGATTTTCATAATAGCAAGCTAGAAGGAATGATTTGGTGAGCTAAACTAGCTAGTCTATTTGTTTGGTTAGCAAGGCAATTCGTTGTTGTCACATTTATACCGCCAAAATGAATACATTTCTAGCAGCAAATGTGTTACATTATAGCGGGGTATAATAGTTAATAACTCTGTTGATTATCATGTTCTATGATCATGTTCTATGTTCTATGTTCTTCTCTGGAAAAGAATGCAACTCTGTTGAAGGTTAATTCCCCCCGCTGTCGAAGGTTAATGCCCCTCCACTGTTGAAGGTTAATTCCCCTCCGCTGTTGAAGATTAATTCCCCTCCGCTGTTGAAGGTTAATTCCCCTCCGCTGTTGAAGGTTAATTCCCCTCCGCTGTTGAAGGTTAATTCCCCTCCGCTGTTGACGGTTAATTCCCCTCCGCTGTTGAAGGTTAATGCCCCTCCGCTGTTGAAGGTTAATTCCCTTCCGCTGTTGAAGATTAATTCCCCTCCGCTGTTGACGGTTAATTCCCCTCCGCTGTTGAAGGTTAATTCCCCTCCGCTGTTGAAGGTTAATTCCCCTCCGCTGTTGAAGGTTAATTCCCCCCCGCTGTTGAAGGTTAATTCCCCTCCACTGTTGAAGGTTAATGCCACTCCGCTGTTGAAGGTTAATTCCCCTCCGCTGTTGAAGGTTAATGCCACTCCGCTGTTGAAGGTTAACGCCACTCCGCTGTTGAAAGTTAATGCCACTCCGCTGTTGAAGGTTAATGCCACTCCACTGTTGAAGGTTAACGCCACTCCGCTGTTGAAGGTTAATGCCACTCCGCTGTTGAAGGTTAATGCCACTCCGCTGTTGAAGGTTAATGCCACTCCGCTGTTGAAAGTTAATGCCACTCCGCTGTTGAAGGTTAATGCCACTCCACTGTTGAAGGTTAACACCACTCCGCTGTTGAAGGTTAATGCCACTCCGCTGTTGAAGGTTAATGCCACTCCGCTGTTGAAGGTTAACGCCACTCCGCTGTTGAAGGTTAATTCCCCTCCGCTGTTGAAGATTAATTCCCCTCCGCTGTTGAAGGTTAACGCCACTCCGCTGTTGAAGGTTAACGCCACTCCGTTGTTGAAGGTTAATGCCACTCCGCTGTTGAAGGTTAACGCCACTCCGCTGTTGAAGGTTAACGCCACTCCGCTGTTGAAGGTTAACGCCACTCCGTTGTTGAAGGTTAATGCCACTCCGCTGTTGAAGGTTAATGCCACTCCGCTGTTGAAGGTTAACGCCACTCCGCTGTTGAAGGTTAATTCCCCTCCGCTGTTGAAAGTTAATGCCACTCCGCTGTTGAAGGTTAACGCCACTCCGCTGTTGAAGGTTAACGCCACTCCGCTGTTGAAGGTTAACGCCACTCCGCTGTTGAAGGTTAATGCCACTCCGCTGTTGAAGGTTAACGCCACTCCGCTGTTGAAGGTTAATTCCCCTCCGCTGTTGAAAGTTAATGCCACTCCGCTGTTGAAGGTTAACGCCACTCCGCTGTTGAAGGTTAACGCCACTCCGCTGTTGAAGGTTAATGCCACTCCGCTGTTGAAGGTTAATGCCACTCCGCTGTTGAAAGTTAATGCCACTCCGCTGCTCATTGTAGAACACAGCTTCCATGTCGTGCATTATTTTCCACAGAACACAGCCTCTCGTTGATTATCTGTTATGTGTCACTTTCCATCCCATGTGTCAGTCAACCACCACCAACCTTCAACCTTCTTCAGACAGGCGTCTGCAAAATGACCGGATCAAAGTCAACGGTCTAAGTCAACAACTTCAGAGGTTCACACCACTCTCCGGTCAACGGTCTAAGTCAACAGCTTCAGACGGTCACACCACTCTCCAGTCAACGGTCTAAGTCAACAACTTCAGACGGTCACACCACTCTCCAGTCAACGGTCTAAGTCAACAACTTCAGATGGTCACACCACTCTCCAGTCAACGGTCTAAGTCAACAACTTCAGAGGTTCACACCACTCTCCAGTCAACGGTCTAAGTCAACAACTTCAGACTTTCACACCACTCTCCAGTCAACGGTCTAAGTCAACAACTTCAGACGGTCACACCACTCTCCAGTCAACGGTCTAAGTCAACAACTTCAGAGGTTCACACCACTCTCCAGTCAACGGTCTAAGTCAACAACTTCAGACGGTCACACCACTCTCCAGTCAACGGTCTAAGTCAACAACTTCAGAGGTTCACACCACTCTCCAGTCAACGGTCTAAGTCAACAACTTCAGACGGTCACACCACTCTCCAGTCAACGGTCTAAGTCAACAACTTCAGAGGCTCACACCACTCTCCAGTCAACGGTCTAAGTCAACAACTTCAGACGGTCACACCACTCTCCAGTCAACGGTCTAAGTCAACAACTTCAGACGGTCACACCACTCTCCAGTCAACGGTCTAAGTCAACAACTTCAGAGGCTCACACCACTCTCTGTTCACCACTCAATCTGACAGATAGGGAGGGAGGGCGGGAAGGAGCGGTGCCTTTCTGATTACTGTGGCCCAGGCAGGCCAGCCCTAGGTGGCCCATGCGTCACCTTTCATCCTTACAGGCCATCACAGAGGGAGTGAAAGGGGGGAACAAGGTGCGGATCACTTACCTCTCCACCTAGCCTCTGGTGCCAAATCAGATAGGCTAGCTAGGGCATACCGCTGGAGTAACTCTGATGTCGTTAAAAAAACAGAACGCTAGTTTCAAGTTTCAAGGAAATAGTGGAGAGAAGCAACAATCCATGAAATTATGGATGCCTAGCTTATGTCAGTATCAGGTAACAACGGGCGAGAACTTCAATGCAAGTAGCTGACGAAGAGGGACATTACAAACGAGGGCTGTGAAAGGCCAGCGCCGTTTAGATTTCCCATCACTAATGCGGTGGGGAAAGGTCCATAGTGCACAGGGGCACTGTAAGTGGTGTTTCCTAGACAAAACACCCTTCAAAACAAATTCACCTTCCTTCACTTTCAAAACGTAACACTGCGGAAAACGGAAAGGATATGTTACAATGACGCTAGCACAGGGACTGTTTTTTTTGTAGGCGCGTTTTGGCTTTTGAAGAGAAGATAAAAATAGGATGTCAATTGTCGCATTTTATTGTAACTGGACTGATGTTTCTGACTGTTATCTAGCCTCAAACGTTGGCAATCAAATCGAGTCACATGGTGCTCCTGAGGTGAGCAGCTCATTCCGTAGGTTCGTATTGTATATCCCTGTGTTATTAGCAATGTTTGTTTGTGCTTCTGGCACATAATAGTGAATGGGCTGAGGTCATGAGGTTGACACCAGGCCAGGATTCTCAACGTGTGGCAGTTGGGACAATTGTGTTGACAATGTCAAAATGCTAATCTTGTGTTGCGATTGCAATATACCTTTATGGATTAGATTTGTATTAAAGTCTTCAAACATTTCAAAAGTTAATTTCTCTTCTATGAATCACTTTATCTCTTTGTTCTTATCGTATTAGTCATTCAAAGGAAATGAACATGTTGAGAACAAGTTGAATGGTCTTTATTCGCTTTTTCCTGTCTCTAATCTTTTTTATGATGAATTCAAATGACATTTGTTACATCATGTGCCAACTTCAGGTTGGTATGACTTGGAGACATCTGCAGGCTATGGCAATAATTGGTTGGTTTCGATAATCAGCTGTACTTTTTCAATGATAGAGCACAGCTTTAATTATATCATTATTGTGTATTGTGACTATTATTGCCAGACCAACCGCTTGTATGATGATTGTTTTGATTTAATGATATCTTTTATATGCACATGCACCCCTCTAATAACAACAAATTACCAATGCTTCACCCAAATGTCACCGGGTTAGATATGCATGTCAAAGCTGGTTTATGTGATCTGGGTCGTGTTCACAAAATGTTTTGCAAAATAATTATTTTTTCTTCTTATTGGTCAAATTCTGATAGTACCTCCCAGTTTCACTGTGTTTCTGAACTTTTTGCCATTTGTGCCTACTGAACAAGACCCTGATCTCTGGCCTTGACACTTTATCGTCTAATCCCTGGACTGCGGATGGAACAATGCCTGGCCTTCCCTTGCCCTGTTGTGGCCTGGGTTCTTGTGAAAATCTATCCCACATTTTGGCTGTTCCTTAGGCCTCTCTAAACGTTTCTGCTCTAAGCTCTCTACTTCAGTGTGACTGCCTCAGCTGAGCCTCATGCTGCACTCTTAGGAAAAAAAGGTACTATCTAGAACCTAAAATGGTTCTTCATCTGTCCCCATAGGTGAACCCTTTGAAGAACCCTTTCTCGTTCCAAGTAGAGCCATTTTGGGTTCCATGTAAAACCCTTTCCACATAAAACCCTTTCCACAGAGGGTTCTACATGGAACCCAAAAGGGTTCTACCTGGAACCAAAACAGGTTTTTACCTGGAAGCAAAAATGGTTCTCCTCTGGGAACAGCTGAAGAACCCATTTGGACACGTTTTTTCTTAGATTATGTCCACTAAACCTTCCAGATACCTGGGATCTCCCCTTATAATAACCCGAGCCTAGTGTATCCCTGGGATCTCCCCCTATAATAACCTGAGCCCAGTGTATCACTGGGATCTCCCCCTATAATAACCTGAGCCTAGTGTATCACTGGGATCTCCCCCTATAATAACCTGAGCCCAGTGTATCACTGGGATCTCCCCCTATAATAACCCGAGCCCAGTGTATCACTGGGATCTCCCCCTATAATAACCTGAGCCCAGTGTATCACTGGGATCTCCCCTATAATAACCTGAGCCCAGTGTATCACTGGGATCTCCCCTATAATAACCTGAGCCCAGTGTATCCCTGGGATCTCCCCTATAATAACCTGAGCCCAGTGTATCACTGGGATCTCCCCTATAATAACCTGAGCCCAGTGTATCACTGGGATCTCCCCTATAATAACCTGAGCCCAGTGTATCACTGGGATCTCCCCCTATAATAACCTGAGCCCAGTGTATCCCTGGGATCTCCCCCTATAATAACCTGAGCCCAGTGTATCACTGGGTTTTCCCCCTATAATAACCTGAGCCCAGTGTATCCCTGGGATCTCCCCCTATAATAACCCGAGCCCAGTGTATCACTGGGATCTCCCTATAATAACCTGAGCCCAGTGTATCACTGGGATCTCCCCTATAATAACCTGAGCCCAGTGTATCACTGGGATCTCCCTATAATAACCTGAGCCCAGTGTATCCCTGGGATCTCCCTATAATAACCTGAGCCCAGTGTATCACTGGGTTTTCCCCCTATAATAACCTGAGCCCAGTGTATCCCTGGGATCTCCCCCTATAATAACCTGAGCCCAGTGTATCACTGGGATCTCCCCCTATAATAACCTGAGCCCAGTGTATCACTGGGATCTCCCCCTATAATAACCCGAGCCTAGTGTATCACTGGGATCTCCCCCTATAATAACCCGAGCCCAGTGTATCACTGGGATCTCCCCTATAATAACCTGAGCCCAGTGTATCACTGGGATCTCCCTATAATAACCTGAGCCTAGTGTATCACTGGGATCTCCCCCTATAATAACCTGAGCCCAGTGTATCACTGGGATCTCCCCCTATAATAACCCGAGCCCAGTGTATCCCTGGGATCTCCCCCTATAATAACCTGAGCCCAGTGTATCACTGGGATCTCCCCCTATAATAACCCGAGCCCAGTGTATCACTGGGATCTCCCCCTATAATAACCTGAGCCCAGTGTATCACTGGGATCTCCCCCTATAATAACCTGAGCCCAGTGTATCACTGGGATCTCCCCCTATAATAACCTGAGCCCAGTGTATCACTGGGATCTCCCCCTATAATAACCTGAGCCCAGTGTATCCCTGGGATCTCCCCCTATAATAACCTGAGCCCAGTGTATCCCTGGGATCTCCCCCTATAATAACCTGAGCCCAGTGTATCACTGGGATCTCCCCCTATAATAACCTGATCCCAGTGTATCCCTGGGATCTCCCCCTATAATAACCTGTATCCCTCAGATCTAGTAAAGTCTCATGCTCATTTGTCAGGTAAAACCCTAAAAATACAAAAAAAAGTGCAGTGAGGGAAAAAAGTATTTGATCCCCTGCTGAAGATTGCAGAATTAGGTTGCTGTTAAACATTCTGATTGGTTTCATCCTTCCACCTAAAAGTCACAATACGACATATCACTTTACATTTGCACCATGCACCATGCACCATGCACCATGCACCATGCACCATGCTAGATCTGAGTGGGCCAGTTCGTTTTGCACTAAGATAGCTGGCGATCTTCTTTTTTCATCATTTACTAGCAACTTAACATGACAAAACTCTTTGGGCAATTTAGTGCCTATTTACCCGATTCGCCTCCATGGCATCACGGAAGCCACCATCAGGCTGTTCTTTTCTTGACGTCAAAACAGCAACGTTTTGTTGGTACATTCGTTTTTTATGAATATAATTCAAATTGTTAAAATAGAAGTGTATCATTTATTTTCTTTTTGATAAACTTTTGCATGAAGACCAATTAGATGGAATATTATCAATATAGGCTGTTAGATTTGTGGAAGATATATCATGCAACTTTTCCTTTAACATCATCCTAAAACCTACTCTGAGCTGGGAGTTGTCTTTGTCTTAAAATAGGTTTTAAAATTCTAGGACCTTTTCTCAGATGCTTTGTGGATAAGGGGCCCAGAATTGGGTTGCCTGTGTAAACGCAGCTTAGGAATTCTAGCATAAAAAATCTAATGCTTAATGTTCTCGGAACACAGGCGCTTTTGCTAATCAGCGTGTGTGTGTGTGTGGATTGAATTATGTGATGACGTGACAGTAGTCTCTGCCAATCTATGCAAAACCCTCGGTGTGTACAAAGGTATCAGTTACACGCCACCCATCCATCCCAGATGCACAAACACAGAAACAGTAACATCATCCACACTTTTTCCCCGCTACGCAGCATTATGCCCATAAATCATTTCCTACGCCGTGTTTTTGAGGATTTACAGCAATAATAGGCTATATCTGCCATTCACATCCTGTTCTATTCGCTAGGAAAAGACGATAGGCTACGGATCTTAAGATTTCAGTTTTCTGTTGCGGCGTTACCTTTTTCTAACCTCGCCTTAAACCTGATCCTGTGTTTCTGTGGGTTACCTGCACAATCTGAGGTCAGATAGCTTTGAAATAGCACTGGGCCCCGCGTAACAATGTTTCTGATTGAATCCACATGACCCCTTTCCCCTGCTTGATCGTGTTGACTTTCAGGGAGTGTCTGCTGGTAAAGCATGAAGACTGCTTGTACAATAATATTGCCACTGTCACATCTAATAGATATCCTGGCTATGTATGTGTCATTTGGTGCTGGGATTTCCGTTATTGTTTTGTCTATAGGTGGAGGTCTTTCTTCTGAGGGGAATGGGATGTCTTTCCTTTTTTTTTCCTCAAGTGCATGAGGTCATGTAATGGGCGTGGGCTTTCTGTTAGGGTTCAGACCTTCTAAAAACTCCATGTCTAAGGCTGGTCACACAGCACTCTGGATCAGCTGATGTCTGCATGAGGGGCCCTGTCACACTGACTACCACAGACTGGGGATGATGCTCTGTTAGCTCAAAGGAAAACTGGTATTTGTCACTGTTAAGTGGCCAATCTGATAGTGGCCAACTAGCTGTAAAGCATTATTGTTATATTTTTCCTAATGTTTGATTTACAAAGGTGCTTGAAGAGAGTGTAAGCACCATATTCTCATCAAATGTTATCTTATCAAATTTTTTACAAGGAAGCTAACATATTTCGCTACCTGGACCTGAATGTACTGAAGACCAAGAAGCTAGTGGTAGATCTTAGGAAAAAGAAAGATGTTTTAAATCGGTACTGTTGTCTCATAAGTATTTGGGAGTAATAGTAGACAACAAACTGAACTGGAAGTAGAACTCCCACAGTGTCTACAAAAAGACCAATCCAGACTGTACTTTTTCAGGATGTTAATATCTTTTAATGTCTGTGACAAAATGCGTCACATGTTCTACAGCAGAGTCATGGCGAGTGTAGTGAGCTATACAATTGTGGAAAGGGAATTTAGACAAGGAGGACTTAAACAATGTTGAGAGTATCATTACGAAAATTTGACATAAAAAGGCTAGCAAAAACACACCATCATGGACAATGACACACACCCACTCCACAGCACTCTAATGAACCAGACACACTCCACAGAACAATAATGAACCACACCCACTCCACAGCACTCTAATGAACCACACCCACTCCACAGCACTCTAATGAACCACACCCACTCCACAGCACTCTAATGAACCACAACCACTCCACAGCACTCTAATGAACCACACCCACTCCACAGCACTCTAATGAACCACAAACACTCCACACAACTCTAATGAACCAAACCCACTCCACAGCACTCTAATGAACCACACTCACTCCACAGCACTCTAATGAACCACACCCACTCCACAGCACTCTAATGAACCACACCCACTCCACAGCACTCTAATGAAAAACACTCACTCCACAGCACTCTAATTAACCACACTCACTCCACAGCACTCTAATGAACCACACTCACTCCACAGCACTCTAATGAACCACATCCACAGCACTCTAATGACACACACCCACTCCGCAGCACTCTAATGAACCACACCCACTCCACAGCACTCTAATGAACCAGACACACTCCACAGAACAATAATGAACCACACCCACTCCACAGCACTCTAATGAACCACAACCACTCCACAGCACTCTAATGAACGACACCCACTCCACAGCACTCTAATGAACCACACCCACTCCACAGCACTCTAATGAAACAAACCCACTCCAAAGCACTCTAATGAACCACACCCACTCCACAGCACTCTAATGAAAAACACTCACTCCACAGCACTCTAATTAACCACACTCACTCCACAGCACTCTAATGAACCACACTCACTCCACAGCACTCTAATGAACCACATCCACAGCACTCTAATGACACACACCCACTCCACAGCACTCTAATGAACCACACCCACTCCACAGCACTCTAATGACACACACCCACTCCACAGCACTCTAATGAACCACACCCACTCCACAGCACTCTAATGAACCAGACACACTCCACAGAACAATAATGAACCACACCCACTCCACAGCACTCTAATGAACCACAACCACTCCACAGCACTCTAATGAATGACACCCACTCCACAGCACTCTAATGAACCACACCCACTCCACAGCACTCTAATGAACCAAACCCACTCCACAGCACTCTAATGAACCACACTCACTCCACAGCACTCTAATGAACCACACCCACTCCACAGCACTCTAATGAACCACACCCACTCCACAGCACTCTAATGAAAAACACTCACTCCACAGCACTCTAATTAACCACACTCACTCCACAGCACTCTAATGAACCACACTCACTCCACAGCACTCTAATGAACCACATCCAAAGCACTCTAATGACACACACCCACTCCACAGCACTCTAATGAACCACACCCACTCCACAGCACTCTAATAATCCACACCCACTCCACAGCACTCTAATGAACAACACCCACTCCACAGCACTCTAATGAACAACACTCACTCCACAGCACTCTAATGAACCACACCCACTCCACAGCACTCTAATGACACACACCCACTCCACAGCACTCTAATGAACCACACCCACTCCACAGCACTCTAATAAACCACACCCACTCCACAGCACTCTAATGAAAAACACTCACTCCACAGCACTCTAATTAACCACACTCACTCCACAGCACTCTAATGAACCACACTCACTCCACAGCACTCTAATGAACCATATCCACAGCACTCTAATGACACGCACTCACTCAACCGCACTCTAATGAACCACACCCACTCCACAGCACTCTAATGAACCACAATAACTCCACAGCACTCTAATGAACAACACTCACTCCACAGCACTCTAATGAACCACACCCACTCAACAGCACTCTAATGAACCACAATCACTCCACAGCACTCTAATGAACAACACTCACTCCACAGCAATCTAATGAACCACACCCACTCCACAGCACTCTAATGAACCACAATCACTCCACAGCACTCTAATGAACAACACTCACTCCACAGCACTCTAATGAACCACACCCACTCCACAGCACTCTAATAAACCACAACCACTCTACAGCACTCTAATGAACCACACCCACTCCACAGCACTCTAATGAACCACAATCACTCCACAGCACTCTAATGAACCACAATCACTCCACAGCACTCTAATGAACCACACCCACTCCACAGCACTCTAATGAACCACACCCACTCCACAGCACTCTAATGAAAAACACTCACTCCACAGGACTCTAATGACACACACCCACTCCACAGCACTCCAATGAACCACACCCACTCCACAGCACTCTAATAATCCACACCCACTCCACAGCACTCTAATGACAAACACTCACTCCACAGCACTAATGACACACACTCACTCCACAGCACTCTAATGAACCACACCCACTCCACAGCACTCTAATGAACCACACCCACTCCACAGAACTCTAATGAACCACACCCACTCCACAGCAATCTAATGAACCACAATCACTCCACAGAACTCTAATGAACCACACTCACTCCACAGCACTCTAATGAACCACACCAGCTCCACAGCACTCTAATGAACCGCAATCACGCCACAGCACTCTAATGAACCACAATCACTCCACAGCACTCTAATGAACCACACCCACTCCACAGCACTCTAATGAACCACACCCACTCCACAGCTCTAATGACACACTCCCACTCCACAGCACTCTAATGAACTACACCCACTCCACAGCACTCTAATAATCCACACCCACTCCACAGCACTCTAATGACACACACTCACTCCACAGCACTCTAATGAACCACACCCACTCCACAGCACTCTAATGAACCACACCCACTCCACAGCACTCTAATGAACCACACTCACTCCTCTGCACTCTAATGAACCACACCCACTCCACAGCAATCTAATGAACCACAATCACTCCACAGCACTCTAATGAACCACACTCACTCCACAGCACTCTAATGAACCACACCCACTCCACAGCACTCTAATGAACCACAATCACTCCACAGCACTCTAATAAACAACACTTACTCCACAGCACTCTAATGAACCACACACACTCCACAGCAGTCTAATAAACCACACCCACTCCACAGCACTCTAATGAACCACACCCACTCCACAGCACTCTAATGAACCACAATCACTCCACAGAACTCTAATTAACCACACTCACTCCACAGCACTCTAATGAACCACACCAGCTCCACAGCACTCTAATGAACCACAATAACGCCACAGCACTCTAATGAACCACAATCACTCCACAGCACTCTAATGAACCACACCCACTCCACAGCACTCTAATGAACCACACCCACTCCACAGCACTAATGACACACACCCACTCCACAGCACTCTAATGAACTACACCCTCTCCACAGCACTCTAATAATCCACACCCACTCCACAGCACTCTAATGAACCACACCCACTCCACAGCACTCTAATGAACCACACTCACTCCTCTGCACTCTAATGAACCACACCCACTCCATAGCAATCTAATGAACCACAATCACTCCACAGCACTCTAATGAACCACACTCACTCCACAGCACTCTAATGAACCACACCCACTCCACAGCACTCTAATGAACCACACTCACTCCACAGCACTCTAATGAACCACACTCACTCCACAGCACTCTAATGAACCACATCCACAGCACTCTAATGACACACACCCACTCCGCAGCACTCTAATGAACCACACCCACTCCACAGCACTCTAATGAACCAGACACACTCCACAGAACAATAATGAACCACACCCACTCCACAGCACTCTAATGAACCACAACCACTCCACAGCACTCTAATGAACGACACCCACTCCACAGCACTCTAATGAACCACACCCACTCCACAGCACTCTAATGAAACAAACCCACTCCACAGCACTCTAATGAACCACACTCACTCCACAGCACTCTAATGAACCACACTCACTCCACAGCACTCTAATGAAAAACACTCACTCCACAGCACTCTAATTAACCACACTCACTCCACAGCACTCTAATGAACCACACTCACTCCACAGCACTCTAATGAACCACATCCACAGCACTCTAATGACACACACCCACTCCACAGCACTCTAATGAACCACACCCACTCCACAGCACTCTAATGACACACACCCACTCCACAGCACTCTAATGAACCACACCCACTCCACAGCACTCTAATGAACCAGACACACTCCACAGAACAATAATGAACCACACCCACTCCACAGCACTCTAATGAACCACAACCACTCCACAGCACTCTAATGAATGACACCCACTCCACAGCACTCTAATGAACCACACCCACTCCACAGCACTCTAATGAACCAAACCCACTCCACAGCACTCTAATGAACCACACTCACTCCACAGCACTCTAATGAACCACACCCACTCCACAGCACTCTAATGAACCACACCCACTCCACAGCACTCTAATGAAAAACACTCACTCCACAGCACTCTAATTAACCACACTCACTCCACAGCACTCTAATGAACCACACTCACTCCACAGCACTCTAATGAACCACATCCAAAGCACTCTAATGACACACACCCACTCCACAGCACTCTAATGAACCACACCCACTCCACAGCACTCTAATAATCCACACCCACTCCACAGCACTCTAATGAACAACACTCACTCCACAGCACTCTAATTAACCACACTCACTCCACAGCACTCTAATGAACAACACTCACTCCACAGCACTCTAATGAACCACACCCACTCCACAGCACTCTAATGACACACACCCACTCCACAGCACTCTAATGAACCACACCCACTCCACAGCACTCTAATAAACCACACCCACTCCACAGCACTCTAATGAAAAACACTCACTCCACAGCACTCTAATGAACCACACTCACTCCACAGCACTCTAATGAACCACACTCACTCCACAGCACTCTAATGAACCATATCCACAGCACTCTAATGACACGCACTCACTCAACCGCACTCTAATGAACCACACCCACTCCACAGCACTCTAATGAACCACAATCACTCCACAGCACTCTAATGAACAACACTCACTCCACAGCACTCTAATGAACCACACCCACTCAACAGCACTCTAATGAACCACAATCACTCCACAGCACTCTAATGAACAACACTCACTCCACAGCAATCTAATGAACCACACCCACTCCACAGCACTCTAATGAACCACAATCACTCCACAGCACTCTAATGAACAACACTCACTCCACAGCACTCTAATGAACCACACCCACTCCACAGCACTCTAATAAACCACAACCACTCTACAGCACTCTAATAAAACACACCCACTCCACAGCACTCTAATGAACCACAATCACTCCACAGCACTCTAATGAACCACACCCACTCCACAGCACTCTAATGAACCACACCCACTCCACAGCACTCTAATGAAAAACACTCACTCCACAGGACTCTAATGACACACACCCACTCCACAGCACTCCAATGAACCACACCCACTCCACAGCACTCTAATAATCCACACCCACTCCACAGCACTCTAATGACAAACACTCACTCCACAGCACTAATGACACACACTCACTCCACAGCACTCTAATGAACCACACCCACTCCACAGCACTCTAATGACACACACTCACTCCACAGTACTCTAATGAACCACACCCACTCCACAGAACTCTAATGAACCACACCCACTCCACAGCAATCTAATGAACCACAATCACTCCACAGAACTCTAATGAACCACACTCACTCCACAGCACTCTAATGAACCACACCAGCTCCACAGCACTCTAATGAACCACAATCACGCCACAGCACTCTAATGAACCACAATCACTCCACAGCACTCTAATGAACCACACCCACTCCACAGCACTCTAATGAACCACACCCACTCCACAGCTCTAATGACACACTCCCACTCCACAGCACTCTAATGAACTACACCCACTCCACAGCACTCTAATAATCCACACCCACTCCACAGCACTCTAATGACACACACTCACTCCACAGCACTCTAATGAACCACACCCACTCCACAGCACTCTAATGAACCACACCCACTCCACAGCACTCTAATGAACCACACTCACTCCTCTGCACTCTAATGAACCACACCCACTCCACAGCAATCTAATGAACCACAATCACTCCACAGCACTCTAATGAACCACACTCACTCCACAGCACTCTAATGAACCACACCCACTCCACAGCACTCTAATGAACCACAATCACTCCACAGCACTCTAATAAACAACACTTACTCCACAGCACTCTAATGAACCACACACACTCCACAGCAGTCTAATAAACCACACCCACTCCACAGCACTCTAATGAACCACACCCACTCCACAGCACTCTAATGAACCACAATCACTCCACAGAACTCTAATTAACCACACTCACTCCACAGCACTCTAATGAACCACACCAGCTCCACAGCACTCTAATGAACCACAATAACGCCACAGCACTCTAATGAACCACAATCACTCCACAGCACTCTAATGAACCACACCCACTCCACAGCACTCTAATGAACCACACCCACTCCACAGCACTAATGACACACACCCACTCCACAGCACTCTAATGAACTACACCCTCTCCACAGCACTCTAATAATCCACACCCACTCCACAGCACTCTAATGAACCACACTCACTCCACAGCACTCTAATGAACAACACCTCACTCCACAGCAATCTAATGAACCACACCCACTCCACAGCACTCTAATGAACCACATGCGATCCACAGCACTCTAATGAACCACACCCACGCCACAGCAATCTAATGAACCACAATCACTCCACAGCAATCTAATGAACCACAATCACTCCACAGCACTCTAATGAACCACACCCACTCCACAGCACTCTAATTAACCACACCCACTACACAGCACTCTAATGAACCAAACCCACTCCACAGCACTCTAATGAACCACACCCACTCCACAGCACTCTAATGAACCACACCCACTCCACAGCACTCTAATGAACCACACTCACTCCTCACCACTCTAATGAACCACACCCACTCCACAGCACTCTAATGAACCACACCCACTCCACAGCACTCTAATGAACCACAATCACTCCTCACCACTCTAATGAACCACACCCACTCCACAGCAATCTAATGAACCACAATCACTCCACAGCACTCTAATGAACCACACTCACTCCTCTGCACTCTAATGAACCACACCCACTCCACAGCACTCTAATAAACCACACCCACTCCACAGCACTCTAATGAACCACAATCACTCCACAGCACTCTAATGAACCACACTCACTCCTCTGCACTCTAATGAACCACACCCACTCCACAGCACTCTAATAAACCACACCCACTCCACAGGACTCTAATAATCCACACCCACTCCACAGCACTCTAATGACACACACTCACTCCACAGCACTCTAATGAACCACACCCACTCCACAGAACTCTAATGAACCACACCCACTCCACAGCACTCTAATGAACCAAACCCACTCCACAGCACTCTAATGAACCACACCCACTCCACAGCACTCTAATGAACCACATCCACTCCACAGCACTCTAATGAACCACACTCACTCCTCACCACTCTAATGAACCACACCCACTCCACAGCACTCTAATGACACACACTCACTCCACAGCACTCTAATGAACCACACACACTCCACAGCACTCTAATGAACCACACTCACTCCTCACCACTCTAATGAACCACACCCACTCCACAGCAATCTAATGAACCACAATCACTCCACAGCACTCTAATGAACCACACCCACTCCACAGCACTCTAATGAACCACAATCACTCCACAGCACTCTAATGAACCACACCCACTCCACAGCACTCTAATGAACCACACCCACTCCACAGCACTCTAATGAACCACAATCACTCCACAGCACTCTAATGAACCACACCCACTCCACAGCACTCTAATGAACCACACCAACTCCACAGCACTCTAATGAACCACACTCACTCCACAGCACTCTAATGAACCACATCCACTCCACATCACTCTAATGAACAAAACCCACTCAACAGCACTCTAATAATCCACACCCACTCCAAAGCAATCTTATGACACACACTCACTCCACAGCACTCTAATGAACCACACCCACTCCACAGCACTCTAATGACACGAACTCACTCCACAGCACTCTAATGAACCACACCCACTCCAAAGCACTCTAATGAACCACACCCACTCAACAGCACTCTAATAATCCACACCCACTCCAAAGCAATCTTATGACACACACTCACTCCACAGCACTCTAATGAACCACACCCACTCCACAGCACTCTAATGACACACACTCACTCCACAGCACTCTAATGAACCACACCCACTCCACAGCACTCTAATGAACCACACTCACTCCTCACCACTCTAATGAACCACACCCACTCCACAGCAATCTAATGAACCACAATCACTCCACAGCACTCTAATGAACCACACCCACTCCACAGCACTCTAATGAACCACAATCACTCCACAGCACTCTAATGAACCACACCCACTCCACAGCACTCTAATGAACCACACCCACTCCACAGCACTCTAATGAACCACAATCACTCCACAGCACTCTAATGAACCACACCCACTCCACAGCACTCTAATGAACCACACCAACTCCACAGCACTCTAATGAACCACATCCACTCCACATCACTCTAATGAACAAAACCACTCCACAGCACTCTAATGACAAGAACTCACTCCACAGCACTCTAATGAACCACACCCACTCCAAAGCACTCTAATGAACCACACCCACTCAACAGCACTCTAATAATCCACACCCACTCCAAAGCAATCTTATGACACACACTCACTCCACAGCACTCTAATGAACCACACCCACTCCACAGCACTCTAATGACACACACTCACTCCACAGCACTCTAATGAACCACACCCACTCCACAGCACTCTAATAATCAAAACCCACTCCACAGCACTCTAATGACAAACACTCACTCCACAGCACTCTAATGAACCACACCCACTCCACAGCACTCTAATGAACCACACCCACGCCACAGCACTCTAATGAACCACACCCACTCCACAGCACTCTAATGAACCACACTCACTCCACAGCACTCTAATGAACCACACCCACTCCACAGCACTCTAATGAACCACACCCACTCCACAGCACTCTAATGAACCACACCCGATCCACAGCACTCTAATGAACCACACCCACTCCACAGCACTCTAATGACACACACTCACTCCATAGCACTCTAATGAACCACACCCACTGAACAGCATTCTAGTGAACCACACCCACTCCATAGCACTCTCATGAACCACACCCACTCCACATTACTCAAATGAACCACACCCACTCCACAGCAATCTAATGAACCACAATCACTCCACAGCACTCTAATGAACCACACCCACTCCACAGCACTCTAATGAACCACACTCACTCCACAGCACTCTAATGAACCACACTCACTCCACAGCACTCTAATGAACCACACCCACTCCACAGCACTCTAATGAACCACACCCACTCCACAGCACTCTAATGAACCACACACGATCCACAGCACTCTAATGAAACACACCCACTCCACAGCACTCTAATGACACACACTCACTCCATAGCACTCTAATGAACCACACCCACTGAACAGCATTCTAGTGAACCACACCCACTCCATAGCACTCTCATGAACCACACCCACTCCACATTACTCAAATGAACCACACCCACTCCACAGCAATCTAATGAACCACAATCACTCCACAGTACTCTAATGAACCACACCCACTCAACAGCACTCTAATAATCCACACCCACTCCAAAGCAATCTTATGACACACACTCACTCCACAGCACTCTAATGAACCACACCCACTCCACAGCACTCTAATGACACACACTCACTCCACAGCACTCTAATGAACCACACCCACTCCACAGCACTCTAATAATCCAAACCCACTCCACAGCACTCTAATGACAAACACTCACTCCACAGCACTCTAATGAACCACACCCACTCCACAGCACTCTAATGAACCACACCCACGCCACAGCACTCTAATGAACCACACCCACTCCACAGCACTCTAATGAACCACACTCACTCCACAGCACTCTAATGAACCACACCCACTCCACAGCACTCTAATGAACCACACCCACTCCACAGCACTCTAATGAACCACACCCGATCCACAGCACTCTAATGAACCACACCCACTCCACAGCACTCTAATGACACACACTCACTCCATAGCACTCTAATGAACCACACCCACTGAACAGCATTCTAGTGAACCACACCCACTCCATAGCACTCTCATGAACCACACCCACTCCACATTACTCAAATGAACCACACCCACTCCACAGCAATCTAATGAACCACAATCACTCCACAGCACTCTAATGAACCACACCCACTCCACAGCACTCTAATGAACCACACTCACTCCACAGCACTCTAATGAACCACACCCACTCCACAGCACTCTAATGAACCACACCCACTCCACAGCACTCTAATGAACCACACCCGATCCACAGCACTCTAATGAACCACACCCACTCCACAGCACTCTAATGACACACACTCACTCCATAGCACTCTAATGAACCACCCCCACTGAACAGCATTCTAGTGAACCACACCCACTCCATAGCACTCTCATGAACCACACCCACTCCACATTACTCAAATGAACCACACCCACTCCACAGCAATCTAATGAACCACAATCACTCCACAGTACTCTAATGAACCACACCCACTCCACAGCACTCTAATGAACCACACCCATTCCACAGCACTCTAATGAACCACACTCACTCCACAGCACTCTAATGAACCACACCCACTCCACAGCACTCTAATGAACCACACCCACTCCACAGCACTCTAGTGAACCACACCCACTCCACAGCACTTATGACACCCACCCACTCCACAGTACTCTAATAATCCACACCCACTCCACAGCACTCTAATGAACCACATCCACTCCACAGCACTAATGACACACACCCACTCCACAGCACTCTAATGAACCACACCCACGCCACAGCACTCTAATGAACCACACCCACTCCACAGCCCTCTAATGAACCACATCCACTCCACAGCACTCTAATGAACCACACCCACTCCACAGCACTCTAATGAACCAC
Source organism: Brachymystax lenok tsinlingensis (assembly GCA_030435695.1). NCBI lineage: Eukaryota > Metazoa > Chordata > Actinopteri > Salmoniformes > Salmonidae > Brachymystax > Brachymystax lenok. Next base: position 6,020,665 of record CM059793.1, read on the forward strand.
ACCAACTCCACAGCACTCTAATGAACCACATCCACTCCACAGCACTAATGACACACACCCACTCCACAGCACTCTAATGAACCACACCCACGCCACAGCACTCTAATGAACCACACCCACTCCACAGCCCTCTAATGAACCACATCCACTCCACAGCACTCTAATGAACCACACCCACTCCACAGCACTCTAATGAACCACACCCACTCCACAGCCCTCTAATGAACCACATCCACTCCACAGCACTCTAATGAACCACACCCACTCCACAGCACTCTAATGACACACACCCACTCCACAGCACTCTAATAATGCACACCCACTCCACAGCACTCTAATGACACACACTCACTCCACAGCACTATAATGAACCACACCCACTCCAAAGCACTCTAATGAACCACACCCACTCCACAGCACTCAAAAGAACCACACCCACTCCACAGCACTCTGATGAACCACACCCACTCCACAGCACTCTAATAATCCACACCCACTCCAGAGCACTCTAATGAACCACACCCATTCCACAGCACTCTAATGAACCACAATCACTCCACAGCACTCTAATGAACCACACTCATTCCACAGCACTCTAATGAACCACACCCACTCCACAGCACTCTAGTGAACCACACCCACTCCACAGCACTAATGACACCCACCCACTCCACAGTACTCTAATAATCCACACCCACTCCACAGCACTCTAATGAACCACACCCACTCCACAGTACTCTAATAATCCACACCCACTCCACAGCACTCTAATGAACCACACCCATTCCACAGCACTCTAATGAAACACACCCACTCCACAGCACTCTAATAATCCACACCCACTCCACAGCACTCTAATGAACCACACCCATTCCACAGCACTCTAATGAACCACAATCACTCCACAGCACTCTAATGAACCACACTCATTCCACAGCACTCTAATGAACCACACCCACTCCACAGCACTCTAGTGAACCACACCCACTCCACAGCACTAATGACACCCACCCACTCCACAGTACTCTAATAATCCACACCCACTCCACAGCACTCTAATGACACACACTCACTCCACAGCACTCTAATGAACCACACCCACTCCACAGCATTCTAATGAACCACATCCACTCCACAGCACTCTAATGAACCACACCCACTCCACAGCACTCTAATGAACCACACCCACTCCACAGCACTCTAATGAACCACACCCACTCCACAGCACTCTAATGACACACACCCACTCCACAGCACTCTAATGAACCACACCCACTCCACAGCACTCTAATGAACCACACCCACTCCACAGCACTCTAATGAACCACACCCACTCCACAGCACTCTAATGACACACACTCACTCCACAGCACTCTAATGAACCACACCCACTCCACAGCACTCTAATGAACCACACCCACTCCACAGCACTCTAATAAACCACACCCACTCCACAGCACTCTAATGAACCACACCCATTCCACAGCACTCTAATGAAACACACCCACTCCACAGCACTCTAATAATCCACACCCACTCCACAGCACTCTAATGAACCACACCCATTCCACAGCACTCTAATGAACCACAATCACTCCACAGCACTCTAATGAACCACACTCATTCCACAGCACTCTAATGAACCACACCCACTCCACAGTACTCTAATAATCCACACCCACTCCACAGCACTCTAATGACACACACTCACTCCACAGCACTCTAATGAACCACACCCACTCCACAGCACTCTAATGAACCACACCCACTCCACAGCACTCTAATAATCCACACTCACTCCACAGCACTCTAATGAACCACACCCACTCCACAGCACTCTAATGAACCACAACCACTCCACAGCACTCTAATGAACCACAGCAGCAGCTTCAGTAGCTGGTTCAGCCTGCCCAGATGTTCCACAGAGACGTTTAAATGGTCATTTTTACCCACAGCCACAAGGCTTTTTAACGAGTGTAATTGACAGTTTTAGGATTTCTTCCTATTGTAAACGTTGTTGTCGCTTGTCTTCCCCCAGAGTAGGATAGAAAACAGCACTTGAATCTAACTCTATTTTATTAGGGATACTAAAGTACAGGTGCTTTCATGTGTCTCAATATGTGTTGTTTTTATCAAAGCCAAACCAAAATAAAAACCCTTAAACTTATAATATGGAATAAAAAAGTAAGTGGAGCAAACCAAAGGGGAAAAGATAAACGGCTATGTTTTTCACAAACTCAATGCGGACCCACTAAACAGCAGTCCAGCTCTTCCAACATCTCTCATGCCCGTCGTTACGTGTCCTTGATTTTATAGATGACGCATCGCTGTGATAAAACAATTTCCCAAGTCAGGATGAATAAGTAATACTCTACTCTCTGTTTTGTCCTAAAATCTAAATATGTTAGCTACATAATGTACACGGTGAAATCAAATCTGGATTTGAGAGTAATGACATTAAACCAGTTCAATGGTTGAAGCAACTCAATAAATTCCTCTTTACAAGAAACAGTCCACGCATGTTTGTAACCCTGTTGTTGTGACGTACAGCTTAGAGCTTGGCTTCTGCCGTGGTTTTACTCACACTTGAAATGACAATCTTGATGTTCATTTCCCATAAGCAAGCTAAGAACATGTGCTCTACACTGCCATGTGAATAAACACTGAACAGCTGTTGAAAGGCTTAGCATGCACAGGTTGACAATGCAGCACATTGTCACAGTCGCCCGCTGAAACTCCCAGACGTAGGAACAAAACCCAATTTACAAATGTTATTCCGTTAAAATGTCTGCATGCTTGACCACATGGAAATGCAAAACTCAGAGTGGCCAGACTGAATTAAAGGAAGAGTGCAGACAGAGCGCTGGAGTGGACTATGGCTCCCGAAACACGCAGAGACACAGTACCTTTTCTCACTGGTCTCTAAGTCTTTTAGCTTTCCAACAGCAGTGTTACGTTTTGGGGACGTCTGTCTCGTCAAGCGTTCAAACCATTACCTTCCTGCTTGTCCCCGGGTTGGGAGAAGCTATGGTCAGTCATCTGAATGAATGATGTGGTGGGTATTGTTAGTGGATGAGCTCATTCCTTGGCAGAAAGTCCATCAGGGCTCAACCTCTGATTCATTGTCATAAACGGGATACTAACTGAACACTCATTTCCCATGATGCACCTGTCTAACACGGTTCCTCCTTTCGGACAGGGCCTCTGTCATTTTGCGTTACCCTCGTCATCTGGAGATATGGTTCCATATAAACAAACGCTGTTTTTTTTTTTTGTAGAGACCTTTCCATGGGGGAAGTGGTGTGTGGAGAGAGGGAGTGACAGACCAACACCCCATGCATCAGTCCGGCAGGGACACCTAAACTGTGGGAAATTGTCTGATCTCAGACCTAGTCTGTGGCATAGTACAGTACATCCTGCAGAACACCTCTCTCACCTGGGTTACAGTACATCCTGCAGAACACCTCTCTCACCTGGGTTACTGTACATCCTGCAGAACACCTCTCTCACCTGGGTTACTGTACATCCTGCAGAACACCTCTCTCACCTGGGTTACAGTACATCCTGCAGAACACCTCTCTCACCTGGGTTACAGTACATCCTGCAGAACACCTCTCTCACCTGGGTTACTGTACATCCTGCAGAACACCTCTCTCACCTGGGTTACAGTACATCCTGCAGAACACCTCTCTCACCTGGGTTACAGTACATCCTGCAGAACACCTCTCTCACCTGGGTTACAGTACATCCTGCAGAACACCTCTCTCACCTGGGTTAGAGTACATCCTGCAGAACACCTCTCTCACCTGGGTTACAGTACATCCTGCAGAACACCTCTCTCACCTGGGTTACAGTACATCCTGCAGAACACCTCTCTCACCTGGGTTACAGTACATCCTGCAGAACACCTCTCTCACCTGGGTTACTGTACATCCTGCAGAACACCTCACCGCTAAATGTATTAGCTAGGTAACTAGCCAGCTAACGTTCATTACATATGTGTTGTATCATCATCATCCAACATGTCTTATCAAAAAAAACATTTAGCTATATAATTAGCTAGCAAGTCATAGCTGTTTGAATGGCATTCTCATCACATCGATTGAGAATCCACTGTGTGGCTATAACTAGCTAAGATACATCTCATCTGCGTATGAGTAATCATTATTGGTTTACATTGCCTTCTGAAAGTATACTTCTTCACGTTTTCCAGATTTTGTTGTGTTACAAAATGGGAATAACATTTATTTAATTTGTCAATGATCTACACACTATAATGTTTCCCAAAAAAATGTAATATTTTGAAAAGATTATTGTAAAATAAAACAGTAATATATCTTGATTAGATAATTATTCAATGCCTTGAGTCAATGCATGTTAGAATCCCCTTTGGCAGCGATTACAGCTGTGTCTTTTTGGGTAAGTCTCTAAGAGCTTTGCACACCTGGATTGTACAATATTTGCCCGTTGTTATTTACATAATTCTTCAAGCTCTGTCAAGTTGGTTGTTGATCATTTCTAGACAGCCATTTTCAAGTCTTGCCATATATTTTCAAGCTGATTTAAGTCAAAACTGTAACTTTGACACTCAGGAATATTCAATGAGTACGGTTACATGCACACAATAATGGGATGATTGTGGATAGTCAGTTGAATATAGTAGTTTGATTGAACCGTTTGCATGCTTTGTAAGAAGAACGATCTCCCTAATAACCCTGTTTACATGGACGAATCGGAAATCAGGCTACCTGTTGGCACTCTGATGAATTCAGAAAGTCGCCAATCAAAGTAAACGTTCTACCACAACGGCCAAGTTATTTTTGGGAAGCATATTTGATTCTGAGTTCGGACAAATAAAGTTTGTTTTGTGAAAATGAATTCTAAGACGTATATATTCAGATGTTCCGAACTCCCTTAAAGTCGCTCTAAAGAGGGAGGCTCGCTCGACTCATGCTAACACACGTGCAAATCAAATACTCCGCTGGAATGCCAATTAAGTTGCTTACATGTCCTAATAATTTGAATGATTACTCAGAAAACCAGGTGTTTTAATCAGAGTATGCTTACTTCAATTTCATATTAAATTATTATTGTGCAAGTCAACATACTCAATGTCGTCTTGGAAAGCAACTCCAGTGTAGATTTGGCCTTGTGTTTTTGGTTATAGTCTTGCTGAAAGGTGAATTTATCGCCCAGTATCTTTTGGAAAGCAGACTGAACCAAGTTTTCTCTAGGATTTTGCCTGTGCTTAGCTCTAATATGTCTCTTTTTTATCTTAAATAACTCCCTAGTCCTTGCTGATGACAAGCATAAAAATAAAAATAAAGATAAAAGATGGTGTCGGAGAGGGTGTCTTCCGTTTTATTGGCTCTTAACTAACCGTGCTATTTTGTTCGTTTTTTTTTTCACATTGTTTGTAACTTATTTTGTACATAATGTTGCTGCTACCGTCTCTTATGACCGAAAAGAGCTTCTGGACATCAGAACATCAATTTCTCACCTCAAATTGGACTAATAATCTGTCTTTAATGAGTCGGACGGGAAGAATATACTCCAAACACCCGAACAGGGCCTCATCCCCGTCATTCGCTGAATAAAGAAACAGAGATTTCGTGGAAAGATATCAGGGTGCCTTGTGAGGATCAGGCGACAAGTGCTAATCTGCCTTTGCCATCCGTACTGTTAGCTAACGTTCAATCGCCGGAAAATAAATGTGACGAACTGAAAGGACGTATATCCTACCAACGGGACATTCAAAACTGTAATATCTTATGTTTCACCGAGTCGTGGCTGAACGACGGCATTAATAACATATTGCTGGCGGGTTTTACACTCTATCGGCAGGATAGAACAGCAGTCTCTGGTAGCACACGGGGTGGGGACCTATATATATTTGTAAACAACAGCTGGTGCACAATATCTAAGGAAGTCTCGAGGTTTTGCTCGCCTGAGGTAGAGTATCTCAAGATAAGCTGTATACCACACTATCTACCTGGAGAGTTTTCATCTGTATTTTTCTTAGCTGTCTACATACAACCACAGACCGATGTTGGCACTAAAACTGCAGTCAATGAGCTGTATACCGCCATAAGCAAACAGGAAAACGCTCATCCAGAGGCGGCGCTTCAAGTGGCCGGGGACTTTAAACTCTACGGGATTGGTGTCCCCCCGGTTGAGCTAACGTAGGCTAATGGGATTAGCATGAGGTTGTAAGTAACAAAAAAATTCCCAGGACATAGACATATCTGATATGGACAGAAAGCTTAAATTCTTGTTAATCTAACTGCACTGTCCAATTAACAGTAGCTATTACAGTGAAATAATACCATGATATTGTTTGAGGAGAGTGCACAATTATGAACTTGAAAATGTATTAATAAACCAATTAGGCACATTTGGGCATACACTGCTGCCATCTAGTGGATAAAATCTAAATTGCGCCTGGGCTGGAATAATACATTATGGCCTTTCTCTTGAATTCCAAAGATGATGGTACAAAAAAAAACCCATGTTTTTTCTTTGTATTATCTTTTACCAGATCTAATTTGTTATATTCTCCTACATTAACTTCACATTTCCACAAACTTCAAAGTGTTTCCTTTCAAATGGTATTAAGAATATGTATCACTTAAATCAGTTTTAGCTCATTTCTATCAGCTTGTTAAATGTGCAACCAGGGGGAAAAAACTCTAGACCACCTTTACTCCACACATAGAGATGCATACAAAGCTCTCCCTCGCCCTCCCTCACCCTCCCTCGCCCTCCGTTTGGCAAATCTGAGCATAATTCTATCCTCCGGGATTCCTGCTTACAAGCAACAATTAAAGCAGGAAGCACTAGTGACTTGGTCTATAAAATAAGATGAAGCAGATGCTAAACTATAGGACTGTTTTGCTAGCACAGACTGGAATGTGTTCCGGGATTCTTCCGAGGAGTACACCACATCAGTCATTGGCTTCATCAATAAGTGCATCGATGACGTCGTCCCCACAGTGACTGTACGTACATAACCCAACCAGAGGCCATGGATTAAAGGCAACTTTTGCACTGAGCTAAAGGGTAGAGCTGCCGCTTTCAAGGAGTGGGACTCTGACCCGGAAGCTTATAAGAAATTCCACTATGCCTTCCGACGAACCATCAAACAGGCAAAGTGTCAATACAGGACTGAGATCGAATTGTACTACACTCGTCGGATGTGGCAGGGCTTGCAAACTATTACAGACTACAAAGGGAAGCACAGCCGAGAGCTGCCCAGTGACACGAGCCTACCAGAAGCTCTGAGCTATCCAACCAGGATCAAGACTACTGCTACTGGTAAAACTCTCTCCACAGCCGATGTGAGTAAGACCTTTAAACAGGTCAACATTCACAAGGCCGCAGGGCCAGACGGATTACCAGGACGTGCACTCCGAGCATGCGCTGACCAATTGGCAAGTGTCTTCACTGACATTTTCAACCTCTCCCTGTCTGAGTCTGTAATACCAACATGTTTCAAGCAGACCACCGTAGTCCCTGTGCCCAAGAACACTAAGGTAACCTGCCTAAATGACTACTGACCCGTAGCACTCACGTCTGTAGCCATGAAATGCTTTGAAAGTCTGGTCATGGCTCACATCAACACCATTATTCCAGAAACCCTTGACCCCCTCCAATTTGCATACCGCCCCAGCCGCCTGTACCAGTACCTCCTGTATATAGCTATTGTTATTTACTGCTGCTCTTTCATTTTTTGTTATTCTTATCTCTTACTTTTTTTTGTATTTTCTTAAAACTGCATTGTTGGTTAAGGGATTGTAAGTAAAAAAATAACGTTAACCAATAGTATTGCACAACAGAATGAATCCATGCAACTTACTATGTGACTTGTTAAGCAACACTTTTAATCTTGGAATATTTTAACAAATGGAATACTTATTGAATCGAGACATGTCAGCTTTTCATTTGCAATTAACTAGTTACTATTTCTCTAAACAAAATTCCACTGTGACATTATGGGGGTATTGTGTGTAAGCCAGTGACACAACATCTCAGTTTAATCCATTTTAAATTCAGGCTGTAGCACAACACAATTTGGAAAAAGTCAAGGGGTGTGAATACTTTCTGAATGCATGTTTATTTCCCAGATATACAAGTGTCTTCTCACATCATGTCAGTATCATTTGTGTTCCTTGCAGTAAGCCATTGTTATTCTCTTTTTGCCCTCAAATGATGTCATCCCTGCATTCTACGGCCATAAAATGACATCTTCAACCAAAAGTAGAAACGACAGCTGAAATGTAGTCATAGACAAAAGAATCTTGTTAAGGATTATTTAATGAAGTTTAAAGGTGCATTATTATTATCTGATATGGCTTTTTGTGGAGACCTTAGCCTGTCACCTTTAATTTTACTGCAGTGGGCTAAATCAGGGTCATACAGAGTGTTTCTTGGAAGTCTTAGACAAATCTACTTTGAAACAAAAGTATACACCTCACACACGGTTATGGGCTTAAAAAAATAAGATACCTGTACCATGTCAGATATAGAGTTGAAATGTATTACATTTTGAGTTTGCATCCCAATATTACACTTTATATACATCACAGAAGACTGAAATATGACAAAACCGTTTGACATAGAAACTCTGGATTAAATTCTTAAAAATATAACATCCATGAGGCCCCTAGGTCATTTGACTGCAGGAAAGAGAAGTTGGTGCCTCTAGGCCAATTCAGGTAGATAACTATAACTACATTTAGCAAAAAAAAGAAACATCCTCTCACTGTCAACTGCGTTTATTTTCAGCAAACTTAACATGTGTAAATATTTGTATGAACATAACAAGATTCAACAACTGAGACATAAACTGAACAAGTTCCACAGACGCTTGACTAACAGAAAATTTATAATGTGTCCCTAAATAAAAGGGGGGTTTAAATCAAAAGTAACAGTCAGTATCTGGTGTGGCCACCAGCTGCATTAAGTACTACAGTGCATCTTCTCCTCATGGACTGCACCAGATTTGCCAGCTCTTGCTGTGAGATGTTACCCCACTCTTCCACCAAGGCACCTGCATGTGTTCGGACATTTCTGGGGGGAAATGGCCCTAGCCCTAACCCTCCGATCCAACAGGTCCCAGACGTGCTCAATGGGTTTGAGATCCGGGCTCTTCGCTGGCCATGGCAGAACACTGACATTCCTGTCTTGCAGGAAATCACGCACAGAACGAGCAGTATGGCTGGTGGTATTGTTATGCTGGAGGGTCATGTCAGGATTAGCCTGCAGGAAGGGTACCACATGAGGGAGGAGCATGTCTTTCCTGTAATGCACAGCGTTGAGATTGCCTGCAATGACAACAAGCTCAATACGATGATGCTGTGACACACCATGACGGACCCTCCACCTCCAAATCGATCCCGCTCCAGAGTACATGCCTCAGTGTAACGCTCAATCCTTCGGCGATAAACGCGGATCCGACCATCACCCCTGGTGAGACAAATCCACGACTCGTCAGTGAAGAGCACTTTTTGCCAGTCCTGTCTGGTTCAGCAATGGTGGGTTTGTGCCCATAGGCGACATTGTTGCCGGTGATGTCTGGTGAGGACCTGCCTTACAACAGGCCTACAAGCCCTCAGTCCAGGCTCTCTCAGCCTATTGTGGACAGTCTGAGCACTGATGGAGGGATTGTGCGTTCCTGGTGTAACTCGGGCAGTTGTTGTTGCCATCCTGTACCTGTCCCGCAGGTGTGATGTTCGGATGCACCGATCCTGTGCAGGTGTTGTTACACGTGGTCTGCCACTGCGAGAACGATCAGCTGTCCATCCTGTCTCCCTGTAGCGCTGTCTTAGGCGTCTCACAGTACGGACATTGCAATTTATTGCCCTGGCCACATCTGCAGTCCTCATGCCTCCTTGCAGCATGCCTAAGGCACGTTCACACAGATGAGCAGGGACCCTGGGCATCTTTCTTTTGGTGTTTTTCAGAGTCAGTAGAAAGGCCTCTTTAGTGTCCTAAGTTTTCATAACTGTGACCTCAATTGCCTACCGTCTGTAAGTTGTGTCTTAATGACCGTTCCACAGGTGCATGTTCATTAATTGTTTATGGTTAATTGAACAAGCATGGGAAACAGTGTTTAAACCCTTTACAATAAAGATCTGTAAAGTTATTTGGATTTTTACAAATTATCTTTGAAAGACAGGGTCCTGAAAAAGGATGTTTCATTTATTGCTGAGTATATATCACCAGCCAAGGTGTGTGTGTGTGTGTCTGTGAAAATGAAAACGTCAAGACCCACGCCAAGGTGGCAGTGTACAACACTGTTCATGTCTCAACCCTGGAGCCTATAGGACCTGGAGCCTATAGGACCCCATATAGGACTCCATATAGGACCCCATATAGGACCCATATAGGAACCCATGTAGGACCCCTATAGGACCCCATATAGGACCCCAAATAGGACCCCATATAGGACCACATACAGGACCCAATACAGGACCCCTTATAGGACCCATATAGGACCCACATAGGACCCCATATAGGACCCCATATAGGACCACATAAAATACCCCATACAGGACCACATATAGGACCCATATAGGACCCATATATGACCCCATACAGGACCCCATATAGGACCCCATACAGGACCCCATAAGGGACCCCATATGGGACCCCATACTGGACCCCATACGGGACCCACATAGGACCCCATATAGGACCCCATATAGGACCACATACAAGACCCCATACAGGACCCCATATAGGACCCATACAGGACCCCATATAGGACCCATATAGGACCCACATAGGACCCCATATAGGACCCCATATAGGACCACATAAAAGACCCCATACAGGACCACATATAGGACCCATATAGGACCCATATATGACCCCATACAGGACCCCATATGGGACCCCATACGGGACCCCATAAGGGACCCCATATGGGACCCCATACGGGACCCCATACGGGACCCACATAGGACCCCATATAGGACCCCATATAGGACCACATACAAGACCCCATACAGGACCCCATATAGGACCCATATAGGACCCACATAGGACCCCATATAGGACCCCATATAGGACCACATAAAAGACCCCATACAGGACCACATATAGGACCCATATAGGACCCATATATGACCCCATACAGGACCCCATATAGGACCCCATACAGGACCCCATAAGGGACCCCATATGGGACCCCATACTGGACCCCATACGGGACCCACATAGGACCCCATATAGGACCCCATATAGGACCACATACAAGACCCCATACAGGACCCCATATAGGACCCCATATAGGACCCACATATAGGACCCCATATACGTAGGCTCCATATAGAGTTGCAAAGAAAAAGCTGTATCTCAGGCTGGCCAATAAAAATAAAAGATTAAGATGGGCAAAAGAACACAGACACTGGACAGAGGAACTCTGCCTAGAAGGCCAGCATCCCGGAATCGCCTCTTCACTGTTGACGTTGAGACTGGTGTTTTGAGGGTAATATTTAATGAAGCTGCCAGTTGAGGACTTGTGAGGCGTGTTTCTCAAACTAGACATGCTAATGCACTTGTCCTCTTGCTCAGCTGTGCACCGGGGCTTCCCACTCCTCTTTCTATTCTGGTTTGCACTGTTCTGTAAAGGGAGTAGTACACAGTGTTGTATGAGATCTTCAGTTTCTTGGCAACTTATCGCATGGAATAGCTTTCATTTCTTAGAACAAGAATAGACTGACGAGTTTCAGAAGAAAGGACTTTGTTTCTGGCCATTTTGAGCCTGTAATCGAACCCACAAATGCTGATTCTCCAGATACTCAACTAGTCTAAAGAAGGAAAGTTTTATTGCTTCTTTAATCAGACAACAGTTTTTAGCTGTGCTAACATAATTGCAAAATTGTTTTCTAATGATCAATTAGCCTTTTAAAATTATAAACTTGGATTAGCTAACACAAAGTGTCATTGGAAGACAGGAGTGATGGTTGTTGATAATGGGCCTCTGTACGCTGATGTAGATATTCCATAAAAAATCTGCCATTTCCAGCTACAATAGTCATTTACAACGTCTACACTGTATTTCTGATCGATTTGATATTATTTTAATGGACAAAAAATTTGCTTTTCTTTTAAAAACATTTCTAAGTGACCCCAAACTTTTGAACGGTAGTGTACATATCTACCTCAAATACCTTATTATCTATCCTGATACCTTATTCACTTTAACTTGCCTTCACATATCTACGTCAAACACATTATCTATCATGATGCCTAGTCACTTTACCCTGTACGCACCTATCTCAATCACCACATCTCCATTCACATTGATATGCTACTGCTACTCCTTGTATATAGCTTCATTCCTGTGTGTTTCATTTCTCGTGTTTTTCATTTATTCCGTATTTAACTCATGCATCGTTAGGAAAGAGATTGTCAGTAAGCATTTCACTGTAAGGTCAACACCTGTTGTATTATGCGCATGTCAGAAATACAATTTGATTAGAATTTGATTTGACTTAATTTACTGAGCAAGTCAATTAGGATCTATCATTTAAATGCATGCTGTTTGTTTAAGTCATGACTTCCCTGTGGACAAACTGCACAGACATTTCCCATGCCCTTCTGAAGTGAAACGCTATCGCCAAGGTAGCCAGAGGGCGAATTTGGCTTCGACCAACCGATGACGTCGTCTTAGGAGAGGGCCCTCGTTAGTTAAAGGGAGAGAGAAAGCAATTAGCTGCCGCAATTAACCTTTAAAAGGCCACCAATCTGGGATGAGCGAGAATGAATGATAGTGAAGCCACTGCTATAAATCAAAAGCATTGCCCCCTTCGACTCTCAATTTGTCAGGAGGTTGAAGTCATAGGAAACTGAGTTGTTTGCAATCAACTGAAGATGAACAGAACTTACATTTGAGTCATTTAGCAGACACTATTACCCAAAGCTATTTACAGGTCTAAGTGCTTTTTCAAACTAGTATTCCCATATTGATCCCCCTGGTGATGCAGGTGCCATGCTCTACCAACTGAGTCACACTGGACATATTGTTGCATGATGGAATTGCTTTCTGGGGCTGGACTGTTTAGACGCTGTAGTGACTATAGTGACTATAGACATATCCAGCAAGGTGCCCCCTCCTTTAGGACAGTGACTACAGACATATCCAGCAAGGTGCACCCCCTTTAGGACAGTGACTATAGACATATCCAGCAAGGTGCACCCTTTAGGATAGTGACTACAGACATATCCAGCAAGGTGCCCCCTTTAGGACAGTGACTATAGACATATCCAGCAAGGTGCGCCCTTTAGGACAGTGACTATAGACATATCCAGCAAGGTGCACCCCTTTAGGACAGTGACTATAGACATATCCAGCAAGGTGCACCACCCCCTTTAGGACAGTGACTATAGACATATCCAGCAAGGTGCCCCCTTTAGGACAGTGACTATAGACATATCCAGCAAGGTGCACCAGTCTGATGGTGTGACAGTGCCTCCTGGATGCGTCAGTGTGTGTCTCCGGATGATAAGGAACAAAGGTGAGGGAATGACAATGCTTCTGAGAGTGCAGCATGAGCAGAGTGGGGTGGTTTAAAATGGCTCTGTGTGTCTGTGTGTGTGTGTATGTGTGTGTGTGTGTGTGTGTGTGTGTGTGTGTGTGTGTGTGTGTGTGTGTGTGTGTCTGTCTGTGACTTGGTGGCATTTTTCGATAACCAGGCGGAAATGATAACTCCCCGCCCAGTCATGCTCCTTTGCGTTTTTGAGGGGGTGTAAAATAATTCCCATTACCTTTGTTGATTGGTTTTTGCATTCATAGGCATCCACCCACTCGTCTGAGCCATTGTACCTACTTAAGAACAGGCATCCACACACAGACCCACTGGGAAAAATACACGGAGCACCCTAGACAATGGTCCTTCTAAACCCTTCTGCATAATGCTGATTACATGTATAATCCAGGCTAAAGCCAAGATGCCATTTCACATGTAAAGGTGCTTTCCCCCATCATACACCCTATATCAGTACATGAATCATCCTAGAGATGGAACTGTAGTTGATGATGTGTGGAGGAAAAGCTCGTTTTAAATCATTCCTGGGTAACAATTAAGTACCTTATTAAAAAGAAAAACAAAAAGCTTCTTAGCAAAAAGCAATTTCTCACTCAATACTTTTTCTAGGACTGTCTGGGAGTGGTCTGAGTGGGGAGGGGAAAACTGAAAACTAGCTGTTTACTGGCAGAGAGGTTTGAGACTTCTTATTGGTCTATTAACTAATTTACGGCCAGGTGATGTCACCAGGCAGGCTAAAACTCCATCCCACCAAAGAGGCTGACATTTCAGACGGTCCTTTCTAACAGCTCTTACCCTAAGAAGGCTATTATCTATCAAGGCACAAGGCGAGACCCAGATGCGGACACAGGAGGCAGATGGTTGGAAGTCTTACAATGTTAATTAATCCAAAAAGGGGTAGGCAAGAGAATGGGCGTGTACAGGCAAAAGGTCAAAACCAGTTCAGAGTCCAATAGGTACCGAAGGGCAGGCAGAATCAAGGTCAGGGCAGGCAGGGTGATCAGGCAGGCGGGAGAGTAGTACAGAGTCAGGCAGTGGTCAAAACCGGGAAGACTATCAAAAAGAGAATAGAAAAGGAGTACAGGGGGAAAAACAAGCTGGTTGACTTGACTAAACATACAAGACGAACTGGCACAGAGAGACAGGAAACAGAGATAAATACACTGGGGAAAATAAGTGACACCTGGAGGGGTGTGGAGACAATCACAGGGACCGGTGAAACAGATCAGGGCGTGACAGTTATCATACATTTCACGAATTCACAGTATTATTCCAACCTCGTATTGTATAAATACATATAAAACACATGAAAATCAAGATTTTGACTGCACTGGGCCTTTATACTGTATTTCAATATGAAATGTAAGGAAATAAACCATTTCCCTTCTAGGAGTAAGATGTTTAGCAACTTGTATGCTGACAAGTTTCTAGTTTTAGTTTAATGGCTTTCGGGAAAACACTGCAGCACCATGTAATACTGACTGACTATGTCCCAAATGGCACCAATGTCCTACGAAGTGCACTACTTTTGACCAGGGCCCGTAAAAGAAAGTAGTGCACTGTGTAGAGAATAATGTGCCAGTCAGATTGACTGAGAGACTCATCCACTGCAAAAGACCACAGGGGTGTGCAGTAATAGATAGCACATTAACTATAACTGTTTCACTGAGGAATGTGTTTTGTTTTTCATGATCGTGTTTTGTCAGTTACTTTTCTTAAATTGCTGTGAATATTGTATGGTTTTATTGCGTTGGAATCATATTTAAAGTTAATTTATATGATTGTTGGTACAGTCGTGGCCAACAGTTTTGAGAATGACACAAATATTAATTTCCACAAAGTTTGCTGCTTCAGTGTCTTTGTATATTTTTGTCAGATGTTACTATGAAATACTCAAGTATAATTACAAGCATTTCATAAGTGTCAAAGGCTTTTATTGACAATTACATGAAGTTGATGCAATTAGTCAATATTTGCAGTGTTGACCCTTCTTTTCAAGACCTCTGCAATCCCCCCTGGCATGCTGTCAACTAACTTCTGGGCCACATCCTGACTGATGGCAGCCCATTCTTGCATAATCAATGCTTGGAGATTTTGTTTGTCCACCCGCCTCTTGAGGATTTACCACAAGTTCTCAATGGGATTAAGGTCTGTGGAGTTTCCTGGCCATGGACCAAAAATATCGATGTTTTGTTCCCCAAGCCACTTAGTTATCCCTTTTGCCTTATAGCAAGGTGCTCCATCATGCTGGAAAAGGCATTGTTCATCACCAAACTGTTCCTGGATGGTTGGGAGAAGTTGCTCTCTGAGGATGTGTTGGCACCTCTCTTTATTCATGGCTGTGTTCTTAGGCAAAATTGTGAGTGAGCCCACTCCCTTGGCTGATAAGCTACCCCACACATGAATGGTCTCAGGATGCTTTACTGTTGGCATGACACAGGACTGATGGTAGCGCTCACCTTGTCTTCTCCGGACAAGCTTTTTTCCAGATGCCCCAAACAATCTGAAAGGGGATTCATCAGAGAAAATGACTTTACACCAGTCCTCAGCAGTCCAAACGGTCCTGGCGCTTGCTGGACTTTCTTGGGCGCCCTGAAGCCTTCTTCACAACAATTGAACCGCTCTCCTTGAAGTTCTTGATGATCCGATAATGGTTGATTTAGGTGCAGTCTTACTGGCAGCAATATCCTTGCCTGTGAAGCCCTTTTTGTGCAAAGCAATGATAAAGGCACGTTTTTCCTTGCAGGTAACCATGGTTGACAGAGGAAGAACAATGATTCCAAGCACCACCCTCCTTTTGAAGCTCCAAGTCTATTATTCGAACTCCGTCAGCATGACAGAGTGATCTCTGTACAGCACTCTGTGACATCAGCTGATGTAAGAAGGGCTTTATAAATACATTTGATCTCCAGCCTTGTCCTCGTCAACACTCACACCTCTGTTAACGAGAGAATCACTGACATGACATCAGCTGGTCCTTTTGTGGCAGGGCTGAAATGCAGTGGATTTCAGTTCATTTGCAAGGCAGAGAGGGACTTTGCAATTAATTGCAATTCGTCTGATCACTCTTCATGACATTCTGGAGTAGATGCAAATTGCCATCATACAAACTGAGGCAGCAGACTTTGTGAAAATGTATTTTTGTGTCATTCTTAAAATTTTGGCCATGACTGTGTGGCTCACTTGAAAACGAGTACTTGGTCACAATGGGATCCCTTGTTCATTTTTTAAAAATTTTGATACGCACTGTAAATGCACTGTCACTGATGAACTGGGGGGGTATGTTCTAAACAGTGTGTAGTATGGATAGTACATTTAGGACCATTTTCCTGGACCTGGATTAAGCCTAGTCCTGTGGTGCATTCAGCTCAATGTTAGCCTAGTCCTGTGGTGCATTCAGATCAATGTTAGCCTAGTCCTGTGGTGCATTCAGATCAATGTTAGCCTAGTCCTGTGGTGCATTCAGATCAATGTTAGCCTAGTCCTGTGGTGCATTCAGATCAATGTTAGCCTAGTCCTGTGGTGCATTCAGATCAATGTTAGCCTAGTCCTGTGGTGCATTCAGATCAACGTTAGCCTAGTCCTGTGGTGCATTCAGATCAACGTTAGCCTAGTCCTGTGGTGCATTCAGATCAATGTTAGCCTAGTCCTGTGGTGCATTCAGATCAATGTTAGCCTAGTCCTGTGGTGCATTCAGATCAACGTTAGCCTAGTCCTGTGGTGCATTCAGATCAATGTTAGCCTAGTCCTGTGGTGATTTCAGATCAATGTTAGCCTAGTCTTGTGCTGCATTCAGCTCAATGTTAGCCTAGTCCTGTGGTGCATTCAGATCAATGTTTGCTACGTTGCATGATGTTTTTTACTGAATGACAAGTTTCCCCAAAACGTTGCACACTGTTCTTCAAGAGCCTTTCAGGTACGTTTTAATCCAATTTTAATGGGTGTTGCGACGTGTGGTCTGATCAATATAGGTGTGACCATTTTAAAATAGCAAAACTAGCACACCACTGGACTAAAATGCACTTTCAATGGAAAATATCCATTAACCATGTTTTTTAGGACTATAGGCTTAATCTGCTTCTGGCAAACCGGCCCATTGTGAGGAGTAGGCTAGAAAGATGTTGGACAAAACCTGTGTTTCTGTGCATCCATGTCTGTCTTTAAATGTGTTCTTTTATCCACAGCGGGCTATGTTACGTTTTATTATGTTTTTATCAACCTACTTCCAGATTGCCCCATTGAACCTGCTTGTCAGCAGGGTGTAGGGAGATGAGGGATAAAGCACGTACTGTGGCCCTAAAAAACTGAAACACACTTAACTCCATTGCAGTGTTAAATCAACAATTTCACCCTGTTATCGGTGAAAGACCTAACCGCTTGTTTCCCAGCCAATCACTATGAAATCACATCAAAGCTGCAGTTAGCTTGATGGAAGCTGAGGACAGAAGCTGAGGACGTAACTTGCAATGGAGAGGAAGTGCCCACACACAGACCACAGACACATGTGAGCAAGCATACACGCACGCACGCACACACACACACACACACACACACACACACACACACACACACACACACACACACACACACACACACACACACACACACACACACACACACACACACACACACACACACACACACACACACACACACACACACACACACACACACACACACACACCAGTCTGTAGCATGTTCCAGTTCATTTGGAGTCTGCCCAGAGAGAACACACACATGAATCTCTCTCTCTCTCTTTCTGTCTCTCTCTCTCTCTCTCTCTCTCTCTCTCTCTCTCTCTCTCTCTCTCTCTCTCTCTGTCTTTCTCTCTCTCTCTGTCTTTCTCTCTCTCTCTCAACTCCATCTTCTAAACTTATTTATGAATGACAATATGTAAATTTTTACATTTACATTACATCTACTGTCACTCTGAACTGGT
Source organism: Brachymystax lenok tsinlingensis (assembly GCA_030435695.1). Lineage (NCBI taxonomy): Eukaryota > Metazoa > Chordata > Actinopteri > Salmoniformes > Salmonidae > Brachymystax > Brachymystax lenok. The sequence goes on from CM059793.1 coordinate 6,039,157, forward strand.
TGAAGTTCACCCTCTGATTATGTTAGTCACTGATGTTGTCTGTTTTGTTTAGAAGTCTCCCTGAACCAGATGATAGCTATTAGGTGCACTGATTACCTCCCTTCCAAACAGCATTTTGCTTGTGAAACGACCAGATCGGGACGGCTACGACACAGTCCAAACACATTACACACACAACCTACATGCCCCCTCGGTCGCTAATTATAGTCAACGTAATCAAACGACCTGCACTTATCAGAAACAGGTTGGTGCACTGAACGAGAACAAGCCAGGGACTATTAGTCCTGTTTGGTTCCAGGCCTGAACCCATGGGGATAAACATGCAGCACTGTCCCTCCAGCGTGTAGGTCCCTCAAGTCATCTTACTAAAGTTTGTTGTTGCCTGATTGTATATCATGGTGAGTCTTCACCATGTTGAATCAACCATTGACATCCACATGTAGACATTTTCAAGAGCAGGTTTCTTTCCAGGTTTCTAAAGAGGAATATGATAATTCTGCTTATGGTGAATTGGGAAACTCTACGATTCATATTACTGAGACACCCTAATCTTGAGTATGTCAGTGATAGGGGAAAATCATACTCAAAATTGAGGTGTGGTTTATTCCAGGATATATGGAATTTCGATAAGAGTGTGAGGTAGCCTAGGCAGGTAGCCAGCGGTTAGAGCGTTGGAACAGTAACTGAAAAGGCCCTGGTTTGAATCCCAGAGCCAACTAGTTGAATAAATCTGTTGATGTGCTCTTTCTGATCTGATCATGTAAATTGCTCTGGATAAGAGCGTCTGCTAAAGGACTAAAATGTAAATCCACAATTCCTCCTATTCTCTAGAAACCGTATGTTAGCTTTACCCTGATTCTGCCATTAAAATGTTATGATAACAACTAGAGTTGTCCATTAATACATATGTAGAGTTAAATAATAATTTAATATATTTTTCATATCCTTTTTTCTCTATGTCTCTTCATTGAAAATCATTGATTATCATCATGAGGACTTTTGACACACTTATACAGTATGAGCCATAGATATCCTCTTGGGCTTCTCGCCTACATGCAGTATGTACAGCGTGCGTTCTTTCCACACTATAAATATGGCTACAGCCAGCAACGGACTGGCACCAGAAATTGAACCAGGACATATCATTTATTTTCCTTGAGGTCCCAACACTGGCCCATTTATTCAGTTTCAGCCATTGTATCTGCAGCTGGGCATAGCCAAGATCTTTCTTGAGGACTTCAGCCCCCTGTCAAACTGCAGCCAGTTGCACCAGTGGCATAACCATGCTTACTATGACTATCTCTGCACTCTTAGAAAGAAAAAGGTATTATCTAGAACCTGAAAAGGTACTTTGGCTGTCCAGATAGGATAACCCTTTGAAGTACCGTTTTTGGTTCCAGGCATGAACACTTTTAGTTCCAGGTAGAACCCTTCTGGGTTCCATGTAGAACCCTTTCCACAGAGTGTACACCTTCCATTTATCTCTGAGATAAAAGCTTTGTTTTGTCACTTTGGACACTTATACAACATGGTGTTGGCTATTGCTATCATTCTGGCTCACGATGTGAAAAACACAGAGGGAATTTGAGTGGTTGTTAGCGTATATAGCGTCCAGCCACCGGACCAACAAGAAGTGAGTTTATGCTTCTGGAATCCAACGTCGGAGGTGATTGGTTGATTGAAAGTGAAATCACCCAGATCTCACAGACTGATACCTGGTGAGACAGAGTGAGAGAAGGAGTCAGGGAAAGGAGAGGAGGGGAGGGGACAAAGGTAGAGAAGGATTGAGGGAAAGGAGAGGAGGGGACGAAGGTAGAGAAGGAGTGAGGGAAAGGAGAGGAGGGGACGAAGGTAGAGAAGGAGTGAGGGAAAGGTCAGGGTTAGTGTCAAGGTCAGGGTTAGGGTCAGTGTTACAGTTAGGGTCAGGTAAAGAAAGTTCCAGCAAACTACAGAGAGAGAGCGAGAGAGAGAGAGGTTGAGGGAGAGAAAGAGAAGAGAGAGAGTGAGAAAGAAATAGAGAGAAGAAAGAGAGGTGGGGATGGAAATGGGGAGAGAGAGAGAGAGATTAGGGGTTCTGGTTTGCCATAACATAACATGACCTCAGTTGTTAACTGTGAGGAGCCCAGTCAGAACCCAAACAGGGCTGAGAAAAGGTTCCTGCAGGAATAGCCATCCTAAATTAATTTAAGCTCTTGCATCCAACTAACCTATCGGGTGTTGTAGGTGCCACTTTCTCCTTTCTAAATGGGGCAAATGCCTCTTGGCGGATACTCTCCGTGTGTGTTAGTGTTTCAGCAAGAGGAAGTATGGAAAGTATTAAATCATGGCCCCATATCCCCATCCCTCTACTCAATGGCAGGATGAATACATTTTCTGTAAGCCCCTTAGATTTATTTGGTCAAAGCCCAAACGATAAGCATAAGGTCCTATAAGACGGTCTGACCCCGAGAATAAAGAGCCAGACTGCAATTTATCGTCTCACATTTCTTCACAGTCTGAAACATGGCGCTGCGCCAAGATGTAATTTACCCTGTTATAATATAGTTAATGTTACTAGTGGCAACAACTGATTTGTTGACTCGATGAAGGATCAATGTACATTCAGAAAGTATTCAGACCCCTTCCATTTTTCCACATTTTGTTACGTTACAGACATTCTAAAATGTATTACATTTATTGTTTCCTCATCAATCTGCACACAATACCCCATAATGACATCACAATACCCCATAATGACATCACAATACCCCATTATGACATCACAAAATGACAAAGTGAAAAACAGCTTTTCAGAAACGTTTGCAAATGTATAAAAAAAAAATATATAGAAATACTTTATTTACATGAGTATTCAGACTCTTTGCTATGAGACTCGAAATTGAGCTCAGGTGCATCCTGTTTCCGTTGTTCATCCTAGATATGTTTCTACAACTTGATGGGAGTCCACCTGTGGTAAATTCAATTGATTTGGAAAGACACACACCTGTCTATATCAGGTCCCACAGTTGACATATCATGTCAGAGCAAAAACCAAACCATGAGTTCGAAGGAATTGTCCATAGAGTTCTGAGACAGGATTGTGTCGAGGCACAGATCTGGGGTGGGGTACAAAAACATTTCTGAAGCATTGAAGATCGCGAAGAACACAGTGGCCTCCATCATTCTTAAATGAAAAACATTTGGAAGCACCAAGACTCTTCCTAGAGTTGGGCGCCCGGCCAAACTGAGCAATAGGAGTAGAAGTGCCTTGGTCAGGAGGTGACCAAGAACCCGAAGGTCACTTTGACAGAGCTCCAGAGTTCCTCTGTGGAGATGGGAGAACCTTCCAGAAGGACAACCATCTCTGCAGCACTCCACCAATCAGGCCTTTATGGTAGAGTGGCCAGACGGAAGCCACTCCTCAGTAAAAGGCCCATGACAGCCCACTTGGAGTTTGCCAAAAGGCACTTAAAGGACTCTCAGATCATGAGAAATCAAGATTCTCTGGTCTGATGAAACCAAGATTGAACTCTTTGGCCTGAATGCCAAGCATCACGTCTGGAGGAAACCTGGCACCATCCCTACGGTGAAGCACGGTGGCGGCAGTATCATGCTGTGGGGATGTTTTTTAGTGGCAGGGATAATGACACTAGTCAGGATCGAGGGAAAGCTGAACGGAGCAAAGTACAGAGAGATCCTTGATGAAAACCTGCTCCAGAGTGCTCAGGACCTCAGACTGGGGCGAAGGTTCACCTTCCAACAGGACAACGACCCTAAGCACACAGCCAAGACAATGCAGGAGTGGCTTCGGGACAAGTCTCTGAATGTCCTTGAGTGGCCCAGCCAGAGCCCCGACTTGAACCCGATTTAACATCTCTAGAGAGACCTGAAAATAGCTGTCCAGCAACGCTCCCCATTCAACCTAACAGAGCTTGAGAGGATCTGCAGAGAAGAATGGGAGAAACTCCCCAAATACAGGTGTGCCAAGCTTTTAGCGTCATACCCAAGAAGACTTGAGGCTGTAATCGCTGCCAAAGGTGCTTCAACAAAGTACTGAGTAAAGGGTCTAAATACTTATGTAAAATGTGATATTTCAGTTTTTTATGTTTAATACATTTGCCAAAATTTCTACAAAGCTGTTTTATTTTTTATTTTTATGGGGTTTTGTTTGTAGATTAATGTGAGAATTGTTTTTTTTAATCCATTTTAGAATAAGGTCGTAATGTAACAAAATGTTGAAAAAGTCAAGGGGTCTGAATACTTTCCAAAGGAACTGTATGTCTGGTTTGTAAATCATCCTTTTGAAACAAGACAAGACAAGAAAATTATTACATATTGACAGGAACTAGCTGTCTCATTGACAATGCATTGTTCCATTAATCATTATCTAAAAATATTCATGAACTGGATGGTTTGAGCCCAAAAAGCTGTGGTATATCAGACCGTATGCCACGGGAATGACAAAACATTAATTGAGCGTTTTTGTTGCCTTAAAGGGACAGTCTGCAATTGCTACATCCATTAGAAAGCATTCACACGCCTTTTTTTTTTTCAACATTTTGTTGTGTTACAGCCTAAATTTTAAATGATTCAAATGTGGATGTTGTGTCAATGATCTACACACAATACCTCATCATGTCAGGTGGAATTTTGTTAGTATAACATTAATAAAAATGTAAAAGCTGAAAAGTCTTGAGTCAATAAGTATGGCAAGCCTAAATATGTTCAGGAGTAAAAATGTGCTTAACACTGGCCAAATCTACACTGGAGTTGCTTACCAAGACGACATTGTGGCCTAGTTACGTTGTGGCCTAGTTACGTTGTGGCGTTGTTACAGTTTTGACTTAAATTGGCTCGGAAATCTATCGCAAGACTTGAAAATGCCTTTCTACCAATGATCAACAACCAACTTGACAGAGCTTGAAGAATAAAAAAAATAAAAAATAATTTGCAAATATTGTACAGTCCAGGTGTGCAAAGTTCTTACAGACTTACCGAAAAAGACACACAGCTGTATTTGCTGACAAAGGTGTTTCTAACATGTGTTGACTCAAGGGGGTGAACACGTATCTAATCAAGATAAGATATAATGTGGAAAAAGTCAAGGGTTGTGAATACATTCTGAAGGCGCTGTATGAAGAATATAACTTTCCTCATAAACCTAATTCAACTGTTATACTCAATCAGGACCCAAAATATGAGCTTGTTTGTAAACAACATCTATAAACAAAGTAAATGTACTAAAAAAGCCTCAAAACATAGTTAAAACTTTAATGTCTTTGAATTTGAGAGTTGGTTACATTTCTCCAGCCCCATCCATCAGCTGTTTATGGAACAGTGGCGGGGAACCCACTTTGTTATTGTTTCAACTGCTGCTTGCCCATTTAAATTAATAGCATCACTTCCTCACCTGACTAAATATTTTCTTTTTCACTGGCTTCCAAGCCATTGAATCTCATCAGAATTGAGATATGCGAAGGTAACTTGCATCACTGCCCTCTTTTACAAAGTTTGAGAAATCCTACGTTGTTAACCACCTGTTACGTTTCAATCATCACCATTTTGAGATTAAGATTATCTCTTCCGAAGCTTAAATCTATCTTAATGTTTATTCTTCTCGTTTAGAAGAGGCATCTCTGCTGAAGTTTAAATCTTTCTTAATGTATTTTCTTCTCGTTTAGAAGAGGCATCTCTGCTAGATCTTAAATGATGTTTCTAGCATAGCTCTTATCAGTAACTCTCAAAGCCTGCTTGTATAATGCTTTATAACTTGTTATCAGCGTGCATGAACCTTTAAAATGTCTTTATAATAAGGTATAATATGTATCAACATTAAAATTGACTGAACCTTTCCAGTGTTTAGTCAGGATCATTATGACTTGATGATTACATTAGAAGGGTTTATGTTCATGCGTTGGGGCTGCCTCAGGCAGGGGTGGCAGCATCATGTTGTGGGGGTGCATTGCTGCAGGAGGGACTGGTGCACTTCACAAAATAGATGGCATCATGACGATGGAAAATGATGTGGATATATTGAAGCAACATCTCAAGACACCAGTCAGGAAGTTAAAGCTTGGTTGCAAATGGGTCTTCTAAATGGACAATGACCCCAAGCATACTTCCAAAGTTGTGGCAAAATGGCTTAAAAACAACAAAATCAAGGTATTGGAGTGGCCATCACAAAGCCCTGACCTCAATCCCATAGAAAATTTGTGATCAGAACTGAAAAAGCGTGTGCGAGCAAGGAGCCCTACAAACCTGACACCGTTACACCAGCTCTGTCAGGAGGAATGGGCCAAAATTATTGTGGGAAGCTTGTGGAAGGCTACCCAAATGTTTGACCCAAGTTGAACAATTTAAAGGCAATGCTATCAAATACTAATTGAGTGTCTGTAAACTTCTGACACACTGGGAATGTGATGAAAGAAATAAAAGCTGAAATAAATCATTCTCTCTACTATTATTCTGACATTTCACGTTCTTAAAATAAAGTGGTGATCCTAACTGACGTAAGACAGGGAATCTTTACTAGGATTAAATGTCAGGAATTGTGAAAAACTGAGTTTAAATGTATTTGGCTAATGTGTATGTAAACTTCTGACTCCAGCTGTAGGTCTATAACAGTTTGGGTCTAGAGGGTCTCCCCCTTAGAAGAGGGGGATGACCGTGGCAGCTTTCCAATCTTTGGGGATCTCAGCCGTAATTTTAGAAAGAGAGGGTCCAGATTGTCTAGCCGAGCTGATTTGTAGGGATCCAGATTTTGCAGCTCTTTCAGAACATCAGCTATCTGGATTTGGGTGAATGAGACGCGGGAGGGGCTTGGGCAAGTTGCTGCAGGGTGTAGAGCTGCTGTAGGCCGGGGTTGGGGTAGCCAGGTGGAAAGCATGGCCAGCCGTGGAAAAATGCTTATTGAAATTCTCGATTATCGTAGATTTATCGGTGGTGACAGTGTTTCCTAGCCTCAGTGCAGTGGGCAGCTGGAAGGAGGTGCTCTTATTCTTCATGGACTTTACAGTGACCCAAAAAACTTTTTGGAATTAGTGCTAAAGGTTTGTTGTCATACTGTAGCAGAATGGCAGCTGTAGTACATTATTGTGGGATGGTTTTGTAAATCACTTAACACGTCATTAAAGCAACACTCGTAAAAACCTAACGGTAAGGACTTGGTCTCGGCCAACACCTTCCTACGTGATTGACATCGTTCTATATTAAACCTTTTTTTTAACGCCATTCAAATATTAACGGGCTTCCTTGTTGCTTAAAATAAATGCTTGGCTCACACATGGAGATGTCATCATTAAATAGCAGCACAGAGTGTGTTACATGTTAGCCGAACGTGGTGATAGTTGTCTGAATCTCAATGGGATTCTGTTTTGTTTGCTAGCCTTCCATTTCCAGACGTGGTATAGCCCTGACTTTGCCAAATTCCCCAAAATGCTGATTATGCATATACATATGCAAGTATTTTATTTTTAAAGTTGATCTCTTCTGGTATCTGAATGCTGCTACTTTACTTGTAAGAATTCAGACGGTCTGAAAGTTGGTGTTTTGCCTTTCCTGGAGAGAAGTGGGAGGCTTGTACAACACAACAGGTTCATTTGGACAATAAACAAAAGCCACCAACACATTCAAAAGAATGTCCTGGAGAAAAGAGGGTGAAAAACCCTTTAAATTAATGATCGATGAGGTGGCTTGCCCTTTAAATTAATGATCGATGAGGTGGCTTTCTTTGACTTCAAAGACCTGTAGGGACGTTTTCATGGCCCCGCTTTGGTCCACTTTTTCCCTCTGTGGTCTCTCTGTGGTCGGGTGAAGCATGTGACCCAACTGGGTCATCACTGGGAGTCTACCCCTGCTGTTGCCACCGAAAAGCCCCAAACAATGCCACTTTCACTCCTTCTGGGGTAACCTCTCAATGGCCATTTCACTCCTATTATATGAATTTTCCCCTTTTTTCCTTCCTTTTTGGCTTTGGTTTTTTATTAGTCGCTGCTCCTGGTCGACAGGTTCCCAGTGGTCCCCGGAAAAAGAGGTCCCTGTTTTGTGAAGGGGTACGTGCTGGGAATATCTATGGATAATTATATCAGTCCATTTTAAGTCTGACTTGAGACCAGTGGTTTTTGGCATTTGTTTTGTGCCTGCACTGAGGGATGTAGTGTATTGGGGCTCAATCATGCGGTGGCTAATTTAATCGAGGGGGCTAAACTTGTTGTGGTGTTTGAGTTCACTTACTTTAGGCCTGTGAAAAGGTACAGGGAAGTGCCCCCACCTCAAAATATGGGTGGCCCCCGTCTGTCAACAAACGAATAACTTTCTTTGACCGCTGAAGGTCTTGAAGACGAAGCAGGATTTAAAATCATGAAAAAATATAACTTAGCCTTGATGAATCATATTTTCTAAAACACTTTTTTTTCTGTTGCTTTAAATGTTTTAACTGTAGAGAACTTTGGACAGCATGAAGATGTAAAGCACCTCTACACAATCTACATGGTTTTCCTCAATAGGTTTAAGTGTAGGAGAGGTTTAATCAGAGTGAGAAAATACCCTTTCCAATTGTTGATAGAGGAAGAGCACGATGCCTTCGTTAAGCTTTCCCACAGTTTGACCACTGTTGCTGGGAAACATGGCCCTACAAGAGTAACACGGAGAATACCAAATTACCACCAACTTGAACTGAGTCACCAGAAGCCGCTATATTGTCAATTTCCTTGGACATTTACCTCTAAGTGAATATGATGAATAATCACTTCCAGAAAGTTGTTTACTACATTGCCAGACCTCGGTACACCTGACAGACTGGGAGGAAATACAATGTCCAGACCTCACTACACCTGACAGACTGGGAGGAAATACAATATCCAGACCTCACTACACCTGAGGTCTGGACATTGTAGGTAGCCTAGAGGCCTAGAGGGGCGGCAGGTAGCCTAGTGGTTAGAGCGTTGGACTTGTAACCGGAGGGTTGCAAGTTCGAATCCCTGAGCTGACAAGGTAAAAATCTGTCGTTCTGCCCCTGAACAAGGCAGTTAACCCACTGTTCCCTGGGCGCTGAAGACGTGGATGTCGATTAAGGCAGCCCCCCGCACCTCTCTGATTCAGAGTTAAATGTGAAAGACACATTTCGGTTGAAGGCATTCGGTTGTACAACTGACTAATAATGGTGACTTTGACTTTGAGACTGGGAGGAAATACAATGTCCAGACCTCACTACACCTGACAGACTGGGAGGGAATACAATGTCCTGACCTCACTACACCTGACAGACTGGGAGGAAATACAATGTCCAGACCTCACTACACCTGGCAAACTGGGAGGGAATACAATGTCCAGACCACACTACACCTGACAGACTGGAAGGGAATACAATGTCCAGACCTCACTACACCTGACAGACTGGGAGGAAATACAATGTCCAGACCTCACTACACCTGACAGACTGGAAGGGAATACAATGTCCAGACCTCACTACACCTGACAGACTGGGAGGACATTTAAATACTCACATCTTGTGAAATGTTTGCTTAAAGCGACTTCAAGTTACTCACCTGAGAACAACCTTACAAAAAATGGTTTTCGGAAACGTGTGAAGTTTTACATACATTTTTTTCATGTGTTTTTCCCTCATGTGAAAAAACGTTTTCCCCATGTGTGACACTTTTTTTCCCCCACAACATTAATTTCACCACTTCCAGCTACATCTGGTCTCCCAGCCAGGACCAATCCTTCTTAGCTTCAGAGGTGAACCAGCAGTGGGATGTAGGGTGCTATGGTTCTGGAATTAATAATGCCAAAACTTGCAACTGGAAAAAACACACTGAATGCAAGTGCCAGGTTAACATAATCAAAGATAGGAAAAACTGCAGGAAAGAGGGAGTCGTTTTATTTACTCATCAAAAAAAAATGTTTTGCTTTGCTATCAGTACTTTTGAGTTTATGTTTTGCTTTGCTATCAGTACTTTTGAGTTTATGTTTTGCTTTCAATACAAACAATATTTTTGTTTGCAACTAAGAATGTTTTTTAGATTTTGCTTGATATTAATGGAACAAAATTAACTAGTTCACTGGAGGATTGCACCATATAACAACACTATGACTCTATTGAATGTGTTTAAAGCAGCAATCCTTCATTGAAACATTAATAAAGTGTTCTTTCCACCACCGTCTCAGTAGAAAGCTGAGGGATAGGGCTTGAGAAATGCAACCACTCTTGAATCCATAGACTACGCTATGGATGCAAGGACTGACCGTCCATGATATCAACATTATATAAATATCATACATTTTTCTAATCGAATCCAATCAGTTAGTTAGATTTATTGCATCAATTACTGAAATAGTTCTACCAGTTTAAATGGGTTAGGTAGTCTTCTTTCTGCAGGTTGTGGGTGAATGAAAATTCCAACTGTTGGATATCTTGAGTCTGTATGGATTCCAATAGGAATTACACTTTACAAGTCATCGTAATGTGACTTGCAGGCCTGATGTAGCCTGCAAACCAGGAGTTTCCTAACACCACTGTGAAACCAGGGTAAAACTAGGACATCAAAGTAAAGCCTTATTATATACAGTGCTTCAGAAGATATTCACACCTCTTGATTTAAATTGAGATGTTGTGTCACTGGCCTGCACAAAATACCCAATAACGTCAATGTGGAATTATCAACCAGTTTGCTATGAAAGTTCAGGAGTAAAAAAAGGTGCTTAACAAGTCACGTAGGTTGGACTCACAATGTGTGAAATAATAGTGTTTAATTAACATTTTTGAATGAATACCTAATTGCTGTGCCCTACACATATAATTATCTGTAAGGTCCCTCAGTCGAGCAGGGAATTTTAAACACAGATTCAACCACAACAAGGGAGGTTTTCCAATGCCTCGCAAAGAAGAGCACCTATTGGTAGATGGATAAAAATAAAAAAAATTGACATTGAATATCCCTTTGAGCATGGTGAAGTTATAAATTACACTTTGGATGGTGTATCAATGCACCCAGTCACTACAAAGATACAGATGTCCTTCCTACCTCAGTTGACGGAGTGGAAGGAAACACCTCAGGGATTTCCCCATGAGCCCAATGGTGACTTTAAAACAGTTACAGAGATTAATGGCTGTGATAGGAGAAAATGGAGGATGGATCAACAACATCGTATTTACTCCACAATACTAACCCAATTGTCAGAGTGAAAAGAAGAAAGCCTGTACAGAATAAAGGTATGCATCCTGTTTGCAACAAGGCACTTAAGTATACTAAACAAAACGCAACATGTACCGTTTTTTTCAATATATTTTTTTATTAAATGTTTAAACATATAATCTACCTGCAGTGAAGCCGCTCAACATTTACATTACATTCAGTCATCTAGAAGACACTCCCATCCAGAGAGACCCAAAGGAGTGTTAACATATATAGTGTTGGTCCCATCTTTCATGAGCTGAAATAAAAGATCCCAGAAATGTTTCATAGACACAAAAAGCTTATTTCTCTGATATTTTGTGTACAAATTAGTTTACATCCCTGTTAGTGAGCATTTCTACTTTGCCAAGATAATCCATCCAGCTGACAGGTGTGGCATATCAAGAAGCTGATTAAACAGCATGATCATTACATACGTACACCTTGTGCTGGGGACAATAAAAGGCCACTATAAAATGTGCAGATTTGTCACACAACACAATGCCACAGATGTCTCAAGTTTTGAGGGAGTGTGCAATTGGCATGCTGACTTCAGGAATATCAACCATAGCTGTTGCCAGGGAAATTAATGTTCACATTTCTACCATAAGCCACCTCCAACATCGTTTTAGAGAATTTGGCAGTACGTCCAACTGGCCTCAAAACTGCAGACCACGTGCAACCACGCCAAACCAGGACCTCCACATCCATCTTCTTCACCTGTAGGATCGTCTGAGGGGGGTTGCTGATGAGCACTTCTGTCTGTAATAAATCTATTTTGTGGGGAAAAACCCACTCTGATTGGCTGGGCTTGGCTCCACAGTCGGTGGGCCTGGTTCCGAAGTGAATTGGCCAATGCTCTACCAGGCCCACCGATGGCTGCACTCCTGCCCAGTCATGTGAAATCCATAGTTTAGGGCCTAATGAATTTATAAAAATTTCCTTAAATGAACTGTAACTCAGTAAAATCGTATAATACTGCAAACAATGTGGCAAAGCAATTCACTTTTTGTCCTGAATATAAAGTGTTATGTTTGGGGCAAATCCAATACAAGACATTACTGAGTTCCATTCTCTATATTTTCAAGCAGAGTGGTGGCTGCATCATGTTATGGGTATTCTCGTAATCGTTAAGAACAAGGGAGTTTTTCAGGATAAAAAAGAAACGGAATGGAGCTAAACACAGTTACAATCGTAGGGGAAAACCTGGTTCAGTCAACTTTCCAACAAACACTTGGAGATTAATTCACCTTTCAGCAGGACAATAACCTAAAACACAAGGCCAAATATACACTGGTATTGGCTTGGAAATCTATGGCAAGACTTGAAAATGGCTGTCTACCAATGATCAACAACCAACTTGACAGAGCTTGAATCATTTTTTCAAGAATGTGTGCTAATGTGCTAATGTGCTAATATTGTACAATCCATGCAAAGCTCTTAGAGACTTATCCAGCTGCTAAAGGTGATTCTAACATGTATTGACTCAGGGGTGTGAATACTTATGGAAATTAGATATTTATGTACAGTCGTGGCCAAAGGTTTTGAGAATTACACAAAAATTAATTTTCACGAAGTCTGCTGCCTCAGTTTGTATGATGGCAAATTGCATATACTCCAGAATGTCATGAAGAGCGATCAGATGAATTGCAATTAATTGCAAAGTCCCTCTTTGCCATGCAAATGAACTGAATCCCCCAAAAACATTTCCACTGCATTTCAGCCCTGTCACAAAAGGACCAGCTGACGTCATGTCAGTGATAGTCTCGTTAACACAGGTGTGAGTGTTGACGAGGACAAGGCTGGAGATCACTCTGCCATGCTGATTGAGTTCGAATAACAGACTGGAAGCTTCAAAAGGTGGGTGCTTGGAATCATTGTTCTTCCTCTGTCAACCATGGTTGCCTGCAAGGAAACACATGCCGTCATCATTGCTTTGCACAAAAAGGGCTTCACAGTAAGATTGTACCTAAATCAACCATTTATCGGATCATCAAGAACTTCAAGGAGAGCGGTTCAATTGTTGTGAAGAAGGCTTCAGGGCGCCCAAGAAAGTCCAGCAAGCACCAGGACCATCTCCTAAAGTTGATTCAGCTGCGGGATCTGGGCACCACCAGTACAGAGCTTGCTCAGGAATGGCAGCAGGCAGGTGTGAGTGCATTTGCACGCACAGTGAGGTGAAGACTTTTGGTGGATGGCCTGGTGTCAAGAAGGGCAGCAAAGAAGCCACTTCTCTGCAAGAAAAACATCAGGGACAGACTGATATTCTGGAAAAGGTACAGGGATTGGACTGCTGAGGACTGGGGTAAAGTCATTTTCTCTGACGAATCCCCTTTCAGATTGTTTGGGGCATCCGGAAAAAAGCTTGTCCGGAGAAGACAAGGTGAGCACTACCATCAGTCCTGTGTCATGCCAACAGTAAAGCATCCTGAGACCATTCATGTGTGGGGTTTCTTGTCAGCCAAGGGAGTGGGCTCACTCACAATTTTGCCTAAGAACACAGGCATGAGTAAAGAATGGTACCAACACATCCTCCGAGAGCAACTTCTCCCAACCATCCAGGAACAGTTCGGTGACGAACAATGCCTTTTCCAGCATGATGGAGCACCTTGCCATAAGGCAAAAGTGATAACTAAGTGTCTCAGGGAACAAAACATCGATATTTTGGGTCCATGGCCAGGAAACTCCCCAGACCTTAATCCCATTGAGAACGTGGTCAATCCTCAAGAGGCGGGTGGACAAACAAAAACCCACAAATTCTGACAAACTCCAAGCATTGATTATGCAAGAATCAGCTGCCATCAGTCAGGACGTGGCCCAGAAGTTAATTGACAGCATGCCAGGGCGGATTGCAGAGGTCTTGAAAAAGAATGGTCAACACTGCAAATATTGACTTTTTGCTTCATGTAATTGTCAATAAAAGCCTTTGACACTTGCTTGTAATTAATACTTCAGTATTCCATAGTAACATCTTACAAAAATATCTAGACACTGAAGCAGCAAACTTTGTGGAAATTAATATTTGTTTCATTCTCAAAACTTTTGGCCACGACTGTATTTAATTTTCAATAAATTAGCAAAACAAATGAACAATCATTATTGGTTATTGTGTGTAAATGGGTGAAAACAAATGATCAATTTAATCTATTTTGAATTCAAGCTGTAACACAACACATTTTTGGGGAATAAGTCAAGGGGTATAAATATTTTCTAAATCCACTGTAGGTATAATATTGTCATAGAGATTAATTGTAATGATAGCATTCACCTAGGTACTCACTTAGTGAAAGCCACAGGGATTTGAAACAAAATCCTCTAATAATCATGTCTCTGTCACTAACAAATGCCGTCATGCGTGATAACTCTACAATTCACTCGAAAAGAAAAGGCACCCTGGGAAATATGCGAATTAGGCTTTACTCCTTACAGTGTTAAAACACGCAATAATGATTTAATGTAACACTGCAGGTGTTGCATATTCATTATTCTACAGTAGAGCTAAGCAAACACCACAATCAAGTTAAACCTTTAACACTTTAATACAAAAAAGTTATTTTAACAACAGTACATTGGGACTCATATGTTCACAGAAAATAGTGCACATTTAACACTTTCAGAGATTTTGCTGTATGCTTAAAGGATGTATGGCCCTAGGCCTGTGTTGTTGTATAGGTGGAGTTGTGGGTCAATTTGCATCTATTACTCTAAGTACACATGTGGAACTGGATAAAAATCTATTTTTTATATTTGTTTTAAACCCATTTTGAAATGTTGATCCCAATGTCACACATTGGCCCAATTATTGATAGAAAGACCCATATACTCAATCTCCCGAACACAAAGGTCTTTCTGAATATATGTATAGGAATTAGTGCAACCTAAACCCATATTTTGGTGCCAAGATTTTACCCCTCTGAGCGTTCGGAGCAAATATTCTTGGCATGTCATGATTCGTCTTCCTCTTTAGAAAATGTACAGGGAGAGAACAAAACATGCCTTCATTCTTTTTTATACGTAATATGGATTCACTTTAAGTGAGGGAGGATTTTATGAAGCTTGACAATCGCGACTGGTATGACTGGCCTAAAAAAGGCTGTTGGTTGATAAAGAGAGTGAAAATACACACTGGTTCTTCTGTGTAGCATATCAACACCCCCTATGGACTCTATGGCCTGCGTTAGGATAAGGGAGGCAGGGGGCCTTGCTTCATTCAGGATAACTCAAATGTCTCCACATAGTTAAGCCTCTGCTAACAGACTGAATCAAATGAAAGGATGACTATAACAGTGATATACCTCTACTGTATATGTACATATGATAGTAGAAATTCTATCTATGAGCTTTTCAGCACGAAGTCTGCCATTTGTTATCTATTGTTTAACACAATCCTAAATACACTGGCCCTGCTGTGAATGTGGCTGTGATACATCACAATGGTGGGCATTCAATGGTTCACAGCAGATTTTGCACGACTGTTTAACAAATCAGGGCATCGTTTTTCTCCAGAGCCTTCGTATAGTTTAAATCATCGTTAGAACCTTCTTAGATCATCGTTATAACCTTCTTAGATCATCGTTAGAACCATCTTACGATTTATCTTCAGTGGCCAAGTTTTTTCCCCGCATAGCCCTCGTTAGTAACATGGCTCTTAAAAACCGTTGCACATTTACAAATGTATTTGCAATTGAAGTGAAGGATACAATCCTAATTCAAATGAAAACCGAGACAACTGCATTAAAATAAACTTAGGCTACATAGTCCTACGTAGGCTATTTCAATCATATCAGTTATATTTTGCGACTAGGCTACTGTCTGTCATTTTTACCTTAATGTGTTTCATGATGTGTGACAACATGTGGGCAATGATGTGCCCAATCTGTGACTTAGTGCATTATTATTGGGTAAACATGAGCAGCCTCAATATTTGCAGCCATAAGTCGTAATATCTCTCTAGGAGTTGATCCGTCGTCAGTATTGTGGAATAATTCTAATGTTATGGTAAGATTTGAATAGAGAAAGCGGATCTGAGAGCAGCGTTGCTTTTCTTTCCATCCTATCAGTATCGACACATGGTCTAACGATGCACTTAGCGAGCGTTCTCTCTACGTGCTTGTTTGGGAAACCCTCTTTAAAAAAGTTGGCTCGTAAATAACGATACATCTGGTACTATCATCGTAATGCTTAAGTTACATCGCAACTGGGAAACGAGGCCCAGGACTGTTTTACAAATCAGGGCAGGGACAGCAATAGTTAGCATCACAAAATGGAAAAGGGTTCTATTCTAAAATAGAACATGGCTTGTTTTTTCTCTCTTGCAGGAATCCAATGAGGGCAATCAAACAAATGCATGGTGAAGGTTGGAATGTATGAGGCACAGGTCTGTTTTTGCATTAGACCATTTCTCGGTGACTCAATAGCTCATCAGACGGTTTAGTACGGGGGAGGGATGAAAGTCTTTTTGCTACGATTTAGAAGAACCATTAAATGCCATTCAAGTCTGTCTTAAGCTATGCAAAAGAGAATGTAACAAAGTCTCAGAGATATGAGTTGAAATATTAAATCAATGAAAGGGGTTACATTCCAACTGCTTGTACCTGATTATGTAAATACCTGTGATCTTACTCATAAGCCTTCTTAGAAAACCAAATTTGGTTCTGTGAAAGTTCCCAGAACATTCGTTAGGTTGTTTTCTCATAACACAAAAACTGTCCAGTTGTGCTGATAATTAATTATACAATTATACAACTTTTCCAGAGAGTTGCTCTCACATTTTGTTGTGAGAGCAACAAAATTACTACCTTAGCTGGAAACCTAATGAGAACGTTTGGGGAATGTTCTGTGATGGTTGTTACAGATGTTGTGCACAACGTTTTAGTGAATGTTAGGAGAACATTTCAAGGATATACATTTGAAGTCGGAAGTTTACATACACTTAGGTTGGAGCCATTAAAACTCGTTTTTCAACCACTCCACAAATTTCTTGTTAACAAACTATAGTTTTGGCAAGTCGGTTAGGACATCTACTTTGTGCATGACAACAAGTAATTTTTCCAACAATTGTTTACAGACAGATTATTTCACTTATAATACACTGTATCACAATTCCAGTGGGTCAGAAGTTTACATACACTAAGTTGACTGTGCCTTTAAACAGCTTGGAAAATTCCAGAAAACTATGTCATGGCTTTAGAAGATTCTGATAGGCTAATTGACATCATTTGAGTCAATTGGAGGTGTACCTGTGGATGTATTTCAAGGCCTACCTTCAAACTCAATGCCTCTTTGCTTGACATCATGGGAAAATCAAAGGAAATCAGCCAAGACCTCGGAAAAGAATTGTAGACTTGGTTCATCCTTGGGAGCAATTTCCAAATGCCTGAAGGTACCACGTTCATTTGTACAAACAATAGTACGCAAGTATAAACACCATGGGACCACACAGCTGTTATACCGCTCAGGAAGGAGACGGGTTCTGTCTCCTAGAGATGAACGTATTTTGGTGCGAAAAGTGCACATCAATCCCAGAACAACAGCAAAGGACTTTGTGAAGATTCTGGAGGAAACAGGTACAAAAGTATCTATATCCACAGTAAAACGAGTCCTATATCGCCACTCAGCAAGGAAAAAGCCACTGCTCCAAAACCACAAAGATCAGACTTTTTGGAGAAATGTCCTCTGGTCTGATGAAACAAAAATAGAACTGTTTGGCCATAATGACCATCGTTATGTTTGGAGGAAAAAGGGGGAGGCTTGCAAGCCGGAGAACACCATCCCAACAGTGAAGCACAGGGGATGGCAGCGTCATGTTGTGGGGGTGCTTTGCTGCAGAAGGGACTGGTGCACTTCACAAAATAGATGGCATCATGAGGATAGAAAATGATGTGGATATATTGAAGCAACATCTCAAGACACCAGTCAGGAAGTTAAAGCTTGGTCGCAAATGGGTCAACAACTTCTGACCCACTGGGAATGTGATGAAAGAAATAAAAGCTGAAATAAATAATTCTCTCTACTATTATTCTGACATTTCTGTCATGCCCTGGCCATAGAGAGCTCTCTAGATGTCTCTATGGTGTGTTGGGTCAGGGCGTGACTAGAGTTATGTAGGGAACTCTATGTTGGTTTTTAGTGTGTGTGTGTGTGTGTGTATGTGTGTGTGTGTGTGTGTGTGTGTGTGTGTGTGTGTGTGTGTGTGTGTGCGTGCGTGCGCGCGCGCTTTGAGCAACACTTGCGTTACGATCTTTATTTGTTTATTGTTTTGCCAGTTGCATTTAATAAAAGTATGTATACTGGAACCCTCGCTGCATCTTGGTCCGCTCCATTTAAAGATCGTGACAATTTCACATTCTTAAAATTAAAGTGGTGATCCTAACTGACCTATGACAGGGAATTTGTACTAGGATTAAATGTCAGGAATTGTGAAAAACTGAGTTTAAATGTATTTGGCTAAGGTGTATGTAAACTTCCAACTTCAACTGTATATATATATATATATATATATATATATATATATATATATAATTTTTTTTCTGAAAAAGAAAAACATTTTCTTTTCAAAAACAAAGTTACATAAATCCCTAATTAGGACTTAATGGGAAACTTAGCTAATGTTCTGGGAATGTTCCCGGTTTGCTGGGTTAACATCAACCAAAAACAAAAAGCTATGACATTTCACTACTTTGTTATTGCTGGTTAAGCGTCTGCACATAATGACTGATCTGTCATCAGCTATTGTGGTGACTTCTTCTTGAAATTCATTTTGAGCAACTTCTTGTACTTGTAAATGATCCCACAAGCTTCAGTTCTAACCTCAATCCTTTTCCCTTAAAATGGAACTGAAACCGTTTCCAAAAACTGTTAATCATAATATTGGTCTAAAATTTATAAATCGCAGTTTAGGCTTCAAAACAAACTTCATAAAAGTTTTAAAAAATATATTTTTTACTGAAAATTCCATTCTGTAGAGTAAGGCATTGTTGGCAGAATTAAATGGATGCAATTAATGTATGAATAATAAAATTAACCAATACATCTCCAGGTAGTCTAATATACGCTGAGTTTACAAAACATAACATAGATTGACCAGATGAATCCAGGTGAAAGCTATGATCCCTTATTGATGTCACCTGTTAAATCCACTTCTATCAGTGTAGATGAAGGGGAGGATTTCTAAGCATTGAGACAATTGAGACATGGATTGCGTATGTGTGCCATTCAGAGGGTGAATGGGTAAGACAAAATATTTAAGTGCCTTTGAATGGGGTATGGTAGTAGGTTCCATGCACACCGGTTTGAGTTTGTCAAGAACTGCAACGCTGCTGGGCTTTTCACATTTAACAGTTTCCTGTGTGTATCAAGAATGGTTCACCACCCAAAGGACATCCAGCCAACTTGACACAACTGTGGGAAACTGAATCAGAGAGGTGCGGGGGGCTGCCTTAATCAGTTGGTTAACTGCCTTGCCTAGAGGCAGAACGACAGATTTTTACCTTGTCAGCTCGGGGACAAATGAAGAACAGTGGGCAGAACAAACAAGGAGGTGGGCAGAGCCAAGCACAAAGTAGTGAGATCATATTCACAGTTAAATTTTGGATTAAAAAAAAAGAAATTGAACTGAAGTGAAAAACTTTGAGAGGGTTTATCTTATTCTGTCTCTGTCTAACACAGTTGTTGTTGGGCATAGAGAACTGAGGGAGAGGACGTCAACCTATTGGTTGTTTGACCAACAGGACTGTAAAGTTCCCAAAAGTAAGACTACCGTGGTATTTTACATATTTTCAGAAAACCATTCAGGTTTTCTTTTGTGATTTTTTGCTACTACTTTCCAAACAATGATCTGAACAAAGTTGTTCAGTTCTGCTGCCTGTAAACACAGTCCAGTGCAGTGCAACATCAAAGTGAATGACAAATGCCCGTATGGCATGGCCTATTTGCGTAAAGTCCAGGCCTGGACAAGACTGGCATGTTTTTATCCTTTTTTATTTGCAGTGTCTATTAATTGCCCAAACGCACAGTCTTTTTCCCATTCATATTACCATCAAATTTTTGAAACATACCCGACTCTATGTTATTTCCAAAACTTCGAATATTTGATAAAAACAAGAAAATGTGTATATCTATGTGCTCGCTTGTCACGTCATATTCTTCCCGAGGTTGTATATGAACATATTTTAATAAGATTTAATGGTGCTAAATCTGTGTCAGTTCCTCCATAAATGTTCTTCCAACAAACGACATTGGCGTTGTTCGCTGGCCTCCTACATATTCGTCCTTACAATGGTCTATATGCCATTGAAATCCATGAACCTGTGTGCACAAGCTTTGTATAACATGACTAATGGCAACCCAATTCTGATACTTGTTCCACTAATTGGCCTTTTGACCAATCACATTATATCTTTTCACGTTATCTTTTTTTTTCAAAGCTGATCTGATTGGTCAGCCTAAACGCAGCCATAGAGTGGAGGAACTGAAATCACAAAGGGATACACTTAACCAGGGCACAGTTTCCTTTGCTATCATCATCTATACAGATGTGACAGTGGAGGCTTTCAGGATATGGGGGTCTCAAATTAGCAAGCCAACATATATTGTCGATCCACCTCCCTATGCAGCCTTGCTTGACTTTAAAATGGGTTGTGGTCATTAGGGCATACAATGGGCAAAGTTTAAAATGTTTTTAAAAGTAAAATGAAAATGTGCGTTTCTTATTGAACAAATTCATGTAGTCCCTCCCTGTTTGAATCTTTTTTCTTCCAATTGTTCCCTAATGAACACAGCCCTGAAGTTAGGCTATGTGTTTGGGGGACTGTTTGTGTGGCATCATCCATGTCTACCATCAGAAGAGGGCATAGATTGCTTACTAAGATCTGTTGTCCCAGCTAGCACATTTGGTTCCTTGGAAGTTGTGGGGGGTTTTCATTGGTTCTGGGAACGAAGCCATACGTTTCCTGACCTGTAAAACTTAACTTTAAAACTCTAAACATTCTGAAAATAAGTGAACATTTAGCCTGTTCTGGGAATTTCTATTTTTAGGTTGCAGGGAGGTTCTGAGAATGTTTTACTCTGGTTCCAGGGAGGTTCTGAGAATGTTTTACTCTGGTTCCAGGGAGGTTCTGAGAATGTTTTACTCTGGTTCCAGGGAGGTTCTGAGAACGTTTTACTCTGGTTCCAGGGAGGTTCTGAGAACGTTTTACTCTGGTTCCAGAGAGGTTCTGAGAATGTTTTACTCTGGTTCCAGGGAGGTTCTGAGAACGTTTTACTCTGGTTCCAGGGAGGTTCTGAGAATGTTTTACTCTGGTTCGAACACCTTTAAAAAAAGAAAATATCGGTGGAATTATACTGAACAAAAATATAAACTCAACATGCAACAATTTCAAAGATTTTACAGAGTTACAGTTCATATAAGGAAATCGGTCAATTTAAAGAAATAAATGATGCCCTAATCTATGGATTTCACATGACTGGGGATACAGATATGCGTCTGTTGGTCACAGATACGTCAACAACAACAAAAAGTAGGGGCGTGAACCAGAAAACCAGTCAGCATCTGGAAGCTGAAAATGTCCCAGTTCATCCCTGGCCTGCATACTCACCAGATATGTCACCCATTGAGCATGTTTGGGATGCTCTGGATCAACGTGTACAACACTGTGTTCCAGTTCCTGCCAATATCCAGAAACTTCGCACAGAGGAGTGGGACAACATTCCACAGGCCACAATCAACAGCCTGATCAACTCTATGCAAAGGAGACGTGTTGCGCTGCACGAGGCAAATGGTGGTCACACCAGATACTGACTGGTTTTCTGATCCAGAAAGTTGTGGGAAGGTTGTATGCAAAATAACCATAGGACAACCACTCTCTCACTAAGCTCTCAGAACGTTATGTGCTAGCTGGGTTTGTCGTACTAATGAAGGTTAATGGGCACAGCTAGCAGGATGTTCTGTTTGCAAGCCTCAAGGGCATGTCAGGTACTGTTACCCTGATATGATGTGCTGTGGGAATCTATTTACTTCAATTATTAGGGCATGCACATATTTTTGTCTTTTTTTTCCTCTTCATTTGATACCTCAGTGAATATGAGCTTTTCTTGTTGAAAATTCTTCATGACTGAAAGGACAAAAATAGCATTGCATAGTATCAACAACAGTAGAAAAGTGCAGTTTGTCCATGCCATTGATGTGGGAAGTTCCGTGATGTGGTCTATGATAAGCGGTTCATACCTTTAAAGGGAAGAGGCCACATTTATTTTTCTTTTACTATTCGATTGAGCAGGTTAAAACACATTTATAACTGCTGTTCCACTTGTATGCAAAGTCAACAGTGGAACAATGCTTATCTCGGCATCTCCGAGACTCTTTAATCTGTCGGCTTTATAAATTACTGTCTGTAATCAAGCAAGGATTCATTCCACAGTCCTCAATCTATATACACCAGCAGGTTGTCAGGTGCCACTTATATGGGTTTAGTGTGATTAGGTACATCACGTTCACTTATTCTCGTATACAATATGGCCTTTGTTCTCCTGTTTTGCTTTCTCTTGCTTAATGTTTTGCACAGGAAGTCTTGTCACGTCTGAGGAATTAGGTCATCGTCTGTATTGTCTGTAATCGATTCATAATTAAATAACCGTAATCACTTAAACATGTGACTAAATACCAGAACTCTGGGTCTAGCAAATTAGACTAAATTATACTAAGTAAAAAAATGGAGGAAATCTGCAAAAATCTATATTTCTTTACCTTTCGGTGCACAAACATTTGTCCAATGCTATTAGAACACTGTTATTGGGCTGTTGACGGGGAGATGAGCTGATGCAGTCAAGCAACATTGACAACAGGATGTCTGTTCTCCTTTCCCACCTTGGCTGCTTTCTCAATGCCCACATTATGTTGTGATGTGGTACTGTCTGATGCAGTACTGTCTGATGTTTCCCAGGAAAGCACAACTTGTCCTCGAAACGTTGTCATTATTGTGCGTCTGGTTAAATCACCATGGGAGCATACCAGAGTTGCGGACATTCCTTTTTTCTTTGGTACGTTCTTCTGTCCTGCACCTGATGAGTTGGATGTGCATATATATTTTTTTATTATACTGTCTGATGTTCTCACAGTCCACTGGCATTCAATGTTGATGTCTCTCACGCAATGCACAGTGGGTAATTCAATTTAGCGTTGACACCCTCGCCGCATCGTAGAATGTGGCAAATCAAATGCTGTACAGATACTGTTGTTGCTTTTCAGTCCGTCTTCATTGAAGTCTTGCTGCACAGATGATCAGATCTCACAATGCTTGGAGAAGTGTGAAACCACATCTTATCACATAGCTTGACTGTTATTGAGACTGATTACCTGTTACTGACATGTACTGAGTAAGTATTATACGTATCTGCTTCTTCAGAGTGGGTTGTTTATTTACCAATAATTGGTCCCTATTTAACCAGCAGGTATGAGGGTTAACCGATTTTTTGTGTTGACTAGAGGTTTGGTGTTGCGGGGTCCTCCATGCCCACGCGGATAGGGAGGGGTGGGAGATGGGAGGTCCCCTCTTGGGGCCTCAGGGGAGCTGTTGCCAGAGGAGATATTCTCTAGGGGTTCTCTTCCAAGCCTTACTCCCTGGCCTCTTCAGGGGTTCTCCTCCAAGCCCGGCCTCTCGACCGAGGAGGGATTCTCCAGGGGTTCTAATCCAAGCCCTGCCTCCATGGGCTCTCCGCCGAGGAGGGATTCATCAGGGGTTCTCCTCCAAGCCCTGCATCCCCAGCCTCTCCAGGGGTTCTCCTCCAAGCCCTGCCTCTCCCCCGAGGAAGGATTCTCCAGGGGTTCTCCTCCAAGCCCTGCCTCTCCCCCGAGGAGGGATTCTCCAGGGGTTCTTCTCCAAGCCCTGCCTCCCGGCTTCTCCACCAAGGAAACACACCCCATGACCCCGAGAAGAAGGCACCAGGAACTCCGCAGCTGTTACCATGGAGCCAGTTTCCAGCGCTTGAGTGGAAAATGAGGCCTTTTTAATGAAACTGAGACCACACAAGAGCCCCATAGGTATTAAACTTTCCCACTAAAAATTTATTGTGTTATTTTTGTTGAAGATCTCGATGCCAGGGCCAATTTGGCCCCTAAAAATAGAGCCGGTGTAGTTGCTTTAACATGGGGTTCTCACCATAAAACCGCTCCCTGAAGCGATAGGTGCCAGGCAGGTAAAGAGGGGCGAGATCCCCAGGATATTCCATTGAGCCGGGTTTCCCACAGTTCAGGAAGTGAAGAACCCGGGGGGTGTGTCTACGCTACTCTGCCATTTGGCTGGCAACACTTTAACCCAGCAACGAGCCACAGGGGTCTCCGTGTTCAACAGATCTGGAGCAACTTTCAAATGACATCATTCTTCCTACTTCTAACCCTTTATTCACTCATAATTATTAAGAGTTCAGTTTTGCCTTTGTGGAGATTTATTAGAGGTCTCCCAGAGGTTCAGAAAGCAACTGTCACTCGGACAGGGATTTGCAGAAGGGATATCCTGAATGACGGCTTGGGAAATGACACAAAAAGATTCACTCCTGTTGAGTGCTCAGTCTGAGTGGGGATATTTTTGTCTATGGGCTAACGGCTCATCCCAGCTGTTAATGAGGGGAAAACACTGGGAAATCACGTGTCCCCTCTTGACGATGGGAAGATAACAGGGTAATAGAAAGCTATAATTAGCCGGTGAACCCTTAACGAGTGTGGTAGGACAGCATCCATCAGACTCGGGAGTCAAACACGGGGGCCCTGTCCTTGTCACCCTCAAACCCGTGCAAGAGAGGACAAATGGGAGAGATGATGTCAGACTTCACAAGGGTGTTTCACAGGCAATGTCACCTCCCTAAGGAAGGAAATCCCTGATTGGCATGGACATTCAAAACAGGAGATGAGGTCTCCCCTTCCACCTAACTCTGGTTAATTATTGGACATACTCGATTAAAGGACGTTCCTTTAATCGAGAATGTCGCTTTAAATTCTCTTAAATGTCTTTCTGAGTTAATGAAAAAAGTGAATAACATTTATATAATTCCTATCATTGGATTCCCTGTTTACCAAGATCAGCAATTCACCTTTTCACTCTAATTGGTATCAGTGCCACAGGACTGTGTTAGCCTGCTAAGCTAAAGTCTAGGCATTAGATCAAGGAGTTAACGTAAGTCCTCAGGTAAGGATTTCATTACACAAGTACGGCTCAAAACACTGTGATCCCTGACCGTCCACTCAACTATTTAACACCAATCTTCCACCATCTCAAGATTGACTTAAAAGAGGGAGAAGAAGTTGAATGAAAAGCAGCTTTTCCAAAGCCACAGTCACTAATGCAGAAATAATGATTTAGTTTCCCAGGGGCGGAAACCCTTTGTTGTTGGCAGTAAAGGTGGAAATCTGGAGGGTGTGATTGTTGTGGTGAACAACAAGGCGCTGTGTTGGGGCAAGGGTGCCATTTCAGCTGAACCTAGGGTATGGAAGCTCTACACAATTCTAAAAACTTTGAAATGCAGTTTGGAGATCACCAAAAACAAGCACAATTTACTCAAGCCATTATCACATTGGCTACATATCTCCAGTCCCCTCAGTCGACAGGGGAATATCTACAGTGGGGCAAAAAAGTATTTAGTCAGCCACCAATTGTGCAAGTTCTCCAACTTAAAAAAGATGAGAGAGGCCTGTAATTTTCATCATAGGTACACTTCAACTATGACAGACGAAATGAGAAAAAGAAATCCAGAAAATCACATTGTAGGATTTTTAATTTATTTATTTGCAAATTATGGTGGAAAATAAGTATTTGGTCAATAACAAAAGTTTACCTCAATACTTTGTTATATACCCTTTGTTGGCAATGACAGAGGTCAAACGTTTTCTGTAAGTCTTCACAAGGTTTTCACACACTGTTGCTGGTATTTTGGCCCATTCCTCCATGCAGATCTCCTCTAGAGCAGTGATGTTTTGGGGCTGTCGCTGGGCAACACGGACTTTCAACTCCCTCCAAAGATTTTCTATGGGGTTGAGATCTGGAGACTGGCTAGGCCACTCCAGGACCTTGAAATGCTTCTTACTGAAGCCACTCCTTTGTTGCCCGGCGGTGTGTTTGGGATCATTGTCATGCTGAAAGACCCAGCCACGTTTTATCTTCAATGCCCTTGCTGATGGAAGGAGGTTTTCACTCAAAATCTCACGATACATGGCCCCATTCATTCTTTCCTTTACACGGATCAGTCGTCCTGGTCCCTTTGCAGAAAAACAGCCCCAAAGCATGATGTTTCCACCCCCATGCTTCACAGTAGGTATGGTGTTCTTTGGATGCAACTCAGCATTCTTTGTCCTCCAAACACGACGAGTTGAGTTTTTACCAAAAAGTTATATTTTGGTTTCATCTGACCATATGACATTCTCCCAATCCTCATCTGGATCATCCAAATGCTCTCTAGCAAACTTCAGAAGGGCCTGAACATGTACTGGCTTAAGCAGGGGACACGTCTGGCACTGCAGGATTTGAGTCCCTGGCGGCGTAGTGTGTTACTGATGGTAGGCTTTGTTACTTTGGTCCAAGCTCTCTGCAGGTCATTCACTAGGTCCCCGTGTGGTTCTGGGATTTTTGCTCACCGTTCTTGTGATCATTTTGACCCCACGGGTGAGATCTTGCGTGGAGCCCCAGATCGAGGAAGATTATCAGTGGTCTTGTATGTCTTCCATTTCCTAATAATTGCTCCCACAGTTGATTTCTTCAAACCAAGCTGCTTACCTATTGCAGATTCAGTCTTCCCAACCTGGTGCAGGTCTACAATTTTGTTTCTGGTGTCCTTTGACAGCTCTTTGGTCTTAGCCATAGTGGAGTTTGGAGTGTGACTGTTTGAGGTTGTGGACAGGTGTCTTTTATACTGATAACAAGTTCAAACAGGTGCCATTAATACAGGTAACGAGTGGAGGACAGAGGAGCCTCTTAAAGAAGAAGTTACAGGTCTGTGAGAGCCAGAAATCTTGCTTGTTTGTATGTGACCAAATACTTATTTTCCACCATACTTTGCAAATAAATTCATTAAAAATCCTACAATGTGATTTTCGGGATTTCTTTTCCTCATTTTGTCTGTCATAGTTGAAGTGTACCTATGATGAAAATTACAGGCCTCTCTCATCTTTTTAAGTGAGAGAACTTGCACAATTGGTGGCTGACTAAATACTTTTTTGCCCCACTGTATAAACACGTAATGCTCCTGTAATCACTTTCTGCTTTGACAGTACATGACCATATACAGTATATAGTTAATTTTTTATGATTTAGAAAATGACCAGGGATACTATGAGTTTCAGCGTATTTAAATGATAAAAGACCAGGGATACCATGAGTTTCAGCATCTGTAAATGATAAATGACAAGGAATACCCTGAGTTTCAGCTTCTTTAAATGACCGGGGATACCATGAGTTTCAGCATCTTTAAATGATAAATGACCAGGGATACCATTAGTTTCAGTGTGTTTAAATTACCAGGGATACAATGAGATTCAGCGTGTTTAAATGACAGAGATACCATGAGTTTCAGAATCTTTAAATGATAAAGGACCAGGGATGCCATTAGTTTCAGCGTGTCTAAATGACCAGGGATACCATGAGTTTCAGCATCTTTAAATGATAAAGGACCAGGGATGCCATTAGTTTCAGCGTGTTTAAATAACCAGGGAATCCATGAGTTTCAGCATGTTTAAATGACCAGGGATACAATGAGTTTCAGCATCTTTAAATTATAAATTTCCAGGGATACCATGAGTTTCAGCATGTTTAAATTACCAGAGATACCATGAGTTTCAGCGTGTTTAAAAATGACCAGGGATACAATGAGATTCAGCATTTTTTATTTATAAATACCAGAGATACCATGAGTTTCAGCATCTTTAAATGATAAAGGACCAGGGATGCCATGAGTTTCAGCATGTTTAAATGACCAGGGATACAATGAGTGTCAGCATCTTTAATAGACAAATGAACAGGGATACCATGAGTTTCAGCGTGTTTAAATGACATGGGATACCATGAGTTGCAGCGTGTTTAAATGACCAGGGATACAATGAGTTTCAGCATCTTTAAATTATAAATGAACAGGGATACCATTAGTTTCAGCGTGTTTAAATGACCAGGGATACAATGAGTTTCAGCATCTTTAAATTATACATTTCCAGGGATACCATGAGTTTCAGCATGTTTAAATGACCAGAGATACCATGAGTTTCAGCGTGTTTAAAAATGACCAGGGATACAATGAGATTCAGCATTTTAAATTTATAAATACCAGGGATACCATGAGTTTCAGCATGTTTAAATGACCAGAGATACCATGAGTTTCAGCGTGTTTAAAAATGACCAGGGATACAATGAGATTCAGCATTTTAAATTTATAAATACCAGGGATACCATGAGTTTCAGCATCTTTAAATGATAAAGGACCAGGGATGCCATGAGTTTCAGCATGTTTAAATGACCAGGGATACCATGAGTTTCAGCATCTTTAATAGACAAATGAACAGGGATACCATGAGTTTCAGCGTGTTTAAATGACATGGGATACCATGAGTTGCAGCGTGTTTAAATGACCAGGGATACAATGAGTTTCAGCATCTTTAAATTATAAATGAACAGGGATACCATTAGTTTCAGCGTGTTTAAATGACCAGAAATACCATGAGTTGCAGCGTGTTTAAATGACCAGGGATACCATGAGTTTCAATGTGTTTAAATGATCAATGAACAGAGATCCCATGAGTTTCAGCGTGTTTAAATGATACATTCCAGGGAAACCATGAGTTTTAGCATCTTTAAATGATAAATGACCAGGGATACCACGAGTTTCAGTGTGTTTAAATGATGAATGAACAGAGATCCCATGAGTTTCAGCGTGTTTAAATGATAAATGACCATGGAAACCATGAGTTTTAGCATCTTTAAATGATAAATGGCCAGGGATACCATGAGTTTCAGCATCTTTAAATGATAAAGGACCAGGGATGCCATTAGTTTCAGCGTGTTTAAATAACCAGGGAATCCATGAGTTTCAGCATGTTTAAATGACCAGGGATACAATGAGTTTCAGCATCTTTAAATTATAAATTTCCAGAGATACCATGAGTTTCAGCGTGTTTAAAAAAGACCAGGGATACAATGAGATTCTGCATTTTTTATCTATAAATACCAGGGATACCATGAGTTTCAGCATCTTTAAATGATAAAGGAACAGGGATGCCATGAGTTTCAGCATGTTTAAATGACCAGGGATACCATGAGTTTCAGCATCTTTAATAGACAAATGAACAGGGATACCATGAGTTTCAGCGTGTTTAAATGACATGGGATACCATGAGTTGCAGCGTGTTTAAATGACCAGGGATACAATGAGTTTCAGCATCTTTAAATTATAAATGAACAGGGATACCATTAGTTTCAGCGTGTTTAAATGACCAGAAATACCATGAGTTGCAGCGTGTTTAAATGACCAGGGATACTATAAGTTTCAATGTGTTTAAATGATGAATGAACAGAGATCCCATGAGTTTCAGCGTGTTTAAATGATACATTCCAGGGAAACCATGAGTTTTAGCATCTTTAAATGATAAATGACCAGGGATACCACGAGTTTCAGTGTGTTTAAATGATGAATGAACAGAGATCCCATGAGTTTCAGCGTGTTTAAATGATAAATGACCAGGGAAACCATGAGTTTTAGCATCTTTAAATGATAAATGGCCAGGGATACCATGAGTTTCCGCATGTTTAAATGACCAGGGATACAATGAGTTTCAGCATCTTTAAATGATAAATTACCAGGGTTACCAAGGATTTTCAGCTTGTTTAAATTATAAATATCCAGGGATACAATGAGTTTCAGTTTGTTTTAGTGATAAAAGACCAAGGATACTATGAGTTTCAATGTGTTTAAAGGGCTTTTGTGCCCTTGTGGATTGCGCAGATGATTACGGGTCTCGTCCTGTGTGTTAATCATTGTGCGTGTGTGTTATTTTTCCGAGGTACTCCTCGCTGTTTTGTTTAGGTTTCAACCCTATGTTTTTGTTACGTGTTTGTTTCGTCTTCGTCCCCGTGTCTTTACACGGCACGCGGTAATTTGTGCTTAATAAAAAAAACTTTACGCATTCCTGCGCCTGTGTCCCGAATCTCTTCATACCAACGTGACACATTCATCACAAACTTTGTGAATATCTGTGTTTTACAGCTTCACAATGCAGAAAGACTGCATTTAATCAGTGGACACCACTCGTTTTTATTACAATACACGTCATGGTTTTCTTTACTAAACTAGAGGTTTATTATTATTAGTATTATTATTATTATTATTGCTAAAGGTACTGCATAGGTGTAAAAATTATTTTTTTTTAGCAAGAGATAGCACTTGAATAGCTTAAGAAAGTAGAAGAAATGTGCAGAAAGTAGTTTTGAATGGGAAACAATTGAAGGGAAACAATAAGTCAACCCATTTTTTTAACCATTGCCCACACCCACAAGGTGTATAAACAACAACAATAAATAAGAATAAAATATAATAGGTACAAAACAAAAATGTGAAGAACATAAATCAATCAACTCAAATTAGCACATGTAGGACAGTATGCAAATGTGTGTGCATGGACTTTGCAGATGTATTTCTCACACGTGCAGCACATAGTATTTGTTTTACAGTCCTTCTTTGGGGGACAGAATTGACATCTCCTCCTCTTGCCTGCCCCAGCTGCAGCCTCAGGTGGATCAGGACAAGATTCAGCCCCCTGAACAGCTTTCACAAGCGCTGCAGAGGCTGCTGTGTGGGGGAGGCGCTCCCTTCTTTGAATGTGTGGGGTTACAAGTGCCTTTCCCAGCTGCTCCAGGAACACCCTCCTCTTGTTCTGCTTATCAGGCATCCAGGTAGGTTTGATCTTGTTCCATATCACGAAGGCATTGTATGAGGACACATCAATGATGTTATGGAAGATGACCAGGGGCCAGCGGGCAGTCATCCTCCTGCAGCTGTAAGTTCCAATCACCTTGTCCAGGTTGTTCATGCCTCCATTGTTGTGGTTTTAGTCCAGGATGATGGCTGGCTTCCTGTCCTCATGGTCACTGATCTCAGGCTTTTTGTGCAGTGTGCTCAGGAGGACCACATTCTTATTGCCCTTTGGGAGGTAAGAAACTAGAGTGGTGGTGGGGGTGAAGGCAACCTTTGATGAGAAGGTCTCTCTCCCCCTTGTTGCGAGGAGTGCAGGGGGGAGCTCAGGCTTGTTCTTTCTAACTGTGCCAACCATGGTGATCTTCCTCTTCAGGAGCTGCTGGCTGAGTTCAGTCAGTAGCACACATAATCTCAATTTCTCATTGTGTGTGTGTGTGTGTGTGTGTCTTTGTGTTTTTTGTGGTGTGTAAATGATTTTATAACTTTATAGACAATCTTTGTACCCTGGTGGTGTACAACTTTCATGGAAGTATGAACAAAGGCAATGTTTAACTTTTTCTAATGTTGGGGTCGAAAAGTTGAAAAAATATAATTTATGGGGTTTTCTTTGCTGTTAAACAGTGGTGGGTCATTTTTTACCCTTAAGACAACACAAGGGGGTGTGGGATTCTGAGAAGATCCCTGTGAATAGTAGATCTGTGCCAGCCAATGAGTGATATATGCTTCAGTAAGTTTGGCTTCTTACAGTTCATAGCAATGGTTATAACTGTACAGCAGAAATGGAACATAAATCACAGAAGATATATGTCGTGGTGGCAGCTGCAGAGATGTATTTGGGTATATCAGATTTGACTTCAGAAGAGTTACAGGGTGTGTTGAGTGTTGGTGTCCCGTCCACCCTGGCCGCGCAGGAGTATATAACATCAGAGTATTTGTATTTATTATGGATCCCCATTAGCTGCTGCCAAAACAGCAGCTACTCTTCCTGGGGTCCAGCAACATTAAGGCACTTTATACAATTTTAAAACATCACAATACATTCACAGATTTCACAACACACTGTGTGCCCTCAGGCCCCTTCTCCACCACTACCACATATCTACATGACTAAATCCATGTGTATGTATAGTGCGTATGTTATCGTGTGTGTGTGTATGCATGTCTGTGCCAATGTTTGTGTTGCTTCACAGTCCCCGCTGTTCCATAAGGTGTTTTTTTTATCTGTTTTTTTATCTAATTTTACTGCTTGGGTCAGTTACTTGATTTGGAATAGAGTTCCATGTAGTCATGGCTCTATGTAGTACTGTGCACCTCCCATAGTCTGTTCTGGACTTGGGGACTGTGAAGAGATCTCTTGTGGCATGTCTTGTGGGGTATGCATGGGTGTCTGAGCTGTGTGCCAGTAGTTCAGACAGACAGCTCGGTGCAATCAACATGTCAATACCTCTCATAAATAAAAGTAGTGATGAAGTCAATCTCTCCTCCACTTTCAGCCAGGAGAGATTGAAATGCATATTATTAATATTAGCTCTCTGCGTACATCCAAGGGCCAGCCGTGCTGCCCTGTTCTGAGCCAATTGAACATTTCCTACGTCCTTTTTTGTGGCACCTGACCACACGACTGAACAGTAGTCAAGGTGCGACAAACCTAGGGCCTGTAGGACCTGCCTTGTTGATAGTGTTGTTAGGAAGGCAGAGCATCACTTTATAATAGACAGACTCACCATCTTAGCTACTACTGCATCAATATGTTTTGACCATGACAGTTTACAATCTAGTGTTACTCCAAGCAGTTTAGTCATCTCAACTTGCTCAATTTCCACACTGTTTATTACAAGATTTAGTTGAGGTTTAGGGTTTAGTGAGTGAGTGTTTGTTCCAAATACAATTTAGTTTTAGACATATTCAGGGCTAACTTATTCCTTGCCACCCACTCTGAAACTAACTGCAGCTCTTTGTTGAGTGTTGCAGTCATTTCAGTCGCTGTAGTAGCTGACGTGTATAGTGTTGAGTCATCCGCATACATAGAAACTCTGGCTTTACTCAAAGTCAGTGGCATGTTGTTAGTAAACATTTTAAAAAATGCAAGGGGTCTAAACAGCTACCTTGGGGAATTCCTGATGATTCTAACTGGATTATATTTGATAGGCTTCCATTAAAGAACGCCCTCTGTGTTCTGTCAGACAAGTAACTCTTTATCCACATTATAGCAGGGGGTGTAAAGCCATTTTTCCAGCAGCAGACTGTGATCAATAATGTCAAAAGCTGCACTGAAGTCTAAGACAGCCCCCACAATCATTTTATCATACATTTTGGGGGGTTTTAATGAGATTAGTTTGAAGTGTGTTTTCTTTATTTTTTTATTGTTCATTTTATTCTTTATTTTCTTAAATTTTTTATAGATTTTTATTTTCTATTACGAAGTATAATGGATTTATATCATAGTCCATTTGGGGGCAGTAACGCAACATATTGGATGCCAACCGCCATTAAACTCAGAAGAAGAAGAAGAAGAAGAAGAGCGACAGACTTTCACATGTAGTTTCCCGACCAAGGTGATGTGTGTCAATTGGAATGTACATTTGGGGATATTCTCTGGGGTATATTTGGTTTGATGATTGACAATGTTCCTACCTGCCCGGCGCTAGGGATAGTTGTAAGATAAGTTTGTAGTGTTGTTTGCTGGCACCCAGCTAGTGCTATTATTCTTTGTTTGTATGTACAACTTGTGCATGCTACTTAGTTAGTATTGTTATTCACTGCTATGTGTGTTCACGTGCAACTAGCCTACTCACTAGTATTTTATTAGCAATATTTACACTGTGTTGCATGTTACCGCTGCAATGTATAGCCTTAAATGCTACTGCTGTATTCGAGGGTACCATTGCCTCTCTTGTGCCCTTGCACCTGCGCAGTAACTCATTGCCTCAAGTAAGATATGTATCCAGTCTTCAGAGAGAGCCATGTCTTAAGTGCCTAGGCCTTCTATTTCTCTCTCTCTCTGGAGATATACACTGAGTATACCAAACATTAGGAACACCTTCCTAATATTGAGTTGTGCTCCGAAAGGAACTCAATGGACACTACAAGGAATGTCCTTTGGGTGGTGGACCATTCTTGAAACAAACGGGAAACTGTTGAGAGTGAAAAACCCAGCAGTGTTGCAGTTCTTAACACAAACCGGTGCACCTGGCACCTACTACCATACCCTGTTCAAAAGCACTTACATGTTTTTGTCTTGCCCATTTACCCTCTGAATGGCACACAATCCATGTCTCAATTGTCTCAAGGCTTAAAAATGATTCTTTAACCTGTCTCCTCCCCTTCATCTACACTGATTTGAAGTGGATTTAACAAGTGGCGTCAATAAGGCATCACAGCATTCACCTGGTCAGCCTATGTCATGGAAAGAGCAGGTGTTCTCAGTGTATATACATACATTCCTGATGGGAGAATATTCAAGTGGCGCATGTTATACTGTAGCAGTCCTTGTTAGTACAGAATGCCTTCTGTTTGCACATCTCAACATTGTTAATTATGTAGAGTCCATCTTTAATATTGCAGGATGTATATTTACCTCAATAGTGTCTTGGAAATGGATCATTATCATTATATCTGTTTCCCTTTTAGAATATAAAGAAGTGTGTGTGTGTGTGGTGACCAAGTGTTCAGTTATGGGCCTCAACATCGTGTTCTGACCAGACAGCACTATAGTGGGCAGATCTTAGTGATTCAGTTCAAGTGTACTAGTGGGCGAGGGCATTCACAGCCGACTGCTCAGACGAGCTCCAGCTACCCATTTTTTTTCTTCATGATTCTAGTTCTCCCCGGGTTTCAGCGACCAACAGTTTTTTCATGTTTGGGCTATCGGCAAAGAGTGTGAGAATTTTTATCCACTTACAACACAGCATTGTTAAATACTTGCTTCTGATTGGCAAGTATGCCATTCTAGAATGGGCATCAAAACAAGATAAGTGGACAGTTGGATGTCTCTGGGACAGATGCACAGTACAAAACAACACCTTTTTTAATTTATTTTTATTTAACCTTTATTTAACCAGGTCAATAACGCACAATCATGACGCAACATAAAGCACTGCACATGCAGACAGGAAGCAAAACCAACAGCCACACAAACTGGTATTGGATACAATTTCTAAAACGCAAGTCCAACGAGGAACAACGTAGCTAGCTAAGAGACATCTGATTACCTAACATGGTGAGTGATGATGGGATGAACATGCAGTCATACAAGTGGCGCTATGCTGTCAAATCCTCCCATACGTTTCTAGTTTCACCAGCTGATTTCAGCCACTGTTCTTTTTTAATTACGTTGTCATATTGGCAGGTTTGCTAGTAACAAACTATATTAGCTTCAAATTCTAATTTAGCTAGACTTCATTTGGTATGTGATCTTCTCTACTGAACAGTGTCCTGATGAGAGAGCAAAATGTTCTATGCCAGGTGAAATCTTGCATCATGAGCTCATTGTTATAGGAAGTATACAAATAAATGTCACTAGAAAACAGCTCAAACAAACGCAAATGCACCTACTTTGCTGTTATTCTGGCTGCACTGTTAGCTTTAGTTGGCTAGCTAGCAAGCAAGGGATAAGAACTTTGCAAGCCAGCATGGCAACGGAACAAAAATATATAGAACAAAAAGACTTCACGACTGGGTCAGTGTCCCTAGTGATAGAACTAATGGACAGATTTTGTGGAAAGATGAGAAAGTATGAATTAATTTATTAAAATGAAATTTTTTTTTTGAAAACATGTTATTTATTCCGGTAGATGTGTGCTTTAGTATTGTTTTCTTTGGCAACTGTGGTATAAGCGAGATAAACGCCTCCGTTCTGTTGCTGCAGGATTATTTTCCTGCTGGACCCAACTGGCTCAAATTAAGATCCTATATCTGTAGTTGGTAATATGTACTTGACTTGGATGAGAACTCCTGTCTAAAGGCTTGGAGCGTGGGAGTGAGAAGCGCAATTAGTAAATCTATTGTATACAAATGTAATCAAATTGAAAGCGCCGTTTACGGTTTGGAGGAAAAAAAATAAATCAAGACACAGCCATCCAGGAAAGCAAGTTAAAGAACATAACCCTGTGTGAAAATGGCTTCCAAACGCTTCGTTAAAACTCCTTTGCGTAACATTGCTTTCACAAACGAGGGAAGCCGCATTTCTCAGTTTGGCCCCCGCCCCAGTTACATGTAAAAGGACCATGACTTGTGTGTGTGTGTGTGTGTGTGTGTGTGTGTGTGTGTGTGTGTGTGTGTGTGTGTGTGTGTGTGTGTGTGTGTGAGCATCAGCTATAAAAAATTAAAAATGGCAAAAACTATTTGAATTCGTCACTTATTTTCACTCTATAAACGTAACTCCATGACCAAACTATTTGTCGATTTCATTTCACCTTTTACATTTTTGGCCAGTCTATCCTGTGTGATTATGGATTATGGCAGCAGACTCACGGCCACTCTCCTCAGTTACGGTACTGTCCTTCAGTATTAGTACGGCACTGTTATCCTACAAACTCATCAGCTTTCCGAATTCAACTCAGCCTGAACTATCTAGATATTACTATTTCGCAACAATTTCCCCAGAGGGAAAGAAACAGGCAGGGTGTGAGGCAAAGTTAGTATAACATGGCTTATGTAAGCGTTGAACTGCCTCAGCCTAGAGGCTTTTGTCGAGAAGGTCTGTTAGACACTCACTGCACAGCAGGGCCAGCTTTTGAGTCCCCTTTGCAGCTTTCTCTCCTGCTACAGTAGCACATCCAAGGTTCGCCTAGTTCAGGTGTATTCAACTCTGACCCTACGAGGTCCGGAGCCTGCTGGTTTTCTGTTCTACCTGATCATTAATTGCACAAACCCAGGTCTAAATCAGTCCCTGGTTAGACGGGAACAATGAATGAAAAAAATGCAGTGAAACTGTCTTGGAGGTCCAGAGTTGAAAGGTCTAGTTCCTCTAGAGGGATTTTGTTTATGTTCGGTGGTCCTCACACTCAGCAGCCATCTCCTCCTTATGTGACCCCTTTTGTTTTTGGATTTCTCCGTCCCTGTTTGGGTTTTAGTCCACTCTGTTCTCTGACCCATCCCTGTTACAGGGTCAGTGGGAATGACCTCCTCGTGACTGAATTGTGTTTTCAAGTTTTGCCAACAGTTGGTGGTTGCGGCCCTTTATTTCCTATGTGGAGGCCAGGTGACACACCCACACGTGTCCTCTGTGGAGTTAGTGCTGGCACACCCAATGGACCAATCAAGGTACTGGCCTCTACTTAGCCCTAAGACCCTTTTAACAGCTCTGTAACAAGCGTTTTATGGGTGGGAGTCGGAACAGAGAAAGGACTTCCCGTAAACTTTTCACTTCCGTCCAGGTCAGACAAGGGAAGCGGGACAAACTGGGAGTATTGGCTTGCTCTTTTGTATTTGTCTTTATCATAGAAAAGTCATCATATCACCTATTCATACAGAAGCTGAATCATAATGTATTTGACTAACAAGAGACTGTATGAAATGTTGAATTTGGTGACTCAAGCACTAATCCTCTCTAGATAATCACACCCTCTGTATCTGTTTGTTTGCAGTTGATTTGATAGGAGGTGACAGTCGTATCCGCGGCCTACGCTGAGATTAAAGATCATGGATCTTTACCCTGTCAAAGGGTAGAGTAACCTGGGCTCTCATTCTCTCTTACTTCAGTTTGGATTTACAGGGTGAATGGTGTCTCAAACCAGCCCTTTGAAATCCACTTAGGCTAATCTAACTGGTGCTTTGTAGGAAGCAGCTATAATTGTTTGGTAACAAGTATCCATTGATGAAAGGAAATGAAATACCTGGGGCATGATTCGATCGTCGGAGAAGAGAGTTTCCGTAAGAGAAACCACTCCCCACTGGGCAAAAACTGGTTGAATCAACGTTGATTCCACGTAAATGTTCACCTAAATCCAATAACATGGTCACATGTTTTGGTTGATTTAGGATTGAATTCACTTTCGTTGACAATTCAAACAAACATGAATCAAAATTGGGTTGTGATATGTCAATTTGTGTCACAAACTCAAAGGTTTGTGGTTTGAATCATCATCAGAGAAGGGAAGGAGAAATAACACTCCATTCTCTACAAAAGAAGTGGAGGAATGGAGTGTGTCATCTGTTTTGGTGTATTTAATAGCATTTTACCCAAAGGTCAAAAATGGAGACATATGTAATGTAATGTAATAGATGGCAATCCAATGTCATGGTACCAGTTAGACGTCAGCCAAATTTGCCATCGCAAGAAAAAAGTCCTGTAATTTGGGCCACAGCCGAATGGGGTGCCCTTAACCCTATAATAGCAGAGCGGCCCAGTGTCCGTCAATCCCTCACTGACTTTCCCACTTTCGCAGGGAAAGGATGTAGGCAGTAGTTTGGACTTGCGCACCACCTTTCCCGCACCCAAAATCCCTGAAATGATGTACAGTGCCTTCACAAAGTATTCATACCTCTTGACTTATTTCACATTTTGTTGCTAGCCTGAACTTAAAATGGATTACATTTATATATATATATATCTACACACAATACCCCATAATGACAAAGTGAAAACATGTTATTAGACATTTTTGCAAATATATTGAAAATGAAATACAGAAATATCTCATTTACACAAGTAATCACACACCTTTGCAATGACACTCCAAATTGAGCTCAGGTGTATCCAAATTCCTTTGATCATTCTT
The DNA here is from genome assembly GCA_030435695.1 of Brachymystax lenok tsinlingensis. NCBI lineage: Eukaryota > Metazoa > Chordata > Actinopteri > Salmoniformes > Salmonidae > Brachymystax > Brachymystax lenok. The sequence goes on from CM059793.1 coordinate 6,077,969, forward strand.
GATGTCACTACAACTTGATTGGAGTCTATGGCCAATTCAATTGTTTGGACATGGTTTGGAAAGAAACACACCTGTCTATCTAATATCAGAGCAGAAACTATACCTTTGAAGTTCCAGGAACTGTCCATAGATCTCAGAGATAGAATAGTGATGATGCACATATCTGGGGAAGGTTATAAAACTATTTCTAGAGTGTTGAAAGTTTCCAAGAGCCCAGTAGTCTCCATCATTAGGAAATGGAAAAATATGGAACCACCCAGACTCTGCGTAGAGCTGGCCGTCCGACCAAAGTGAGCAACCTTGGTCAGGGAGGTGACCAAGAACCCAATGACCACTCTGACAGAACTACAGAGTTCCTTCGCTGAGATGGGAGAACCTGTCAGAATGACAACAGGCTCTACAACACTTCACCAATCTGTGATTTATGGGAGAGTGACCAGACGGAAGCCACACCTGAGAAAAAGGCACATGACAGTGTGCCTGGAGTTTGTCAAAAGGCACATGAAAGACTCTGAGAGCAAAAGGCAAAATATTCTGTGGTCTTATGAGACAAATATGTAACTCTATGATCTGAATGCAAAGCACTATGTCTGGAGAAAACCGGGCACAGCTCATCACCCATCTAACACCATCTCTACCGGGAATAATGGTGGGGGCAGCATTATGCTATGAGGATTCTTTTCAGTGGCAGGGATTGGGAGACTGGTAAGGATAGAAGGAACAATGAGTGGAGCCCAAATACAGCCAAATCCTTGATGAGAACCTAAATCAGAATCCAAACAGCCTTTAGACTGGGACGAAGATTTACATTCCAACAGGACAACGACCCCAAGCATACAGCCAAAGCAACTCTGGAATGGCTTCAGAACAAGAATGTGAAAGTCTAGCCAAAGCCCAGACTTGAATCTCACTAAAAAATCTGTGGAAAGACTTGAAGATTGTTGTTCACCACCACTCCCCATCTAACTTAACAGAGCTTGAGAAAATATTGGAAACAATCCCCAAACCTGATACAGACATACCCAAGACGATGCAAACTGTAATCCCTGCCAAAGGCGCTTCTACAAAGTATTGACTCGGGTGTGAATACTTATGTAAATGAGATATTTCTGTATTTCATTTTCAAAATATTAGCAAAAAACATGTTTTCACTTTGTCATTATGGGGTATTGTGTGTAGATGGGTGAGAAACATCTATTTAATTCATCGTGAATGCAGGTTGTAACACAACAAATGTGGAATAAGTCAAAGAGTATGAATACTTTCTGAAGACAATGGCCAGTGGATATAGCAGTCCCCAGCACTTCCCTCTCCCAGACCATGACTAATTTCCTGCACAGATCAATCAAAGCAGCACAACAGATTCCCAGGACCCCCCCACACACTCTGAATGGCCTTCCCATAGTACCCCTCTCCTCTGCACCTGACACCGCCATGCGGCGGCTCCAGGCTCCAGGCTCCAGGCTCCAGGCTCCAGGCTCCAGACCTGGAAAAAAACTGGAACGAAAGACCCCAGCATCTCCCCCTAATCAGACATCCAGGGTTCAACTAGTGTTAGTTTAATTTCAAATACTTTTGAGTGTTTGATTAAGCCTGCCAAGTGTGCCAGATTGGTGGGTTTGTACTTATGGGAATATTCCGTTGGACGTGGAATTGTCAATTGCAGCTAAAGTACTTTAAAGAAACCATGTACTATTTGAACTTAGTGGCCCTTTGCAACCCAATAAAAACACGCCTCTTGCTTCACTCAATTCATGCTTTTTTTTGGTACAGCCGGTTCAAAATAAATCCCTGTTGCTTCAATGAAACAAGTCCTTGTGTGTGTTTATCACAACATAAAGACATGTAACTTTGACTACCTCTTTTGTTGTCGCTCTGAGGTTCTCCCCAGGAGCCCCCTGTAGCCTCACACCTAAAAGCTTCAACCTCACCACTTTACCCACACCTAGAATGATAATTCTGTCACCTCGAAAATAAAGCAAACAGCTTCACCCTCACCACTTTACCCACACCTAGAATGATAATTCTGTCACCTCGAAAATAAAACCAACAGCTTCACTCTCACCCCAAAAGAACCCCCCGCCCATGTCTCAACCCCCTTCCCTCTTCCCACCCACCCCAAATCTGCCTTGTACCCTCGACTCTCACTGAAAATGGGCTTCCAAACCTGCATGGAGCCCGTTGTAAGCCACAAGTGCAAATTTCCTCGCAAATTATGGACTTATCTTGTATTATAATTTTGGGGGGTAATTTACCACCATTTTCTCCCCAATTTCGTGATATCAAATTGGTAGTTACGACCTCATCTCATTGCTGCCCCAAAGGGCTCGGGAGAGGCAAAGGTTGAGACATGCGTCCTCCGAAACTTGACCCGCCAAGCTGCAATTCTTATTTTTCATATTTTATTTTTATTGAACAAAATAAAGTAAAAATCTATCCAAAATAAACAGATATTAACAAGCCGATACAATACAACACAAAAACAAAACGTCCCCCACACACAACACACAACAAAACACAACAACACAACACCCAACACCCAACAAAACACAACAACACCCAACACCCAACACCCAACAACACAACAACATAACACCCAACACACAACACACAACAACACACAACAACACAACACCCAACACCCAACACACAACACACAACCCAACCCAACCCAACACAACACACATCACACATCACACAACACACAACAACACCCAACACCCAACACCCAACACCCAACACAACAACACCCAACACCCAACACAACAACACCCAACACCCAACACACAACAACACCCAACACACAACACAACAACACAACAACACCCAACACAACAACATGCCCGCCCTCACCCACAATCACACACAAATACAAACAAGCTCTCTGCCTCCCAGAACAATGTCTCACTCATGCGCCAGTTGGAACCAGGAAACTCGGAAACTCCCGACCCGCCAACCGTCCGAAAGTGACACACGCACAACTACAACCATGTGAGCAAGTCGGAAACTCCCGAGCCCCCCAGCCCCGACCGGCACACAAACACGGCACAAGTAGCCGTCACCTCCACTCAAGCACCACACTACCGAGATGGTCCACATACAACCTCCAAACTCTGTCAAATAAGTCTTATGTTCGTTGAATTTATAATATATAGAATCCAGTGGGATGTAAATAGATAGTCCAGTCTTCCAGTGTGTTATTGATGGTGAATATGAGGCTTTCCAATTGGCTGTAAATCATTTTGCAGCAATTAAACCTAGATTACAAAACTTTATCTGATATTGATCATCAATATTAAAATTTCCTGTCAGACATAATCGTGGATATGGATAAACATAAAATCCTAAACACAATGAAATGATTGCACATTCATTACCACAGCATATGTAACAGGGTTTCTTTGTGGTTTTTGTATTTCCAACTAAGAATTATTTGCATTCAGGCAGGAGTCACTGGCATACCAGACACCCCCGCAGCCTGAAAGCCTAATGCTTTTTAGGCAGTTCATAATGACTTTTAGTTTAGAAAACGGTCTCTCCACAGAAGTGACAGTTACAGGCATTGTAAAAAAACAGCTTGATTTCCATAGCAACATAAGGGAAACTGGGCAGAAAGCTCTAGGTGACAGGTCGTGTGGATACTGGACAACCAATAAATTGGCAGATGCAAACAGATTATCATCTTTAGCGGACAACAGTTCTTAAAGGCTTGAACAAAAAAAAGCTGTTTTTGCGATTTCTTTCATACTGTTGAACTGGCGTTTGAGTTGTGTGGTTGCAATATCAGCAGTCCCTGATCTCTGGTATATCTTGGCATTCATCATTCAAGATTGAGTTTAAATTGTGTACAGCACAATGGACAATGTCTCTGGAAAGACTGTCTGGGATGACAATACTCACTATAGAAAACAGTTGTTCCCGCTACCTGGACCTACTGCAGTGGAGGCTCCTCGGAGGAGGAAGGGGAGGACCATCATCCTCAGTGAATTGCTTTAAAAATAGTGAAACATTAAAGTTATCATTTAAAAAAAGATATATACTAAATATATTCATGTCTCCAAATAATTGACTAAAACACACTGTTTTGCAGTGAAGGTCTACAGTTACCTCAAAAGCTATCTGTAGGGTAGCACCAGGGCTCCAATTTCCCTAAAAAAAAGGTGTCCTTGGACTGAACATAATAATTTGAATTCTGTTCTCCAGGCTGAAAATTGCCCTGTTCCGAAGCACCTCTCACTCATATGTCTCTCTCCGATATCTAAATTCTTATTAGCCAATAACCAATTAGGGTCCTTCTCACAGGCATCTCAGCTCTGAAGCAGGCTACTAGTGAAGACAGACACATCGGGGATGCAACGGCGCACATCCTTCTTGTCGTTCTGTGCAAGAAATAAGTTTTCCAAACAGACTCTGGGACAGGTGTGGGACGATAGATCCCAAATTAATACAACCACAGCACATCGAAAACCTTTTAAAAGGAATGGCACTGATGCAACAAATCAGAACATTTAGCTTAAAATTTGGATAAACTACTAGGCTATTTTTTTCACATTATAAGCGCAGCATTGCACACACGGCACAAGGCTATTAGCATGAATTTTCAAAAATGCAATTAGTGGGAAAACACTGTTCTCCACAGCGGACTGCATGGGTTGTTAATAAGACTAGGATTGTGTCTTTGGCTGCTGGACAACGAAAAAAAGTTGAGAACATGAGAGAAATACTGGTTTAAATGGCATTTGAGGAAGTGTTTATAAAATAATCCCCTTAACATTCCAATGGTCAGAACACGGTGACAAAAAAACGTCCAGAGTTTAAACAATGACGTTTATGGTTAAATAGGGAACAACCTCCATTCAGATTGCAAGATTGCTGATGTTGCAGTGCGCAACAGGCACTGGCCTTTCTCTCCTATCTGAAGGAACAGTGCCTCGAGTATGACAGCTTCTTCACCTGCGGGATCGTCTGAGACCAGCCACCCAGACAGCTGATGAAACTGTGGGTTTGCACAACCAAAGAATTTCTGGACAAACTGTCAGAAGCCATGTCAGGGAAGCTCATCTGTGTGCTCGTCGTACTCACCAGGGCCTTGACCTGACTGCAGTTTGGCGTTGTAACTGACTTCAGTGGGCAAATACTCACCTGCGATGGCCACTGGCACACTGTAGAAGTGTGCTCTTCATGGATGAATCCCGGTTTCATCTGTACCGGGCAGATGGCAGACAATGTTTTCGGCGTGTTGTGGGCGAGTGGTTTGCTGATGTCAACATTGTGAACAGAATGTCCCATGGTGGCGGTGGGGTTATGGTATGGGCAGGCATACGCTACGGACAATGAACACAAATGCAATTTAATTGATGGCAATTTGATTGCACAGAGATACCGTGACGAGATCCTGAGGCCCATTGTCATGCCATTCATCCACCGCAATCATCTCATGTTTCAGCATGATAATGCACTGCCCCATGTCGCAAGGATCTGTACACAATTCCTGGAAGCTGAAAATGTACCTGTTCTTCCATGGCCTATATAATCACCAGAATTGTCACCCATTGAGCATGTTTGGGATGCTCTGGATCGATGTGTACGACAGCGTTTTCCAGTTCCCGTCAATATCCAGCAACTTCGCCCAGCCATTGAAGAGGACGAAATAATTGCCTGTAGAGCTCTGAGACAGGGTTATGTCGAAGCACAGGCCTGGGAAAGGGTACCAAAACAGCTTTGAAGGTCCCCAAGAACACAGTGGCCTCCATCATTCTTAAATGGAAGAAGTTTGGAACCACCTAGAGTTGGCCGTCTGCCAAACTGAGCAATCAGGGGAGAAGGGCCTTGGTCAGGGAGGTGACCATGAACCCGATGGTCACTCTGACGGAGCTCCACTGTTCCTCTGTGAGATGGGAGAACCTTTCAGAAGGACAACCATCTCTGCAGCACTCCAACAATCAAGCCTTTATGGTAGAGTGGCCAGGCGGAAGCTACTCCTCAGTAAAAGGCACATGACAGCCCGCTTGTTTGCCAAATAGCACCTAAAGGACTCTCAGACCATGAGAAACAAGATTATCTGGTCTGATGATTGAACTCTTTGGCCTGAATGCAAAGCGTCACGGCTGGAGGAAGCCTGGCACCCTCCCTAAGGTGAAGCATGGTGATGGCAGCATCATAATGTGGGGATGTTTTTCAGCGGCAGGGACTGGGAGACTAGTCAGGATTGAAGAAATGATGAAAGGAGCAAAGTACAGCGAGATCCTTGATGAAAACCTGCACCAGAGCGCTCAGGACCTCAGACTGGGGCAAAGGTTCACCTTCCAACAGGACAACAAACCCTAAGCACACAGCCAAAACAAAGCAGGAGTGGCTTTGGGACAAGTCTTTGAATGTCCTTGAGTGGCCCAGTCAGAGCCCGGACTTGAACCCAATCAAACATCTCTGGAGAGACCTGAAAATAGCTGTGCAGCAACACTCACCATCCAACCTGACAGAACTTAAGAGGATCTGCAGAGAAGAATGGGAGAAACTCCCCAAATACAGGTGTGCCAAGCTTGTTTTTATTTAATTTTACCTTTATTTAACTAGGCAAGTCAGTTAAGAACACATTCTTATTTTCAATGACAGCCTAGGAACAGTGCCTTGTTCATGTGCAGAATGACAGATTTTTACCTTGTCAGCTCGGGGATTCAATCGTGCAACCTTTTGGTTACTAGTCAAACGCTCTAACCACTAGGCTACCTGTAGAGTCATACCCAAAAAGACTCAAGGCTGTAATTGCCTCCAAAGGTGCCTCAACAAAGTACTGAGTAAAGGGTCTGAATACTTATGTAAATGTAATATTTCAGGTTTTTATACATTTGCTAAAATTTCTAAAAACCTGATTTTGCTTTGTCATTATGGGGTATTGTGTGAGGAAAGAAAACAATGTAATACATTTTAGAATAATGCTGTAACGTAATAAAATGTGGAAAAAATCAAGGGGTCTGAATACTTTACCAATATACTGTAACTTGGCAATTAACTTATTTGGAAAATCAGCTTCTTTCAGTATTTTCTCTATGCTAGATGCCTTTGGTTCATCCAGATTCTGTTGAAGCGATTGAAGAAGATTTCTGAGTTGTAAGTACTTAATAAAGATATCGGCCTTGGATAGTCCACATCTTTCTTGTAATTGATTGGATGACAGTAGAGAGCCATCATAGTACACATGCAAAGAATTCATGATGCCACTTTGAAACGAGCACTTAAAGGTGTTGTCATTAAACGCTGGAGTGTAAGGTGGGGTTTTTCTAAATAGGGGTGCCTGGCGATATTGGTCCTTTCCACCTCATGAATGTATGTACCTTTTCCCAAAACGAATGGAATTGAGAATCATTGGATTGTCTTTATTTTTTATTTTTTGCCTTGGACCCAAAGTAGTGAATATATTTCAGGTCATAAGGTATTACATTTATGGCTTCAACCCTCCTCCATGCGCAAGGATAGCCTGCTGTCCATTGTTTAAGTGAAAACAGTTGTCCCGCCGAATAATACATATTCACATGAGGTTGTCCAAGTCCTCCAGCTTTATAAGGTATGTGTAAAACAGTCAATTTATTGCTTGAGGTCTTTCCATTCCAAATAAAGTTAGTGAGCAGGCCATTTATTTTATTTAAAAAGTTGGATGCAATTTAAACTGGCAAGGCCTGGAATAAATACGTCAACCTTGGTAATATATTCATTTTAATTATGTTGACCCTACCTAACATAAAAATACGTCTCTGACCATCGTATTTGATCCTATTTATTAAAGGAGAGTAATTGATTTTATATGCCTCCTCCAGATTGCATGGTATCAGTACCCTCTTGAAAAGTCTTAGAAATTGTCTTAATTTGTTTAGTTTTCTCCCTAATATACTTCAAATCCTGATATAGAACCATACGTGTCAAACAGTAGTATAATGCATGACAGATAATGTTTTGGTTCAGATTAATAAAGTAAAACGTGATCTACATACAATATCACAATCTCTATGCCCCAGATTGAGCCATGAGTTCTAATTATTGATGCTAGGGGTTCTGTGGCTAAAGAAAATAAATAACTAGACAAAGGTCATCCATGTCTGGTCCCTCTGGATACTTAAATGATTGAGAGATCTGTCCATTTGTACACATAGATGTGCGATTTGTACAATAGTTTAATACAGAAAATATCGGACCAAAACCAAACATTTTTATGACAGCCATAAAAATATGCCAAATCCACCCTATCGAATGCTTTTTAAGCATATATTGCCACTTTTGGAGCATTCAATTTCTTGGTATGATGAATTATATTGAAAAACTGCAAAGATTGTTTGAAGACATCCTATTCCGTATGAACCCTGCTTTATCTGAGTGAATCAACTTTTGTATTACTGTTTCTATGTGAGAAGTAAAAACCTGACAAGTAAAAACCTATCCATATTAATCTGGTTCACTTATAATTGGTAAAATTATTATTAAGAAAATGTTCTGTCTTTCAGCTACTCCCTTTTCCCATGTTGATAGTTTCTGCATGAATATGTCCCGTACTGTTGCACAGGGGAGAGAGTAAGAAAAAACATATATATAGTCTGTGGCTAGACTTAAATGCGCTCTAATCTACCACAAATGTCCTATTTTAAGAAGGGTGCATAATAATTTTTATTTTTTTAATTTCATTAGTAAATCCAACACACAGAGTACAAAACATTAAGTACACCTGCCATGACATAGACTGACACCACGACATAGACTGACCTGCCATGACATAGACTGACACCATGACATAGACTGACCAGGTGAATCCAGGTGAAAGCTATGATTCCTTGTTGATGTCACTTGTTAAATCTACTTCAATCAGTGCATTTGAAGGGGAGGAGACCGGTTTAAAAAATTTCAGTCAGTTTGTGAAATCTCCGACAGTAGAGGGGTTCGGGTTGCTGCGTGTTCAGCTCCATTCCCAACCACTGAGGAGTGAGTGTCAGTACTATGTGTCCATGATATGTGCAGTCAACTAGTATAATTAGTGTTTCTGAAGTACATACAGTGAGGGAAAAAAGTATTTGATCCCCTGCTGATTTTGTACGTTTGCCCACTGACAAAGAAATGATCAATTTTAATGGTAGGTTTATTTGAACAGTGAGAGACAGAATAACAACAAAAGAATCCAGAAAAACGCATGTGAAAAATGTTATAAATGGAATTGCATTTTAATGAGGGAAATAAGTATTTGACCCCTCTGCAAAACATGACTTAGTACTTGGTGGCAAAACCCTTGTTGGCAATCACAGAGGTCAGACGTTTCTTGTAGTTGGCCACCAGGTTAGCACACATCTCAGGAGGGATTTTGTCCCACTCCTCTTTGCAGATCTTCTCCAAGTCATTAAGGTTTTGAGGCTGACGATTGGCAACTCAAACCTTCAGCTCCCTCCACAGATTTTCTATGGGATTAAGGTCTGGAGACTGGCTAGGCCACTCCAGGACCTTAATGTGCTTCTTCTTGAGCCACTCCTTTGTTGCCTTGGCCATGTATTTTGGGTCATTGTCATGCTGGAATACCCATCCACGACCCATTTTCAATGCCCTGGCTGAGGAAAGGAGGTTCTCACCCAAGATTTGACGGTACATGGCCCCGTCCATCGTCCCTTTGATGCGGTGAAGTTGTCCTGTCCCCTTAGCAGAAAAACACCCCCAAAGCATAATGATTCCACCTCCATGTTTGACGGTGGGGATGGTGTTCTTGGGGTCATAGGCAGCATTCCTCCTCCTCCAAACACGGCGAGTTGAGTTGATGCCAAAGATCTCCATTTTGATCTCATCTGACCACAACACTTTCACCCAGATGTCCTCTGAATCATTCAGATGTTCATTGGCAAACTTCAGACGGGCATGTATATGTGCTTTCTTGAGCAGGGGGACCTTGCGGGATTTCAGTCCTTCACGGTGTAATGTGTTACCAATTGTTTTCTTGGTGACTATGGTCCCAGCTGCCTTGAGATCATTGACAAGATCTTCCCGTGTAGTTCTGGGCTGATTCCTCACCATTCTCATGATCATTGCAACTCCACGAGGTGAGATCTTGCATGGAGCCCCAGGCCGAGTGAGATTGACAGTTCTTTTGTGTTTCTTCCATTTGCGAATAATCGCACCAACTGTTGTCACCTTCTCACCAAGCTGCTTGGCAATGGTCTTGTAGCCCATTCCAGCCTTGTGTAGGTCTACAATCTTGTCCCTGACTTATTTGGAGAGCTCTTTGGTCTTGGCCATGGTGGAGAGTTTGGAATCTGATTGATTGATTGCATCTGTGGACAGGTGTCTTTTATACAGGTAACATACTGAGATTAGGAGCACTCCCTTTAAGAGTATGCTCCTAATCTCAGCTTGTTACCTGTATAAAAGACACCTGGGAGCCAGAAATCTTTCTGATTGAGAGGGGGTCAAATACTTATTTCCCTCATTAAAATGCAATTCCATTTATAACATTTTTCACATGCGTTTTTCTGGATTATTTTGTTGTTATTCTGTCTCTCACTGTTCAAATAAACCTACCATTAAAATTATAGACTGATCATTTCTTTGTCAGTGGGCAAACGTACAAAATCAGCAGAGGATCAAATACTTTTTTCCCTCACTGTATAGTATTTATTATTAATGAGTCGTGTTTAGGGCTTGTTCTGCCTTCTGAAATAGAGGAGACACTTCTAACGTATACACTGATCATTTGTCTTGGCCAGCGTGATAGGCTTACCTGTGGTTTTTATATATTTGTTTACAATATGTTATCCCTTTCAAGGCCAATCAGAAGAGAAAAACGACATAAAAAGCACTTGCCATCACTGCATTAATTGAGAATAAAATTAATTTGATTATTTAGGCATTATTATAAAATATTATTATTTATGAATCATTATAGTATATTAATATTTTGGGAATCATTATAGTATATTAAAGACAGATTAGTTCTACTCTCCATATAATTCTCTAATAAAATAAATGCCAACAGATGCAGGCCTATAACCACTGCTGTAGCCTACAGTTCCGTTGTAATGCATTCAACTATATGTGGGGCGTAGTCATTTTGACCCTATGGGGATCACTATTTTGACCCACTGGGGATCACTATTTTGACCTACTGGGGATCACTATTTTGACCTACTGGGGATCACTATTTTGACCCACTGGGGATCACTATTTTGACCCACTGGGGATCACTATTTTGACCTACTGGGGATCACTATTTTGACCCACTGGGGATCACTATTTTGACCCACTGGGGATCACTATTTTGACCCACTGGGGATCACTATTTTGACCCACTGGGGATCACTATTTTGACCTACTGGGGATCACTATTTTGACCCACTGGGGATCACTATTTTGACCCAACAAAGAGCTGGAAATAATAATTGGTTCATAGTTGTGGGCTTCGAGCACATACAGTAGCCTGCCTTTTTGTCTCCCTCTTTTATTAACTGGCCAGTTGCCATGTTTCTTCAACATTCATTGAACCAATTCATTAACATTATATATTGTACTTTCTATGGGAGAATAAAAACAAAAGGATAATTGACACGTTTTCCATTCATATACATCATGCCTTATAAAAAACTAGAGTCGATGTCCACACCTCCACGGTCCGTTTTCTATGCATCTCAGTTTAGTGCATTGCACTTCCGCATCCGGTGAAAGGTGACAGAGCTAGAGAACAGTGTGAGAACAGACCATGAGACATCCAGAAAATCGGTCTTCTCGCAAAACTGTCTGCAGCGTCCGGACGGTTTGGCCTACAAACTAGTATGGAAAGATGAGACTCTCACGATCACAATGGTGTTCTCCGGTTTGCTCTGTGACCACCACAAGCGTCTTGGAACTTGTCTGAATTCTATACAGTTGATTTGCAAACTTCTGTCTGTAGCGTCCGAACAGTTTGGGCTACACTCACAAAACACATACTGAACATGTTGGTTGTTTTGCTCTAGGACGTCCACAGGCCTCACAACACAAGTTCCCCCGGTAGTTAGTGAGAGTGAGAGTGAGAGTGAGAGTGAGAGTGAGAGAGAGAGAGAGAGAGCTTCCAATTTCAGCCTCTTAGGCTCTATGACATTTGATCTCTCTGTCTTTTTTCCACTCAGGCCTTTGTAAAAATAATTGTTCAGATCATAGCAATCATTGTGTTGTCCTGTTCACTTTTCAGTTCGTTCCTTAAACAAATAGATCATGGCTATAGCCTACCATTTAATGGTTTGTCATTTAGGCTACATAGGCAATAGTCATTAAAAAGTGTCATTCATTTAGACAGATGGTTTGAGTGGTGCTGTGATTGTCTTTTCAGTAGATGTGTGAGTGAAGGCATTAACAACGCATAACTTTCTCTTTAGTGTATTTGATGTGGTGGGGTGTAATGGTCCATGGTCCACCTCATTTCAGTAGCCTAAACAGTTCAATAGTCCAGTGTATTTGATGTGGTGGGGTGTAATGGTCCATGGTCCACCTCATTTCAGTAGCCTAAACTGTTAAATAGTCCAGCGCCCCAACCTTTTCCAGGTTGTCCAGAAATCGAGTAGCTTCTTTTGTTGATTTCATTGTGACATCTCTTTCGTTCCTCTTTCTAGACAGATTGTCATTGCCAGTGCAAATTTCTATTAGTAGTGTCCCTTTACTTACTGTAGTCGAGTCGACAGCTACTTGATCCATGGTCGCATTGTTTTGCTGTGTTTGTTCGTCTCTGTTTATTGATCTAGTATTTGCCATAACATGCAGCTGTCAACATAACGTTTCAGTTCTTTCTAGACTTCAGAGTTGAGTTTTTTCCTATATAAGAGGCATATTTTAGTAAAGAAAGAGAATGCCGAACAGATCACCTTCACCTTACTACCTCATGGTCGTCCTTGTCTCATCGCTGCAACTCTCCAACAGGCTCGGGAGAGGTAAAGATCGAGACATGCATCCTCCGCCAAGCCACACTGCTTCCTAACACACTGCTCACTTAACCCAGGATGTTCGACCAATGTGTCGGAGGAAACACTGTTCAACTGATCATCGAAGTCAGCTTGCAGGTGCCCGGCCAGCCACAAGGACTTGCTAGAGCACGATGAGCCTTGGAAAGCCCACCAGCCAAACCCACCCCTTACCCGGACGGTGCTGGGCCAATTGTGTGCCGCCCTTTGGAGTTCCAGGTCATGTCCGGATTCGACACAGCTTGGGATAAAACCCCAGCTAATGGTGACGCCTCAGCACTGCGATGCAGTGCCTTAGACTGCTGCGCAACTCGGGAGGCCCAATAATTGACTTTTCATAAACATTCCATTTCAGTTCCTGCAGCAACATGTTCAACTTATGTGTCCCTTTTTAATACTGATTACCTCATTTTAAAAAAACCTCAGGTGTGATGATGTCTCTTCTTTCCTCAATGGTTCTTCTTCTAATTAAAAACTTTTGTTATTCTTTTTATTTCATTTTCTTGACAGGTGACATGCAAAAAAACAAGTCGGAAGATGAGTCATTTTGAAGGGTTTTTGGGCTCTGTTCAATTCACTGGAGTGTTCATCAAATCCACCCCCAAAAAACAGAGAGAGAAAAAAACTTGTCAGGTAGAAGTGGATATTTTGACTTGTTAGTAGAGCATCCAGTAAATATGGAGGCATATCCTACTGATCCCTCTCAAATGTTTCAAATAACTCAGAAAAGTGACCTGCAACCTATTGATGTCTTACTGTTTAATATAAACTCAGCAAAAAAATGAACTTCCCTTTCTCAGGACCCTGTCTTTCAAAGATAATTCGTAAAAATTCAAATAACTTCACAGATCTTCATTGTAAAGGGTTTAGACACTCCAATGCTTGTTTAATGAAGCATAAACAATTAATGAACATGCACCAGTGGAACGGTCGTTAAGACACTAACAGCTTACAGACGGTAGGCAATTAAGATCACAGTTATGAAAACTTAGAGACGCCTAAGACAGCGATACAGGGAGACAGGATGGACAGCTTATCGTCCTCGCAGTGGCAGACCACAAGTAACAACAGCTGCACAGGATTGGTACATTCGAACATCACACCTCCGGGACACGTCCTGGATGGCAACAACAACTGCCCGAGTTACACCAGGAATGCACAATCCCTCCATCAGTGCTCAGACGGTCCGCAATAGGCTGAGAAAGGCTGGACTAAGGGCTTGTAGGCCTGTTGTAAGGCAGGTCCTCACCAGACATCACCAGCAACAACGTCGCCTATGGGCACAAACCCACCGTCGCTGGACCAGACAGGACTGGAAAAAAGCGCACTTCACTGACGAGTCGCGGTTTTGTCTCACCAGGGGTGATGGTCGGATTCGCGTTTATCGTTGAAGGAATGAGCGTTACAAATCTACCCTGGCATAGACAGCAAGCATGTACTGACATGATACGATATCATTGGATAAGCTGACACAGAAAAGCAGTCAAAAAAAAGTGTGTTTCTCAAGAGGAAACCAGTGCTTCTCAAAGAGGGAACCAGTGTTTCTCAAAGAGGAAATCAGTGTTTCTCAAAGAGGAAACCAGTGTTTCTCAAAGAGGAAACCAGTGCTTCTCAAAGAGGAAACCAGTGCTTCTCAAAGAGGAAACCAGTGCTTCTCAAAGAGGAAACCAGTGCTTCTCAAAGAGGAAACCAGTGTTTCTCAAAGAGGAAACCAGTGCTTCTCAAAGAGGAAACCAGTGCTTCTCAAAGACAAAACTAGTGCTCATAAAAAAAGGGATTTCAATCTTCTTACACTGAATGTTTCTTTAAAGTTTTCAAAAGGTCCAAATTTAGCATTTTCTTGATTGGGAAGATACACTTTGGGACACAAGTTATGTTGAAACACCCTCATAAAATCTGATGACCTAGATAAGCTGCTAGCTTGAATTTGAGCATGTCACATCTGCAGATCTGTATTTATGATATTTTAAGAACGCTTTGACAAGTTTTACTATAGTATGAGGAGTAGAATTTTTAAAAGTTTGCTGGGGGGGAAGAAATACAGTTGTGAATAGAAATTGGATTCTACATAGCCTTACTTGGAGTTATATTAATTAGGGAGTGGTGGGGCGCTAGCGACACTACCAGGTGAAATGCAATGCGCCAAATTCAAAAGCCAAAAGTTGAATTATTAAACATGCACCAATATACAAGTGTTTCATACTCATCAAAAGCTCTGTTTCTTGGCAATATCAAAGCGTTGTCAGATTTCAAAAAGGCTTCATGGCGAAAGCAGCACATTTGATTGTTTGAGGGTAGCACCTTCACTATTTTTGCCATTACCATGAATTCATTAGCCTTCACGGTTCACACAAAACACTTCACAGCAAAACATTTCACAGCGAAAACAAATCAATTACCTGTTGAAGAACTTCTGCTGAGGTCTTCCTAAGTGTCCAACGAAGACAATCCATGGTTCTTTTGTTAGAAAAAGTAATGTATTATATCCATAAATCTCTGTTTGGTTCCGCGCGTTATAATCAGAAACTACAGCCTCCACTCCTCCATTGAAACGTGAAGAGAACTCGTTCAACTTATACCTATAAACTTGTCCAAGAACAATCAAACATCCTTTTTAATGTATCCTTAGGAACACTTTTATGTATATTTACTATAATAATTCAACTGGGCTATAAGAACAGAAAAAACAGAGCGCGCCTTGGCGAGAGCGCGCGTCCTCTTCTATTGACATCTGAGGGAACACTTCCTGATTCCTCTTCTTCTCTGCTCTAAAAGCATCCCAAAAAAAAATCTGAACACTGTCTCGAGACTGTTGACATCCAGAGGAAGCGATAGGTACTGCATTCATATGCCCTTATATGGGCATTTTCATAAGGGAGGGGTTCAAATGAGCAATGTGTCAAAACCACTTTTTCCAGGACAGAAATTCCTCGGGGTTTCGCCTGCCATATCCGTTCTGTTTTACTCACAGACAAATGGTTAACACTTTTAGAAACCTCAGAGTGTTTCCTATCCAATGGTACTAAATGTGTGCATATCCTATTTTCTGGGCCTGAATGGAAGGCATTTTACTTTGGGCACGCCAGGGTCTCCAAAACGGTCACCTCATGCACTGCTCCCTAAGAAAATGGCTATCACTATTATTGCCCAAGCACCCAGAACTTACCAATTCCTAAAATAACAGATCCCAGAAAGGTTATTTTTCCACCACCAGAAACATTAAAAGATTAACTATATGTTGCTCTGGATACGATTCTGGAGGTTGTAATTCCAGAACCTTCTGAAACATGGAGAGCCATTGATGAATAGGCAAACCGAATCCCTTCCTGACTATGTACTAAATAAGGCATATTTCCATAAAATATGAATGTCCCACATATTTATGTCTGTTGTGAAGATCTAATGTTATGGCAAAGTGTCCAAGTTAGTGATGTTGATATTTTGGGTAAAAAATGGGTTTTTCCAATAGTCCTATAGAACAGTGCTGGTGGCATACTGTGACTATTCTCCCACAATTGGTCATTTTGTCTCATCTCTTGTATCTTTAGTAACCATATAAACTTACATTTGATTTAATATTATGGGATGTTGTGACATTCAGAACGACAGGACCTGACCGCCATCTGGATGGAAAAGGTCAGATCTCTTATATGGACGTCTCTGTCTGCTCTTTCTATCGACTTTATATACGCTCTAGGAAGAGACTGTGAATATTACTGATTGAACAACAAATGACAACAACAAATGACCCCCATTCAGACCAGCCTTGCTGAATGAACTACAAGTGACCCCCACTCAGACCAGCCTTGCTGATTCAACGGCGCTGACAGAGATGGCAGCCTCGCTTCACGTTCTCAGGAAGCTATGCAGTATTTTGTTTTTTTATGAATTACCTATTACATTGTTACCCCGGGAAATCTTACGTTTTTTATTACATACAGCCGGGAGGAATTATTGGATATAAGAGCAACATCAACTTACCAACATTACGACCAGGAATACGACTTTCCCAAAGAGGATTCTCTGTTTGTTACCCCAGCCAGGACAATAGACTGGATAGCACCCGGCGACTCAAAACAACGGACGGCGCCGGAGAAGAGGGAAATGCTGCGGTCTTTTGGTCAAGCTACGTCGACGGGCACATCGTGCACCTCTCCCGAGTATTTTAATCGCCAATGTACAGTCTCTTGACAACAAAGTAGACGAAATCCGATCGAGGGTTGCCTTTCAGAGAGACATCCGAAACTGCAACGTTCTTTGCTTCACGGAAACATGGCTCACTCAGGACACGTTATCTGAGTCGGTACAGCCACCTGGTTTCTCCACGCATTGCGCCGACAGAAACAAACATCTCTCTGGTAAGAAGAAGGGCGGGGGTGTATGCCTTATGATTAACGAGACGTGGTGTGATCATAACAACATTCAGGAACTCAAGTCCTTTTGTTCACCTGACATAGAATTCCTTACAATCAAATGCAGACAGCATTACCTACCAAGAGAATTCTCCTCGATTATAATCACAGCCGTGTACATCCCCCCTCAAGCTGATACATCGACGGCACTGAAAGAAATTCATTTCACTCTAGGTAAATTGGAAACCACATATCCTGAGGCTGCATTTATTGTGGCTGGGGATTTTAATAAGGCTAATTTGAAAACAAGGCTTCCAAAATTTTACCAGCATATCGAATGTGCCACCCGGGCTGGTAAAATCCTGGATCATTGTTATTCCAACTTCCGTGATGCATACAAGGCTATTCTCCGCCCTCCTTTCGGCAAGTCTGACTATGACTCCATTTTGTTGCTCCCAGCCTACAAACAGAAACTAAAACAGGAAACGCCCGTTCTCAGGTCTGTTCAACGCTGGTCCGACCAATCTGATTCCATGCTGCAAGATTGCTTGAGCACGTGGACTGGGATATGTTCGGACAGCATCTGACAACAACATTGATGTATATGCTGATTCGGTGAGCGAGTTTATTAGCAAGTGCATTGGTGATGTTGTACCCATAGCAAATATTAAAACCTTCCCCAACCAGAAACCGTGGATTGATGGCAGCATTTGCGCAAAACTGAAAGCGCGAACCATTGCTTTTAACCAGGGTACCGCTACCGGAAACATGACTGAATACAAACAGTGTAGCTATTCCCTCCGCAAGGCAATCAAACAAGCTAAGCGTCAATATAGAGACAAAGTAGAGTCACAATTCAACGGCTCACACACAAGAGGAATGTGGCAGGGTCTACAGTCAATCACGGACTACAAAAAGAAAACCAGCCCCGTTGCGGACCATGATGTCCTGCTCCCAGACAAACTAAACAACTTCTTTGCTCGCTTTGAGGACAATACAGTGCCACCGACACGGCCTGCTACCAAAACCTGCGGGCTCTCCTTCACCGCAGCCAATGTGAGAAAAACATTTAAATGTGTTAACCCTCGCAAGGCTGCCGGCCCAGATGGCATCCCTGGCCGTGTCCTCAGAGCATGCGCAGACCAACTGGCTGGTGTGTTTACTGACATATTCAATCAATCCTTATCCCAGTCTGCTGTTCCCACATGCTTCAAGAGGGCCACCATTGTTCCTGTTCCCAAGAAAGCTAAGGTAACTAAGCTAAATGACTATCGCCCTGTAGCACTCACATCCGTCATCATGAAGTGCTTTGAGAGACTAGTCAAGGATCATATCACCTCCATCCTACCAGACACCCTAGACCCACTCCAATTTGCTTACCTTTCCAATAGGTCCACAGATGACGCAATCGCAATCACACTGCACACTGCCCTAACCCATCTGGACAAGAGGAATATCTCTGTAAGAATGCTGTTCATCGACTACAGCTTAGCATTTAACACCATAGTACCCTCCAAACTCATCATTAAGCTCGAGACCCTAGTTCTCGACCCAGCCCTGTGCAACTGGGTCCTGGACTTCCTGACGGGCCGGCCCCAGGTGGTGAGGGTAGGAAACAACATCTCCACCCCGCTGATCCTCAACACTGGGGCCCCACAAGGGTGCGTTCTCAGCCCTCTCCTGTACTCCCTGTTTACCCATGACTGCGTGGCCAGGCCAAGCACGCATCCAACTCAATCATCAAGTTTGCTGACGACACTACAGTGGTAGGCTTGATTACCAACAACGACGAGACGGCCTACAGGGAGGAGGTGATGGCCCTCGGAGTGTGGTGTCAGGAAAATAACCTCTCACTCAATGTCAACAAAACAAAGGAGATGATCGTGGACTTCAGGAAACAGGAGAAAGAGCACCCCCCTATCCACATCGACAGGACAGTAGTGGAGAAGGTGGAAAGTTTTAAGTTCCTCTGCGTACACATCACGGACAAACTGAATTGGTCCACCCACACAGACAGCGTGGTGAAGAAGGCGCAACAGCGCCTCTTCAACCTCAGGAGGCTGAAGAAATTCGGCTTGTCACCAAAATCACTCACAAACTTCTACAGATGCACAATCGAGAGCATCCTGTCGGGCTGTATCACCGCCTGGTACGGCAACTGCTCCGCCAACAACCGTAAGGCTCTCCAGAGGGTAGTGAGGACTGCACAACGCATCACCGGGGGTAAACTACCTGACCTTCAGGACACCTACACCACCCGATGTCACAGGAAGGCCAAAAAGATCATCAAGGACAACAACCACCCGAGCCACTGCCTGTTCACCCCGCTATCATCCAGAAGGCGAGGTCAGTACAGGTGCATCAAAGCTGGGACCGAGAGACTGAAAAACAGCTTCTACCTCAAGGCCATCAGACTGTTAAACAGCCATCATTAACATTGAGTGGCTGCTGCCAACATACTGACTTAAATCTCTAGCCACTTTAAACATAGGAATTGGATGTAACAATGTATCACTAGCCACTTTAAACAATTTTTGTATACAATGTTTACTTATACGACATACTTATATCAAATGTATACACTGTACTCTAAACCATCTACTGAATCTTGCCTATGCCGTTCGGCCATCGACCCAAATCTCTAGCCACTTTAATAATTATAATTGGATGAAATAATGTATCACTAGCCACTTTAAACAATGCCATTTATATAATGTTTACATATCCTACATTACTCATCTCATATATATGTGTATATACTGTACTCCATACCATCTACTGCATCCTGCCTCACTCATCCATATATTTATATGTACATACTCGTATTCATTCCTTTACTCTTGTGTGTATAAGGTAGTTGTTGTGAATTTGGTAGATTACTGTTAGATACTACTGCATGGTCGGAACTAGAAGCACAAGCATTTCGCTACACTCGCATTAACATCTGCTAACCATGTGTATGTGACAAATAAAATTTTATTTGATTTGATTTGATCCTCAACACTGGAGCCCCACAAGGGGTGCGTTCTCAGCCCTCTCCTGTACTCCCTGTTCACCCATGACTGCGTGGCCAAGCACGCCTCCAAATCTATCATCAAGTTTGCTGACGACACTACAGTGGTAGGCTTGACTACCAACAACGACGAGACAGCCTACAGGGAGGAGGTGAGGGCCCTCGGAGTGTGGTGTCAGGAAAATAACCTCTCACTCAACGTCAACAAAACTAAGGAGATGATTGTGGACTTCAGGAGACAGCAGAGGGAGCACCCCCCCCTATCCACATCGACGGGACAGTAGTGGAGAAGGTGGAAAGTTTTAAGTTCCTCGGCATACACATCACGGACAAACTGAAATGGTCCACCCACACAGACAGCGTGGTGAAGAAGGCGCAACAGCAACAGCAACAGCGCCTCTTCACCCTCAGGAGGCTGAAGAAATTTAAAAATTGGACGTAACAAATGTATCACTAGCCACTTTAAACAATTTTGTATATAATATTTACATATCCGACATTACTCATATCAATGTATACACTGTACTCTATACCATCTACTGAATCTTGCCTATGCCGTTCTGCCATCGACTCAAATCTCTAGCCACTTTAATAATATAAAAGTGGATGTAATAAATGTATCACTAGCCACTTAAACGATGCCATTTGTATAATGTTTACATATCCTACACTACTCATCTCACATGTATATACTGTACTATATACAATCTACTGCATCTTGTCTATGCCGGTCAGCCATCGCTCATCCATATATTTATATGTACATACTCGTATTCATTCCTTTACACTGTGTGTATAAAGTAGTTGTTGTGAAATTGTTCGATTACTTGTTAGATACTACTGCATGGTCGGAACTAGAAGCACAAGCATTTCGCTACATTCGCATTAACATCTGCTAACCATGTGTATGCGACAAATGCAATTTGATTGGATTTGAAGTGACCCCCACTCAGTCCAGCCTTAATGATTGAAGTACACGTGACTCCCATTCAGACCAGCCTTAATGATTGAAGTACACGTGACCCCCACTCAGTCCAGCCTTAATGATTGAAGTACACGTGACCCCCACTCAGTCCAGCCTTAATGATTGAAGTACATGTGACCCCCACTCAGTCCAGCCTTAAGGATTGAAGTACATGTGACCCCCACTCAGACCAGCCTTACTGATTGAAGTACATGTGACCCCCATTCAGACCAGCCTTACTGATTGAAGTACACGTGACCCCCACTCAGACCAGGCTTACTGATTGAACTACACATGACCCCCATTCAGATCAGCCTTACTGATTGAACTACAAGTGACCCCCACTCAGACCAGCCTTACTGATTGAACTACAAGTGACCCCCATTCAGATCAGCTTTACTGATTGAACTACAAGTGACCTCCATTCAGATCAGCCTTACTGATTGAACTACAAGTGACCTCCATTCAGATCAGCCTTACTGATTGAACTACAAGTGACCTCCATTCAGACCAGCCGTACCTAATTACATCACATTTGTCAGCTTATCAACCAGATACATATCCAGGTAGAGATGTGTGTGTGATTCTACAGTTCTTGGAATGTTTTTTTTCTTGACACCTGCAGTACAAGCCCTCCCCATAGAATTTATATTTAACATATGTTCTTATCCAGAGCGACTTACAAGAGCAATTAGTGTTAAATGCCTTGCTCAAAGCCACAGCGAAATATTTTCCACCAAATGTTTCGGCTCAAGGATTTGAACAAAGCGACCTTTCGGTTACAGGCCCAACGCTCTTAAACAGTAGGCTACCTGCAGTCACATGCCTCTGCAAAAGACACTTCGGAAAGCCACAAACTGGCAGGGATCCATTAAAACAACTCTGGACTCATGTCAATGCAGTAGTTTGGAGTAAAGGGCAACAGATTGTTGAGAGTCTGAGTCTGGAGCTCATTTGTGAGAGAGAGGCAGATATTAGTTAGCATACAAATAGTGCATTGTTTACCGGAGGCCATGCACTTCACAGCTGATGGAAAGGGGTTGAAGATTCAACACATTACGTTTTGCTGATAGAGGCTGTGGTAACCATTATCTTTAATTGGACCTTGTCTTTAAACTTTGTTCAAAGGTGTTGTTTACAATTATTGGATATACATGACTTTTGTTTCCGTGTCCTTTTTATTGTATCTCAAATAGGTTCATATAAAACAATAACCTATGTCTGAAACTCCTATAGCAATAAGGGTGATATCTCCTTCCTTAGCGACAAACTGTCAGCGACCGCTGCACTGTGGGTAGGTAATCTGACTATTTCCAAACCATTATGCAATTTAATAATCATTTAAACATTGGTCGCTCTATTAAAAAGGGGGTAACTTTGGAATGTACATATTCTTTCACGAGATGTGTATTTCCAAACCAAAAGGAAAGTACAGCATAGAACCTATTCTAGTAAAAGGTACAGTAATGGGGGTCATGTCTCATGTAATGTTTAACCTGATTCATCCATAGATACAAGGACGGGTCCTGGCCTTCATAAGTGTCTGGTGTGATAATTATGACACCTCCCCTGTTACCACATTGTCATGACCCTCAGCACCCAAGGGCAGACTACTAAGACATTTATAGCCCTCCACATTCCCACAGAAACTGTGACGTGTGCGCTGATGGTCAGGAAGCAAGTTCAGGGAGTGAATAATTTAATCAATAAATGAAACATAATACAAAACAGGAAACAATGAACAATGCGCAGACATGACACTGGAACAGAAACAACGACGCCTGGGGAAGGAACCTAAGGGAGTGACGTATATAGGGAAGGTAATCAGGGAGGTGATGGAGTCCAGGTGAGTCGGGTGACAGGTGTGCGCCATAACGAGCAGCCTGGTGACCTAGAGGTCAGAGAGGGAGCACACGTGACAGAAACCTTTAGCACTGGCATAACTGTTGCTAGAAAGGCTTGTAAAGTGTTGTAAAGTGTTGTAAAGTGTTGTAAAGTGTTGGTCCTATGCTTCATGAGCTGAAATAAAAGATCCCAGAAATGTGGAGGATGCAAAATGCCTGGGCTGCTTAGGTTGAAAAAGGCTGTTCAGTTCAGGTGTAAACAACTTCATGAGACCTGAATGGGGGTCTTTCGAAGGGCCTGTATTTTTTTTTATTTAACTAGGCAAGTTAGTTAAGAACAAATTCTTATTTACTATGACAGCCTACCAGGGAACAGTGGATTAACTGCCTTGTTCAGGGGCAGAATGACAGATTTTTACCTTGTCAGCTCAGGGATTCAATCTAGCAACCTTTCGGTTACTGGCCCAACGCTCTAACCACTAGGCTACCTGCCGCCCCTGTATGATTAAACTGGACCTGATTGATAAAACTGTGTACACCGCTAACCTACCTACTCATGGACATAGATTGTGTGGGCCTGTTATAATGTCTTATATATCTGTTATTAAGGCTTTATGAATGCATATGGTCTACTGTACAGTAAAATTCAACCGACCTTTGCAGCGCAAGCCGTAGTGAAATTTCTGTATGGTATCAGAGATGGTTGGCCTCTGTGTCGCTATGATAAACCTGGGGGAGTAAAACATGTTCCGTTTGAAGTGAGTTCAACCCCCCGGTTCGTCTCTGTCTCTCGTCTTTGAGCTCCTGTTCCCTCCGGGTCGTCTCTGTCTCTCGGCTTTGAGCGCCATTTCCCTCCGGGTCGATCTCTGTCTCTTGTCTTTGAGCCCATGTTCCTCCGGGTTGTCTCTCTCTCTCGTCTTTGAGCCCCTCTTCCCTCCGGGTCGTCTCTGTCTCTCGTCATTGAGCCCCTGTTCCCTCCGGGTTGTCTCTCTCGTCTTTGAGCCCCTCCTCCCTCCGGGTCGTCTCTGTCTCTCGTCTTTGAGCCCCTCTTCCCTCCGGGTTGTCTCTGTTTCTCGTCTTTGAGCCCCTCTTCCCTCCAGGTCGTCTCTGTTTCTCGTCTTTGAGCCCCTGTTCCCTCCAGGTCGTCTCTCTCTCTCGTCTTTGAGCCCCTGTTTCCTCCGGGTCGGGATGTTTCTCGTCTTTGAGCCCCGGTTCCCTCCGGGTCGGGATGTCTCTCGTCTTTGAGCCATTGTTCCCTCCGGGTCGATCTCTGTCTCTCGTCTTTGAGTCCCTGTTCCCTCTGGGTTGTCTCTTTCTCTCGTCTTTGAGCCCCTGTTCCCTCTGGGTCGTCTCTCTCTCTCGTCTATGAGCCCCTGTTCCCTCTGGGTCGTCTCTCTCTCTCGTCTTTGAGCCCCTGTTCCCTCTGGGTTGTCTCTTTCTCTCGTCTTTGAGCCCCTGTTCCCTCTGGGTTGTCTCTTTCTCTCGTCTTTGAGCCCCTGTTCCCTCTGGGTCGTCTCTCTCTCTCGTCTTTGAGCCCCTGTTCCCTCTGGGTTGTCTCTTTCTCTCGTCTTTGAGCCCCTGTTCCCTCCGGGTTGTCTATCTCTCTCATCTTTGAGCCCCTGTTCTCTCTGGGTCGTCTCTGTCTCTCGTCTTTGAGCTCCTGTTGCCTCCGGGTTGGTCTCTGTTTCATGATCGGCCGTGCAGTAACTCAAACCCAAGGAAATTCACTGTGAAAACATCTCCAGTTACCATCGGTTACCATCGTGTCCGAGGCTGTGTTCCTGTACAGATTTTTACGATTGAAGCTTTTGAAGTTGTGAATGAAAAATTGCATTGCACTAGGCCTGACCCAAGAAAAGGCCGGTGAGAGCATTCACTCACAATTACAAACCTCACAAGGATAGGAAAACAGACCGAGACGGAGCTAATGGCCCAACACAGCTTTATATTCCAGAGAAGAAGGCTGATTCACCAGATTTTTATGCAACTCACACTGACGCGGCCATTGTGTGGCCTGTATGTGTGTGGGTGTGTGTGTGTGTGTGTTTTTGAGAGAGAGAGAGAGAGAGAAAGATTATTCACATTTGTTCCTGAAATGTCTTCTCCTAATGATATGAGATACAACCAGGTATTTGTAAAGTATTTGAAATGTGCTTTGTCTGGAGAAAGAACAAACCCAAAATCCCAAAAGCATAAAATGCTGTCCACTGAAGGACAACTTCTGGCTTGAGGTGATTAAGCCCACTGAAGGACAACTTCTGGCTTGAGGTGATTAAGCCCATTGAAGGACAACTTCTGGCTTGAGGTGATTAAGCCCACTGAAGGACAACTTCTGGCTTGAGGTGATTAAGCCCACTGAAGGACAACTTCTGGCTTGAGGTGATTAAGCCCACTGAAGGACAACTTCTGGCTTGAGGTGATTAAGCCCATTGAAGGACAACTTCTGGCTTGAGGTGATTTTGTTTTCTTTCCAATGGTACCAATTATATGCATATCCTGGCTTAAGGGCCTGAGCAACAAGCAGTTAACTTTGGGCACGTCAGTCAGGCGGAAATGGAGAAAAATAGACCCTATCCTGAAGAAGATAAGGTGGTGTTGTCCACCAAATGAAAGGAAAACACGTTAATGCTGTGTCACAGGCCACAGAGCTATTGCACCTTTGTAGTGTGTCAACAAACTCAGGACACACGCATACACACACGGACACACAACCACACACACACACACATACTCTTTCTCTTACTTCCCCTCTCTCCGTACCTTATACACACTCTACTTCCTAAACAAATACAGATGGCTCTAAGTTTTGCCTTGGGAATCGTAGACAATTTGTGACCCAGGTACTTAGAAATAAACCATTTGATTGTGAAAGAGAATAGCAATAAAACTCTGGTCTACTAGGTTTAAATATACCAAGGCCTTTACCTGGAAATTAATGGTTGGCATCATCCCTTGTGAATATTGCTCTTGTGGGCTATACTCGGCCTTGTCTCAGGATGGTAAGTTGGTGGTTGGAGATATCCCTCTAGTGGTGTGGGGGCTGTGCTTCGGCAGAGTGGGTGGGGTTATATCCTGCCTGTTTGGCCCTGTCCGGGGGTATCGTCGGACGGGGCCACAGTGTCTCCCGACCCCTCCTGTCTCAGCCCCCAGTATTTATGCTGCAGTAGTTTATGTGTCGGGGGGCTAGGGTCCGTCTGTTATATCTGGAGTATTTCTTCTCTTATCTGGTGTCCTGTGTGAATTTAAGTATGCTCTCTCTAATTATCTCTCTCTCTTTTTTTTTCTTTTTTTTCTTCTCTCTCTCGGAGGACCTGAGCATTAGGACCATTCCTCAAGGCCTACCTGGCCTGATGACTCCTTGATGTCCCGAGTCCACCTGGCCGTGCTGCTTCTCCAGTTTCAACTGTTCTGCCTGTTTTATGAACATTTTAAAATCTTGTCCATGTTCTGTTATAATCTGCACCCGGCACAGCCAGAAGAGGACTGGCCACCCCTCACAGCCTGGTTCCTCTCTAGGTTTCTTCCTAGGTTTTGGAGTTTTTCCTAGCCACCGTGCTTTTACACCTGCATTGCTTGCTGTTTGGGGTTTTAGGCTGGGTTTCTGTACAGCACTCTGTGACATCAGCTGATGTAAGAAGGGCTTTATAAATACATTTGATTTGATTTGTTCAAGTCATTGAACGTGTGTGTGTGTGTTCTCCTTCTTTACCATGTCTTTATCAGTGTTGTGTCAGTGAGTGGGACACCCCTCACCATCATAGTAGAGAACATCTCCCTGGCCCATAAACAACTAGGGGAGTGTAAAGACCAGGGTATAAGAGCTCTAATCCTGTGTCTACACAATCACATCACTGGGGATCGCTCTGCAGCCCCTGTTACTCTCAGCCAAGAGGTGGAAACTGGATTAAAAGGCAAGTCAGTCCTAACTGTATCCCCAAACTGGTGCTCAAAGGTGAAATCTGCAATAGTTACTGCTGTATAGCCCAAAACAATGCTGTTTGTGTAAAATAAACCAATGAGAAAACCTGCCAGGCTCAGTGACAGTAATGTATGAGAGAGCCTGCCAGGCTCAGTGATAGTAGGAGAGAATCTGCCGGGCTAAGTGATAGTAGGAGAGAACCTGCCGGGCTAAGTGATAGTAGGAGAGAACCTGCCAGGCTCAGTGATAGTATGAGAGAACTTGCCAGGCTCAGTGATAGTACCATATGAGAAAACCTGCCAGGCTCAGTGACAGTACTGTATTAGAGAGCCTGCCAGGCTCAGTGATAGTAGGAGAGAACCTGCCAGGCTAAGTGATAGTAGGAGAGAACCTGCCAGGCTCAGTGATAGTATGAGAGAACTTGCCAGGCTCAGTGATAGTACTGTATGAGAAAACCTGCCAGGCTCAGTGATAGTAGGAGAGAACCGGCCAGGCTAGGTGATAGTAGGAGAGAACCTGCCAGGCTCAGTCATAGTAGGAGAGAACCTGCCAGGCTCAGTGATAGTAGGAGAGAACCTGCCAGATTAGTGATATTAGGAGAGAACCTGCCAGGCTCAGTGATGGTATGAGAGAACCCACCAGGCTCAGTGATAGTATGAAAGAGCCCGCCAGGCTCAGTGATAGTAGGAGAGAACCCGCCAGGCTCAGTGATGGTATGAGAGAACCTGCCAGGCTCAGTGATGGTATGAGAGAACCTGCCAGGCTCAGTGATAGTAGTAGAGAACCTGCCAGGCTCAGTGATAGTAGTAGAGAACCTGCCAGGCTCAGTGATAGTAGGAAAGAACCTGTCAGAGTTAGTTTGTTCCAGTCTGGGCTTGATCACATTGACAGCTGATGGGCTGTACGCTTGTCTCCCCCAGCAATAGGACGTCATCTAGGTATAATTTACTGTGCCCAATGGTTGTCGCAAAATAATTGTACATTTTTAATGTGCTTTCAAATGTTATTTTTGTTTACTATTGTCATGGTCCATGAGATGCATTGTTTAGGACCTTTCTGTCATGTCAAAGCTTTGTTAAACTCATTGGCTCTGTTTAGTGGAATGACAATGCCTCCATCAGAAGAAAGCATCTATAAAACCTGCCTGTGTGGAAAGAACGCTTGATGACCAGTTGTGCCATACATGGACATGACACCATGAAGCAATTTTGGGCCTCCCGTCTACAGCAACATGTGATGTTGTCTCATAGGGCTCTTTACAAGGCAAACGGTGTGTTTGCAGCAGGCGTCTCTGGTCAATATGAAGGCCAAGGGAGAACGGAGCTACGTGACAACATGATGCTCTGGTGTCCAATGCAGAGCTACGTGACAACCTGATGCTCTGGTGTCCAATGCTTTTTCCACAGCCACTCAGGTGCCACTCCTGCCATCTTCTGGAGCACCGGTGGAAGGTCTGTCTGGTTATGAAGAGGAGGATGGGGAGGAGCCTTAAGTGTGTTTGTGTGTATAAAGAGCCACGAGTGGTGAGGGATGAGCTTGCCACCAGCCAATATACTTTCTCGACACTAGCCAGACCTCTACGCATAAACTACTGACTCTACCCAGAATACTACCAAGACACTACCAATATACTACCCAGACACTACCCAAACCCCCATCCAGACCACTACCCAGACCTCTACCCCGACACTACCCAGACACTACCCAGACCACTACCCAGACACTACCTAGACATAAACAGATACTACCCAGATGCTACCCAGACGCTACCCAGGCACTACCCAGACCACTACCCAGACACTACCTAGACCACTACCCAGACACTAAACAGACCACTACCCAGACACTACCCAGACACTTCGCAGACACTACCCAGACACTACCCAGACACTTCCCAGACCACTAACCTGACCACTAACCAGACCACTACCCAGACACTGCCTAGACTACTACCCATACACTACCCATTTACTACCCAGACAATATCCAGACACTACCCAGACTAATACCCAGACTAATACCCAGACCACTACCCAGACTACTACCCAGACCACTGCCCAGACCACTACCCAGACACTAACCAGACACTACCCAGACTACTACCCAGACCACTACCCAGACACTAACCAGACACTACCCAGACTAATACCCAGCCCACTACCCAGACACTACCCAGGCACTACCCAGACTAATACCCAGACCACTACCCAGACTAATACTCAGACTAATACCCAGACACTACCCAGACTAATACCCATACCACTACCCAGACTGATATCCAGACACTACCCAGACATTACCCAGACCACTACCCAGACTGATATCCAGACACTACCCAGACATTACCCAGACCACTACCCAGACTAATACCCAGACACTACCCAGTACCTACCCTGTCACAACTGAGACCACGGCAGCATCGTCATGTAGAGAGGGCAGAAGCTAAATGCTTCAGGGTTACTCCACTCAACTATCTGCTTATACACTGAGTGTACAAAATATTAGGACAGACTGACCAGGTGAATCCAGGTGAAAGCTATGATCCCTTATTGATGTCACTTGTTAAATCCACTTCAATCAGTGTTGATGAAGGGTAGGAGACAGGTTAAAGAAGGATTTTAAGCCTTGAGACAATTGTGTCATGGATTGTGTAAGTGTGCCGTTCAGAGGGTGAATGGGAAAGAAAAAATATTTAAGTGCCTTTGAATGAGTTGTGGTAGTAGGTGCCAGGCACACCGGTTTGAGTGTGTCAAGAACTGCAATGCTGCTGTGGAAAGCTTTCAACACCTTGTAGAGTGCATGCCCTGACGAGTTGAGGCCGTTCTGAGGGCAAATGAGGGTGCAACTGCAACTCAATACTAGGAAGGTGTTCTTAATGTTTTGTACACTGAGTGTATTGTCGTGTAAAAGCTTTCAAACTGATGCAACTTTAGACCAGTGTGGTTGTATAAGCCATAGGATAACATTTATTTTTTTTCTAAAGCTATTAAAAGTGAGGATGTTATATCTAGGTTGCAGCTTTCCCACTGTGTCTGCTAAGTGGATTGAGGGCATGGAAGCCAAACACATTTGTAATGTCTCTTTTAAATCATCCACTTGATCATGATAATGATGACCCAGGATGTGATATTAGGATATTGTTTATGTGGTTATTAAAATAACTGGATTTTTAGTTATTTAGTTATTAAAGCGATGTCTGGCCTCGAACATGGGGCTTTCAAGAAACATCATTGGCCTTAAATATGTGACTTTCAAGAAACATCACTGGCCTTAAACATGGGACTTTCAAGAAACCTCATTGGCCTTAAACATGGGACTTTCAAGAAACATCATTGGCCTTAAACATGGGACTTTCAAGAAACATCATTGGTTTTTATTTTTGTTATGTGTGACGCCCTTGAAGAGATATCTGCTGATACAACATCTTGAGTTAACCAGTACTTATCATGGAAGTCTAAGAGACATCCTGGGTACTGTACTGACCCATGTTCCAGTGCCAGGAAAGAAGTCCTCACCACATAGTCTAGGTCCCGGGCCAATGCAGGTTAGTGAGCGGCTACTGGTCCCTGTCCAACGTGACCCTGTGCTTATTCCCTTGCGAAAGCCACCCAGTCGGCCCCACGAACCCTCAAACCTCAAGGTTTATGTGAACAAGCGTCGTTTTGAATGGGAATCCAGAACACCAGTCACAGTAATAATAGGCCTCTCTAAAAGGTTAACCAGAAAACAGCGAACAGTTCAAAGAACAGAGGGTGAGAACCACCATATTCCCCTCTCTTACTTCCCTGCAGGATTTGTGAGAATGTTGAATCTTTTACTACCTTCTCAGTTTCTATTATCGGGGTCATGCAGCTCAACTATTGTTTGTTCTAAGGGGTCATTTGTCGTGGTTTAAGCTTATTTGGGAGCCAGAGAGGAAGACGAGGCTGAAACTAGAGCCGTAGGGCCTAAATTGGTAGCAAATATATAGCCTCTTGACTGCCCCTTAGCTCACGGTGTTTGGAGTGAGCAATGCGCTCCACGACGCACAGCCCCTTGGGCGGCTTCTTCTGAAATAATATTTAAACAGCGGTTGTGGATGCAAAACGGCCTCATCTGCGGTTGTTCCCACGAAAATGCAGAGTGAGGTTTCTTTTAACTCTTTGAAGGTAGCATGCGTAGCGGTCGGCGATTATTACGAGGGTACCCCCCCTTTCCTTTGGGAAAGCTGTGAGGTTAGAGTGCTGCCTCTATAAGATATAGTTCAGGTACATGTTTACTCATACATAGGGGTTGTAACGATAGTAACAGAAAGCTTGTCCAACACCCCCTTGTCTGGAGTGGCAGCCATCCTGGTTAGTCATTTTGTGTTCCTACAATTTACGTCTGACTGTACCTGAGAGATCTGTTGACACGCCTCACGGCTTCAGAATGGGAAAGAAGAGGCCAAGTCAGTGTCCACGCACCGTTAAAAAACCTATGTGATTCATGTAATACTTTTAATTGTCATATAAATCAAACCCATTCTCTCCACTTAACCATGCAGCACAAGGTCCTACTGTCATTAAACCAATAGAGCTGATGAATAGACAAACACATTTGTCGCCGTACACAAACCGCCATATGTTTTCCACACAGCGACTGCACGCCACACAGCGCACTCTTCAGAGTTCACTTCCTCGTTCTGCGACTCGTTGTCCTTTCACAGAGTTGACCAAGTTCACTTTCCAAGATCCAAATTGGTGTCTGCACCGTAGTAAGTAACAGTAATGAGCTTTAATGTGTACCGTCACCTTAACAGACCTGGAGATATTTTTCCTTTTGACTGGATGCGTCATCCGTCATCTAGTCTCTCCCCTCACCGGACTGGCAATGTCTTCAGCTAATCAGTCAAAAGGAGTGATCGCTGAATAGTTTGACAAACCCTGCCCTGGACCATCACAGAGCCTTGATCCTAGGGGCACATGCCATGTCATAATTCAGTGCTGTAAACGCCAGCTATAGATGTACCTGTCAGGATGTTGCTGATGTTTATACACCGATGCCCCCAAGCAAATTAAAATGTATGATGCAATTGTAAACAGCTGTCACACAGCCCTGCTCGAACAAAGCACCGGGGGTTAACGAATTAACACCTCATCTGTTGCTAAAATACATTTTAGCACGTAGGTCGCAGGCTTTTGGTTCATCCAGGTAAACTGATGCTGTCAGTGTGAGAGCACTTGTGGGATGGGATAATTAAGTTGACGGCTCATGAGGCTTCCCCCGCCCTACCCATTGGCTTGCGGTGCGCAGTGGGCTGTCGGCACCTGTCTGGGCCATGAGCTCCAAGCTCCCCGGGGACATGAGTCAGCCCAGGCCAGTGAGCTTACAGTGGGGTTACCTGACACCCAGCTCCCTGGGTGTCAGTGATTGAGACTCACTGCTGCTTTATCTTCAGACAAATGTGGAGGGAAATGCATCTAGTCTAGCTTGCCTCTTCCTCTCTGTAAGATTCCTTTAGCATGTTACCCATAAGACCTGTGTGAGTGTGTGTGTGAATGTCTGTGTGTAGATGTGCGGACGTGATATGCTTACCTCTCTCTCTCTGTTTATTAAATTCCCCAGCGCATTTACTAACTGAGATTGATGTTTGACACAGTTGACGGCACAGTGCCGTTGTTATTTAGCTTCTTCTGTCTTTTCACATTTATTATATATATATTATTATTATATTTATTTGGCATCTCAAACTGTCAAGCAGTTTTGTAATAGTCTACCAAGGGAGGTGATTTCCCCCGCACAAATAAATCTCTACTTTTAGAATCCTTATGGTGATCATTGGTGCAGCTGCTTGTGGCGTTATGTGGAGGTACGTGTATGTGCATGTGTGTTCCACTAGGTGGCAGTAATGCCTCTGGAATGGATTGGGACTGACCATGACTAGTGCCAACGTCATTTTAATGATATACTGGCTACACTCACATTTAACAGACATAAAGCGCCACCTTTTTGAAAGAAAAATAACTCAAGTTTGACAGACTAGGACGCTTTGAATTTAAGCTAGTGAATCAGTCAAAATTATGAAATTTAGCATGAGGTCTAGTCTAGTGTAGTCTAGTGTAGTCTAGTGTAGTGTAGTCTGGTCTAGTGTAGTCTTGTGTAGTGTTGTCTAGTGTAGTCTAGTCTTGTGTAATCTAATGTAGTGTAGTCTATTGTAGTCCAGCGTAGTCTAATACAGTCTAGCATAGTCTAGTGTAATGCATGCTTTTCAACCATTCGCCGCCTGCACCCGCCCGCCCGACTAGCATCACTACCCTGGACGGCTCTGACCTAGAATACGTGGACAACTACAAATACCTAGGTGTCTGGCTAGACTGTAAACTCTCCTTCCAGACTCACATTAAACATCTCCAATCCAAAATTAAATCTAGAATCGGCTTTCTATTTCGCAACAAAAAGCCTCCTTCACTCATGCTGCCAAACTTGCACTAGTAAAACTGACTATCCTACCGATCCTCGACTTCGGCGATGTCATCTACAAAACAGCTTCCAATACTCTACTCAGCAAAGTGGATGCAGTCTATCACAGTGCCATCCGTTTTGTCACCAGAGCCCCTTATACCACCCACCACTGCGACCTGTATGCTCTAGTCGGCTGGCACTAGTGGTCTAGTGTAGTATAGTGTAATCTTTTGTGTAGTGTAGTCTATTGTAGTTTAGTGTAGTCTTTTGTAGTCTAGTGTAGTCTAGTGTTGTCTTTTGTAGTCTACTATAGTCCAGTATTGTCTAATGTAGTTGTTTGTAGTCTAGCGTAGCGTAGTCTAGTGCAGTCTAGTGTAGTCCATTATAGTTTAGTGTAGTCTTTTGTAGTCTAGTGTAATCTTTTGTGTGGTGTAGTCTAGTGTAGTGTAGTCTAATGTAGTCTAGGTTAGTCCAGTATAG
The DNA here is from genome assembly GCA_030435695.1 of Brachymystax lenok tsinlingensis. Classification (NCBI taxonomy): domain Eukaryota; kingdom Metazoa; phylum Chordata; class Actinopteri; order Salmoniformes; family Salmonidae; genus Brachymystax; species Brachymystax lenok. The sequence continues at coordinate 6,111,911 of CM059793.1, forward strand.
TTTAGTGTAGTCTTTTGTAGTCTAGTCTAGTCTAGTGTAGTCTAGTGTAGTCCAGAATAGTCTAGTGTAGTCCAGTGTATTTGTATTTATTATTGATCTCCATTAGTTGTTGCCAAGGCAACAGCTACTCTTCCTGGGGTCCGGCAGAATTATTTTCTCAGACACAATAAATCATAACATTTTGAGCTTTTTGGAACATCTTTCTTACTGTAAATCCACACAGGGACTTCATTTTCATTTCAATGTATTTGCGTAGTAGGAAGCTTTGGATTTCAGCTTGTGAATCTGTCAAAATTATGAATTTTAGCATTAGGTCTAATTGTTTAGCAAAATATAGTAGTCTAGTGAAGTCTAGTGTAGTCTAGTGTAGTCTAGTGTAGTATAGTGTAGTGTAGTCTAGTGTTGTGTAGTGTAGTGTAGTGTAGTCTAGTGTAGTCAAGTATAGTCTAGTGCAGTCTAGTGTAGTCTAGTGTTGTGTAGTATAGTCTAGTCTAGTCTAGTCTAGTCTAGTCCAGTGTAGTGTAGTTTAGTGTAGTCTAGTGTTGTGTAGTATAGTCTAGTCTAGTATAGTCAAGCATAGTCCAGTGTAGTCTAGTGTAGTCAAGTATAGTCTAGTGCAGTCTAGTGTAGTCTAGTGTTGTGTAGTATAGTCTAGTCTAGTCTAGTCTAGTCCAGTGTAGTGTAGTTTAGTGTAGTCTAGTGTTGTGTAGTATAGTCTAGTCTAGTATAGTCAAGCATAGTCCAGTGTAGTCTAGTGCAGTGTAGTTTAGTCTAGTCGAGTGTAGTCCAGTGTAGTTTAGTGTAGTCTAGTGTAGTGTAAAATAGTCTAGTGTAGTCTAGTGTAGTCTAGTGTAGTCTAGTGTTGTGTAGTGTAGTGTAGTGTAGTCTAGTGTAGTCAAGTATAGTCTAGTGCAGTCTAGTGTAGTCTAGTGTTGTGTAGTATAGTCTAGTCTAGTCCAGTGTAGTGTAGTTTAGTGTAGTCTAGTGTTGTGTAGTATAGTCTAGTCTAGTATAGTCAAGCATAGTCCAGTGTAGTCTAGTGCAGTGTAGTTTAGTCTAGTCGAGTGTAGTCCAGTGTAGTTTAGTGTAGTCTAGTGTAGTGTAAAATAGTCTAGTGTAGTCTAGTGTAGTCTACTGTAGTAGTTTGTAGTCTAGTGTAGTCTAGTGTAGTGTGGTCTAGTGTAGTCCAGAATAGTCTAGTGTAGTCTTGTGTAGTCTAGTGTAGTCTAGTGTAGTCTTGTGTAGTCTAGTGTGGTCTAGTGTAGTCCAGAATAGTCTAGTGTAGTCTTGTGTAGTCTAGTGTAGTCTAGTGTAGTCCAGAATAGTCTAGTGTTGTCTTTTGTGGTCTTTTGTAGTCTAGTGTTGTCTTTTGTAGTCTAGTGTTGTCTTTTGTAGTCTAGTGTTGTCTTTTGTAGTCTAGTGTTTTCTTTTGTAGTTCTGTGTAGTCTGTTGTAGTCTAGTGTAGTCGGTTGTAGTCTACTCTAGTCTATTGTATTGTAGTGTAGTCGAGGGTAGTCCAGTATAGTCTAGTGTAATCCAGTACAGTCTAGTGTAGTCTTTTGTAGTCTAGTGTAGTATTTTATAGTCTAGTGTAGTCAAATCAAATAAAATGTATTCATAAAGCCCTTCTTACATCAGCTGATGTCACAGAGTGCTGTACAGAAACCCAGACTAAAACCCCAAACAGCAAGCAATGCAGGTGTAAAAGCACGGTGGTTAGGAAAAACACCCTAGAAAGGCCAAAACCTAGGAAGAAACCTAGAGAGGAACCAGGCTGTGAGGGATGGCCAGTTCACAGGAAGATCACGTCAGCGACTTAACCCACTCAAGCGACGCACCCCCCAGTAAGCCAGTGACTCAGCCCCCGTACTAGTGTTAGTCTAATGTTGTCTTTTGTAGTCTAGCGTAGTCTAGCGTTGTCTTTTGTAATCCAGTGTATTCTAGTGTTTTCCAGAATAGTCTATTGTAGTCTAGTGTAGAATTTTGAAATCTAGTATAGTCTAGCATAGCCTAGCGTAGTATAGTCTAGTGTAGTCTAATGTAGTCTTGTCTAGTGTAGTCTAGTCTAGTGTAATCTAGTGTAGTGTAGTATATTGTAGTCCAGTGTAGTCTAGTGTAGTCCAATATAGTCTAGTGTAGTCTTTTGTAGTCTAGTGTACTCTATTGTAGTCTAGTGTAGTATTTCGTAGTCTAGTGTAGTATTTTGTAGTCTAGTGTAAACTAGTACAGTCTAGTATAGTCTAGTGTAGTCTAGTCTAGTGTAGTCTAGTGTAGTGTAGTGTAGTCAACTGTAGTCTAGTGTAATGTACTGTAGTGTAGTCTAGGGTCGTTTGTATAGTCGAGTGTGGTGTAGTCCAATGTAGTGTAGTCTAGTGTACTGTAGTCTAGTGTAGTCCGGTATAGTCTAGTGTAGTGTAGTCAAGTATAGTCTAGTGCAGTCTAGTGTAACATAGTATAGTCTAGTGTAGTCTAGTGCAGTCTAGTGTAATATAGTATAGTATAGTCTAGTCTAGTGTAGTCTAGTGTAGTCTAGTGTAGTGTAGTCTAGTGTAGTCTAGCGTAGTCCAGAGTAGTCTAGAGTAGTCTTTTGTAGTGTGGTCTAGTGTTATCTAGTGTAGTCTAGTCCAGTATAGTCCAGTGTAGTCTAGTGTAGTCTAGTGTAGTCTAGTGTAGTCTAGTGTAGTGTAATATTGTCTAGTGTTGTCTAGTGTAGTCCAGTATAGTCTAGTGTAGTTGTTTGTAGTCTAGTGTAGTCTTGTGAAGTGTAGTGTAGTCTAGTGTATTCCAGAATAGACTAGTGTAGTCGATTGTAGTCTTTTGTAGTCTTGTGTAGTCTAGTGTAGTCCAGTGTAGTCCAGTGTAGTCTAGTGTAGTCATTTGTAGTCGTTTGTTGTCTAGTGTAGTCTAGTGTAGTCTAGTGTAGTCTTTTGTGGTCGTTTGTTGTCTAGTGTAGTCTAGTGTAGTCTAGTGTTGTCTTTTGTAGTCTAGTGCTGTCTATTGTAGTGTAATATTGTCTAGTGGAGTCTAGTGTAGTCCAGAATAGTCTAGTGTAGTCTAGTGTAGTCTAGTGTAGTCCAGAATAGTCTAGTGTAGTCTAGTGTAGTCCAGAATAGTCTAGTGTAGTCCAGAATAGTCTAGTGTAGTCTATTGTAGTCTTTTGTAGTCTAGTGTAGTCCAGAATAGTCTAGTGTAGTCTAGTGTAGTCCAGAATAGTCTAGTGTTGTCTAGTGTAGTCCAGAATAGTCTAGTGTAGTCTATTGTTGTCTAGTGTAGTCCAGAATAGTGTAGTGTTGTCTAGTGTAGTCTTTTGTAGTCTAGTGTTGTATTTGTATTTATTATGGATCTCCATTAGTTGTTGCCAAAGGCAGCAGATACTCTTCCTTCGGGTCTGGCAGAATTATTGTGTCAGATATAAAAAATGATAACATTTTGAGCTTTTTTTTTCTTTCTTTTTTTTCTTACTGTAAATCCACACAGTGACTTAACATTTTTATCAATGTATTTGCGTAGTAGGAAGCTTTGGATTTAAGCATGTGAATCAGTCAAAATTATGAAATTTAGCATGAGGTCTAATTGTGTAGCAAAATATAGTAGTCTAGTGAAGTCAAGTGAAGTCTAGTGTAGTCTAGTACAGTGGGGCAAAAAAGTATTTAGTCAGCCACCAATTGTGCAAGTTCTCTCACTTAAAAAGATGAGAGAGGCCTGTAATTTTCATCATAGGTACACTTCAACTATGACAGACAAAATGAGGTAAAAAAATCCAGAAAATCACATTGTAGGATTTTTTATGAATTTATTTGCAAATTATGGTGGAAAATAAGTATTTGGTCACATACAAACAAGCAAGATTTCTGGCTCTCACAGACCTGTAACTTCTTCTTTAAGAGGCTCTTCTGTCCTCCACTCGTTACCTGTATTAATGGCACCTGTTTGAACTTGTTATCAGTATAAAAGACACCTGTCCACAACCTCAAACAGTCACACTCCAAACTCCACTATGGCCAAGACCAAAGAGCTGTCAAAGGACACCAGAAACAAAATTGTAGACCTGCACCAGGTTGGGAAGACTGAATCTGCAATAGGTAAGCAGCTTGGTTTGAAGAAATCAACTGTGGGAGCAATTATTAGGAAATGGAAGACATACAAGACCACTGATAATCTTCCTCGATCTGGGGCTCCACGCAAGATCTCACCCGTGGGGTCAAAATGATCACAAGAACGGTGAGCAAAAATCCCAGAACCACACGGGGACCTAGTGAATGACCTGCAGAGAGCTGGGACCAAAGTAACAAAGCCTACCATCAGTAACACACTACACCGCCAGGGACTCAAATCCTGCAGTGCCAGACGTGTCCCCCTGCTTAAGCCAGTACATGTTCAGGCCCGTCTGAAGTTTGCTAGAGAGCATTTGGATGATCCAGATGAGGATTGGGAGAATGTCATATGGTCAGATGAAACCAAAATAGAACTTTTTGGTAAAAACTCAACTCGCCGTGTTTGGAGGACAAAGAATGCTGAGTTGCATCCAAAGAACACCATACCTACTGTGAAGCATGGGGGTGGAAACATCATGCTTTGGGGCTGTTTTTCTGCAAAGGGACCAGGACGACTGATCCGTGTAAAGGAAAGAATGAATGGGGCCATGTATCGTGAGATTTTGAGTGAAAACCTCCTTCCATCAGCAAGGGCATTGAAGATGAAACGTGGCTGGGTCTTTCAGCATGACAATGATCCCAAACACACCGCCCGGGCAACGAAGGAGTGGCTTCGTAAGAAGCATTTCAAGGTCCTGGAGTGGCCTAGCCAGTCTCCAGATCTCAACCCCATAGAAAATCTTTGGAGGGAGTTGAAAGTCCGTGTTGCCCAGCGACAGCCCCAAAACATCACTGCTCTAGAGGAGATCTGCATGGAGGAATGGGCCAAAATACCAGCAACAGTGTGTGAAAACCTTGTGAAGACTTACAGAAAACGTTTGACCTCTGTCATTGCCAACAAAGGGTATATAACAAAGTATTGAGATAAACTTTTGTTATTGACCAAATACTTATTTTCCACCATAATTTGCAAATAAATAAATAAAATATCCTACAATGTGATTTTCTGGATTTCTTTTTCTCATTTCGTCTGTCATAGTTGAAGTGTACCTATGATGAAAATTACAGGCCTCTCTCATCTTTTTAAGTTGGAGAACTTGCACAATTGGTGGCTGACTAAATACTTTTTTGCCCCACTGTATAGTGTAGTCTAGTGTAGTCTGGTGTAGTGTAGTCTACTGTAGTGTAGTCTAGTCTAGTGTAGTGTATTTGTCAAGGCAGCAGCTATTCTTCCTGGGGTACGGCAGAATTAAGGCAGTTAAACCATTTTAAATGTATTACAATACGTTCTCTACAGACCTCACAACACACTGTGTGCCCTCAGGCCCATACTCCACTACCACATATCTACAACAGAAAATCCATGTGTGTGTACGTGTGTGTATAGTGTGTATGTTATCATGTGTGTGTGTGCTTATGTTTGTGTTACTTCACAGTCCCGGCTGTTCCATAAGGTGCATTTTTACCTGCTTTTTAAATCTGATTCTACTGCTTACATCAGTTACCTGATGTGGAATTGAGTTCTATGTAGTCATGGCTCTATGTAGTACTGTGCGCCTCCCGTAGTCTGTTCTGGACTTGGGGACTGTGAAGTGGCATTTCTTATGGGGTATGTATAGGTGTCCAAGCTGTGTGCCAGTATTTTAAACAGACAGCTCTGTATCTTCAGCTTGTCAACACCTCTTACAGAAGCAAGTAATGATGATGTCCATCTCTCCTCCACTTTGAGCCATGAGAGATTGACATGCATATCATTAATGTTAGCCTTCCATGTACTTTTAAGGGCCAGCCGTGCTGCCCTGTTCTGAGCAAACTGCAATTTTCCCAAGTCCCTCTTTGTGGCAAATGACCACACGACTGAACAGTAGTCCAGGTTTGACAAAACTAGGGCCTGTAGGACTTGCCTTGTTGATAGTGTTGTTAAGAATGCAGAGCAGCGCTTTATTATGGACAGACTTATCCCCATTTTAGCTACTGTTGTATCAATATTTTTGACCATGACAGTTTAAAATCCAGGGTAACACCAAACAGTTTAACTTGCTCAAATTCCACATTATTCATTAGAAGATGTAGTTTAGGTTTAGGGTTTAGTGAATGATTTGTCCCAAATACAATGCTTTTAGTTTAGGAAATATTTAGGACTAACTTATTTCTTCCTACCCATTCTGAAACTAACTACAGCTCTTTGTTAAGTGTTGCAGTCATTTCAGTCGCTGTAGTAGCTGACGTGTATAGTGTTGAGTCATCCGCATACATAGACACACTGGCCTTACTCAAAGCCAGTGCCATGTTGTTAGTAAAGATTGAAAAAAAGCATGGGGCCTAAACAGCTACCCTAGGGAATTCCTGCTTCTACCTGGATTATGATTGAGAGGCTTCCATTAAAGAACACCCTCTGTGTTCTGTAGACAAGTAACTCTTTATCCACATTATAGCAGGGGGGTGTAAACCATAACACATACGTTTTTCCAGCAGCAGACTATGATCGATAATGTCAAAAGCTGCCCTGAAGTCTAACAAGACAGCCCCCACAATCATTTTATCATACATTTCTCTCAGCCAATCATCAGTAGTTTGTGTAAGTGCTGTGCTTGTTGAGTGTCCTTCTCTATATGCGTGCTGAAAGTCTGTTGTCAATTCTTTTACCATGAAATAGCATTGTATCTGTTCAAACACCATTTTTTCAAGAAGATTATTAAAGGTTGGTAACAGGCTGATTGGACAGCTATTTGAGCCAGTAAAGGTGGCTTTACTATTCTTGGGTAGCGGAATGTTTTTATCTTCCCTCCAGACCTGAGGGCACACAATCTCTCTAGTAGGCTTAAATTGAATATGTGGCAAATAGGAGTGGCAATATCGTCCGCTATTATCCTCAGTCATTTTCCATCCAGATTGTCAGACCCCTGGTGGCTTGTCATTGTTGATAGACAACAATACTCTTTTTTACCTCTTCCACGCTGACTTTACGGAATTCAAAAGTACAATTCTTGTCTTTCATAATTTGGTCAGATATACTTGGATGTGTATTGTCAGCGTTTGTTGCTGGCATGTCATCCCTAAGTTTGTTTATCTTGCCAATGAAAAAGTCATTAAATTTGTTCGCAATGTCAGTGGGTTTTGTGATAAATGAGCCATCTGATTCAAGGAATGATGGAGCCGAGTTGGCTTTTTTCCACAAAATGTAATTTAATGTGCGCCAAAGCTTTATACTGTCATTCTTTATATCATTTATCTTTGTTTCATAGAATAGTTTATTTATATTTAGCTTAGTCACATGATTTCTTAATTTGCAGTACAATTGCCAATTAGTTGGGCTGCCAGACTTTTTTTTTTGCCATACCTTCAGTTCCTCATCAATCCACGGGGATTTAACCATTTTTACAGTCATTTTCTTAATGGGTGTATGCTTATTATTAACTGGAATAAGCAATTTCATAAATGTGTCAAGTGCAGCGTCTGGTTGCTCCTCATTGCACACCACAGACCAGAAAATATTCTTTACGTCATCAACATATGAATCACTACAAAACTTATTGTATGACCTCTTATACAATATATTAGGCCCAGCCTTTGGAACTTTGGGTTTCCTAGATATTACTATTATATTGTGATCACTACATCCTATGGATTTGGATACTGCTATAAATCAAATTTCTGCAGCATTAGTAAAGATGTGATCAATACATGTTGATGATTTCATTCCTGTGCTGTTTGAAAGTACCCTGGTAGGATGACTGATAACCTGAACCAGGTTGCAAGCACTGGTTGCAGTTTGACATTTTTTCTTGAGTGAGAGCCAGTCAATATTTAAATCACACAGAAAATATACTTATCTGTTGATATCACATACATTAAAGGTATTATCTAAGTGAGTTTCAGCGATAGTCAGAATACGAATGTTACAAGCAAGATATTGACTTCAAGGACCTTGTTTCTCAGGCTGCATATGTTAAAATGGGCTATTTTTAGCACTTGTCTGGGTTGCTTGATTGTTTTTCATGATTTACTGGGAAGCTTATCAGAAGTAGACTTGATAATGCAGGGTTAGCTGCACAAAGTGGTCTTCCTACTACTTCCTACTAGTGTAGTCTAGTGTAGTCTAGTGTAGCATGGCGTAGTGCACTTGAATCTGAAATATCTTTAAAGCAACACCAGAGGGCACCACATGAGCTCCTCATGCTTCAAAGCCAGTAAAGTAGCTGCATTTCCAGTAAAGCCGGAACTGTGGTCTCTTTTAAGGGCTTAGTTAAAGGCAGTGTCAGAGAGGCAGAAAGTGTTGCCAGATGTGAAGTCCCCAGACGTGCTCTCATCCTGTCTGTGAATCCGACTCGGTGGGCCCCATGTGCCGCCACCAGTTACTGTGACAAACTGGCTCCTGTAACTGCCTGCGAAAAAGGACACGCGCTCACACATACACAGACACACACGACGCGCACGCAGACAGACACACACACACAGACATAAAGACACACACGTGCACACACAGACACAGACAGACGGCAACTAACTAGATAACTAGCTAACTAACTAATCATTAAGACAATTTGATATGCTTAAAGGGACATTTCGATGCTGATCTTTCACTGTATATGTCCATTAATATGCTATTAATATAAAAATATAAAAATCTAGAATTTCACTCACATACGAGTGTTTCAGCATCCCCGGTAGAAACGGACCGTCCACAATATCCAGAATCCATAGCGATTTCAGGACGTAGTACCACCCCTGTCGAGTTGGATCCGTCAACAGGTAGCTAACATTACTCACTGGACCAGCCACTCCTTCATAGCTTGCAAATATATATATATATATATATATTTTGTGTGTCAAGCACAACTGTACATTTTAGTCATGGTGTGGTACTCAGTAAGAAGGCGCCGACATAATACGCTGGCTAGACATTCCAAAGCACATCAATGCAATTAGCCAGTTGTTATCTGGCGTTGTGATTTGTAACTTTGCAAGCTAACGTTAGCTACAGGCTACCGGACAGCATCTAACTGTTAGCTAGCCCAACTAACTACCGCCGAGGCTAACATGACTGGCCTTTGTGTTATATTTACAGAGACTGAGCCCATCAACAACTGCAGCAGCGTCAACATCAACCTCAGCACCAGGAGCTAGTGTAAGTTACCTTTCCAAGAGGAGCAAATACATATATTGGAGCTGGGCATTAACATGGTCTGTCTCTTGTCGTCATAGTTGGTGTGTTTACAAGTAGGCTACAACTTGTACTGTTGTTTAGTTGATGATTGTTTATGCAAAGCTTGAGCAAGGAGGGGATGGTGTGGGTGACTGACTGGTGTCTGTTGGGGGTGGGTATTGTGTGTGAAGGTTAGTGTGCATGATGTATTGAAACGAGGGGGATGGGTGGATATAGTACCTTGTTTGGGTGTGTACTGATGGGGACAAAGTTTTTAAAACGTTGGCTAATCACTGACTTGTGTGTGTCCTACAGCCTATTCCTGCTGCTGCTGCTGCTGCTGCTGCTGCTGCTGCTGCTGATGATGACCTTGACACCAGCTTTAGTGGTACAGAGCTGGGAACAAGCTGAAGAACATTCTGGAACCTGCCTGGAACATTCAGCCAACACAACATCCATGTTCAGTTAGACTGCAATATAATACAGGACGCATAGTATGCTCACAACTGCATTGTGGTATATCTATTGCTAACTGTTGTACATATGCATATAGTGTTGTTTGATAAAATGTTTTATATAATATTTTTTATGAGTTTACTGACAAGTGACTAAATGATTCCAGCTGCATCAGAAACCAGTAAACTGTTGACTCCAACTTCTGGATCAATTCCTTGTGATATTCATGAAATGTATTAGCAAGTAATTAGCTACAATCTTACTGCTAAAACAAATGACGCAGGGAGTTGGTATATCATTTCAACTTTCATTTGTTGGAAAGTAAACATGTTTCAATAAAACTGTAGATTAGTCTGTCAATGTATCTAATAAGTAGACATGGCTTGTATTCTAGACAGTTGATTTGCTCTAGAGACCGAGGTGAGTTTACACAGAAGTATGCAGGAACAGTTATGGCAATGTTTGACATATATACAGTAGAAGAAAAATATACTACTGACATCTATAATAAGTACTATGGTTCTATAAAGAGAATACTTGCATATGGTGGTGTGTTTGGGAGGGTGCAGTGAGGTGTTGGGGGTCACTTTGATACAAGGCGAGATTGTTATGGACCTTTCACATCTCTTAAATCATCAATTTCTTTGTATCCAATATACTGTCTATCGTGTGAGGGATAAATTGCTTGTTTGGCCCCAACAACACACACAGGTAAGGGGATTCTCCCCACGTAGAACAAACTCCACAAAAATAATCCGTAGGCCACCAAGCGGTATTGTCTGTCACAGAATGGCAAAAACACTATTAGACATTCATGGGATATCGTTGTGTACTGTCTGTATTCCTTCTGTAGCAGCACGGTATGGAATATTAACACATCTCACAGACACACGTTAGCTACAACACACAGGTATAGTTACTCCAAGACTAATATGAGTCGTAAAGCCAAAGGCATCCATTTTGCTCTTCGTCGTCATCATCATCAAAACTTTTATCCAGTTGTACTCTTAATGAGACGCACTGAGGCTGGCTAGCTAACGTTAGCTAGCTATAATATGAGCAACAGTACTTTATTTTTTATCTCAACTTGGTGAAGTGGTACTAGCAGGCCCCCTGTTATAGCCGAATGATACTGTACTGAACAACATCGCCTCGTGAAAAGAGAGCTTCTATTGCTAGCTAGCTAGGAAAACAAAACAACTTTGTTATTTGCCCTCCTGGTCCAGCTTGTTTTGGCTGCCGACGCCAGTTGATCTTGGAGGTTCTGAGGAACATCTCCAGCACCCCTCTATCCCTATGTGCCTTCAAAACTTTTATGGTTTGTCACACATGCATGTTCCATGGGGGTCTGCAATGACCCTCTCCACTAAGACATGTCTGTAATCTAATTCTTTGCAGCACAGACAATCCTCTTCTGTCTGCATGGCTGGACAGCACCCGCATAGACACCACCGGTCAGAGTCTGACCGTGGCTCCCCGTCACTGCTTGCGCAATTCTCCTTCTCGCTGTCAACTCATCTTGAGTGTTTTCCGGCTCAAATGAATAGGGCAGTATGTCCCTATGTTAGCATGTAAAATAACATAAAAAACGGTTTTGTCGTCCAGCTCTTCTTGGAAAGAGTGATCATCACAAGTAGCCATTATAATTACTTGGCAATCTTGGATAGACAGTGCATGGTAACATACAGTAGCTCCCATGAGTTCAATTACTCGATTGAAAAAGGACAACCATATCTACTCACTGCTAGCGTGATCGTGTAATCTGTGTAACACAAAAGACACAGTAATTGCTACAAACATGACTCCATTTAGTTTTTTTAGATCAGACAGCAGGCTCAATCAACCAATGACATCATTGGTTGGGATCTCACGGTGTGAAAATGTAAAAATACCACTATAGTGCATAATTATGTCTGAACCTCTCATCCCTCACACCGCTCATCCCTCACACCTCTCATCCCTCATAATTAATAGGAAGACTGGAAAAATAACCCAAATAATGTATAGCGGTGAAGTTTACCTTTAAGATTATGTGACATTGTACATAAATGGTTCCCAAGGATTTCCCCACCTACCCTTTGACTTATGCAGCACACCAAATGCACACAGAGGTTTAAGTATGGTGATTACAGTTTTTTACGATTGTTTACACACTAAAATAAAATTTCCACACAATTTGCAAAATTCTACTCCAATGAGCAAAACACCTCCACAGATTTGCACAACATTACACACAATGTCTGCTTCACCCTTTTTGCAAAACATTACACACAGTGATTTGTAAAACTCTACACACATTTTCACACCTTAGACACAGATAAGGATTTTGAGGTTACTTCATTGTCATTACAAAGCCCCGGATTGCCAATGACCACACTAATGAACGAATTGGATAATCACATCCACCAGGTGTGGAAGCACACATGTGCTAATTTGAAAACGCAGCACTCAGGTGTGCTATAAACGGCAGCAGGTGAGTTCACCTGTCTTGGAAGGAGCTAGAAGGAGCTAGACGAAGAAGAAGAAGAGTGAGAATGAGAGGGGGAGCTCAAAGAGGAGATGAAGGAGGTAGAGGAAGAGGAGAAGGAGATAGAGGAAGAGGCCTAGGTAGAGGAAGAGGAGAAGGAGGTAGAGGAAGAGGAGAAGGAGATAGAGGAAGAGGTCTAGGTAGAGGAAGAGGAGAAGAAGGTAGAGGAAGAGGAGAAGGAGGTAGAGGAAGAGGAGAAGGAGGTAGAGGAAGAGGTCTAGGTAGAGGAAGAGGAGAAGAAGGTAGAGGAAGAGGAGAAGAAGGTAGAGGATGAGGCCTAGGTAGAGGAAGAGGAGAAGGAGGTAGAGGAAGAGGAGAAGGAGGTAGAGGAAGAGGAGAAGGAGGTAGAGGAAGAGGCCTAGGTAGAGGAAGAGGAGAAGGAGGTAGAGGAAGAGGAGAAGGAGGTAGAGGATGAGGCCTAGGTAGAGGAAGAGGAGAAGAAGGTAGAGGAAGAGGAGAAGGAGGTAGAGGAAGAGGAGAAGGAGGTAGAGGAAGAGGAGAAGGAGGTAGAGGAAGAGGTCTAGGTAGAGGAAGAGGAGAAGAAGGTAGAGGAAGAGGAGAAGAAGGTAGAGGATGAGGCCTAGGTAGAGGAAGAGGAGAAGAAGGTAGAGGAAGAGGAGAAGGAGGTAGAGGAAGAGGAGAAGGAGGTAGAGGAAGAGGAGAAGGAGGTAGAGGAAGAGGCCTAGGTAGAGGAAGAGGCCTAGGTAGAGGAAGAGGAGAAGGAGGTAGAGGAAGAGGAGAAGGAGGTAGAGGAGGAGGAGAAGAAGGAGATAGAGGAAGAGGCCTAGGTAGAGGAAGAGGTAGAGAAGGACTTGAAGAGTTGATAGAACCTGAACAAAGAAGACGAGGACCAAATTTGACTCAAGAAATCCGTGCAACACTTATTGACCATGTTATCAACCATGGACTGACACTGATGGAAGCTGGACAAAGAGTTCAACCAAATCTCAGCAGAAATACTGTTGCGTCAGTAATTCGGACATTTCATAGAGAAAACAGGTAAGATAACCACACAGTACATTGAAACTGAAGCTTGCTGTACTTATCATCAATATTGTTTACTGTGACATTTGACAGTAGGCTGCATGTGTATTTTTTTATATATTTGTTTTACATAGGATTGAGGGTCGAGGACACCAAGGTGGAAGGGGCCCTATGTTCACTCGTGCACAAGAGGCCGCCATTGTGAACATGGTTTTGACCAATAATTGTATCAGGCTGCGAGAAATCCAAGCCAATATCATCAATGATGACCATATTTTCAATAACATCCAACGAGTCTCTCTGTCAACATTAGGTCGAATCCTCAAGAAAAATCAAATATACATGAAGCAACTGTATCGGGTACCATTTGACAGAAATTCAGAGAGAGCGAAACATCTGCACAATGAGTATGTGGAGGTATGTATTGTTCATCTTACTATGGTGTGGTATTGTGCACTGCTCATAATGTTCTGGCACAAAAAAATACTGTGCAATAGATATTGAATAGCATCCTATTGTCTTTTACTGTGTTTCAGAGAGTCTTGCAAATGGATGCTGCAGAAATTCAACATGAATTTATATATGTGGATGAGGCTGGATTTAACCTTGCGAAAACAAGAAGAAGAGGGAGAAATGTAATTGGACACAGGGCAATCACCAATGTGCCAGGGCAGCGAGGGGGTAACATCACCCTTTGCGCTGCTATTACACAAAATGGGGAGGTATGTACCACCATGCAAATCTTTGACCCTATAATGCAAATCTAATACTTGCATTTCTTGACAGATTGCACAAGATTGTCACAGCATTAAACCAAGTGTTTAGACTAGTCAGTTGTACAACCAAATGCCTTCAACCGAAATGTTTCTTCCGCATTTAACCCAACCCCTCTGAATCAGAGAGGTGCAGGGGGGCTGCCTTAATCAACATCCACATCTTCAGCACCCGGGGAACAGTGGGTTAACTGCCTTGTTCAGGGGCAGAACGACAGATTTTTTTTCCTTGTCAGCTCGGGGATTCGAACTTGTAACCCTCCGGTTACAAGTCCAATGCTCTAACCACTAGGCTACTTGCCACCCGTGAGCACCCAGAATTTGAAGTCTTATACCTTCCCCCATACTCCCCCCTTCCTGAATCCAATAGAAGAGTTTTTTTCAGCATGGCGGTGGAAGGTATACGACCTGCGGCCCTATGACCGTTTGCCCCTCATTCAGGCCATGGAGCAGGCCTGTGATCATATCGAAGCAGCTTCTGTGCAGGGGTGGATTCGTCACACGAGGCGATTCTTCCAACGGTGCCTTGCCAATGAAGACATAGCCTGTGATGTGGATGAAATCTTATGGCCTGATCCAGCCAGACGGAGAGATGATGAATAGTTACAGTATTCTTGTTGCTTTTACAGTAGTTTTTCTTCAGAGTCAAAGTGTATGTACTTCATGCAGTAATTTTTATTTGTCTACAGATTTTATTTGTTTCATTGATTTCATTGTTGGTTGATTACTGTAACTGATTATGGTAAGAAATACTGTAAGTATTGAAATAAATACTTGAAATATTCAGTCTGCAGCATCAGTGTTGTGCAGTGCTTGGTAAGTTTATAGTAGGCCTATTTGTGTACATTCTCCCTATATCTCAAACTAATCATGAAGAATGTTGTGGGTTTGTCACTTTTTTTTCATCTAAATTATCCCTTACATAACAATGTCTGGCCAAAAATCTAGCACATGCTATTTCCTAAAATTAGTTTTTTTACAATTGTGTTTTTTATTTATCACAGCAGTGTGAAACTGGCTGCAATAGTGAATGAAAACTAATAGCATTTTCACAAATATGTGTGTATGTTTTGACTGAAGTGTGTCATTTTGCAAACAATCTAGGAATTATGCAAATTGAGTGTGGTGTTTGGATAATTGTGATTATATTTTGAAAAAAAGAACCCGGTTTTCAAAATTGCGTGTAAACAATTGAAAAAAACTGTAATAACTTGACAAAGAAGTCACTTTGCGTCAGTGAGATCATATATTCACAATGTGATGGTAACGATGAGGATGATAACGAGTGATTTTAATCATATTGGTAACTATCAAAGCCACCTGCTCTTCAGTCATTTCCCAGAATCCACTCAGTTTAAGGACTTTGCTCTGCCACATTTCCTCTTGCCCTCTTACTCTCCTCAACTGCCTATACAGTCTCACCCCGTCCGTCTGTAGAGTCATCCCACTGAAACGCATTGTGCCCTGTCACCCGGAGAAGTGAACTCACATGAATCCCTTCTGCACATGTCCTTTGGCCCTGCCACGGTGGCCGACAATTCCCCTTCTAATCATACACAATTCAACAGTCTTCTATACCTATGCCTTTAACTACAAAACAATGTTGATTAAAAAAAGGTGGGAATTATGTCAAATGAAGGCAAACAGCATGGAAATACATTGCACACAGAGTATCAATCAATCAAATGTATTTATTAAGCCCTTTTTACATCAGCCGATGTCACAAAGTGCTATACAGAAACCCAGCCTAAATCCCCAAACAGCAAGCAATGCAGATGTAGAAGCACATAGAGTAGTAATAATGTAAGCTGCAGTTTTACAATCTGTTTTGGTCAATTGGCATGCCCTGCCTGTTGGAAAGGTTATGGTTTATTTAGAAGTGGAAAATGTTTTCCTCTATGTATGAGTCTGCCATAACCTTTTTTCATCAAGTAAGACACTAAATGCACCCCAAAGTATCCATGATAATCCACGCAGATTGAAAGCTCTCTCGTATTATGCTACCTCATGCTCCAGTCATGTGGTGTCAAGTTACAGTGTGAGTCATGATGCCAAAGGTACAAAAGACAAACATATGTGAATACATGAGAATACAAAAAACAATCAAAACAATTACACAAAATACAATCATAAAACAATTACACATAAATACCACTGTCATATATGATATATATTTAAGGAAGTTTTGCTTGTAATGGTTGATATGTTGTTTTACCTACTTGAGTTGAATGCACTGAACTGTAAATCGCTCTGTATAAGTGCGTCTGCTAAATTACTAAAATGTAATATCAGGTTATTAAGAACATCTAGGGAGGCACGTTTCATTCAAAAGGCACAGTCCCTCAGCCATGTAACTCGAACAAATGTCTTTCTTCCAGATAGTGTCCATTTTCTTTCTTCTTCTGCAAAACGTTTCCCTCTGAAAATCCCCCTGTTGTCTAGTAACCTCTATAACAGCATTGAAGGTGTCAGAAGTGCACTTGAACAATCCATACTTATATTAAAGGGAGGAGTACAAGCATGCCTCGTTTCACAACACACTGAGGATACGTCACAAATGGCACCCTATTCCCTATAGACCCTGATTAAAAGTAGTACACTATATAGGGAGCCATTTGGGACACAGTCTCTTAGATTGTCACGGTTCAACCAACACTGGGTCAGAATACTAGCAAAAGCCAAAGTAATCAACTAAAACGTACTTCAGATTTTACTCATTATTATGTTTGTTTTCATACACACAGAACCAGTCAAAAGTATATATATATATATATATATATATATATATACACACATATACACACACACACACACACACACACACACACACACAGTACCAGACAAAAGTGTTATATATATATACAGTACCAGTGAAAGTATTATATATATACAGTATCAGTCAAAAGTTTGGACACACCTACTCATTGTCACGATCGTCGTGAAGAACGGACCAAGGCGCAGCGTGCCGGGTGCAGTTAAACATATTTATTTGGTTAACTCACTCAATACAAAAATAAAGGACAAACTGACCGTAACAAAGGTGTCGCACATACAGGTACTCACACCTAAACAATGACCCACACCACAAGTGGGGAAAAGAACAAACATATATATGGTCCCCAATTAGAGGTAACGACACTCAGCTGCCTCTAATTGGGAACCATCCACAAACCAAACCTAGAAATAAAAACATAGAACAAAAAAACACCCCTGCTCACATCCTGACCAAAATCACCATAGAGCAGCCAAAAGGGCTATCTATGGCCAGGACGTGACACTCATACTATTTTCTACATTGTAGAATAAAAGTGAAGACATCAAAACTATGAAATAACACATATGGAATCATGTAGTAACCAAAAAAGTGTTAATCAAATCAAAATATATAATTTAGATTCTTCAAAGTAGCCATCCTTTGCCTTGATGACAGCTTTGCACACTCTTGGCGTTCACTTATCCAGCTTCATGGAGTCTTGAAGGAGTTCCCACATATGATGAGCACTTGTTGGCTGCTTTTCCTTCACTCTGCAGTCCAACTCATCCCAAACCATCTCAATTGGGTTGAGGTCAGGGGGTTGTGGAGGTCAGGTCATCTGAAGTGTATTTAACAAGTGACATCAATGAGGGATCACAGCTTTCACCTGGATTCACCTGGTCAGTCTATGTCATGGAAAGAGCAGGTGTTCTTCATGTTTGACACAGTCAGTGTATTACCTACACTGTGACTGTGACAATCAAGACTAAGCTACTGTTATACCCAGATGTTCTCAGGAGAAGCAGACCGTTGGTGACGAACTCATGTTTTCCCACAAAGGTGACACTGTTAAAAATAATTAGTCTGGTAAAAAAATAAAATAAGCTCCCAGTTGTTTTTTTTAACTGTCTTATTGCACGGTGTGGAAATGCGAGCTGAAAGCTTGGTCTATTCTAAAATCTACTCTACACTGGTAGCTAATGGAATTGAAATACTGTAGCTTTCAGTTGCCTATGGTGATCTGATACTATACACAAATAGAGAGTGAAACTTTGCCAAAAATATCCTCCTGTACGTAGCTTTTGTAAATAATACCTAGTTATGCATTAGAGGTCACCTCTGTTTTTTTTTCTCAGTTTTATTTTTGGCCTTTGCTTGGGACGCTTTTGTGCCGCTTTTCAACGGTCATTTCCATTGTAGGCCTACATACATATATCTCTGTTTATTAATTTAGACAGGCCACAACCGACAAAGGACTCTTGCATTTACAGTATGTTCATCTGCAGCCCACGGTGATGGTGTCCTGTGTTACTTCCAGTGAAAACCAATGCAGAAAACTGACTCATACATAACTGTGTTTGATATCTAACGAGACCATTGTATGAGCATCTTTCCGAAATAGGTTTATTATTCATTTTGCAGATCCTTAGCAACGCAATAAAACAGATGTTTTATTATGAAGAAATCCATTCCCCCGGCTAAGACACTTGAAATAAGGACAATCATGGGTGAATCTCGCTAGTCTTCAGTGCCTTCCTCTATTTGCCTCCTCCCATTTGCACTGAGAAGATAGCATATGAAAAGCAGAAAAGTCCACTAGTAGAAACAAAGAATTTGATATCGAATCAGAGAAGTTGAAGGGAAGGAGAAAAGGAAAGGATATCCATTTACACTATTGAGATTCACCCTTTCACCAGTTGAATGATAGAAACACCATGATCCAGAGCTCCAGAGTGGTAAGCTTCTCTCCAGCTAATAGGCTATGTCTGGTCAACACCTGTTGGACGCGGAGGTCACCGCAAGAGGATGTTTTTGGACAGGGGCCTTTCTGGCTACATGCACGCCCCCCTGGGTAAATAAACCAGGATCTGACCTCAAGCCCCATCGGTGGGACTGTTGACCTCCTTGTTGGGCAACATGTTCCCTCATGTGCGGTAACTGGAACATCACGCCCCGGTGACCGTGCAGGAAAGATTACCCTCGGTGCTTGAGCAGGCAGGCGTCCTTTAGGAAAAGAAACCACCAGCACCGTCAAGTCAGCAGGACACACACACACACACACACACACACACACACACATAGCCTCTCCTTAATCGTGAAACTGCTGCGTCTGTCAGGAAAAGAAAACACCAGCATCGTCAAGTCAGCAGACATACAGACACAAGCAGACGTTGACCACCATGCACAGCCACACATAGACTCTCTCCACCTTAATAAAGGAGATGTTTACACAACGTTGACCACCATAAAACGCTGACAGACTCTTTCACATTTCAGTATCTGGCAGCGGCTATCTATGCATGTGTATGTGCCCGGTCGATGGAGGGTAACTGTATGGTGAAAATAAATGAAACAGCTGGAAGTGATTTAATTTCAATGGAGTTTGAATGTGATTTAAATAGGTTAGCTCTTTCCTGGGTATTTTTATGTGAATGTACTATATCTAGGACAACTTAACATTTTGAATTTAAATTTGATTTATGTTGGTACTAACATCACGCTGTAAACGAGATGTCTTTGAAGTAAGGAAAATTGAGGTTAGATTGAGAGTTGACTAAAGTGTACAGTTGCAAGTTTTTTTCCTCACAAGGATCGTCATCAAATCCTTCTTGGATAATACTGCCTTTCTCGACCCCTTTTATATCAGTATATCTATTATATCAGTATCTATTATAACAGTATATATTTTATATCATACGTATATTATATCAGTATATATATTATATCAGTATATCTATACATCTATTATATCAATATCTATTATATCAATATCTATTATATCGATATCTATTATATCAGTATATCTATTATATCAATATCTATTATATCAGTATATCTATTATATCAATATATATTATAGCAGTATATCTATATATCTATTATATCAATATCTATTATATCAATATCTATTATATCACTATATATAATAGATATTGCGCTACACTCGCATTAACATCTGCTGTGACAATGTGAAAAATAAAATGTGATTTGATTTTATATATATTATATCAGTATATCTATTATATCAATATATCTATTATCTCAATATCTATTATGTCAGTATATCTATTATATCAATATATCTATTATATCAACATATATATTATGTCAGTATATCTATATATATTTTAAATCATTATATATATATATATATATATATATTACATCAGTATATCTATTCATCTATTATATTAGTATATCTATATATCTATTACATCGGTATATCTATTATGTCAGTATATCTACATATCTATTATATCAGTATATCTATTATATCAAGATCTATTATATCAACATGTATATTATATAAGTATATCTATATATCTATATATTAGTATATCTATTATATCAGTATATATATTATATCAGTAGATATATTATATCAGTATCTATTATAACAATATATCTATTATATCTGTATATGTATATATCTATTATATCAGTATATCTATTATATCAGTAGATATATTATATCAGTATCTTTTATAACAGTATATCTATTATATCTATTATATCAGTATATCTGTATACCTATTATATCAGTATATCAATATATCTATTATATCAGGATGTCTATTATATCTATTATATCAGTATGTCTATTATATTAGTATATCTATATTTCTATCATATCAGTAAGTCTATTATTTCAATATCTATTATATCAGTATTTCCATTATATCAGTATATATTATATCAGTATATCTATTATATCAGTATATCTATTATATCTATATTTCTATCATATCTGTCACGATCTTCATGGATGGACCAAGGCGCAGCGTGCCGGGTGGAGTTAAACATCTTTATTAAGTCAACTCACTCAAATACAAAACAACAAACGAAGATCAAAACAGGTGTAGCACCAACAGTACACACACCTCAACAGAGTCAACCTCCCACAAAGCTGGAGGGAAAAATAGCTGCTTAAGTGTGGTTCCCAATCAGAGACAACGATAGACAGCTGTCCCTGATTGAGAGCCACACTCAGCCAAAACAAAGAAATACAAAAACTATAGCATAGAATGCCCACCCCAAATCACACCCTGACCAAACCAAAAGGAGACATAAAAGGCTCCTACCAGTCAGGGCATGACAGTACCCCCCCCCAAAGGTGCGGACTCCGGCCGCAAAACCTGACCCTATTGGGGAGGGTCTGGGTGGGCATCTATCCGCGGTGGCGGCTCTGGTGCGGGACGTAGACCCCGCACCACCTCTGGCTCCCCCGTTGCGGGCCCCGGACTGGGAACCCTCGCTGCGGGCCCCGGACTGGGCACCCTCGCTGCGGGCCCCGGACTGGGCACCCTCGTTGCGGGCAACCTCGTTGCGGGCCCCGGACTGGGGACCCTCGCTGCGGGCCCCGGACTGGGCACCCTCGCTGCGGGCCCCGGACGGTGGACCCTCGGCACGCTCTGGAGGCGTACAGGGGACCTGGTGCGCGGAGCAGGGACAGGACGTGCCGGGCTCTCGATGCGCACAGGGGGCCTGGGGCGTGGAGCGGGCACAGGCCGTGCCGGGCTCTGAAGGCGCACAGGGGACCTGGTGCGTGGAGCAGGGACAGGCCTCGCCGGGCTCTGGAGGCGCACAGGGGGCCTGGTGCGTGGAGCAAGGACAGGCCTCGCCGGGCTCTGGAGGCGCACAGGGGGCCTGGTGCGTGGAGCAGGGACAGGCCTCGCCGGGCTCTGGAGGCGCACAGGGGGCCTGGTGCGTGGAGCAGGGACAGGCCTCGCCGGGCTCTGGAGGCGCACAGGGGGCCTGGTGCGTGGAGCAGGGACAGGCCTCGCCGGCTCTGGAGGCGCACAGGGGCCTGGTGCGTGGAGCGGGCACAGGCCGTGCCGGGCTCCGCAGGCGCACAACGCGCACAGGAATCCTGGAGCGTGGGACAGTGACAGTGCATGCCGGGCTCACCACACGCACAGGGATCCTGGAGCGTGGGACAGTGCATGCTGGGCTCACCACACGCACAGGGATCCGGGAGCGTGGAACAGGGGCAGGATACACTGGGCCGTGAAGACGCACTGGAGGTCTCCGGCGTACAGCCTGCACAACCCGTCCTGGCTGAATGGACAACTCCGCTCTGCACCTGCGGGGCGCTGGCACAGGATGTACCGGGCTGTGGAGACGCACCGGAGACACAGTACGCAGAGCCGGCGCAGGATATCCTGGTCCGAGGAGGCGTACTGGAGGCCAAGAGCGCTGAGCCGGCACACTCCTCCCAGGCTGAACACTCCTACTCACAAAAACTATGCGGGAAGCTGGCATGTCGCGCACCGGGCTGTGAACACGCACTGGCAACACCATGCGTTTCACCGCCTCACACGGTGCCCTACCAGTGTCCTGCTCACTCTGGTAAGCACGGGGAGCTGACCCAGGTCTCCAACCTGGTCCAGCCAAACTCCCCGTGTGCCCCCCAAAAAAATTTTGGGGGGCTGCCTCTCGGGCTTAAAGGCCAGCCGTGTTCCCGCATATTTTTGTCCGTAGAAGCGCCGCTCCTTTTTAGCTGCCTCCAGCTCCTCCTCCGGACGACGGTATTTCCCCGCCTGCCTCCCGGGTCCCTTCCCGTCCAGGATCTCCTCCCATGTCCAGGACTCCAGGTAGGCACGCTGCTTGGTCTCTTGGTGGTGGGAGGTTCTGTCCCGATCTTCATGGATGGACCAAGGCGCAGCGTGCCGGGTGGAGTTAAACATCTTTATTAAGTCAACTCACTCAAATACAAAACAACAAACGAAGATCAAAACAGGTGTAGCACCAACAGTACACACACCTCAACAGAGTCAACCTCCAACAAAGCTGGAGGGAAAAATAGTCAGTATATCTGTTTTATCAGTAGATATATTATATCAGTATCTATTATAACATTATATATATTATATCTATTATATACGTATATCTGTATTCCTATTATATCATTATATCTATATATCTATTATATCAGTATGTCTATTATATCTATATCTATTATATCAGTATCTCTATTATATCTATATCTATTATATCAGTATTTCCATTATATCAGTATATATTATATCAGTATATCTATTATATCAGTATATCTATTATATCTATTATATTAGTATATCTATATTTCTATCATATCAGTAAGTCTATTATTTCAATATCTATAATATCAGTATTTCTATTATATCAGTATCTATTATATCAGTATATCTATTACATCAGTATCTAGTATATTGGTATATCTATATATCTATTATATCTATATATCTATTATATCAGTATTTATTATATCAGAATATCTATATATCTATTATATCAGTATGTCTATTATATCTATATCTATATCTATTATATCAGTATTTCTATTATATCAGTATCTATTATATCAGTATATCTATTATATCAGTATATATATTGTATTAGTATCTATTATAACATTATATCTATTATATCAGGTTCTATTATGTCAGTATATCTATACATCTATAGTAGAAAGAGGAGGAAAGGAAGCGCTGCTAAGGTATCCAATAGTAAATGTTGGTAGACAGAAGGTGCTCTTTGGTAAACGAGAGAGGAGGGACGGTGAGTGGAGGGAAGGAGAGTGGAGGGAGCGAGAGAGGAGGGACGGTGAGTGGAGAGAGGTTGAGTGGAGGGAGCGAGAGAGGAGGGACGGTGAGTGGAGAGAGGTTGAGTGGAGGGAGGGAGCTGTGCCTCACAAGTAATACAACACATGATCAGTGTAATCAAATTATTTTAAATGTAAGCCTAGCCAAAATACAGTAATAATGTAATGGGCCTATAGCGTACTGCACAAACCTCATTACTACAGAACTGTTTTTAATTGGTTAATGTTGCAAGTCATGTTGAAAAAAATCTGAGCGGTAGATCTCGGCCTGCATTTTGTCTCAGAAAGTGATCTTGACTCCAAAAAAGGTTGGTGACCACTGTTCTACAGTATTTATAATCACATTAGAATTTCACGTGTCACTACACTGCTATTCATGTTTACTCCTCATTACGGATGTGTGCCCATTAAATTTTCAACCAAGATACAACACCTGAATCTACATCTGCAGAGCAGCAGCATCCACAGAAAATACTTGCAGGTACAGCGCCACAAGCCTCATCTTGCCCCTTGTGCCCTAGGACAGTACAGCATCTTGGTCTGTACAGTATCTTGGTCTGTACAGTATCTTGGTCCGTACAGCATCTTGGTCCGTACAGTATCTTGGTACATACAGTATCTTGGCCCTCAGAGTCTCTGACGTTGAGTCTTTCTATTTCTATCTTGTATCCTTCTCTATGTTACCGTTAACACCAGTCCTGCAATCTGCCTCTTAAAATGCCTTCCACAACAATGGCTGGCAAAGTTTCTCACCTCTGGGCATTACAGAAGTCATAAATTATGGACGTAAACACTAGCTAGCTTCCATCCCCCTACTTCCACAGTGTAGCCCCTCATTTTATTGTGTTAAAGAGAGGGGGAAGGAGAAAACAAAGTAAAAACACCACTCACCTTTTGGTTTTCACCATTTACATCAGAAATATCCCAGTTCTTTGAAAGCTAGATGGCCCATCCCTGTTCTCTCTCTCCACCACAGTAGCACACTTGAAGTCAAATTAATAATTTTTGTTCTCTATCTTTGCGAACACAAGCCTGTTGGGTATGTTCTGTCAGTTTCTCCGGTTGAGGGGCTTTGTAGCTATATGTAGGTTTCTTTGAATTTGTTCGCGAGGAACCGAAGAAGGACGCTGAGAGTTCATGAGAAGGAGAGAAAGAAATAGGCAACAGGAGGACATCCTGCAAACACACACACACACACACACACACACACACACACACACACACACACACACACACACACACACACACACACACACACACACACACACACACACACACACTTAGAAACAGTCACAAAGAGACAAAACCACAACTGGCAAAGGAGCTATATGTAAACATACTGATATAATAGATACTGATATAATAGATAGTGATATAAAAGATACTAATATAATAGATACTGATATAATAGATACTGATATAATAGATACTGATATAGTAGATATACTGATTTAATAGATATTCTGATATAACATATATTGATATAACAGATATACTGATATAATAGATACTGATATAATATATATACTGATTTAATAGATATACTGATATAATACATATACTGATATAATATATATACTGATATAATAAATACTGATTTAATAGATATTCTGATATAATATATTTTGGTGTAACAGATATACTGATATAATAGATATAATCAAACTCTCCCTCCCTCCCTCCACTCACTGTCCCTCTTCTCTTGCTACCTGTTGTAATGACGTGCAAATGGTTAAAGTACAAAAGGGAAAATAAATAAACACACCGCACCGCAATATTTCTGTCTCATGTACCAATTGATGCTGTTACTCCTATGACCAGAGAAAGTATTGATATTACAATAGACACACAAGCCGCTAATATTAACAACGCAAGCTCATCGGAAACACTTTGCTCTACTCATTCATCGCAGCTGCAGTGCTGGTTGTAGAGTGAGTGGAAGTAGGGAGAAAAGTGCATTGTATGATCTATAAAACTGTTGAACAAAGTGTTAACGGTGCTGAATAACAACTTAAACATGAACTTACTCATAAAAACAAAAGCTCTACTTTCAGACACATGAAACAGTACAAAACAAAAAGGCAGGCAGGGCTTTATTGTTTTTTTTTTTACAGAAATGTTTGGTGATCGGTTGGTGCCGGTTGGTGCCCACTGCTGTAGAAGAAGAAAACGGAGAAAATAGTTTCATCCGCGTGCACGTTATGAAAACATATGGGGAAACTAAAGATACTGGGCACAGCCTTAGGTCAAAGACACAAATTATGTATTTGTAGTAATACCATGCTATCACACTTGACTATTCCCATGTCATAGTATGCAATTGGAACCAAAACTAACTACTCAGCATGACCACTCACATCAACTGTAACCTTTGTAGGATATGTACAACTCCAGTATTTTCCCACCATGGGATCCATTCATCTCCAGCCAATGCTGTAGCTCCTTATGACAGACCGCTGTTGGATCTTGAGTAGTACTCTTTCGCCCCGGCCATCCTCACTCCATGTTTAGGGATTTTGCCTCTTGGTGACTCTTTTCTAATTGTCCCCCAGTCAAGCTCTCTGGCAGCTGTAAAAGTCATCCTCTGTTTTACAAGCAGCCAACTGCAGTACGGCCATGAGAGCTGCAGCTCTGCACATAAACGTCATTACGTCATTTACGGCCTCGTTTATTCAACTCATTGATTTGGACTCATGGCATTATTCATCAGTCTATTTAGGTAGATGTGAGCGACACCCCATGTCATGACCATAACTGAGCCAAAATAGATCACAGATATCTAGGACTGGGGTTTGACTAATCATTCCAACAACACTATGTCTCTCTCTTTCTCTTTCCTTCACTTACCCTGTATTTTTGTTTCTCTCTGATTTCTCTCCTTAAACAGTGCCTTTGGAAAGTATTCAGACCCCTTGACTTCTTCCACATTTTGTTGTTACAGCCATATTCTAAAATGGAACCCCCTCGTCAATCTACTCACAATACCCCACAATGCAAAGCAAAAACAGTTTTTTAGAAATGTTTGTTAATTTATTAAACATTTTAAACTGAAATATCACATTTGCATAACTATTCAGACCCTTTATTCAGTACTTTGTTGAAGCACCGTTGGCAGCGATAACAACATCGAGCCTTCTTGGGTATGCCGTTACAAGCTTGGCACACCTATATTTGGGAACTTTCATTCTTCTCTGTAGATGCTCTCAAGCTCTGTCAGGTTGGATGGGGAGCATTGCTGTGCAGCTATTTTCAGGTCTCTCCAGAGATGTTCGATCAGGTTCAAGTCCGGGCTCTGGCTGGACCACTCAAGGACATTCAGAGACTTGTCCCGAAGCCACTCCTGCGTTGTCTTGGTTGTGTGCTTAGGGTTGTTGTTCTGCTGGAAGGTGAACCTTCGCCCCAGTCTGAGGTCCTTAGCGCTCTGGAGCAGGTTTTCATCAAGGATCTCTCTGTACTTTGCTACGTTCATATTTCCCTCAGTCCTGACTAGTCTCCCAGTCCCACAACATGATGCTGCCACCACCATGCTTCACCGTAGGGATGGTGCCAGGTTTCCTCCAGACGTGCCGCTTGGCATTCAGGCCAAAGCGTTCAATCTTGGTTTCATCAGACCAGAGAATATTGTTTCTCATGGTCTGAGAGACTTTAGGTGCCTTTTGGCAAACTCCAAGCAAACTCATTTGCCTTTTACTGAAGAGTGGCTTCCGTCTGGCCACTCTACCATAAAGGCCTTATTGGTGGAGTGCTGCAGAGATGGCTGTCCTTCTGGAAGGTTCTCCCATCTCTACAGAGGAACTCTAGAGCTTTGTCAGAGTGGCCATCAGGTTCTTGGTCACTTCCCTGACCAAGGCCTTTCTCCCCCAATTGCTAAGTTTGGCTGGGTGGCCAGCTCTAGGAAGAGTCTTGGTGGTTCCAAACTTCTTCCATTTAAGAATGATGGAGGCCACTGTGTTCTTTGAGACCTTAAATGGCTTGGAGACCTTTGCACCCTTCCCTAGATCTGTGCCCAGATCGACACAATCCTGTCTTGGAGCTCTACGGACAATTTCTTCAACCTCATGGCTTTGGTTTTTGCTTGCTCTGACATGCATTGTCAACTGTGGGACCTTATATAGACAGGTGTGTGCCTTTCCAAATAATGTCCAATTAATTTGATTTACCACAGGTGGACTCTAATCAAGTTGTAGAAACATCTCAAGGATGATCATTGGAAACAGGATGCACCTGAGCTCAACTTCGAGTCTCGGGGTATTGTGTGTGTAGATTGCTGAGGATAAAAAAAAAATAAAGTAATGAATATTAGAATAAGGATGTAACGTAACAAAATGTGGAAAATGTCAAGGGGTCAGAATACTTTCCGAATGCACTGTAGCTCTCCATTGCTCTCTCCCCCTCTCACATACACACAATCTTGAAATAAACATGAAAGAAATCGAGTGAATTTTCTTTTTAATGTGAAATTTTGACAAGTCTCAGACACGTGGTTTTCGGACACGTGTGAAGTTTCACATGTAAATTTTTTCCCTTGTGAAACATATGTATGGTTCGAAATGATAACTTTTCACCACATTCAGCTATATCTAGTCTCCCATCCAGGGACCGACCCTGCTTAGCTTCAGAGGTAAACCAGCAGTGAGATGCAGGCTGCTATGTTGGAAAAGCGCTCAGTAAAGTGACGTTAAGAGAAGAACACGAGTGACTACACAGCAGGAGTGAAACCATTGTCCGTCCACATAAGATGCGAAGGACCCATACCGAGTCCATAACCAAACTGGCAAAATCTCCGATTTTTTCTGGTGTATACAGGGTTAGTGTTTAATGGTGTATACAGGGTTAGTGTTTAATGGTGTATACAGGGTTAGTGTTTAATGGTGTATACAGGGTTAGTGTTTATGGTGTATACAGGGTTAGTGTTAATGGTGTATACAGGGTTAGTGTTTATGGTGTATACAGGGTTAGTGTTTATGGTGTATACAGGGTTAGTGTTTATGGTGTATACATGGTTAGTGTGGTGTATACAGGGTTAGTGTTTATGGTGTATACATGGTTAGTGTGGTGTATACAGGGTTAGTGTTTAATGGTGTATACAGGGTTAGTGTGGTGTATACAGGGTTAGTGTTTAATGGTGTATACAGGGTTAGTGTTTAATGGTGTATACAGGGTTAGTGTTTAATGGTGTATACAGGGTTAGTGTTTATGGTGTATACAGGGTTAGTGTTTAATGGTGTATACAGGGTTAGTGTTTAATGGTGTATACAGGGTAGTGTTTAATGGTGTATACAGGGTTAGTGTTTAATGGTGTATACAGGGTTAGTGTGATAATAAAGTGAGTTTCCATGACATTCCACTCTGTCACTCTCCACGGTAATAGAGTCTTGGAGCATGAGCACGTTGACAAGTTCATCATGATAGAATTATCGCAGTAAGTCATCAGTCATCTGCTCAAGAAGTCAGATTTTGATGACTGCCGTACTCTTCTGTGCTTTAGGAGGAAAACTCAGCCTGTTAAAACACGCTTTTTAAGTAAGTAATTAACTTACAGACGTGAGATGATGGTGGAAGAGAAGCTGTGTTAAGACCGGCAGAGCTTGTGGTATTTCCACTTGTCTTGATGGAAACCCAGCGACTCTCTCTAAATAAACCAGCCTTCCTTTTAGAGTCTAGAGACAGATCCCTCATTATAATGGACAGACGTGCCTCCACAAGCTCAGAGGCTCCTGTGTCTGCTCTGGTATTTTGGTTGGTGTTGGTGCACGTAGAAATAGAATGACATGAACACAGTGGTGGAAAAAGTATCCAATTGTCATACCTTAATAGAAATTGACTCAAGTAAAAGTAAAAGTCACTCAGTAAAATACTACTTGAGTAAAAGCCTAAAAGTATTTGGTTCTAAATATACTTAAGTATCAAAAGTAAATGTAATTGCTAAAATATAGTAAAAGTGTAAATCATTTCAAATTCATTCTATTAAGCAAAGCAGGCGGCACCATTGTCTTATTTTTACACTCAGACATAATTTACAAAAGATGCATGTGTGTTTAGTGAGTCCGCCAGATCAGAGGCAGAAGGGATGACCATGTGTTGTCTTGATAAGTGTGTGAATTGGTCCATTTTCCTGTCTTGCTAAGCATTCGAAATGTAACGAATACTTTTGGGTGTCAGGGAAAATGTAAAAAGTACATTATTTCCTTTAGGAATGTAGTGAAGTAAAAGTAAAAGTAGTAAAAAATATAAATAGTAAAGTAAAGTACAGATACTCCGCCAAAATACTTAAGTAGTACTTTAAAGTATTTTTACTTAAGAATTTTACACCACTGCTTGAACAGACATCCCCCCCATTCAAGTCAATGGTCTGTGATGGAACTTTGACTTGCCTAGTTAAATAAAGGTTAAACATTTCCCCCATTCTAGTTATTTTGTTTCCATGGTGGTATATGCCAAATCATGTGATGCCCCTCTGCTCTGATTCCTCTTTTTGATTAGGCTTGATTAGGCACACTGTACACGTGACTAACCACAATCTGCTACTCTGCGTGTGAGTCACTGGCGAAATGGCAAAGGATTCTCATGGCAACAGGGATAACAGGATGCAGTCCCCTCTACAAGCCTTTGTTTTTGGTTTTTTTTTCACATCAACATTCGACATTCAACATCAAGACCCGAACCTTGGAGTCAGTCAGTGGTTGTAGGAGGAACAGCGTTGGCTCCCGTCACCTCGTTTCACACACTAACTGTTGTCTTTGTGTGAAACAAGGCTTTATTATTAACACCACAGGCAGTCTCCACTACCTCACGGTAGAAAAAGGCAACCCACTTTACATCCCATTACTTCCCATCAAAAACAGCCAACATTTCTGGATTATTATTTACCGTACGGTAGAAGGTCTTTTACATGCAAAGAACACATTTCACATTGTTTTGGAGTGAATATCCCTTTTAAAGCAAAGACAATTTGAAATTTGAACCTTTTCCAACATGAAAAGCACAGCTCAGATCATGACTCAATAAAATATTCCCTTTGAATAAGAATGGGGAATTGTACATTCTCACATTTCTATGAAATTAAAAGAGTAATTTGGGATT
Organism: Brachymystax lenok tsinlingensis; assembly: GCA_030435695.1. Lineage (NCBI taxonomy): Eukaryota > Metazoa > Chordata > Actinopteri > Salmoniformes > Salmonidae > Brachymystax > Brachymystax lenok. The sequence continues at coordinate 6,142,531 of CM059793.1, forward strand.
TGCACTACAGTACATCAATGCCAACACACATTGGGCAGCCATTTTTCCTTTCTGTTAAATTAACTGGCGTATAAAAATACACATTAGAGCATTTCCCACATCAAAGGAACATTTCCATTTTAAATAATACACATTTTTAGAGAGTGAGCTGGAGAGAAGAGAGAGGGCAAGCCTTTTAAGAGAGAGGGGCTCCTCTGAGTGTGGAACGATACTGGAGGAGTTTGGTCTTGTGTGGTCCCTGCTTCCCCTTTCTCTCTCTCTCTCTCACTCTCACTCTGCCTAAGCCTATGAGCTGGCTAGGGCCCTTTGCTTACAACACACCCTAAGCTTTAAAAGGCTGGGCTGGAGGTCTGAGGAGGTACACTCTCCTCTCCTCCTGAGTGCTGTGTGGGTCGGTGGGACAGCGTCTCCATCCTCCAGGCCAGTGATGCAGGCATCACCACAGAGCTGGGCCCTCAGGCTGCTCCCTCTCCTCCTGGCCCCTCTCCTGCTTGCCGTTACCGGGAGTATTGCCACAGCCGAAGGTGAGGATTCAGGACCAAGCAGAGGCATTGTCCCTGCCGGTAATATCAGCACTGGTCTGGGTGGACGGGCGGATGGATGGGGTTTACAGGTAACCTCAGCCGTGGTTCGTCTCACAGTTAACCTCAGCCGTGGTTTGTCTTAAAGGTATTTTACCCTGATGACGACAGCTTTCCTGTCGAAACGGTGGTTATTAAATTATTGCATCTGAGCTCTTAGACTGTGAGGCTCACCTTTTCTTTTTAAAGTCATCTCACACGTAACCTTAGGCTTGGTTTGTCTCACAGCTAACCTCAGCTGTGGTTTGTAAGTAATTGTGGTCAGGTGTGTGAGTGGAGAGAAAGAATGTGTGTGTGTGTGTGTCAGATCCAGCTCATGTAAAGTGTTATGACACAACGGGACGGATGGACTGTTTGTCTTTCCGTTGTTTTTGTGTGCAGTCTTCCTCACACCATCAGGACTGCTGCCACTATTCTGAGACTGAGAGTCATCAAGGTGCTTCTTAACTGGTTTTGTCCTTTTTGACGCCTCCTCAGACCCCAAGTCCCCTAGGAAAGATGTCTACTCAATTGTCTCAACTGTAACGTGCTTTTGTGTTTTTTTATTTTTCTTCATATAGCGGAGCAGGAGAAAGAGAGGGACCCAGCCTACTGGAATGCTCAGGCCAAGGAGACACTCCAAGCCGCGCTGAGACTCCGCCCCCGAGTGCACCGCGCCAAGAACATCATCCTCTTCCTGGGGGACGGTAAAGGAGAGGCAGAACCATAGACATACGATAACCAGATGGTGTTTATGTAAAGCACGGCATTATCTGGCACTGCAGAGCACAGCCACTTCACTATCTAGCACAGGGATGTCTTTGTCCATTACAGGAGTAAAACTGGGGGAATACTGTTGGATAAATAATTGGAATTGTAGTTATTGAGGCTCAGGCATGCATCCAATGAATGTGGTTTAAAGAGAGTAGAGAGGCTTTGGGATGCACACATAGAGGGACTCAATGTCTCAGTGTTTTTGTCATTGGCTGACAGAATTTCTACTCTGCATGAAAGGTCCATTTTGTGATATTTATGAGGAAGTTCTTCTCCTTCTCTTTCTCCTTCTCCTTCTCCTTCTCCTTCTCCTTCTCCTTCTCCTCTTCCTTCTCCTTCTCCTTCTTCTTCTTCTCCTTCTTCTCCTTCTTCTTCTTCTCCTTCTTCTCCTTCTTCTTCTTCTTCTTCTTCTTCTTCTTCTCCTTCTTCTTCTTCTTCTTCTTCTCCTTCTTCTTCTTCTCCTTCTTCTTCTCCTTCTCCTCCTTCTCCTCTTCCTTCTCCTTCTTCTTCTTCTCCTTCTTCTCCTTCTTCTTCTTCTTCTTCTTCTTCTCCTTCTTCTTCTTCTTCTTCTCCTTCTTCTTCTTCTCCTTCTCCTTCTCCTTCTTCTTCTCCATGAGTCATTTACATTGCCATTTGAGTCATTTAGCAGACACTCTTATCCAGAGTTAGTGCATTCATCTTAATTAAAACAGCTAGGTGAGACATCCACATATCACAGGCACATTAGTCACAGTAAATACATTTTTCCTCAATAAAGTAGACATCAGCAAAGTCAGAGCCTGAGCTAGTATGAAAAAGAGTAGTGTGAGTGTTAGTTCACAAACTGGGGGAGGGGTTATTTAAGGTACTCTTTGAAGAGGTAGGGTTTCAGATGTTTTCAGAAGATGGGCAGGGACTCTGTTGTACTAGCTTCAGGGGGAAGCTGGTTCCACCATTGGGGTGCCAGGACAGAGAAGAGCTTGGACTGGGCTGAGTGGGAGGGCCAAGAGACCAGAGGTGGCAGAACGGAGTGCTCTTTGGGTGTAGGGTTTGAGCATAGCCTGAAGGTAGGGAGGGGCAGTTCCTCTTGCTGTTCCGTAGGCAAGTACCGTGGACTTGTAGTGTATGCGAGCTTCGACTGGAAGCCAGTGGAGTGTGCGGAGAAGCGGGGTTACATGGGAAGGTCGAGCACCAGGCGGGCTGCAGAGTTCTGGATAAGTTGCAGGGGTTTGATGGCACAAGCAGGAAGCCCAGTCAACAGCGAGTTGCAGTAGTCCAGACTGGAGATGACAAGTGACTGGACTAGGACCTGATCCGTTTCCTGTATGACGTAGGGCCGTACTCTTTGAATGTTGTAGAGCATGAACCTGCAGGAGTAAGTCACTGCTTTGATGTTTGCAGAGAATGACAGGGTGTTGTCCAGGGTCACGCCAAGGTTCTTAGTAAAGCCCTACTAATTCTGATTGGCTGGGACTGGCTTCCAAGTGGGTGGGCCTATGCCCTCCCAGGCACACACATGGCTGTGCCCCTGTTCAATTTATGAATTAGGGCCTCATTTATGTATTTAATTCTTGTGAAATCCATGAATTAGGGCCTAATTTATTTATTTATATGAACAGATATTTTAAATTGTTGTATGTTGCGTCTATATTTTTGTTCAGTATAAATAGAATTTGTTTAATTATAAGAGGCTTCTCAATTAAAAACATTAGAAAATACGTTGTGTTAAGTCTTAGAGCACATTAATGAAGGTGGATGACATCATTGTCATCTCATTTGTCACTCAGGGATGGGTGTGTCCACTGTGTCCGCGGCTCGCATCCTGAGGGGCCAGATGGAAGGAAGGTCGGGAGAGGAGACAGTGCTCGCCATGGATACCTTCCCTTACCTTGCGCTCTCTAAGGTTGGACGGAACCCTGCGCTATTTCACCCTAAACCTCTCACTATGCATCCATTCAATCACTCAGTCCTTGGTTTCATTTCAGGAAGATGTTTTGCATGCTCTGTTCTCTTGACATTTTGTATCTTGTCACATTTCCCCCTACTACAGCTCAGTACAGTCCTCTTGGTGTTGTTGTAAGAAAATGTTACACAGCTTGAATTTGACATTTAAAATGAAAATGCAACCATTGTGGTGAAAGCAGGAAATGCAGAATTTAGGTCTACGGTCAGATAGAAATTAGCCAAGCATAATCCCCAAATATTTTTCTACACATTTGGATAAGTATTTCTGGTCTCTTCGGTGTCCGTTCCAGCTTCTCTCACATTCATCAGATAAGGTGCACTGAATGGCAAACAAAATAATGTAGTTGACAGGGACTCAATGACCCCTCCTTTTTTTAAAGTGTTTCCCTAAGATTCCAACCCAAGATAACGTACAACTTTGCAATCTATTTTATAAACTAGTGTTTAAGAGTCAAGAAGAGACTTCGGACTTTGGACTTTAGTAGCTATTGCAGCTTAGCTGTTACGCAAAGAGCTCCAAGCCTCTTGGCGAGGTTCCTAAGTATTGGGTAAAGGTTGTTCCAAAACTTATTTATCGCTATGCCCTATAATTTGAGTGTGTATATGTTTGTTTTTGTGCCATACAGACGTACAGTGTTGATAGGCAGGTAGCAGACAGCGCTAGCACAGCTACAGCGTACCACTGCGGAGTGAAGGCTAACGCTAAGACAGTGGGCCTTAGCGCCAATGCAGTGGCCTACGAGTGCAACACCACGTTCGGGAATGAAGTGTACTCCGTGCTACATCGCGCCAAAGCACAAGGTATGGTGTACCGCAGCACATACACACTAATTTTATACAGACAAGCAAAAACAAAAAACACACACACACAAACGTTCACTCACACTACCCATTCACAGCCACCCCATACACATTCCATTGCACAATTGACCCTTCGCTAAGCCCCGCCCCAACATTTTGGAAAACCAATCGCAGCGCTCCGGTGGATTGCAACTGTCGCTAACCTGTTTCATGTTTGTAGCTATAGTATCGGAGTCGTTGGAGTCAAGACTCTCAACTCTGACTCCAAGACTGGACCAAAATGAGCTAACAATAGCTACAGCGGCAATGTGAGCAAAAGCATGGCAAACCTGTTTAGATGATGTCTGGTATATCATCAAAAGTTATTAATCACAGCACATTTTTGGACTCATTCGGCAGTTTTTACCGGATTAAGTTGAATACTATTGAAAACATAAGTTGAAAATTACGCTGTCGCTGCTTCCTGTCAGTAACTTTTGATAAATAGACAGATGTACAGTTTTAAAGTGTCCAAATCACTAACCAATATGCAGAAACAGTTTGTGATATATTGAAAACCTAAACATAAAATGTACTATCTACATATACCCTCCCCTACATGAATTTATTTGCTTGGACAGTGAAGCAAAATCTTTCACTTTGGCTCTATACTCCAGAATTTGGGGATTAGAGATGTTTTAATATGAGGCAACAGTACAGAATGTCACCTTTTTATTTGAGGGGATTTTCATACATATCTGTTTGACCTTTTAGAATTGAATGCACTTTATGTATCTAGTCTCCCCATTTGAAGGTGTCATAAGTATATTGGACAAATTCACTTACAAGTGTATCAAAGTAGTCAAAAGTTTAGTATTTGGTCTTATATTCTTGGCAATGATTACGTCAAGCTTGCGATTTTACAAACTTGTTGGATGCATTTGCTGTTTGTTTTGTTTGTGTTTCAGATAATTTTATGCCCAATAGGAATGAATGGTAAATAATGTGCTGTGTCATTTTGGAGTCACTTTTATTGTCAATAAGAATATAATGTGTTTCTGAACACTACATTCATGTGGATGCTACCACGATTGCGGATAATCATGAACGAAATGTGAATAATGATGAGTGAAAAAGTTACTGATATGGTATGACATTAATACCTCTCTAACTTTCAATTTCACCTTTTACTGCGGTGGGCTAAATTAAGGGGATACATAGTCAGTAATACAACTGAATGCCTTCAACTGAAATGTGTCTTCTGCATTTAACCCAACCCCTCTGAATCAGAGAGGTGCGAGGGGCTGCCTTAATCGACATCCATGTCTTCGGCGCCCGGGGAACAGGGGGCTAACTGCCTTGCTCAGGAGTAGAACAACAGATCTTTAACTTGTCAGCTTGGGGCTTTGATCCAGCAACCTTTTGCTTACTGGCGCAACACTCCTACCCACCAGGCTACCTGCCACCAGGGTCGCACAGAGTGTTTCTTGGTAGTCTTAAACAAATCTACTTTGAAACAAAAGTATACACCTCACACACATGGTTATGGGCTTAACAAAATAGAAGAAGCCTGTACCATGTCAGATATAGAGTTGAAATGTATTACATTTTGAGTTTGCAACCCAATATTACACTTTATATACATCATAGAAGACTGAAATATAACAAAACTGTTTGACATAGAAACACAATTTTCTCAATAAAAAAAATATATCTTTATTAATTATGATTTTATAAAATATAATAATAACATTCCACCCATGAGGCCGAAGGGGGAGCTTTTGGTCATTGACTTCAGGAAAGGGCAATGATGACAGTATACAGGTAACTGCCCAAAGAAAGGAAGCACTTGAGTAAATGAGAGATATCAAGTACAATATACTGAAAGCAGGGGCTTCCACACATGGTCAAGTATTAAAATGCTGGGCAGGTCATTATTTTGACTACCTTGGCTATGCTCCTATAGGATGACAACGCCCCCATCCACAGAGCACGAGTGGTACCTGAATGCTTTGATGAGCATGAAAACGATGTATATAGGCCATTGCTGTCTTAGACACCAGATCTCAACCCAATTTAACACTTATGGGAGACTCTGGAACAGTGCCTGAGACAGCATTTTCCACCACTATAAAAAAATTATTAAATGATGGAATTTCTTGTACAAGATTGGTGTCGCATCCCTCCAATAGAGTTCCAGACACTTGTAGAATCTACGCCAAGGTGCATTGATGCTGTTCTGGCTCGTGGTGGCCCAAGTCCCTATTAGGACACTTTATGTTGGTGTTTCCTTTATTTTGGCAGTTACCTGAATGTTAACCACAAATTATTGCCACAATTACAGTAAAAGTCAAACAGTTGGACACACCTACTCATTCAAGGGGTTTTCTTTATTTTTTACTATTTTCTACATTGTAGAATAATAGTGAAGACATCAAAACTATGAAATAACACATATGGAATCATGTAGTAACCAAAAAGTGTTAAACAAATCAAAATATATTCTATAATGAGATTATTTAAAGTAGCCACTCCTTGCCTTGATGACAGCTTTGCACACTCTTGACATTCTCTCAACCAGCTTCATGATGTAGTCACCTGGAATGCATTTCAATTAGCAGGTGTGCCTTGTTAATTTGTGGAATTTCTTTCCTTAATGCGTTTGAGCCAATCAGTTGTGTTGTGCCAAGGTAGGGGTGGTATACAGAAGATAGCCCTATTTGGTAAAAGGTCAAGTCCATATTATGGCAAGAACAGTTCAAATAAGCAAAGAGAAACAACAGTCCATCATTACGTTAAGACATGAAGGTCAGTCAACATGGAAAGATTGTGCAGTCGCAAAAACCGTCAAGCGCTATGATGAAACTGGCACTCATAAGGATCGCCACAGGAAAGGAAGACCCAGTTACCTCTGCTGCAGAGGATAACTTCATTAGAGTTATCAGCCTCAGAAATTGCAGCCCAAAGTTCAAGTAACAGACACATCTCAACATCAACTGTTCAGAGGAGACTGCATGAATCAGGCCTTCATGGTCAAATTGCGGCAAAGAAACCACTACTAAAGGACACCAATAAGAAAATTAGACTTGCTTGGGCCAATAAATATGAGCAATGGACATTAGACCGGTGGAAATCTGTCCTTGGGTCTGATGAGTCCAAATTTGTGATTTTTGTTTCCAACTGCTCTTTCACAAAAAATAAAACACAATTTGTGAGACGCAGAGTATGTGAACGGATGATCTCCGCATTTGTGGTTCCTACCGTAAAGCATGGAGGAGGAGGTGTGATGGTGTGCGAGTGCTTTGCTGTTTACACTGTCAGTGATTTATTTAGAATTCAAGGCACACTTAACCAGCATGGATAACACAGCGTTCTGCAGCGATACGTCGTCCCATCAAATCAAATCAAATTTATTTATAAAGCCCCCCTTACATCAGCTGATGTCACAGAGTGCTGTACAGAAACCCAGCCTAAAACCCCAAACAGAAAGCAATGCAGGTGTAAAAGCACGGTGGCTAGGAAAAACTCCCTAGAAAGGCCAAAACCTCAGAAGAAACCTAGAGAGGAACCAGGCTGTGAGGGGTGGCCAGTCCTCTTCTGGCTGTGTCGGGTGCAGATTTTAACAGAACATGGACAAGATTTTAAAATGTTCATAAAACAGGCAGAACAGTTGAAACTGGAGAAGCACCACGGCCAGGTGGACTCGGGACATCAAGGAGTCATCAGTCCCATCTGGTTTGCGCTAAGTGGGACTATCATTTGTTTTTCAAAACACACTTCCAGGCTGTGTAAGGGCTATTTGACCAAGAATGAGAGTGATGGAGTGAATGCTGCATCAGATGATCTGGCCTCCACAATCACCCGACCTCAATTCAATTGAGATGGTTTGGGATTAGTTGGACTGCAGAGTGAAGGAATAGCAGAAGTGGTTTAAAGTACTTAAGTAAATATATTTCAAATTACTACTCAACTAGTTTTTGGGGGTATCTGTACTTTACTATTTATATTTTTGACTACTTTTACTTTACTACCTTCCTAATGAAAATAATGTACTTTTTACTCCATACATTTTCCATGACACCTAAAAGTTCTCATTACATTTTGAATGCTTAGCAGGAAAAGAGAATTGTCAAATTCACGCACTTATCAATTGAACATTACTGGTCATCTCTACTGCCTCTGATCTGGCGGACTCACTAAACACAAATTATTTGTTTGTAAATGATGTATGAGTGTTGGACTGTGCCCCTGGCTATCCGTACATTATTATTTTTTTACATTTAAAAATAGATGGGCTGTCTGGTTTGCTTAATATGAGGAATTTGAAATGATTTATACTTTAACTTTTGTACATAAGTGTTTTTAGCAATTACATTTACTTTTGATACTTAAGTATATTTAAAACAAAATACTTTACTGGGTGACTTTCACTTTTACTTAAGTCATTTTCTATTAAGGTATCTTTACTTTTACTTAAGTTTGACAGTTGAGTACTTTTTCTACCACTGAAATGCAGCCAACAAGTGCTCAGCATATGTGGGAACTCCTTCAAGACTGTTAGAAAAGCATTCCAGGTGAAGCTGGTTGAGAGAATGTCAAGAGTGTGCAAAGCTGTCATCAAGACAAAGGGTGGCTACTTTGAAGAATCTAAAATCTAAAATATATTTAAATTTGTTTAACACTTTTTTGGTTACTACATATTTTCCATAAGTGTTATTTCATAGTGTTGATGTCTTCACTATTATTCTACAATGTAGAAAATAGTAAAAATAAAGAAAACCCCTTGAATGAGTAGGTGTGTCCAAACGTTTGACTGGTACTGTGTATATATATACTGTGTGTCTCACTAGCTTAATTACCATTTAAAGAGTAAAAAAATGCTATTATGCACAATTTAACTGGGCACTCTAGAAAGAGCTCCCATAGTGACTGTGCAGCAGCCCATTCATTCCACTTCTCTAGTCAGTGTGTGCCTGCACCCTAATGATCTGGGTAATTGATTAGCAATGCACATGGATCCCTCTGACAATCTCTACTTACCAAAATATTCAAGGCTAATCAGTAACCTACGTCAGCCTAGACAGGACTTTTGGAGTCGAATCCGACTCTCGGTTGTCAAGGAATCTTCTCTTCTGAAATCGCCTCTCCACCACTAAGTTTCCAACACATTGGAAGCCAATGAGGACAATGGCAAAAGTCATACTGGCAGAGACTTTTCATGAAAAAATGTATTGCTTAAACGGATAAATAATTGAACTGTGCACCAGGCGGTAGTCACAACTGTTATTCCTGAAATACAGAGCCTATTTATGGAGTATTGATGCGAAGTTGCATTGTTTGGTAGCTGGTTTGCTAGCTCTCAGTCTTGGTCTTGTCTCAGTGTCTCATTGACCACCATTGCTAACGCTAGCTAGTCAGTTAATATAACTTGTTTTCTCCAAATGCATGTTCGCTAGCTAAGTTAGCCAATGTTATATTATGAATACAACTTTCATTTACTGTTGACAGCAGGATATGATTTTAGATTACTAATTAGTTCAAAAATTGGTTAGTTGCTTTGACTGCCCACTGACAATGCATTCAGAGCCATCCAGTGGCTAGCCAGACTACAAACTTAATTTTACAAGGTTTATTTAACAAATTTTACCGTCAAGCAGATGTAATGACCGAGTCTCCAGATTAGCAAGGGTAGTTTGTGTTTGATTTCATTGTCAAAAACACAGTTTGAGTTCATCGAGAGGGGTTTTTCTCCAGTAGTTTCAAAGGGTAATTGAAACGGTTGATTGAGGTAGCAACTGTAACAAAGGGGGCGGGATTACAAATGGTCAAGGTTCACTATCATTATATATATATCTTGTATCCACACCCTCACACCCTCCACCATAGATAGATAGATGAGGATGATAGGATTGCAAGGTTATCTAGAGTGCAATGTTCTCAACTCATTATCTACTGTGTCTGGGAGTAAAACGATCATTTGATAAAGGGTTAAGTAACCTTTAAAGGCCCAGTGCAGTCAAAATTTGAAAAGTTTGAAAATACAATTGACACAGGACCTTCTAATCAGCAGGTTAACTTGGGTGGGAGTTTCGGCTTTCCATGGTGGCATCCCCATGTGGTAAATCGGTTAATAGACCAATAACAAAAATAGTTCCAAACCTCTCTGCCAATAACAGCTAGTTTTCCCTTTTTCCCATCCCCACTCAGACCACTCCCAGGCAGTTGTAGCAAAAGTCTTGCTTGAGAAATAGTTTTTTCCATTTAAATGAAATCTATTACTGTAAGGAACTTAATTGTTACACAGAAATGATTTGATATTGATATAAAATGGCTGTATTGGGCCTTTAAGACCCATAACCCTTATACTTGTTAATCATTGATTCTTATATTTAAGGCCGGGATTCATTCCAAAACAGATTAACGACCTGCAGACAACAAAATACTTTTAAAGGCAATTTTCTCAGACATTTGTGGACATTGAGTTTGTAGTAACCATGCTGTAGATGTAGACTCAAGTAGAAATCAGTTTGTGAGCGGCAGATAGCCTAGTGGTTGGCTAGTAACCAAAAGGGTTGCTAGATCCAAATCCTGAGCCGACTATGTGAAAATTCTGTTGCTCCTGTTAGTCACTAAGAATAACAGCGTCTATTTAAAATGTTTGTATGCCTCAATATAATTTCATAGATAAGTACCATTGTAGAAGCAGTTGTTTTTGTGTCTGCCAGTGAATAGTGTGTGCGTGTCTAGGGTGTGGAAGTGTGTCCTAATACGGACAATGTACACCTCTGTGTTAGTCAATGGGATATGTGTTCCAGGGAAGTCAGTGGGCATCGTGACCACCACTCGTGTACAGCATGCCTCTCCTGCTGCCGCCTATGCCCACTCAGTGAGCCGCAGCTGGTACAGCGATGCTGACATTCCCTCTAGTGCCCGCCGACAGGGCTGTGTCGACATTGCCACACAGCTGGTGACCAACGTTGACATTGATGTAAGTCTCCATAAAGGCCTTTTATTGGTATCACAGTCTAGATATACTATCATCTCATGTCATTGCTTTTCACTGCAGTATTTCCCAAACCTGGTCCTAACCCACTGGGCACAGATGTCAGTTCAACGTCTATGTTTGATTTGGTTCAGTTGTCAACTAAAGTGAATTTAAATGCGAAATTGACATAATTCACCATGTCACTGGATTTAGGTTAAACGTTGAGTGAAAAAGAGACACAATTCCCTTACATAGATTTTTTTCAAATACAAAGATGTTTCCACGTTGATTCAGTGACATCACATTTACTTTTTTTGGTTGAAATGATGTAGAAACAACATTGATTCCAACCAATTTTTTACCCAGTGGGAAGAGTCCCAAAGGCATGCACATTTTAGTTTTGGGGCCTAGCACTCAACAAGGACAGAGAGAGTATTTTTTGAAACTGCACTGTCGGTTAGGGGCTCGTAAGTAAGAATTTCACTGTAAGGTCTACAATTGTTGTATTCGGTGCATGTGACTAATACAGTTTGATATGATTTGACACAATCTGGGGAAAGCAGTTCCCCCTGTGGTAACAGTAATCAACATCAAGCTTTTGATCTGATTTAGGTGTGTTGGTCCCAGGACAAAAAACTAAAATGTGCACACCTTTAGGTCCCCAGGGCCAGGATTGGGAAATACTGTACTACTGTGTGTGGAATGTACACAGTAATATGAAGTATCTATCTGGTGCATCAGGTTATCCTGGGTGGGGGGCGGATGTATATGACACCAAAGGGAACTCCAGACCCTGAGTACCCCACTTCCTCGTCCCGGAAAGGGGATCGGAAAGACAAGAGGAACCTCATTGACGTCTGGATGAAGGCCCAGCAGGTACACATTGATAATGTCCATTGTTGGTCACATTAAGGGGATATTGTATGAGCCTTTACAACAAAGTATGTGTTAGTGTTCTGGAAGCTGTTGTCTGTTAGAACCCCACAGAACTGTGTTAGTGTTCTGGAACCTGTTGTCTGTTGGAACCCCACAGAACTGTGTTAGTGTTCTGGAAGCTGTTGTCTGTTAGAACCCCACAGAACTGTGTTAGTGTTCTGGAACCTGTTGTCTGTTAGAACCCCACATAACTGTGTTAGTGTTCAGGAACCTGTTGTCTGTTGTCTGTTAGAAACCCACAGAACTGTGCTAGTGTTCTGGAACCAGTTGTCTGTTAGAACCCCACAGAACTGTGTTAGTGTTCTGGAACCAGTTGCCTGTTAGAACCCCACAGAACTGTGTTAGTGTTCTGGAACCTGTTGTCTGTTAGGAACCCCACAGAACTATGTTAGTGTTCTGGAACCTGTTGTCTGTTGGAACCCCACAGAACTGTGTTAGTGTTCTGGAACCTGTTGTCTGTTGGAACCCCACAGAACTGTGTTAGTGTTCTGGAACCAGTTGTCTGTTAGAAACCCACAGAACTGTGTTAGTGTTCTGGAAGCTGTTGTCTGTTAGAACCCCACAGAACTGTGTTAGTGTTCTGGAACCTGTTGTCTGTTGGAACCCCACAGAACTGTGTTAGTGTTCTGGAACCTGTTGTCTGTTAGAACCCCACAGAACTGTGTTAGTGTTCTGGAACCTGTTGTCTGTTAGAACCCCACATAACTGTGTTAGTGTTCAGGAACCTGTTGTCTGTTGTCTGTTAGAAACCCACAGAACTGTGCTAGTGTTCTGGAACCAGTTGTTAGTGTTCTGGAACCAGTTGCCTGTTAGAACCCAGAACTGTGTGTTAGTGTTCTGGAACCTGTTGTCTGTTGGAACCCCACAGAACTATGTTAGTGTTCTGGAACCTGTTGTCTGTTGGAACCCCACAGAACTGTGTTAGTGTTCTGGAACCTGTTGTCTGTTGGAACCCCACAGAACTGTGTTAGTGTTCTGGAAGCTGTTGTCTGTTAGAACCCCACAGAACTGTGTTAGTGTTCTGGAACCTGTTGTCTGTTGGAACCCCACAGAACTGTGTTAGTGTTCTGGAACCTGTTGTCTGTTAGAACCCCACAGAACTGTGTTAGTGTTCTGGAACCTGTTGTCTGTTAGAACCCCACATAACTGTGTTAGTGTTCAGGAACCTGTTGTCTGTTGTCTGTTAGAAACCCACAGAACTGTGCTAGTGTTCTGGAACCAGTTGTTAGTGTTCTGGAACCAGTTGCCTGTTAGAACCCCACAGAACTGTGTTAGTGTTCTGGAACCTGTTGTCTGTTGGAACCCCACAGAACTATGTTAGTGTTCTGGAACCTGTTGTCTGTTGGAACCCCACAGAACTGTGTTAGTGTTCTGGAACCTGTTGTCTGTTGGAACCCCACAGAACTGTGTTAGTGTTCTGGAACCAGTTGTCTGTTAGAAACCCACAGAACTGTGTTAGTGTTCTGGAAGCTGTTGTCTGTTAGAACCCCACAGAACTGTGTTAGTGTTCTGGAACCTGTTGTCTGTTGGAACCCCACAGAACTGTGTTAGTGTTCTGGAACCTGTTGTCTGTTTGAACCCCACAGAACTTCAGCCAGTTCCCTTATGAAAATGGCAAAACAACTTTCATGGTCTTGTTCATTAGGGCATGTTCATTAGGGCACACAACGTAAAACTATTTGCAACAGATTTTTTTTTTTTGCAATGGAAAACTTAAATGAGCATCACTCATTTTACTGGTCGGGTACACATTTTGCAGATGTTATCGCAGATGCAGTGAAATGCTTGTGTTTTTAGCTCCAACAGCGCAGTAATACTTAACAATGCAAAATAATACACGCAAATACCAAAAATGTAAATAAAGAAATTAATAAATATCAGAACAAACAATGTCAGAGTTGGGAATATCAGTATACAGTGCATTCTGAAAGTATTCACACTCCTTGACTTTTTGATGTTTTACAGCCAGCATTTAAAATTGGTTATATTGAGATTTTGGGTCACTGGCCTACCTACAATAACCCATAAGGCCAAATTGGAATTATGTTTTCAGAATTTTCTTACAATTAATTAAAAATGAAAATATGAAATATCTTGAGTCAATAACTATTTAACCTCTTTGTTATGGTAAGCCTAAATAAGTTCAGGGGAAAAAATGTGTTTAAGCCTTTGAGCACGGTGGAGTTATTAATTACAATTTAGATGGTGTATCAATACACCCAGTTACTACAAAGATAGAGGCATCCTTCCTAACTCAGTTGCCAGAGAGGAAGGAAACCGCTCAGAGATTTCACCATGGCGACTTTAAAACAGTTGCAGAGTTTATTGGCTGTGACAGGAGAAAACTGAGGATGGATCAACAGCATTGTTGTCACGACTTCAGCCGGAGTTGGCTCCTCTCCTTGTTCGGGCGGCGTTCGGCGGTCGACGTCACCGGTCTTCTAATCCTCACCAATCTACTTTTCATTATCCATTTGTCTTGTCTTGTTTTTCACACACCTGGTTTTCATTCCCCATCATCATCTGTTGTGTATTTAACCCTCTGTTTTCCCCTATGTCCTTGTGTGTGTTTGTTTATTGTGAAGCCGTTTTTTCCGGCTGGTGCATTTATATTATGCCTCGCCTGTGTTTTGCTAATGGCTTGTCATTTGTATTTACGCGTTTAGCGTTTTGCGTGTTATTTGTTTGAGAAAAGTTTTTGCTCACTCGGTACTGTTCTCCTGCGCCTGACTTTATGCACCATCTACACACAAGCCTGACAATTGTAGTTACTCCACAATACTAACCTATATGACAGAGGGAAAATAATGAATATTCCAAAACATGCAGCCTGCTTGCAACAAGGCACTAAAGTACTACTGCAAAAAAGGTGGCAAAGAAATTAACTTAATGTCCTGAATACAAAGCTTTATGTTGGGGCAAATTCAACACAACTCATCACAGAGTACCACTCTTCATATTTTCAAGCATGGTGGTGGATGCATCATAATATGGGTATGCTTGTCATCGGCAAAAGGAGTGAGTTTTTTTAGGATAAAAATAAAATAGAGCTGAGCACAGGAAAAATCATAGAGGAAAACTTGGTTCAGTCTGCTTTCCAACAAACACTGGGAGACAAACTCACCTGTCATCAGGACAATAAACTAAAACACAAGGCCAAATATACACTGGAGTTGCTTACCACGACGAAATTGAAAGTTCTGAGTAACCCAGTTACAGTTTTGACTTAAATCTGCATGAAAATCTATGTCAAGACTTGAAAATGGCTGTCTAGCAGTGATCAACAACCGACTTGACAGAGCATGCAAATATTGTTCAATCCAGCTCTTAGAGACGTACCCTGAAAGACTCCGCTGTAATCACTGCCAAAGGTGATACTAACATGTATTGACTCAGCGGTATGAATACTGATGTAAATTAGATATTTCTGTATGTTTTCACTTTGTCATTATGGGATATTGTGTGTAAATGGATGAGAAGAAATTGTATTTAATCAATTTTGAATTCAGCCTGTAACACAACAAAATGTGGAATAAGTCAAGGGGTATAGATATTTTCTGAAGGCATGGTGTGTGTAGAGAGTATGGACAGTATGTGAATAAAAAAGGTGTGTACAGCAGTAGTTATAGAGGATGAGCTTTGACTAGAATACAGTATTATACATGTGGAATGGGTTAAACACTATGCAAACATTATTAGTGACCAGTGTTCCATTATTAAAGTGACCAGTGTTCCATGTCTATGTACATAGGGCAGCAGTCTCTAAGGTGCAGGGTTGAGTGCCAGGTGGTAGCCAGCTAGTAACCGCAGGATAGTCTGTTTTCTTCCGTTTGTTACCCGCTGAACATGAGCCAGGTGTAATATACAGCTTAGGCCTGTATCCAGTAAAATTGTTAGGTGTAACTGGTTGTGTTATCGCATGACGTCAATGGAAAGCTATGAATCCAACAGTGTCCTCTGGGTCTCTGTGATGTCTGTGTTTCAGGACAAGAATTCTCAGTATGTTTGGCACAGGAAGCAGTTCGACGAGATTAACGTAAAGACTACTGACCGTCTCCTGGGTAGGTTGTTTTTTATCAACATTCTGTATACAGGCACACGTGGACACACGCACACACACACACACACACACACACACACACACACTCACACTCACACACTCACACATCAGAGGCGGCTGGTGGGAGGAGCTTTTGGAGGATGTAACGTCTGGAATGGAATAAATGGAACGGGAGTCCAACGTGGTTTCCATATGTTTGATGTGTTTTATACCGTTACGTTTTTTTTATCCCTTCCAGCCATTACATTGAGCCCATCTTCCTATAGCTCCTCCCGCCAGCCTCCTCAATGTCACACACATATGCACACACCCTACACACAACCACACGTACGATCAAACACACTCACAAACACCCACAAACATACATTCCCTTAGTCGCTAATGTATATGAATGTTATAAGCTGTTGGTGTTATATATGCCATGCCATTCTATTGACTAAGTCATGAATGATAAGACTGTCACTGAAGTTTTGTCTGAGAATTGATAACTTCCTAATATGGATGCCGTACACAGGGGGGGCTTGAGTTTTTCTTCACCAGGAAAAACGTACTTCCGTCATTAACTGTTACCAAAAGGTGAACTGCGTTCCCAACATTGTGTTCTCTCTTTTATTACTTTCTTTCTTCCTCCCTCTCTCTTTCCTTCTTGTGGCGGCAGGTCTCTTTGAGCCAAAGGACATGCGGTTTGAGGTTTTCCGGAATGCCACACGTGACCCGTCCATCGTCGAGATGACAGAGAAGGCCATTCAAATCCTCAGCAAGAACCCCAAAGGCTACTTCCTCTTTGTAGAAGATGAGTACCTTTATTTAAAAACACATACTGTCGCATGGGCTACTATTACATATACAACAAGAACTGCTGAGATTAAGAATTTACCCAGGCTGAATCCTGTTGAGCATTTATGATATTGTAATTTTTGACAGCAATTATTGACAGCAGGTATTGACAGTTATGATTGTGATTGTAATGACAGCTGTGGTTGTATTGACAGCTGTGGTTGCATTGACAGCTGTGATTGTATTGACAGCTGTGGTTGCTTCAAGATTGTTTTGATCACGCGGACTGGGATATGTTTCGGGTAGCCTCTGAGAATAACATCGACGAACATACAGATACGGTGATTGAGTTCATCAGGAAGTGTAAAGGAGATGTTGTACCCACTGAGACTATTAAAACCTACCCAAACCAGAAACCGTGGAGAGATGGCGGCATTCGCTCAAAACTGAAAGGAAAGATGACTGAGAATATGGCCGAATACAAACAGTGTACAGTCGTGGCCAAGAGTTTTGAGAATGACACAAATATTAATTTTAACAAAGCCTGCTGCCTCAGTTTATATGATGGCAATTTGCATATACTCCAGAATTTCATGAAGAGTGATCAGATGAATTGAAATTAATTGCAAAGTCCCTCTTTGCCACGCAAATGAACTGAATCCCCCAAAAACATTTCCACTGCATTTTCAGCCCTGATACAAAAGGACCAGCTGACATCATGTCAGTGATTCTCTCGTTAACACAGGTGTGAGTGTTGACGAGGACAAGGCTGGAGATCACTCTGTCATGCTGATTGAGTTCGAATAACAGACTGGAAGCTTCAAAAGGAGGGTGGTGCTTGGAATCATTGTTCTTCCTCCATCAAACATGGTTACCTACAAGGAAACACGTGCCGTCATCATTGCTTTGCACAAAAAGTGCTTCACAGGCAAGGATATTGCTGCCAGTAAGATTGCACCTAAATCAACCATTTATCGGATCATCAAGAACTTCAAGGAGAGCGGTTCAATTGTTGTAAAGAAGGCTTCAGGGCGCCCAAGAAAGTCCAGCAAGCACCAGGACCGTCTCCTAAAGTTTATTCAGCTGCGGGATCGGGGCACCACCAGTACAGAGCTTGCTCAGGAATGGTAGTAGGTAGGTGTGAGTGCATCTGCACGCACAGTGAGGCAAAGACTTTTGCAGGATGGCCTGGTGTCAAGAAGGGCAGCAAAGAAGCCACTTCTCTCCAGGAAAAACATCAGAGACAGACTGATATTCTGGAAAAGTTACAGGGATTGGACTGCTGAGGACTGGGGTAAAGTAATTTCCTCTGAAGAATCCCCTTTACGATTGTTTGGGGCATCCGGAAAAAAGCTTGTCCGGAGAAGACAAGGTGAGCGCTACCATCAGTCCTGTGTCATGCCAACAGTAAAGCATCCTGAGACCATTCATGTGTGGGGTTGCTTCTCAGCCAAGGGAGTGGGCTCACTCACAATTTTGCCTAAGAACACAGCCATGAATAAAGAATGGTACCAACACATCCTCCGAGAGCATCTTCTCCCAACCATCCAGGAACAGTTTGGTGACGAACAATGCCTTTTCCAGCATGATGGAGCACCTTGCCATAAGGCAAAAGTGATAACTAAGTGGCTCAGGGAACAAAACATCGATATTTTAGGTCCATGGCCAGGAAACTCCCCAATTTGTGGTCAATCCTCAAGAGGCGGGTGGACAAACAAAAACCCACAAATGCTGACATACTCCAAGCTTTGATTATGCAAGAATGGGCTGCCATCAGTCAGGATGTGGCCCAGAAGTTAGTTGACAGCATGCCAGGGCGGATTGCAGAGGTCTTGAAAAAGAAGGGTCAACACTGCAAATATTGACTCTTTGCATCAACTTCATGTAATTGTCAATAAACGCCTTTGACACTTATGAAATGCTTGTAATTATACTTCAGTATTCCATAGTAACATCTGGCAAAAATATCTAAAGACACTGAAGCAGCAAACTTTGTGGAAATTAATATTTGTGTCATTCTCAAAACTTTTGGCCATGACTGTAGTTATTCTCTCCGTAAGGCAATCAAACAGGCAACACGTCAGTACAGAGACAAAGCGGAGTCATAATTCAACAGCTCAGACACGAGACGTATGTGGCAGGGTCTACAGACAATCACAGACTACAAAGGGGAAGCCACGTCACGGACACCGACGTCTTGGTTCTGGACAAGCTAAACACCGTCTACGCCCACTTTAAAGATGACACAGTGCGCTAAAGGCGGCCTGCTACCAAGGACTGTGGGCTCTCCTTCTCCGTGGCCGATGTGTGTAAGACATTTAAGCGTGTTAACCCTCACAAGACTGCCGGCCCAGACAGCATCCCTAGCCGTCGTCCTCAGAGCATGCACAGACCAGCTGGCTGGAATGTTTACAGACATATTCAATCTCTCCGTATACCAGTCTGTTATCACCACTTGCTTCAAGATGTCCACCATTGTTCCTGTACCCAAGAAAGCAAACAACACCTCCACTTCGCTGACCCTCGACACTGGGGCCCCACAAGGGTCCGTGCTCATCCCCCTCCTCTACTCGCTGTTCACCCATGACTGTGTGGCCACGCACGCCTCCAACTCAATCATCAAGTTTGCAGACGACACAGCAGTAGTAGGCTTGATTACCAACAATAATGAGACAGCCAACAGGGAGGAAGGAGGTGAGGGCCCTCGGAGTGTGGGACCAGGAAAATAACCTCTCACTCAACATCAACAAAACAAAGGAGCTGATTGGGGACTTCAGGAATCAGAAGAGGGAGCACCACCCTATCCAGATCGACGGGACCGCGATGGAGAAAATTCCCCGGCATTCAAATCACTGATGATCTGAAATTGAGATAGGCTAATCAAATGTTCACACAAATTTCACAATTAATGATTCATGCAGATGTGTTCGTTGTGAGGATCTCAAGTTAGGATTCAATGATAAAGGAGTAGAAAGATGTCCATTTTTAGGACACCCTCGGTCTTAAGGCCCCCGCTTCTTTAGTCAATCATCAACTCGGTCTGAGTTGTGTTGTTCTTGTTTTACGAGGGAGAATTGACCATGGGCACCACGATGGCATTGCAAAGCTGGCGCTGACCGAGGCTGTGATGTTTGACCGGGCGGTGCAACGAGCCTCCCGGCTCACCAGGGAATCAGACACCCTCACTGTCGTAACCGCAGACCACTCCCACGTCTTCACCTTCGGAGGAAACACCCTTCGTGGAAACCCCATCTTTGGTACGGCCCAAAACAGTCATAGGCCCATGTGTGTTACAGATAGTACTATGTATATTTTAAGAGATCCTCAAGGATTGCAAGGATGTCCTAAAATGTACACTCTACTGTGAGATATACAGTCAAGGGTGCAATAGTTAATAATAGTTGTCTTTTCACTTCAATGTCATATATTTTTGTGTCCAGCATATAATGTAATGTTCACCATCATGTTTATGTCAACCATTCTGTGTCAGGTTTGGCACACAAGAAGGCAGATGATGGGATGCCATTCACTAGCATCCTGTATGCCAACGGTCCTGGTTATGTACATGTGAATGGAACGAGAGGAAACATCACATTGGTGGATTACTGTAAGTATACTACAACTATTCAAGAATACAGGCGGTAACTGTTTTGTAAAATGTGTGCGCATGTGAATTGTTTGTGTGTGTGTTTGTCTGTGTTTGTGTGTGTACAAGCGTGCATGCTTGTACATATATACTTGCAGATGTGCTCATGTTCCTCTTTTGTACATGACTGTGGTATAGTATGGTACTTTTCATACTGTTCTGTTCTTAGGACCTGGCTAGACTGGCGCTGGGCCAGCTTATTCTGTGTTCACAACAGAATTTGTTAACACAAGGCTATGGATTCACGCTTGTATTCCAAGCCCTGGGCTAACGGACAAACACACATGCAACCAACATTCTTTCTCTGTCACGCGACCAACATTCTATCTCTGCCAGGGGACCAACATTCTATCTCTGCCACGCGACCAACATTCTATCTCTGCCAGGGGACCAACATTCTATCTCTGCCACGCAACCAACATTCTATCTCTGCCACGCGACCAACATTCTATCTCTGCCATTCAACCAACATTCTATCTCTGCCATGCGACCAACATTCTACCTCTGCCACGAGACCAACATTCTATCTCTGCCATTCAACCAACATTCTATCTCTGCCACGCGACCAACATTCTACCTCTGCCATGAGACCAACATTCTATCTCTGCCATGAAATTCACAGAGAATGCTGTGAAGGAGACATCAACTTTTCTGATACAGGCGAAATCATGCAACAATATTATTATCATGGATATATCCAATTAAATGTCAATAGAAAAGCTATGAAAACAGAGGGAAATTGAGTGTTTGCTGCCCTTCCAGCTGTAGAGTGTGTAGCTTTTTGTTGGCTACATGAGAAGATGTTAGCTCGCCTGCATAGCAACCATGTTTTGTTAGGCATAGCAACCAATGTTTTTGCATTGATGAAAGTATTTAATTTGTTGTCCTAGAAGGATGAAATAGTCTGGACTTACTTGTAAAAATTAAATGCAGAACACATTACAGGCATCACCAGCATATGTAAATGAAGTGACAGTGTAGCTTTTGTGATTGGACAGTCAGCAGTCTAGGCGTGGTTATTGTCCCCATTTCACACTGGCTATTTTGGCACTGTGTTTCTGGGGCTAACTTCAAAAAGTCGGTGCAAACCCTGCTCCGGAGCAGGGCCAGCTAGCCCTGGGCTAACGTTGGTGCTAGCTCACTTTACAATGTTCAAGTGTGAACACTCGCTTAGCCCCGGGCTAAAATCTCCCTTAGCTCAGGCTCTCAGGAGGCTCTTAGCCCAGGGCTAAGGTGCAGTGTGAACACGCCTTGTATGTGTTTATAAACATGTAGACAAATTGGGCTTTAACCACTACCTCTCTGGTTCTCAGACGATGAAGAGTACATGCAGCAGGCTGCAGTCCCTCTGGACTCTGAGACCCACGGTGGGGAGGACGTGGCCATCTACGCCAAAGGCCCCATGGCCCACCTCTTTCACGGGGTCAAAGAGCAGAATTATATCGCCCACGCCATGGCCTACGCAGCCTGCATCCCACCCTACACGGACTGCCCACCACATCCACCCGCCTCAACCGGACACACACACACCCTCTCTGGGCTGCTTTTCTGTCTGGCCAGCTTCCTCTGGCTCCTGTTCAGATGACAACACACAATTCATCAGTCATGTGTACAGTGTCTATATTAGGACAGTTACCGGGTCCATGAAAGTTGTGTCAGAGATGGTGGAAATGGGATAATTTTAGGTTGTCTATTTTGGAGAAGTGTCTAGATTGCTATGTCATATTGCACTGCGGCAATATCTAACCATCCTCATAAGCTTCTAAATGGAACCTGTATGGTGCTATAAAGATAATTTTATTAAGGTTCTATAAAGAACCATTTAGAAAGACTCTATATAGCACCAAAACAGGGTTCCGCTATGCTTACAACCCTGTTTGGGGCTATAAAGAACCCTTTTTTATGGTTCTTTATGGAGAACGGTTCTATATATAACCTTTCACAACCGGAAAGGTTCTTCGTAGATCCTTTTGAAGAACCATAAAGGGTCTTTTAATCTGGTCAGCCATATTATGTTGTTAAAATTCCATAGGTGTTATTATTGTGTTAATTGACAAGTAGAATCAAGTGATCTACCTCTGGAACAACTGGGGGTCCCTGAGGAGAGAATTGAGAAGCACTGATTGATTTAGTCAACCATTCTCAATTGACACAAGGTCATATGCGAGTCTTTCACAAGACACCGTCACTGGCCACAGTCATATATAATATGGAATGGAATAACACAACAGATTAGATAAACTGTAATTACACTCTTACTCACTGCACAAAAAGAGCTGTAAGCAAACCACGGTCCAAAATATTAGCATGAGCCACTAAAAGAGCAAAGGTTCCTTTTGTGAACTGTAAAGAACCGTTGAAGAGCTCAAAGGATTATTGGAGTCATTATGGTTCCACTTAGAACCATCACTCATCTCAAAGAACCCCTAAAGGAACCCTCATTTTTTCGTGTGTACACTATTAATGTGGTTCGCAGTGAAACTGAAAACATGGAGACCTGGAACGTCACCAAGATATAGTTCCTAGTAGAAGTAGGCCTTACTATAAACTCCAAAGAGATGGGGTCTGTATATTTTATTTGCAATCCCTATAGCTGGACTAAGCCAATGAGATGACTGTGGTGACTAAAGAATATGTAGTGGTTTAGGTAATATGGTCAGGTATCTAAATCGTTACTCTGGTGATATAAAATGGAGCTGACCATAGCTCAAATAAACCTTGTCGACGATCAAAATACTAAATATTGAGATGTTTTTATGCTAATTGCACATGTTTAGTATTAGTGGATTGAATACATCTCTTTGCTTAGATGTATTTCCTAAAGTGTTTCCATTCCCCTTTCATAAGTAGTATGGTCAGGTATCCCAGACGCAGGTTAAGCCTAGTCCGGACTGAAAAGCATGTTCAATATGCTTCTTAGACCAGTGCTGTGTGCAGTGTGTCTGGGGAGCAGACAATACAGCTCATTCTAATTTCATCAGTCTTTTTACCTTGTTATTACTTAGATCCCTTGGCTTGGCCAATGGTCAAAGGAAGTCAAAGGTTGTTCTGTTGTTGTTCTGACAACATTCAGGATGAAATGCTCCCACTGAACTGTGTTATGGACACAGTTTAGAAGTAAACAGGAAGTTAACTGCTATTTAGCAAAACTTTAAATGGTGTAATTTGACATTTTTGTTACCAGTTCAATTGTCTTCCTCATATTGTACCTCATAAGTTTATAGGTATAATAAGTATATAAGTATATATATTATAGGTATAATAAGTATATAAGTTTATAGGTATAATAAGTATATAAGTATAAGTATAAGTATATTTTTCCCCCCAGAGGTAGCCCAGGCTAGTTGCCTTTTACAGTTTAATGTCCCTGACTCGAAACACCGAGTGTTTCAAAGTATCCAATAAACAAAGGAAGACATCAAACTAAACTATTCAAAGTAGCCAATAAAGAAAAGGAAGAAATCAAACTAACTACAAAATGCCATTGCTCGTGCAAATGACCAACAGCGGGCAAGCAAGCTGTAAACATGCAATTGTCGAAGTAAAACGAAAAAAAAAACAAGTAAACGGTTGATCTGGGCCTACACAGTATTTGTAAACAAATAAACACTTTACAAGCATTTCGCTACACTCGCATTAACATCTGCTAACCATGTGTATGTGACAAATAAAATTTGATTTGATTTGATTTGATATTAGCATTATCATTTTTGAAAATGAATGTTTTTTGTATGAAGACTTTGTATTTTTATACATTTGTAGAAATTTGTTTTGTAATGTCTCCAAAAATAAAAAATAAATGTGTTTATTTGCTCTCCTTCCTCCTTGAATCCAACTCACTATACAATGGAAGGGTCAGTTATACTACTGTACCATGGTGCGTATGATATATATGAAACTTTCAAAAATACTGTCTGAAATTAACTTTAATGAAATATTCTCACATTGCAGCCATTTTGTTTCACCCAGCCATGGCTGATATATTTGACCAATTTCTGCAACTTATTTGCTTCTGTGTTTCATTAACCACGTTTCCTTAAGTTTTCATGTACCTGAGTGAGTTTAATATGTTTCCATTACATTTTCCACTCTATGAATAGTTATGCCACACAAACTGTTGCGATAAATGACAGACTTGCCCAATCTGGTTTTCACGCATGCTCTGTAGACAACAGTTTGCTGATGAAGTGGACACAGGACAGGATAGTTTATATGATCAGATGATTAACTTATACTTTCAGGGCGGCAGGTAGCCTAGTGGTTAGAGCGTTGGACCAGTAACCGAATGGTTGCTGGATTGAATCTCTGAGTTGACAAGGTAAAAAGATCTGTTGTTCTGCTCCTGAACACGGCAGCAGTTCAGGGGCAGAACTGTTCCCGGGTAGGCTGTTATTGTAAATTTGTTATTAACTGACTTTCCTAGTTAAATTATTTTTTTTTATAGTAAGATCATTTTTATTTGTAATTTGGCAGCTAAGCACACTGGTGTAGCACACCCCCCTGGACATAGATAGGGTTATGTAGTGGATATACATAGGGTTATGTAGTGGATATACACAGTTGAAGTCGGAAGTTTACATACACTTTAGTCAAATACATTTAAACTCAGTTTTCTCAATTCCTGGCATTAAATCTTAGTAAAAATGTCCTTTCGTTCAACTTATACCTATAAACTTGTCCAAGAACAATCAAACATAATTTTAAATGTATCCTTAGGAACACTTTTATGTATAAATAGTATAATATTTCAACCGGAATATAAACTGGGCGATAAGAAAGGAAAAAAACAAGAATGCGCCAGCCGGGAGCGCGCATTTACTTGTATTGACATCTGTGTGGACACTTCCTTATTCGTCTTCTTCTCTGCTCTAAAAGCATCTAAAAAGAATCAGAACACTTTCTCGAGACTGTGGTCCTCCAGAGGAAGCAATAGGTACTGCATTCATATGCCCTTATATGGGCATTTTTATGAGGGAGGGGTTCTAAATGAGGCAATCTGTCAAAACCACTTTTTCCAGGACAGAAATTCCTCGGGTTTTCGCCTGCCATATCCGTTCTGTTATACTACTTAACACTTTTAGAAAATTCTGAGTGTTTCCTATCCAATGGTACAAAATATGTGCATATCCTATTTTCTGGGCCTGAATGGGAGGCATTTTACTTTGGGCATGCCAGGCTCTCCAAAATGGTCACCTGCGCTGCTCCCAAAGAAGTTAAATTGTTTAACTTGGGTAAAATGTTTTGGGTAGCCTTCCACAAGCTTCCCACAATAAGTTGGATGAATTTTGGCCCATTCTTCCTGACAGAGCTGGTGTAACTGAGTCAGGTTTGATGGCCTCCTTGCTCGCACACGCTTTTTCAGTGCCCACATATTTTCTATAGGATTGAGGTCAGTTCTTTGTGATGACCACTCCAATACCTTGACTTTGTTGTCCTTTGGAAGTATGCTTGGGATCATTGTCCATTTGGAAGACCCATTTGCAACCAAGCTTTAAACCACATTTGCCCTTTGAACCCACCACATTCAGGTCATAAATGGGACCACTAACAGTGTTTCAACCTTCCTAACTTTGTTCAGATGTCCTAATGTCATTACTATGCACATAGCCCATGACGGCTGCCTGGTCCCATAGTGTTTATACTTGCGCACTATTGTTTGTATAGATGAACATGGTACCTTCAGGCGTTTGGAAATTTCTCCCAAGGATGAACCAGACTGGTGGAAGGTCTACAAAAAAAATTCTGAGGTCTTGGCTGATTTCTTTTGAATTTCCCATGATGTCAAGCAAAGAGGCACTGAGTATGAAGGTAGGCCTTGAAATACATCCACAGGTACACCTCCAATTGATTTTCTGGAATTTTCCAAGCTGTTTAAAGGAACAGTCAACTTAATGTATGTAAACTTCTGACCCACTGGAATTGTGATACAGTGAATTATAAGTGAAATAATCTGTCTGTAAACAATTGTTGGAAAGATTACTTGTGTCATGCACAAAGTAGATGTCCTAACTGACTTGTGTATGTAAACCTACGTGTATGTAACCTAAGTGTTTGTAAACTTCCGACTTCAACTCCATATACCCTACCATTCAAAAGTTTGGGGTCACTTAAAAATGTTCATGTTTTTTAAAGAAAAGTTTAAATTGGTCATAGATACGGTGTAGACATTGTTAATGTTGTAAAGGGCTAATGTAGCTGGAAACGGCAGATTTTTTATGGAATGTCTATAAAGGCGTACAGAGGCCCGTTATCAGCAACCATCACTCCTGTGTTCCAATGGCACGTTGTGTTAGCTAATCCAAGTGTATCATTTTAAAAGGCTAATTGATCATTAGAAAACCCCTTTGCAATTATGTTAGTGTTACGAATCCCTTTTACCCCGCAGTCTAGGGGGAATGGAATCGAGACCCGCAACATATCTTATGCAAATTATTATCGTGAAAAAGAACAGTGAGAACAGAAAACACAGACAACTTAAATCTACCGTCAAACACAAAAGGTTTATTTCAAACACACGGTAAAGTGGTTTGGGGAAAAGGGGCTGAGCTGGACCCAAGGAAAGAAATAATATATATTCAAAAACCCCTAAGCTAATCTACCTGCGTCACGAACAGCTAGCTAACTAACTAACTAACTACAGTGGGTGGTCCGCCCAGTTCTAACTAATGTATTTAACACAGGGTTTCCTACGGGTAATGTATGCCCAAGGGCGACTTGTCTGGTTATCCCCTTTTCCACCAACAAACACACAGCAATATAACACCACAGTACACACTCACAGTTAATGTGAGATGTTGGCACCTACACAAAAGCGATAGCGCACACAACCAAACCAACATCAACTAGGCTTCACCCAGATACTACACCCGAGCTAAAGCTCTGTAGCTACAAAACAAGCCAGCTACTAAACAACAAGAGCGCAAATGCATATATGAGAGTCAGTTACTAACCAAGAGTGCTACATACCAAAAACAAGCTAGAGAGAGAGATAACTGACTGGGGTTTTAAACCAAGGGAAAGGGGATGTGATTGGGTAAGGGAAAAGGAGCAGGTGTGTCTTCTGATTGGGACTGATTGGTGATTGATGACGGCTGATGAGTGACACCTGTGAGTAGGGCAGAAGGAGAGAAAACAAACACACACACAGGATACCTGTATCCGTAACAGTTAGCAAAGCTGAAAACTGTTGTTTAAAGCAGCAATACAACTGGCCTTCTTTAGACTAGTTGAGTATCTGGAGCATCAGCACTTGTGGGTTCGATTACAGGCTCAAAATGGCCAGAAACAAATAACTTTCTTCAGAAAGTCATCAGTCTATTCTTGTTCTGAGAAATTAAGGCTATTCCATGTGAGAAATTGCCAAGAAACTGAAGGTCTCGTATAACGCTGTGTACTACTCCCTTCACAGAACAGCGCAAATTGGGTCTAACCAGAATAGAAAGAGGAGTGGGAGGCCCCGGTGCATAACTGAGCAAGAGGACAAGTACATTAGTGCCTAGTTTGAGAAACAGATGCCTCACAAGTCCTCAACTGGCAGCTTTATTAAATCGTACCCGCAAACACCAGTCTCAACGTCATCAGTGAAGAGGCGACTCCGGGACGCTGGCCTTCCTTCTAGGTAGAGTTCCTCTGTCCAATGTCTGTGTTCTTTTGCCCATATTAATCTTTTCTTTTTATTGGCAGGTCTGAGATATTATGGCTTTTTCTTTGCAACTCTGCATGTGTGTGTGTGTGTGTGTCGGTGTGAGTGTGCATGTGCGTGTGTGTGTCCTCTCACATGGTGAGGATTTCACATTTGCCCTTTGAACCCACCACATTCAGGTCATAAATGGGACCACTAACAGTGTTTCAACCTTCCTAACTTTGTTCAGATGTCCTAATGTCATTACTATGCACATAGCCCACATCATGGCTAGTCAACATACCCTCATTGGATTACTTCTATTTCTATCGGTGGATTGGACTTTATCTGTCATTCCAGGTAAACAACACTTTTATTTGCTTGGTGTATGTTTACCAATTAAGCAATTCATTTATGGTATTCTTATGTTATCTGAAATGAATTGGTTACTGACGACTATTCATACATGTTGAACAACAGTGAATAAAAAATATTTTTAACAAGAGACACCTGTCCTTAGACAGTATCAGCAGTCGTTTCAAAAGGTACATAACATAGATCTACTCATCAGAATGACGGACAGACTTTTATTTTTAATTATTTTAAGAGTAACAACTGTCACGCGTGACAACAAAGTGTGACAATAAATGATAGGAACTAAACATAAATCAATGTAACATGTATCACACACCACACGTATCTATTTAAGAGAGATATAGCATCTCGCAGTTTTGCTGAAGTACAGCACATAGTACTGCTGTACTTCTTTGAAGAACGCAATACCTTTATACTCTTTCTGTCTTTCAACTGTATGTTAAAGTTGTGTCACTCTGAATTAGCAATGGGGAGGCAATTGTATGGAGAGATGCTTTAATGCAAAAGCATCATAAAGGCTAGTGAGAGGTAGCCTACCGGTAAGGTAGGTGAGCCGGCAACTGGTGGGTTGCTGTTACCAAATCCTAGATGCCATTGCTTGCTGTTGTGCCCTTGAGCAAGGCACTTAGCCCCCCACAACAACAGCCCCCCGCACCTCTCCAGAAAACCTGTTTATCTATGTATAGTACCAGTCAAAGGTTTGGACACACATACTCACGTACTCAGGGTTTTTCTTTATTTTCAATATTTTCTACATTGTGGAATAATAGTGAAGACAAAGCTAATACATATGGAATCAAGTAGTAACCAAAAAAAGTGTTAAACAAATCAAAATATATTTTATATTTGAGATTCTTCAAAATAGCCACCCTTTGCCTTGATGCCAGCTTTGCACACTCTTTGCATTCCCTCATCCAGGTTCACATGGAATACTTTTCCAACAGAATTGAAGGACTTCTCACATACGCTGAGCACTTGTTGGCTGCTTTGCCTTCACTCTGTGGTCCAACTCTTCCCAAACCATCTCAATTGGGTTGAAGTCGGGTGATTGTGGAGGCCAGGTCATCTGATGCAGCACTCCATCACTCTCCTTCTTGGTCAAATAGCCCTTACACAGCTAGGAGGTGTGTTGGGTCATTGTCCTGTTGAAAAACAAATGATAGTCCCACTAAGCGCAAACCAGATGGGATGGTATATCGATATATATATACAAATAAATTGTCAGTAGCAAAGCACCCCCACAACATCACACCTCCTCCTCCATGCTTCACGATGGGAACCACACATGCAGAGATCTACTCTGCCTCTCACAAAGACACGGCGGTTGGAACCAAAAATCTAAAAATTGGACTCATCAGACCAAAGGACAAATTTCCACCGGTCTAATGTCCTTTGCTCGTGTTTCTTGGCCCAAGCAAGTCTCTTCTTATTATTGGTGTCCTTTAGTAGTGGTTTCTGTAAAGCAATTCGACCATGAAGGCCTGATTCACACAGTCTCCTCGGAACAGTTGATGTTGAGATGTGTCTGTTACTTGAACTCTATGAAGCATTTATTTGGGCTGCAATTTCTGAGGCTGGTAACTAATGAACTTATCCTCTGCAGCAGAGGTAACTCTGCCTCTTTCTTTCCTGTGGTGATCCTCATGAGAGCCAGTTTCATCATAGCACTTGATGGTTTTTGCGACTGTACTTGAAGAAACTTTCAAAGTTCTTGAAATTGACTGACCTTCATGTCTAAAAGTAATGATGGACTGTCGTTTCTCTTTGCTTATTTGAGCTGTTCTTGCCGTAATATGGACTTGGTCTTTTAACAAATAGAGCTATCTTCTATATTCCAACCCTACCTTGTCACAACACAACTGATTGGCTCAAACGCATTAAGGAAAAAATTCCACAAATTAACTTTTAATGAAGACACACCTGTTAATTGAAATGCATTCCAGGTGACTACATCATGAAGCTGGTTAAGAGAATGCCAAGAGTGTGCAAAGCTGCCATCAAGGCAAAGGGTGGCTACTTTGAAGATTTTGATTTTTTTTACTTTTTTTTGGGGTACTACATGATTCCAAAATGTGTTATATCATAGTGTTGATGTCATCACTATTGTTCTACAATGTAGAAAATAGCAAAAAAATAAAGAAAAACCCTGGAATGATTTGGTGTGTCTGGTACTGTATGTGTCTTTTGGAGGGGATGGGTTAAAGTAACATTTTGGTTGGACCTTGTAGGTAATTGACCAATAAAGTGATCATAAAACACAAATTATATCTGACCTAAGCAGGAATCACATCCATTGGAAACCTCCAACCCTGATATTTCCATAACCAAATTCTCTGAGCTATTGGAAATACATGGACTATGTCATGAATAAAAAGAAATGTAACAAAATGTTGATGCTCTTCCTCAGAGAATGAGAAGCACCCCAGCTACTGGAACAACAAGGGGAAGCAGGCCCTCCACAAAGCTCTGGATATGAAGCCAAATGTCCACCGGGCTAAGAACTCCATTCTGTTCCTGGGAGATGGTGAGTGAGATGGGGCTAAGCATTGGCATGATTTCCACTATAGACAGGACGATGGGAATGGGGACAAAAATGTGTCTATTTATGTGATTTAAAGTGTAACATTTGAATTCATGGAAGCTAGAGCCCAATAAAATAAAATTTGCTTTGAATGGCAAAACATTTTCAGACAGACTCGCTATGTTGTCCCCCCATTTGCAATCAAAGTTACGTCCTTGGGGCCAGGGATAGGTTATGGAATGGGCAAAATGCTTAGAGGGGAATACGCTTTGCTGAATGATGTATGGTATATGCATGTGTTAAAACACGGGTTCTACAGATACCAGGCTACCACAGAGAGTTTTCAAAGGCAATGTACTTGTAAGCCTTGGGAAGGTTACAAACATTCAAAAACACAAGACAACTCAGTCCCAAGATGAAGTCCTAGCTGCTGGTGAGGTGAACAGTATAGCCACAACTACCAGTAGGTTGTTCATCTAGCAAGGGTCAGGTGGGAGAACAGAGCAGGGGTCAGGGGTGAAAAAGATCAGGGGTCAGGGGGGGAGAACAGAACAGGGGTCAGGGGTCAAACAGAGAAGGGGACAGGGGAGAACAGAGCCGGGGTCAGGGGAGAACAGAGCCGGGGTCAGGGGGAGAACAGAACAGGGGTCAGGGGAGAACAGAGCAGGGGTCAGGGGAGAAGAAAGCAGGGGTCAGGGGAGAACAGAGCAGGGGTCAGGGGAGAACAGAGCAGGGGTCAGGGGAGAAGAGAGCAGGGGTCAGGGGAGAAAGAGAGCAGGGGTCAGGGGGAGAAGAGAGCAGGGGTCAGGGGGAGAAGAGAGCAGGGGTCAGGGGGAGAAGAGAGCAGGGGTCAGGGGGAGAAGAGAGCAGGGGTCAGGGGGGAGAAGAGAGCAGGGGTCAGGGGAGAAAGAACTCCAGGCAGCAGCATGGCTCAGTTGCAGTTGTTTGACTCTGTCCTCCAGGCAGCAGCATGGCTCGGTTGCAGATGTTTGACTCTGTCCTCCAGGCAGCAGCATGGCTCGGTTGCGGTTGTTTGACTCTGTCCTCCAGGCAGCAGCATGGCTCGGTTGCAGATGTTTGACTCTGTCCTCCAGGCAGCAGCATGGCTCGGTTGCGGTTGTTTGACTCTGTCCTCCAGGCAGCAGCATGGCTCGGTTGCAGATGTTTAGTGATATTACCTATGATAGAGGAGCTCCGAGGCATGCGTTTTATAGACATTCTTGTCATTTAGCAGACGCTCTTATCCTGAGAAACTTACAGGAGAATTAGGGTTAAATGCCTTGCTCAAGGGCACATCGACAGATGTTTTACCACCAACTATGAATATAATGCAGGGGTGTCAAACTCATTCCATGCAGGTTTTTGATTTTCTTTCAATAAAGACCTAGACAACCATGTGAGGGAGACCTTAATACATCCATCAGGTACAAGGGTGGAGCGAAAACCCGCAGACACGTAACACATGATATAATAAGGCACAAGGGGGTGTGGTATATGGACAATATACCATGGCTAAGGGCTGTTCTTAGAGCAGTAAAAATACATGTTTTGTCATGCCCTTGGTATATGGTCTGATATACCACAGCTGTCAGCCAATCAGCATTCAGGGCTGGAACCACCCAGTTTATAATCCATTATGAAGCACTCATTAAAGAATATATTACAAGCATGATGAGGATGGAAAGGATGCTATTCTCTCTGTGTACAAACAATAGACTTCAAACGATTCAAACGTAAAACATAGTGAGAGTTAATACTGACCCGTATCATAAATAAATCATGAATAAACAATTAATCAAAATATATCAGCTTTCATCTCATTGAAAACTGACCAACGCGGTTGGTTGGGTTGATAGTGCTAGTTCAGCGATGATCTTATTCATGAGGTGTTATTGTTGAATAACTTGACATCACCTGCTCATAAATGGCATGTTCATGAGATGTAGGGCAGACGAGAAACAGGTAAGATCAAGTAGGCCAGCGGCATATCAATGTATTATTATTTAAAAATAAGAAGAAGAAGATTTATTAATACATTTTTTATTTAACCTTTATTTAACCAGGTAGGCACATATGCATAATTTAGCAGACAATTTAATCTGGTGCAATTTATAGAAGCGAGTGCATACTGTACTGGTCCCCTGTGCGGTTCAAACCCACGACCCAGGCGTTGAAAGCACCATGCTCTACCAACTGAGCCACACATGACCTCGCATTTGTCCTCACTTGAACAGTGTTCACTTTAAGGTGAAGGAGATATCCAATAGCAACATAGCATCCCATTGCACCAGACATGCTCAATAAAGCGCCGGTAAAGTATTTGATAGAAAACTAACCCAGATCTGAAAACCAATAGATTCCCATTTGGTATCCATGTAGTTTTAATCAAAGTAATGATAAAACCAATAGATTCCCATTTGGTATCCATGTAGTTTCAATCAAAGTAATTTTAAAACCAATATCTCTCTCTCAAATCACAAGGTTGACATTTTTATCAAGTTAAACTCATTGTAGGGAGAAATAATTTAGAGTTGGGACAGGCTCCCCAGCATGCTAGCTGTTCCTGGAATGCATGAGTTCATTTGACTCTGAATAAGTAGAAAAAGGGCTTAATTACCAACATTTCACACTATCCCTTTAATAGATAACAAGCGGCATACAACCACAATATACTGTAAATGTTCACTGAGCTGGATTCAGCACCTACGTCAACAACATTCAATGTTAGAGCTGATATTCTGTAGCTCATTGAACCATGCAGTCATTATCAGGTCTTGCGGCAAGGCAGTGGTTGGACTGAAAGTTATAACTTGTATTAGTCATACAGTACCAGTCAAAAGATTGGACACACCAAGGGTTTTCTTTATTTGTACCATTTTCTACATTGTAGAAAGTTAAGATATCAAAACCATGAAATAACATATGGAATCATATAGTAACCAGAAAGGTGTTAAACAAATCAAAATATATTTCATATTTGAGATGCTTCAAATAGTCACCCGTTGCCTTGATGACAGCTTTGCACACTCTTGGCATTCTCTCAACCAGCTTCACAAGGTAGTCACCTGGAATGCATGTCAATGAACAGGTGTGCCTTCTTAAAAGTTCATTTGTGGAATTTCTTTCCTTAATGCGTTTGAGCCAATCAGTTGTGTTGTGACAAGGTAGGGGGTATACAGAAGATAGCCCTATTTGGTAAAAGACCAAGTCCATATTATGGCAAGAACAGCTCAAATAAGCAAAGAGAAATGACAGTCCATCATTACTTTAAGACATGAAAGTCAGCCAATACGGAAAATCTGAAGAATTTTGAAAGTTTCTTGAAGTGTAGTCGCAAAAAACCACAAAGCGCTATGATGAAATTGGCTCTCATGAGGACTGCCACAGGAAAGGAAAACCCAAAGTTGCCTCTGCTGCAGAGGATAAGTTCATTAGAGTTACGAGCCTCAGAAATTGCAGCCCAAATAAATGCTTCACAGAGATCAAGTAACAGACACATCTCAACATCAATTGTTCAGAGGAGACTGCGTGAATCAGGCCTTTATGGACAAATTGCATTAAATAAACCACTACTAAAGGACACCAATAAGAAGAAGAGACTTACTTGGGTCAAGAAACACGAGCAATGGACATTAGACCGGTGGAAATGTGTCATTTTGTCTGGAGTCCAAATTGTAGATTTTTGGTTCCAACCGCTGTGCTTTGCCGGTGACACCGTCTGTGATTTATTTAGAAATCAAGGCACACAAACATGTCTACCACAGCATTCTGCAGCGATACGCCAACCCATCTGGTTTGCGCTTAGTGGGACTATCATTTGTTTTTCAACAGGACAATGACCCAACACACCTCCAGGCTGTGTAAGGGCTATTTTACCAAGAAGGAGAGTGATGAAGTGCTGCATCAGATGACCTGGCCTCCACAATCCCCCGACTTAAACCAAATTGGGTTGGTTTGGAAGGAAAAGCAGCCAACAAGTGCTCAGCATATGAGGAAACTCCTTCAAGACTGTTTGAAAAGCATTGCAGGTGAAGCTGGTTGAGAGAATAACAAGTGTGCAAAGCTGTCATCAAGGCAAAGGGGGGCTATTTGAAGAGTCTCAAATATAAAATATATTTTGATTTGTTTAAGACTTTTTTGGTTACTACATGATTCCAAATGTGTTATTTCATACTTTTGATGTCTTCACTTTTATTCTACAATGTAGAAAATAGTAAACAATAAAGAAAAATCCTTGAATGAGTAGGTGTTCTTAAACTTTTGACCGGTAGTGTACATGTTTTGTCGGTTATAGACAGAGCTCCCCTGATATGCAAGGACAGACTGATGCAACTATGCAAACAACCTAGACACAATGTCTGTGCGAGTCCATGTGTGCGTGCATTCTGGGAATGTGTAGGTTTACTGTTTTTACACATTTACTGTAACATATATATATTGTGTGTGTATGTATGTGTATATATATATATATATATATATATATATATATATATATATATATATATATACAGTTGAAGTCGTAAGTTTACATACACTTAGGTTGGAGTCATTAAAACTCCACAAATTTCTTGTTAACGAACTATAGTTTTCGCAAGTCGGTTAGGACATCTACATTTTTCCAACAATTGTTTACCGACAGATTATTTCACTCATAATTCACTGTATGACAGTTCCAGTGTGTCAGAAGTTTACATACACTAAGTTGACTGTGCCTTTAAACAGCTTGGAAAATTCCAGAAAATGATTTCATGGCTTTAGAAGCTTATGATGGGCTAATTGACATCATTTGAGTCAATTGGAGGTGTACCTGTCGATGTATTTCAAGGCCTACCTACCTTCAAACTCAGTGCCTCTTTGCTTGACATTACGGGAAAATCTAAAGAAATCAGCCAAGACCTCAGAAAAAAGTGTAGACCTCCACAAGTCCGGTTCATCCTTTGGACCAATTTCCAAATGCCTGAAGGTACCACGTTCATCTGTACAAACAATAGTATGCAAGTATAAACACCATGGGACCATGCAGCCATCATACCGCTCAGGAATGAGACACGTTCTGTCTCCTAGACCTAAACTTAATTTGGTGCGAAAAGTGCAAATCAATCCCAGAACAACAGCAAAGGACCTTGTGAAGATGCTGGAGGAAACAGGTACAAAAGTATCTATATCCACAGTAAAACGAGTCCTATATCTACATAACCTGAAAGGCCGCTCAGCAAGGAAGAAGCCACTGCTCCAAAACTGCTATAAAAAAGCCAGACAACGTTTTGCAACTGCACATGTGGACAAAGATTGTACTCTGGTCTGATGAAACAAAAATAGAACTGTTTGGCCATAATGACCATCGTTATGTTTGGAGAAAAAAAGGGGAAGATTGCAAGCGGAAGAACACCATCCCAACCGTGAAGCACAGGGGTGGCAGCATCATGTTGTGGGGGTGCTTTGCTGCAGGAGGGACTGGTGCACTTCACAAAATAGATGGTATCATGAGGTAGGAACATTATGTGGATATATTGAAGCAACATCTCAAGACATCTGTCAGGAAGTTAAAGCTTGGTCGCAAATGGGTCTTCCAAATGAACAATGACCCCAAGCATACTTCTAAAGTTGTGGCAAAATGGCTTAAGGACAACAAAGTCAAGGTATTGGAGTGGCCATCACAAAGCCCTAACCTCAATCACATAGAACATTTGTGGGCAGAACTGAAAAAGTGTGTGCTAGCAAGGAGGCCTACAAACCTGACTCAGTTACACCAGCTCTGTCAGGAGGAATGGGCCAAAATTCACCCAACTTATTTTGGGAAGCTTGTGGAAGGCTACCTGAAACGTTTGACCCAAGTTAAACAATTTAAAGGCAATGCTACCAAATACCAATTGAGTGTATGTAAACTTCTGACCCCATTGGGAATGTGATGAAAGAAATAAAAGCGGAAATAGACCATTCTCTCTACTATTATTCTGACATTTCACATTCTTAAAATAAAGTGGTGATCCAAACTGACCTAAGACAGGGATTTTTTTACTAGGACTAACTGTCAGGAATTGTGAAAAACGGAGTTTAAATGTATTTGGCTAAGGTGTATGTAAACTTCCGACTTCAACTGTATAATACATGCGTAATCTCTGTCATAGATATGGAAAGATAACACATCTTCTATCCTTACAATGGTGTCTTCTGTGACAGCCTGGGCAGCACCATTGCAGTGGTGTCTTCTGTGACAGCCTGGGCAGCACCATTGAGGGGTAGATTTCTCCGTTCTAAAATAATAAATGTATTCTTCTACTTCTTTAAGTGTATTGGCAGTTCATTAATAATGTGATAACATACTACCACCTACTGTGCTGCAGTAGGTATAAAGCCAAGGTTGGTGATTTACTGTCACCTGGAGTTATGGAATGTTTGCTCAGGAGTATAATTCATTCCTTGGCTGACCTGTTGACTCAGTACCGGTACCCCATGTATATAGCCTCGTTATTGTTATTTTATTGTGTTACTTTTTATTTTATAAGTATTTTCTTAACTCTATTTCTTGAACTGTATTGTTGGTTAAGGGCTTGTAAGTAAGCATTTCACTGTAAGGTCTACACCTGTTGTATTCAGCACATGTGACAAATAACATTTGATTTATCTTCCACTCAGCACAGGGTATTTTTTATTTAATCTTTATTTAACTAGGGAAGTCGGGTTAAGAACAAATTCTTATTTACAATGACAGCCTACAGGGGAACAGTGCCTTGTTCAGGGACAGAACTACAGATTTTTATCTGAGGAGAATCAATCCAGCAACCTTTCGGTTACTGGCCCAACGCTCTAACCACTAGGCCACCTGCCACCCCAGGAGAAGCTGTAAAAACGCTATCTGTCAGTTCAGGTGATGTTGTCTAAAGGTTGTGTGTGTTTCAACAGAAGTTGTATAAAGATTGTGTGTCTTTCAGGAGAAGCTGTAAAAACGCTATCTGTCAGTTCAGGTGATGTTGTCTAAAGGTTGTGTGCTCAACCAATGTCCATGCAGGTATGGGCATCCCCACAGTGACTGCAGCGAGGATCCTCAAAGGGCAGATGAATGGAGGGAACGGAGAGGAGTACAGTCTGTCAATGGACACCTTCCCACACTTGGCCCTATCTAAGGTCTGCCCAATCTCCTCTCATGAAGCCAATATCATTTTAACCTCATAATTTTTCATTTTGATGTCAGATATTTCAAAGATGTTTTATGCTCACCACTTTGAACATGCCTACTGCTGTAAAGATGTGAAGCTAGCCC
The DNA here is from genome assembly GCA_030435695.1 of Brachymystax lenok tsinlingensis. NCBI lineage: Eukaryota > Metazoa > Chordata > Actinopteri > Salmoniformes > Salmonidae > Brachymystax > Brachymystax lenok. Next base: position 6,180,771 of record CM059793.1, read on the forward strand.
ATCTGATGGCCTTTATGATTTCAGGATACTAGTAATAGCATTATACTAACCATTATAATGATAGTGTTTATACCAGGGGAGGGTTCCATTCCACTGAAATAGAATCCATTCAGGAAATAAATTACTAAAAATAAAATAGTTATTAATTTCTCCAATTAATTTAATGGCGAACTGAACTGAACTCTGGTATAACGGATACATGTGAATTAAGATGTTTCACTGGTTTACAACAAATCTGTGTGTGTGTGTGGATTACCCTGAAGACATACAACGTGGACCAGCAGATGCCTGACAGTGCCGGCACGGCCACAGCCTACCTGTGTGGTGTGAAGGCCAACTATGGAACCCTGGGTCTCAGTGCCTCAGCTCTCCGCTACAACTGCAACAGCACCTTTGGAAACGAGGTGAAATCTGTCCTTCACCGCGCCAAGATGGCAGGTAGGGTGTTAAATGGCAAGTAGGGTGTTAAATGGCAGGGGGTTGAACGGCAGGTAGGGGTTAAATGGCAGGTAGGGGTTAAATGGAAGGTAGGGGTTAAATGGAAGGTAGGGGTTTAAACGGCAGGTAGGGGGTTAAATGGAAGGTAGGGGGTTAAATGGAAGGTAGGGGTTTAAACGGCAGGTAGGGGTTTAAACGGCAGGTAGGGGGTTAAACGGCAGGTAGGGGTTAAACGGCAGGTAGGGTTTAAGCGGCAGGTAGGGGTTAAGCGGCAGGTAGGGGGTTAAGCGGCAGGTAGGGGTTTAAGCGGCAGGTAGGGTTTAAACGGCAGGTAGGGGGTTAAACGGCAGGTAGGGGGTTAAACGGCAGGTAGGGGTTTAAACGGCAGGTAGGGGGTTGAACGGCAGGTAGGGGTTGAACGCGGCAGGAAGGGGTTGAACGCGGCAGGTAGGGGGTTAAACGGCAGGTAGGGGTTTGAACGGCAGGTAGGGGGTTAAACGGCAGGTAGGGGTTTGAACGGCAGGTAGGGGTTGAACGGCAGGTAGGGGTTAAACGGCAGGTAGGGGTTAAACGGCAGGTAGGGGTTTGAACGGCAGGTAGGGGTTTGAACGGCAGGTAGGGGGTTGAACGGCAGGTAGGGGGTTGAACGGCAGGTAGGGGTTAAACGCAGGAAGGGGTTGAACGGCAGGTAGGGGGTTAAACGGCAGGTAGGGGGTTAAACGGCAGGTAGGGGGTTAAACGGCAGGTAGGGGGTTAAACGGCAGGTAGGGGTTAAACGGCAGGAAGGGGTTGAACGGCAGGTAGGGGGTTGAACGGCAGGTAGGGGTTGAACGGCAGGTAGGGGGTTAAGCGGCAGGTAGGGGGTTAAGCGGCAGGTAGGGGGTTAAGCGGCAGGTAGGGGTTGAACGGCAGGTAGGGGTTGAACGGCAGGTAGGGGTTGAACGGCAGGTAGGGGTTGAACGGCAGGTAGGGGTTTGAACGGCAGGTAGGGGTTTGAACGGCAGGTAGGGGTTGAACGGCAGGAAGGGGTTGAACGGGCAGGTAGGGGTTGAACGGCAGGTAGGGGTTGAACGGCAGGTAGGGGTTGAACGGCAGGTAGGGGTTTAAACGGCAGGTAGGGGGTTAACCGCACGTAGGGGTTTAAACGGCAGGTAGGGGGTTAAGCGGCAGGTAGGGGTTTAAACGGCAGGTAGGGGGTTAAACGGCAGGTAGGGGTTTAAACGGCAGGTAGGGGGTTAACCGGCACGTAGGGGTTTAAACGGCAGGTAGGGGTTGCGGCAGGTAGGGGTTTAAACGGCAGGTAGGGGGTTAAACGGCAGGTAGGGGTTTAAACGGCAGGTAGGGGGTTAAGCGGCAGGTAGGGGAATAAGCGGCAGGTAGGGAGTTAAACGGCAGGTAGGGGTTAACCGGCAGGTAGGGGTTTAAACGGCAGGTAGGGGGTTAAGCGGCAGGTAGGGGTTAAGGCAGGTAGGGGGTTAAGCTGGCAGGTAGGGGTTAAACGCAGGTAGGGGGTTAAACGGCAGGTAGGGTTTAAACGGCAGGTAGGGGGTTAAGCGGCAGGTAGGGGGTTAAACGGCAGGTAGGGGCTTAAACGGCAGGTAGGGGGTTAAACGGCAGGTAGGGGGTTAAGCGGCAGGTAGGGGGTTAACCGGCAGGTAGGGGGTTAAACGGCAGGTAGGGTTAATAGTCTACTGCAGGGTTTCCCTAACTCGGTCCTGAGCTACAGATTGCCCAGATAAGTCTATCAAAGTGTGTGAGTTGGATCAGGTGTCCATTAGGCCTTTTTTTATCAGCATGAATTAGATTGAGCGATAAAACCCCCACTTTTATTCCATAAACTGGGATCCGCACTATGCAGCTGTTGCAAGAGTACATTTTTCGCTGGCTGTCCACTCGTTTCAAAAACAATGATTGATAGGCATCTTAAACTTCTTGAATTCAACATTTTTTGGGTTCAAATACACATTTAGATTTGTGAACAGCCATCCACAACAACCACAATACAAATACCTAAATGAGAGAGCAGCAGTGTGATTCACATCAATGCACTATGTAGATATCAATAACAAGTGATATCCGTACCAAGACATAGCTTGGAATGTAGCCTACAAAAGCCTATTCCTGCTCTTTCCCCCTGATCCATCAAACCCATTTGTTGTGTCATCATAGTGGTCGGACTCGCTCAGCTGGAAAAAACTTAGACTTGAGCCTTTTCTCAATGCTGATATTTCAATGCTGATTTTGCAATGCTGATGTCAAAGATTTCTTTTTCGCAAAACATCCTTTCTGAATTTAAAAGTCATCCTCAAAGTAATCATCTAGTTTTTCAAAAGTATATGTAATCTGAGTACAATATTTTAACGTAACTGATTACAGTTACCAGTTTTTTGTAATCCCTTACAAGTAATCCGTTACTCCCCAACCCTGACTACGCAACGGATTCAAATAATCTAAGCTTGTTATCTGAATCAGCTGTGTACAGTAGTGCTAGGTCAAGAGACAAAACATGCACATAGGGGGGCCCCAGGACCTAGTTTGGGAAACCCTGATCTAGTGGAATAGATTCCTCCTTTCGTCTCCCTTTTTTCAGAACTAAAGGGATTGTACTGGAGATGGACCTATGGTGGAAATCCATCCAGAGCTTTCATAAATTAGGGGTCATCAGTGAAAAAAGAGGAAAGGAGACTATTTTTAAGTGTATTGAGACACTACCCTGGACCAGTTTTAACCTCAACGGGATCGGTGTCCCCCCACGGGTCTGGTTGAGCAAATGTGTGCAAATGTGATTAGCATGGATACACGTGTCTTATATTGGCAGAAAGCTTAAATTCTTGTTTATCTAATTGCACTGTCCAATTTACAGTAGCTATTACAGTGAAAGAAAACCATGCTATTGTTTGAGGAGAGTGCACAGTTATGAACTTGAAAATGTATCAATAAACCAGTTAGGCACATTTGGGCAGACTTTATAAAACATTTGGAACAGTAATGCAATGGTTCATTGGATCAGTCTAAAACGTTGCACATGCACTGCTGCCATCTAGTAGCCAAAATCTAAATTGTGCCTAAACTGCAATATTACATTATGGACTTTCTCTTGCATTTCAAAGACACGTTTTTTCTTTGTATTATATTTTACCAGATCTAATGTGTTATATTCTCCTACATTAATTTCCCATTTCCACTAACTTTAAAGTCTTTCCTTTCAAATTGTATCAAGAATATGCATATCCTTGCTTCAGGTCCTGAGCTACAGGCAGTTAGATTTGGATGTGTAATTTTAGGTGAAAATTGAAAAAAAGGGTCCAATCCTCCACCTAACACATTGGTATTTTCAGAGTTAGAGTAGTTAGCTAGATATTGAGACGGTTAAGAGACCATAGAAAACCATTATGAGGTAGAAAATATAAATGAGTGTTTATTATTGAACAAGTTGGACATTCCCTCAGTTTCACTGAGTTCCACTCAGTTTCTCCCCGAACATGAGCCTGTGGTTTTGATGCGTTTCAGGGAAGTCAGTGGGCATCGTCTCCACCGCCCGTGTGCAGCATGCCTCTCCTGGAGCCGCCTACTCCCACACAGCCAACCGAGGCTGGTACGCCGATTCCGACATGAACGCCGCAGACATCGCATCAGGATGCCGAGACATCGCCTACCAGCTGGTCCACAACACTGACATCAATGTAAGACCCCAGAGGTGGCCATCTTAGATAATAGACAAGATGGCTGACTGTCAAGGATATTGAGCACCATAATGGGTATTATCTTATGTGAATGAAACATTTTGAATGTGTATTGTTTACATTGCAAGACATATCAGTTGAGTCAGGCCAGTTAACTCATCCAGCAAGATAATTCAAGAGGGCACACAACATTACATTTTAAAAAAGTAATTCCACACTTTCCAAACTTTTTTGGAATGTAGCATTTTGAAACATTAAATTAGCCTGCTCCCAAAATGTTATCCTGGTGGAACCAGCCCGATCGCTGCATTCACCATTCTATTATCCTGGTGGAACCAGCTCGATCACTGCATCCACCATTCTGTTATGGTGGAACCAGCCAGATCACTGCATCCACCATTCTATTATCCTGGTGGAACCAGCTCGATCACTGCATCCACCATTCTGTTATGGTGGAACCAGCCAGATCACTGCATCCACCATTCTATTATCCTGGAGGAACCATTCTATTTGACTTTACTCATCAGTCTGGGCTATTGTTGCATTCACATGCTAGTCGGAACTATGAAACTCAAGTTGATTCTAAACACTGAGGGGATTGAATAATTGTCGCGGGGTTCCTTGTGGGAGGAGATTTGCGTTTCCCCGGTGGGAGGAGTTTGGGGTTGCCCCGGTGGGAGGAGTTTGTGGTTACCCCGGTGGGAGGAGTCTGCTGTTCCCCGGTGGGAGGAGTTTGGTGTTGCCCCAGTTGGAAGAGTTTGGGATTGCCCTGGTGGTAGGATTCTGTGGATAAACACATGGAGTAAGGAGTAGGATTCTGTGGATAAACACATGGAGTAATGAGTAGGATTCTATGGCTTTAGATAAACATGCTTTATCTGCCTTGATTTGACTTCCCAGTAACAACTAGTTTGAAAATTCAAACATGTATTTGATGGAAAAGAGATTTCTGAATGTTGCATCATGTTGCCTTGTTGACAACATGACTGAACGGCGCGGTTTACTGTTCCATTTGAACAGGGTGCTCCTCCCTCACCACTTTGGTCTGTTCACGTCACCGGCCATAGACCGGAGCACCACGTTTCAGCTTTAACAAACTCCCTCACTGTGCGTTGAATAAAGCCTTCTTCTGATTGGTTGAAAGTAACCCAATTGCTGACAAGTTGATTGTCAGTGAAATTAAATTGAATGGTGAGCGATCAGACTGCTTCCACCAGGCTACCAAAATGTATCTCACAGCATGAACATTGATCCATACATGGAAACCAACCAGCATCTACTGTCCATTAACCTCCATGTGTCCTGTGACAGGTCATTCTCGGTGGAGGACGAAAATATATGTTTCCCAATGTGACACAGGACCCAGAGTACCCATCATCCAAAGGAGTCCGATACGACAAGGTTGACCTCACCGCAGTGTGGCTTAATAACAAACAGGTAAACATGACTGCAGACACTAAACCTTCACTATCTTCACTGAAGGTGTTGTACCAACTAAGACAACCTTGGCAATTGGTGACCCCTTGTGTTATTGGTATCTGTAGGCTGAACAAAAAGTCTGAATCTGGAACCCTAACCCTAACCCTAACCCTATGGCATCTGTAGGCTGAACAAAAAAGTCTGAATCTGGACAATAAGTCTCAATGAGATCAGACAACTTCCACTTTCCTGCTTCTTCCCCATTTCTCAACTCTTTTCATTAAACCCGTACCTCTGCCTTATAGAATGCAAAGTACGTGTGGAACAAAGCTGAACTTGACGCAGTGAATCCTGAAAAAACAGACTATCTGATGGGTAAGAATCTACATACATCTTGCTCTGCTAGAAAGGAACACTGAGCTTTTCCTGAGTAGTCAATAATTATTATCTGAATTCTATATTTTCCTTTTATTTAGGTGGTAGATCAGCTTAGCTTATTTAGGTGGTAGATCAGCTTAGCTTATTTAGGTGGTAGATCAGCTTAGTTTATTTAGGTGGTAGATCAGCTTGTAGCTTCCATCACCTCCAATCCCCCATATTCTTTTGCAAATATATACAGTTAAAGTCTGAAGTTTACATACACCATAGCCAAATACATTTAAACTCAGTTTTTCACAATTCCTGACATTTAATCCTAGTAAAAATTCCCTGTCTTAGATCAGTTAGGATCACCACTTTATTTTAAGAATGTGAAATGTCATAATAATAGCAGAGATAATGATTTATTTCAGCTTTAACTTCCTGACTGATGTCTTGAGATGCTGTTTCAATATATCCACATCATTTCCTCCCTCATGATGCCATCTGTTTTGTGAAGTGCACCAGTCCCTCCTGCAGCAAAGCACCCCCACAGCATGATGCTGCCACCCCGTGCTTCGCGGTTGGGATGGTGTTCTTCGGCTTGCAAGCCTCCCCCTTTTCCTCCGAACATAACAATGGTCATTATGGCCAAACAGTTCTATTTTTGTTTCATTCATTCTCCAAAAGTAGGATCTTTGTCCCAATGTGCAGTTGCAAACCATAGTCAGTCTTTTTTATGGCAGTTTTGGAGCAGTGGCTTCTTCCTTGCTGAGCGGCCTTTCAGGTTATGTTGATATAGGACTTGTTTTACTGTGGATATAGATACCTTTGTACCTGTTTCCTCCAGCATCTTCACAAGGTCCTTTGCTGTTGTTCTGGGATTGATTTGCACTTTTCGCACCAAAGTACGTTCATCTCTAGGAGACAGAACGCATCTCCTTCCTGAGCGGTATGACGGCTGCGTGGTCCCATGGTGTTTATACTTGCGTACTATTGCTTGTACAGATGAACGTGGTACCTTCAGGCGTTTGGAAATTGCTCCCAAGGATGAACCAGACTTGTGGATGTCTACAATTTTTTTCTGAGGTCTTGGCTGACTTATTTTGATTTTCCCATAATGTCAAGCAAAGAGGCACTGGGTTTGAAGGTAGGCCTTGAAATACATCCACAGGTACACCTCCAACTGACTCAAATTATGTCAATTAGCCTATCAGAAGCTTCTAAAGCCATGACATCATTTTCTGGAATTTTCCAAGCTGTTTAAGGGCAAAGTCAACCTACTGTATGTAAACTTCTGACCCACTGGAATTGTCATACAGTGAATTATAAGTGAAATAAAAGTGAAATAATCTGTCTGTAAACAATTGTTGTAAAAATTACTTGTGTCATGCACTATATAGATGTCCTAACCGACTTGTCAAAACTATAGTTTGTTAACAAGAAATTTGTGGAGTGGTTGAAAAATGAGTTTTAATGACTCCAACCTAAGTGTATGTAAACTTCCGACTTCAACTGTACATACATACATACATACATACATACATACATATATATATACACATATTTTTGTATATATATATATATATATATGTCCTTTATTACCCTCCAACCCTACTTCCCCAATTGGAGCAAGCTAGTGAACAACAACGCTTAGGCCTGTATTTCTAGCTTATACATACCATACATTTTATGGACACAGTCTATTTTACAATAGTTGCATTATGTTTGTTTTTAACTCTTGTCCTTCCACTACCCTCAACCTCTCCCATCTATTTCTCACGTCCATCCGGTTTGATTTCTATTTCCCATATCTTTCAAAACTGTGCTCTTTCAAAAAAACAGTGAAATACGTTTTATAGTCAATATTATTAAATGCTTCTTTTCTGCATTCTATTCACCCACATCCAGTAACAATGGATTGGCCATCTTACCTGGGGATTTCTATCTGTGTGTTTTCAATCCAGGTCTGTTTGAGCCAAGTGACTGCCGCTATGAGCTAGAGCGTGACCATACCATGGACCCATCCCTCACTGAGATGGTGGACAAAGCCATCAAGATCCTTCGCAGGAACCCCAAAGGCTTCTACCTCTTTGTGGAAGATGAGTATTAATACTTCCCTGGATGACCTTGGGCAAAAGCATCCCCAAATGATGATGTCCTGTGTAAGAGAACCTAGGCCAGGATAATCAAATTAGGAGGACGAGAGCTTTTCAGTGTAAACTAATGCAGTCGACAGTAGTAGGGGAGTGTATTGTATGGGAGTAATTGTGGACTAAATCATGCCTATATAGGGTACTTAACTCAAGCCTTTTGAATCAATGACTGTCAAGTATGTCATTCCATTTTAGTGCTTACATTTTGTTGACAATTGGTACATGATGTTCTTTCTTACAGTGACATCATCTCTCCAATATGAAGTTTTGACAGTGAAGTTTTGACAGTGAAATTATGTATCCTACATGGAGTACAGTTTTGATAGCCTATTACATCTTCTTAAAGCTGCTGCGAGTGAGGGGACTAAGAAAGATCATTAATAAAGATCATATTGTATTGACAATTGCTGGGGGGGTTTTCACTTCAAGGGGGAGAATTGATCACGGTCACCATGGCAGCAGGGCCAAATTTGCCCTGACGGAGGCGGTGGAGTTTGACAATGCCATCGAGCGGGCGGCAGAACTGACCAGTGAGCTGGACACTCTGTCTGTGGTCACTGCTGACCACTCCCACGTCTTCTCTTTTGGAGGGAACTCCAACAGAGGGAACCCCGTCTTAGGTAGGCTACATCATGAAGTCTATAGGTAGGCCTAGGTTTGCAAAGCTACCGGTAATTTTCCAAAATAAACATATTAAACACCAATGGTATTCAATAAGGTGATGGTTTATATTTAGGGTATTGTTTTACAGCTTTGTCATAATTTATTTAATTTTAAAATCATCTTATTTGATTATTTGCCATTGGAAAGTATTCATAGCCCTTGACTTTTTCCACATTTTGTTACATTACAGCCTTATTTTAAAATGGATTAAATAAAAAAAATGTCCTCAGCAATCTACACACAATACCCCATAATGACATCACAATACCCCATAATGACATCACAATACCCCATAATGACATCACAATACCCCATAATGACACCACAATAACCCATAATGACAAAACGAAAACAAATGTATTAAAAATAAATAATAGAAAGACCTTATTTTCATAAGTATTCAGACCCTTTGCTATGAGACTCGAAATTGAGCTCAGGTGCATCCTGTTTACATTGATTATCCTTGAGATGTTTCTACAACTTGATTGGAGTCCACCTGTGGTAAATTCAATTTATTAGACATGATTTGGAAAGGCACACACCTGTCTATATAAGGACCCACAGTAGACAGTGCATGTCAGAGCAAAGACCAAGCCATGAGGTCGAAGGAATTGTCCGTAGATTGTGTAGAGGATTGTGTTGAGTCACAGATCTGGGGAAGGGTACCAAAAAACAAAAGGCACCTAAAGACTCTCAGACCATGAGAAACAAGATTCTCTGGTCTGATGAAACCAAGATTGCACTCTTTGGCCTGAATGCCAAGCGACACGTTTGAAAGAAACCTGGCACAAGAGTGTGCAAAGCTTTCATCAAGTCAAAGGGTGGCTACTTTGAAGAATCTCAAATGTAAATATTTTGATTTGTTTAACACTTTTTTGGTTACTACATGATTCCTTATGTGTTATTTCATAGTTTTGATGTCTTCACTATTATTCTACAATGTAGAAAATAGTCAAAATTAAGAAAAACCCTTGAATGAGTAGGTGTGTCAAAACTTTTGACTGGTACTGTACGTAAATGTGGTATTATTATTTTTTATTTACTTGCAAAAATTTCTAAAAACTTATTTTTGCTTTGTCATCATGGGATATTGTGTGTAGACTGATGAGGGGAAAATGATTTAATACATTTTAGAATAAGGCTGTAATGTAACAAAATGTGGACAAAGTCAAGGGGTCTGAATACTTTCTGAATGCACTGTATATTACATGTGATAAGGCCACGAAGGGGCTCCTGAGTGGACCCTATTATATTTTACGGCTCCCGAGTGGCGCAGCGGTCAAAGGCACTGCATCTCAGATATAGAGGCGCCACTACAGACCCTGGTTTGATCCCAGGCTGTATCACAACCGGTCGTGATCGGGAGTCCCATAGGGCGGCGCACAATTGGCCCAGCGTCGTCCAGGTTTGGGGAGTGTTTGGCCGGGGTAGACCATCATTGTAAAAAAGATAATTGCAGACACGTTTGATCATCTGAAGTACCCCAAAAAGTTCACTAGATGTCATGTTATAAAAAAAGGTTTCAATAAACTTGGAAACGGGTTGGAACCTAAATTATTTTCCAATCGTTTCGTTCTGAACAGAACCATAATTTTATACTGCAAAATAAAGTTCTGAACTGGTTCGAACTCTCCAAAACTACCGGCTTATACATATAGTCTACAAAACATTCGAAAAACACGGCATAGACTGATCAGGTGAATCCAGGTGAAAGCTATGATCCCTTATTGATGCCACTTCAATCAGTGTAGATGAAGGGGAGGAGACAGGTTAAATAAGGATTTTCAATCCTTGAGAGAATTGAGACATGGATTGTGTGCCATTCAGAGGGGTAATGGGATATACAAAAGATTTAAGTGCCTTTGAATGGGTTGTGGTAGTAGGTGTCAGGCACACCGGTTTGAGTGTGAAAAGAACTGCAACACTGCTGGGTTTCACAGTTTCCTGTGTGTACCAATAATGGTCCACCACCCAAAGGACATCCAGCCAACTTGACACAACTGTGGGAGGCATAGGAGTCAACATGGGCCAGCATCCCTGTGGCACGCTTTAGAAATCTTGCAGAGTCCATGCCCTGATGAACTGAAGCTGTTCTGAGGGCAAAATAGGGGGTGCAACTCAATATTAGGAAGGTGTTCTTAATGTTTTGTACCCTCAGTGGATAGTTCCTTTCTGTTCCGTTTTAAACCTCTGAAATCTATTATTTTAAATTACTTCACCAATCAGTGCTGATAGAGCAGCTTGTTATGGAAAGTGCAAGCTATAGTTGTTTACATGTGGATGGACAGACGAGTGGCGTGAGATGCGACTTACATTTTGCTGGTGGGGAGATAGAGTGAGAGAAAGTGGAGGGTGAGGCCTGAAGCGCTGGGCATCTTGTTATGACATGCATTATCTGAATTAGACCCACTGAATTATACGGCTTCTATGGAGGCACTTTGAATGTCTTTAAACTTCCTAGAGTTTGCTTAACGTTGGACCAGAGCGAGCGAGTTAGCTAGATAACAAGCTGGTGTGTCCAGAGTGGCACCAGAATAAAAACACATCTTACCTTTTTGTGGTTAATAAATCCAATGTGAAACGTAATAACTATAGTATAATGTAATCAAAAATATCTCCATAATTTCTCAATCACGCTTGTAACATCAATGCTGCTGCAGCCTATGCTTCAGAGGGGAAGGGGCTACAGTAACCTAGGCTTCGGAGGGGGAGGGGCTACAGTAACCTAGGCTTCGGAGGAGGGGCTACAGTAACCTAGGCTTCAGAGGGGAGGGGCTACAGTAACCTAGGCTTCGGAGGAGGGGCTACAGTATCTTAGTCTTTGGGGGAGGCAGACACTGGAATAAGTTTCTGAGTGACAACGTAAGTGGTTTGCATAGGTGCATTGTTGCGTTTTTTTTGTGGGACTGGAAAAAATGTCTAGTAAGTAAAATAACTTTATTAATCGGTTCCCATGTCTTTAAAATAACGGTTATTTTCTAGAACAGTATAGATCACTTTCGTTCCAGGTTCTGATTTCGCTCTTTTACTGTTGTCGGTTTTGTTCCCTGAACCAGTTCCAACCCCTGCTTGGAAGCTACTAAGATGTTGGTAGTTTACAGGTAAACTTAGAACGTTTCCAGTAATACACGTTCTCTTTGCATCCCTAGGTTGGCTACATCATACATGGTCCATCAAATATGGCCAAAAAATGCAGTGTATAGATTAGGCCCCCTATTCCATTTGCTTTAATGGTATATTTTTTTAAGCTAAACATAGGGGTTTTATAATTATGTGGTCAAGGGGGCTGTTATGTGTATTTGAGCAAGCTTAGCGTTAGGCTGACAAAATCTAATGTCACGCTGGTATGCATTGTGTCTTGAAGGTCTGTCCCGTAACTTGGCTGAAGATAAAAAGGCCTTTACCACCACACTCTATGGAAACGGACCAGGATACAAGTTAGTCAATGGATCTCGTGCAGATGTGAACGCCACGGAAGCAGGTACGTTTTGCTTTTGAGCAATGCATCATATTAAGGAACTCTAAATTTGACAGAATGTGTAGAGGAAGATGACAACAAAATAAGATAAGCTTGTCTAATCAAATGGAAAAAATGGTGTTGGCAAAAATGAGGGGGGGGGCAGATCATTTAGGAAGTGATTTGCATTCAAAATAAAATTTAAAAAACTACAACTTTTGAAAAAAAATATCTTCTACTTTTCAGCTGATTGAGAAGTAATTCAACATATAATTAAAATGTTAGTTTATTTCCTTAATTGACTGTCTTCAATTCAAATTGACCCCAACCCTGACATCAGTTATTGAAGATTAAAATAGTTTCAATGCGTTTATCATGCAGATAATAGTAGGAAATAAACATCAAAATGATCATATTTGTTTATTAATTATCCTCCCCTCTTTTCAAAACTCTTTAAAAGGCCTACAGTTTCCAAATTGCATGGCAGCATGTATATTTTCTCTCTTAACTCTGGCTCTACTTCTCACCTCCCCTTCAGATCACAAAGATTACAAGCAGCAGTCAGCCGTACCTATGGAATCTGAGACCCACGGCTCAGAGGACGTGGCCATCTTTGCCAAGGGCCCCATGGCCCACCTCTTCCACGGGGTCCAGGAGCAGAGCTACATCGCCCACGCCATGGCCTACGCAGCCTGCGTTGAGCCCTACACCGACTGCTTCATCCCAGACCTAGAGCCAGAGCCTGGCCACGCAGGAGCCACCAACCCCAACCTCATAGTGCTGCTGATGGGCCTCATACCTGCCCTCCTCTCCCTCTTCACTGTCTGATGGGCCTCATACCTGCCCTCTTTTCTGTCTGATGGGCCTCATACCTGCCCTCGTCTCTGTCTGATGGACCTCATACCTGCCCTCCTCTCCTCTGTCTGATGGGCCTCATACCTGCCCTCCTCCTCGATGGGTCTCATACCTGCCCTCCTCACCTATCTGTCTGATGGGCTTCATACCTGCCCTCCTCTCTTGTCTGATAGACCTCATACCTGCCCTCCTCTCCTATCTGTCTGATGGACCTCATACCTGCCCTCCTCTCCTATCTGTCTGATGGACCTCATACATGCCCTCCTCTCTGTCTGATGGACCTCATACCTGCCCTCCTATCTGTCTGATGGACCTCATACATGCCCTCCTATCTGTCTGATGGACCTCATACATGCCCTTATCTCTGTTTGATGAACCTCATACCTACCCTCCTCTCCTCGATGGACCTCATACCTGCCTTCCTCTCTGTCTTATGGACCTCATACCTGCCCTCCTCTCTGTCTTATGGACCTCATACCTGCCCTCCTCTCCTCAATGAACCTCATACCTACCCTCCTCACCTATCTGTCTGATGGGCTTCATACCTGCCCTCCTCTCTTGTCTGATAGACCTCATACCTGCCCTCCTCTCCTATCTGTCTGATGGACCTCATACCTGCCCTCCTCTCCTATCTGTCTGATGGACCTCATACATGCCCTCCTCTCTGTCTGATGGACCTCATACCTGCCCTCCTATCTGTCTGATGGACCTCATACATGCCCTCCTCTCCTATCTGTCTGATGGACCTCATACATGCCCTTATCTCTGTTTGATGAACCTCATACCTACCCTCCTCTCCTCGATGGACCTCATACCTGCCTTCCTCTCTGTCTTATGGACCTCATACCTGCCCTCCTCTCTGTCTTATGGACCTCATACCTGCCCTCCTCTCCTCAATGAACCTCATACCTACCCTCCTCTCTGATGGGACCGATAGCTACACCTGTATAGCTCTTCTGTCCTGCAATATTGATATACCTTATTTGTTGGAATTGCTAATGTTCAATCAAGGTATGGGTAATCATGTTCAACCCATGTTTGTTTGTTATTAAGGTATGGGTAGTAATATTTGCTATTGAGGTATGGGTAGTTATGTTTGCTATTGAGGTATGGGTAGTTATGTTTGTTATTTAGGAAAGGGAAAGGGGTATGGAAAGTAATGGCGTTGTGTAAACTGAGCTGATCTACAGTATAACCTCCATTGACACTCCATAAAAACGTATCCAAAATGTACTTGCAATTAGTCTAATTCATTTCAAATAAAATGAAATTTTTTGAAGAAACAATTATTCTTGAAGAAGTTAATGCTTGTTAAACCATTTTATTGTCAAAGTTAGTAACATGACTATTGGAAGGAAAAGATAAACGGATATGGCTTTTAGTCAGTAAATCTACAATGAAACGCAATACTGTGGACAACATATGAAATCCTGTTTTTAAATGAACATTTTGGAATATAGAATGAAAAGTTGTAAATACATGTAGCCGGGTATTTCTTCAGAGTAGATTATGTGCTGTATAATTATTCCAAAAAGGAAAACAGGCTTTCCAAAACTCAGTCCTAGGGAACCCAAGTTTAGTTTTTGCCCTAGCGCCACACAGCTGATTCAAATAATCAACTAATCATCAAGCTTTGATCGTTTGAATCATCTGTGTAGTGTTATGGTAAAAAACTAAAACGTGGACCTCTTGGGGTCCCGGGAATCAAGTTTGGGAAACACTGCGATAAAGGAAAGGAACTGTAAAAACAAAACTTTTGAAATGTAGCCATAGATTTCATAATTGATGACATAAAGTGTCCTGTACTCTGGTCTCATATCCTTCCCTGATCTATATCCAGCTAAATAAATATTGACTGATCTATAGCTGGCTAAATACATATGGACTGATCGATAGCTGGCTAAATACATATGGACTGATCTATATCTAGCTAAATACATACTGACTGATCTATATCTAGCTAAATAAATATTGACTGATCTATATCCAGCTAAATAAATATTGACTGATCTATAGCTGGCTAAATACTTATGGACTGATCTATATCTAGCTAAATACATATTGACTGATCTATATCCAGCTAAATAAATATTGACTGATCTATTGGTGGCTAAATACATATGAACTGATCTATATCTAGTTAAATACATATGGACTGATCTATATCTAGCTAAATACATATTGACTGATCTATATCTAGCTAAATACATATGGACTGATCTATATCTAGCTAAATACATATTGACTGATCTATAGCTGGCTAAATACATATTGACTGATCTATATCTAGCTAAATACATATTGACTGATCTATATCCAGCTAAATAAATATTGACTGATCTATTGGTGGCTAAATACATATGAACTGATCTATATCTAGTTAAATACATATGGACTGATCTATATCTAGCTAAATACATATTGACTGATCTATATCTAGCTAAATACATATGGACTGATCTATATCTAGCTAAATACATATTGACTGATCTATAGCTGGCTAAATACATATTGACTGATCTATATCTAGCTAAATACATATTGACTGATCTATATCCAGCTAAATAAATATTGACTGATCTATTGGTGGCTAAATACATATGAACTGATCTATATCTAGTTAAATACATATGGACTGATCTATATCTAGCTAAATACATATTGACTGATCTATATCTAGCTAAATACATATGGACTGATCTATATCTAGCTAAATACATATTGACTGATCTATAGCTGGCTAAATACATATTGACTGATCTATATCTAGCTAAATACATATTGACTGATCTATAGCTGGCTAAATACATATTGACTGATCAATAGCTGGCTAAATACATATTGACTGATCTATAGCTGGCTAAATACATATTGACTGATCAATAGCTGGCTAAATACATATTGACTGATCAATAGCTGGCTAAATAAATATTGACTGATCAATAGCTGGCTAAATAAATATTGACTGATCTATATCTAGTGAAATAAATACATGGTGAAATAACATTTAAGAATAACTCAGAACAAAATAAACAAGGAAAAGATTCCTCTTTACTTCATTGAGATGCACCCCATAACCGAAAGGTTGCAAGTTCAATTCCCCGAGCCGACAAGGTACAAATCTGTCGTTCTGCCCCTGAACAAGGCAGTTTAACCCACTGTTCCTAGGCCATCATTGAAAATAAGAATTTGTTATTAACTGACTTGCCTAGTTAAATAAAGGTAAAAAAATAAAAATAAAAATACATGCCACCCAGTTTTGATGATAAAGTCTAATTGGTCCGAATGCTGACAGATGCTAGACTAAACCAATCGGTATTACTTGTAGGCGGGATATTGGACTTTGGTGCAAAATAGGGAGATTTTAAGTGGGAGAGGAAGGAGCTGGGAAGGCAGTTTGTCTCTATCCAGAATTCTGGGAGGGAGGTTGGGTATCTGGGAGTGAAAGAAGGGATCAGGTTCTGTTGACATGGCTGATGCTGGGTCATAGTGGATTGGGAAGGGGGTGGAATGTGGGGAGGTACAGATTGTGAAGTATGTCCTGTTATATTGCAGGCGGTATGCTGAGGATAGGAGGACAATTTTTCTGTGAGATGGCTGAGTTGAGTGTCACCACATTTTCGTTTGTAACAATTTTGGGCTCAAATGACAGGCATAACGAAATAGCAAGGAAATTGTTGTGGTTTCTATCCACCGGCCTGGCCTGCACCTAGGGTTGTGATGCTATTAGATATTTAAATGTGTAATTCGCACTCCGACCGGAGAAAGGCAGCGACACGCAATACTGCATCTAGTCTGCCGGAAACGCACAAGAACAATCAGAAGTAGGCGGGGGTTATGAACTTGGAGGGAACTTCAACCAGACAAAACAAGAAAGGAA